>CM061920.1:355235641-355948914 GCA_031002005.1 Vandiemenella viatica
GCGGATAAGCGCTAAGATGAACTGATATGGTCACAGTGATTATGTTTGTAAAAATATAAGATTGTAATGTAAGAAAGATTGTATTCTGTTACATGAAAAGAATTTGTAAAATCATAAAAATGATGTATTGTAAAAAATAGGCTTCACTTTATAAGAGAGTGTAGTACTAAAGAAAAGTACTAGAAGGAAAAGATATTGTAAGAAATAAGAAGTAGTAAACTGAGAGAAAAATTCTCAAATTAAGAAAAATAAGGTAATGTAGAAGAAGATTCTTAAGACAAAAAAAAACAATACTTGTTATAAAGAAAATGGTGTAATGTAATTGAAATTCTCTCTTTCAGGATATTATAAGTAAAGGAAATAGTGGTAAATAATAAAAGACAAGTTAAAAGATAAGTAATGAAATAAAATGTGAACTATTGTAATTTGTGAAAAGAGAGTAATAAAAAGGAGACTCACACAGCCGACAGGTAGTGTGAGAATTTTGCATTCTCAGGGAGATTGCAAAATTCTCAAATATGGGGGGAAGGTGTTACGAAGTGTTAAAAGTAACGCCTAATGCCCAAGTGTTAAGATGGTGCAATTGGTAGCAAGAGAGAGTCAACAGTGAACGCGTGTGAGGCTAGGGTTGCATCAGACAGGGGAACTGCGTGGCGCGTGGGTAACGAGATACGGGTGTAAGCTTCCAGAAGGACGCGCAGGGCAGCGAAGCGCGTCACGGGCAGCTATAAAAAAGAGCCCGCCGCAGCGGGAGGGGACTACTTCTCCAGAAGTCTTCGGTCTCCGAGAGTCGGCGAGTGAGCCACCCAGTAATCAACACAGCGGAGAAGACAACGTGTACAACTGTTACCGTAGTCGCCGTTGTTGTACTGATAGGGTCTTCAAGTCTATGGTGCTTGGTAGATGACGGACCAGCAGATAGAGGGGCCCACACTAGTTACTCCCGAGGGGTGGTATCTTTCCTTTAGGTTTCTCATACTTCTAGACTGGTGTTTCTGGTGTAGTCTGGCAACCGGAGAGTTTCCAGAGGAACCAGCGATTATGATGTTTCCAGAATCTGACGATTCTGATGAGGAATAGGTACCTCTCGTAATTTCTGAGTATTCTCAGTGAGAGATTGTCGGCTTCGTGAGTCACAAGTGTGTTCATCATAACCTCTTGTGTTCTTGAATTTATTTCTCCTGAACTCTTCCTATCCGAGTTCCCGAATTGTCAAAATCGATACCCACTTGTTTCAGTTTTGGAGTCTTTTCAGCTCAGCTCTCTGTTGCACAACAGGACGCAACATAATGAATTACGACACATTTGAATGCTTAGCACATACAAGTTTATGAAGCGTAATTATTGTGAAATAGTCCGCGGCCGACGGTCAAACAATGCCGGAAGCTGACCGCTCGCTCACCGGGAGCAGTTTCTTCCTTGTAGCGCTAACAGTGGGTTGCGTTTCCCAGCAAACGCCCTGTACTTTTATTTCAGTGTTCTGACAGTTAATTTATTCACGGATGTTTGGAAATGTTATTAAATAATGTCCATTACCAAGAATAATAGCGTAAAGCGTGACGTCATTGCATGACATCATAGACTGAGGTCATGCTGTGACAGGTGACATCATACGTGACAGCTTGCTTATTATTTTAATAGATTGTAAAAAAATATAATAGTGTGAAGCATTTCCATCTTATAAGTAGCAATTGCTCATTTTTGTATATTTGTTGTGTTGAAATTTTCTTACTGCCAGACGGTGCAGCTATACCTCAATTTAGAAAGAAGTAGTTTCCAACAGTCAATGAGAGATTTAAATATTTCTTTTTGTATTTTAATTATACTTTCACTCCAGAGAAGGAAAAGATCATTTTGTAAATAATACTATGCAATGTGTTATCAAAAACATCTTTTTCATCTTAAGTATATGGAACTAACATATTTAGTAGACATGTATACATTCGTCTGGTGTCGATCGTTGCATCATCCACATTTAGTTCTATAGTATCACATACAGTTATCAATTTTGAATTGTTTATGTACTATTTTTAGACTCCATTCTTCCAGAAGTAATCTGAATATGAACAAGGCATCAACTAAATATTATGGAAAAAACAATATGGTGTTCTGCGAATAATAACATAGTGCTTTCTTTTTCTATTGGAACACACATAATGCTACATTTCTAAATGCAGTTTCAAAGTCAAACTCAGATATACTTTAAAACATAATGAAGAGATACAGTATCCTTGTCTTTCATTACATATCTTATTTTACCAACTGGGATCATGTTATATACCTTCAACTCTATTAAAACCAGAGTACCCCTTTTTTATCTTTGAATGCTCAATGTAATTGGCTAATTTTTTTTATTTTCATTAATTGTTTTTGGCAGTACAAATTATCCTGAGTACTTTATGGAAGGAAAGCTTGGATTTTTGAAATACCAGAAAGAGATAAAATTAAAGCATTTGAAATGTGGTGCTATTAAAGGTTGTTGAAAATTAAGTGGAATGATAAGGAAGAAATGAGCTTGTTTCACAAATAATAAGTGAGGAAAGAAGATAGTGAAAGAGACTGATATAAATGTGAGACAGGACGGAGGATCACATTTTAAGACGTGTGATTGGTTGATTTGTTAATGGAGATAACACAGCTGAAAGTAAGAACTGCAGAGAAAGACAAAGAATAGAATGTATGAAGCAGATAAATGAGAACATAGGTTCTAATCAGTATGCTGAGTTTAGGGTACAGAGGATTGCAACACTCTAGCGTAAAGGCTGATGACAGAAAAAAATATCAGTTAATGATCTTTCATGTCTAAATCTGGTCTGTTCTTCCAGTTCTTAGATCTGATTTCCAACAAGATTATTTAGCAGCCTACTACACTGTCTCTCTAGCTCCTCCCCCCCCCCCCCACACACACACACAAAGCGTAATGATACAATACCCATTTCACTCTTACGGTCCACTTTCAACAATCAAACTGTTATTACTTAACTGATGTTAATAATGGTAAATAATAAAATAATTAGTGCTAAATAACAAAATGTATTTAGAAATTAGAATAGGGAAATAAAACACCACTTACCTTAGATGATAGCTGTGAGGCAAGAACACACAAAACAGACAAAAGAATGTAATGTTGTAATGTAGGTTATCTCGCCAAAACCGGCAAAGGCAGGTATATCCCATAATGTTTAACACAATAAGTAAATTCTAGAAGCATTTTCTTAATAATAAATCTACTTTTAATTCTAGACAAACAAATAGGGAAAAGAAATGTAAAATTTAGGAAATCAGAGTGTTTAATTTAGCCCTTTTAGCTGCATTCATTTCCATAGATAAAGTGTAAAATTACAACAATTTTCATGTATAGTTTGCATAGGCAGAAAATTATATTTAAAAAGGTAGAACAAGTTTAAGGTTCAATTTTACACATTTCATATAGAAACAAGACAAGGAGAATTACATCAATAACTCCTAAATGAGCTGAATTTCGAATAAAACCATCATGACCTAAAGAATTGGAATTAAATCTCACAGAAGATGGTACTTCCCTATGAGGGTCCACTGATGTGCCAGAACTTTTCAGCACATGCTAACCGAGACTATAAATAGACAGCCCTCTTTTCCTTGTGGTCGGCAGTCTTATTTCTGCAATCATACCATATGTGTCTTGCCGCACAAGTAAGTTTCAAAAATGTAGTCACTGAAAGTTTATCACCTCACCTCAGAAAAAGTTTCATGAACTATAATATTTGTTTCGATAGAACAGAAATGTAAAACTGAACTCAGTGACCGTAACTTTACTTACAATGACTTTTAGGTGAATACTAGGAGTGGTTAAACAATTCAAAGAAGCTCAATCTATTTTTGGGGTTGCAAATCTAAGTATGTTTGCAAGAGTGAATGCTTTTGTACAGTGTTGTATGGAGAAGAATAACCTGCAATCTTCCTATGTGATTTCGAATATCTGATTCAGCCTTCAGCGGTCTTTTGTAACATGTGATCTGATACCAGCATTAAATTCAGATACCAGCACTAAATTCATCAACCTCTCAGGTATACAGGGTGATTCAAAATTATAGTCGGGGTTTCAAAAAATTCCTACACTTAGCACAATTGAGATACGAATTTGAATCTTATTTTGATGTGTAAAGAAACTCATCAAGTTTTCCTACATCCATTACAAATGTTCAATATGTGAGCCCTGTGTCACTCTGCACACATCTATGCGATAGTCCATTTATCCCACACGCGACGCAGCATGGCATCAGAAATGTTTAGAAAGGCGGCCCTGATCCGTTCTCTCAGTTGCAGGATAGTCGCAGGTAGAGGAGGAAGATAAACTTGATCCTTGACGTAATCCCACAGAAAAAAATAACATGGGGTTAAATCTGGTGAACGAGGTGGCCAAGCCATGAGCATATGGTCACTGTCTGCTCCACGTCCTCCATCGCTGCGGCAATTGTTCAATGAGAAATGTTCTGACTTCCCGATGGAAATAAGGTGGAGCACCATCTTGTTGGAATATGAAATCATCCACCTCTTTCAGCTGAGGCAGCAACCACTCAGAGACCATATCGAGGTAAGTTAGTCTTGTTACTGTCTGTTCATTGAAGAAGAACGGGCAATACACTTTCACCTTGGAAACAGCAGCGAACACACACACTTTTGGAGAATCACGCTGGTGTTCAATAAAAGCACTGGGATTTTCAGTCCCCCAAATCCGCACATTATACTTGTTAACTTTCCCACACAAGTGAAAGTTCGCTTCATCACTAAAAATGAGTTTTTTACAAAACCCGTCTTCTTCCATTTTTTCTTGCATAATGTTGCAAAATGTGAGACGTTTGCGATGGTCATCAGATGTTAAAGCCTGAAGCAGCCCTTGGCAATAGGCTTTCATTTTTAGGTGTTTTCGTAGCATGCGCCAAACTGTGGTTTGCGGAATGTTTAGTTCTCTGCTGCCTCTTCTTGTCGATTTCTGCGGGCTATGTTGATAAGCTTCTCTGATGCGGTTCACATCGACTTCCGACACAGAAGGATGCCCACTGCTTTTCCCTTTGCATAAGCAGCCCTTCTCCACGAACTGCGCATACCACCTCCGAATGGAATTGTCTGAAGGTGCATCCTTCATAAATTTTTTTCGAAAGTGCCGTTGGACAACGGTAACTGACTGACACACGTGAAAATCTAGAGTGCAAAAAGCCTTCTCTATCGCGTTAGCTGCCATAGTGCAAACACTGACATCTGGTGGAACAAAACGTAACTACAAGATTAGCGGCTGCTACAAAACAAAACTTTGAGAGTTTGTCTATTCATCCATGTAAAGATAATACTTGTATGTTTAGTACACAGCCGGTAAAAAATTCATGAAACCCCGACAATCATTTTGAATCACCCTGTATATCAAATTAGTAACAACAGTTAATTTTTTTTTCATTTAATTATGTTTGCCAGTTATCTGTTGTGGTAATAATAGTAAACAGATTGGTGACCGAAATATAGTATGTGAATCTAGTAGAATCTTCAGTAAAAGTATCAGAAATATTATGAACAATAATAGTCACGGTTCAAGTTAATGAAGAATTGTTGCAGTACCCCAAGCAATGTCTTCCCATTACAGGTCTTGGCCCCTAATCAACAATAGAACATAATGTTCTCTTGTTGTTACACACAAAACAGACAAAAACACTCATGATATAGTAATTTTCAGGTCTTAGCCCTTAATCAACAAGATAACATAATTTTTCTTTTATTTGTCATCCTTAGTTTGTACAGTAAAACATTGTAATTATTATGGAATGCATTAGTTCTTTTTATCGCGGGAATGGTGTAGTTTTGGGTTCTCTTTACGCTTTTCTCTTGGATGATGCAAACTGATATTGATATTTTAAAAGTTCAGGTCTTCATCATGTGATAGCCTGAACTGCAAACAACTCCCCTCTTCACTGTAATGTCAGCTGTTTGTATGCACAAATCTTGTTTCATGACAAAGTAATCAATGAAAGATTTTAAATTCTTAATAGTCCAGTACTAAACATATTTAACAATGTTTTGGAAAAAGCTGTTTGGGCTTTTAAGTGAAAACTGTTAACATAATTTATAAATCATGTGCACTGTCACTCACCAATTTGTCGCCATGTACTCCTACTAATGGAGCATTCTTTTCATTTTCCTATTCTGACAGCTTTGTAAATGAGTTAGTATAATTAATACATGCATAAATACCTACAATTACAATTTTATAAAAAAAATTAAAAGGAAAATGCTTTGAGACAACATGAAAAAAAAATTACTACATAACCCATTGCTTGCTCCAGTTGGAGGCATTCAAACACAAAAAAAAAAAAAAAAAAGATGAACACAAATTAGAACGTTTCATGATCATGCAGAAGTGTGGTGAAGTGCGCAAACAACTCTTATTCTTTGAATGACAGACAATGATTGTTGGGGACATAAAGAAGTAAGAAGAAAAAATAATGGTTATAATAAGACTTATGGTCACAATATCACTGGAAATTTTGATTAAGAAGGTAAAAGGAACATAATAACAATAATATAAAAAAAAAGTCGTAGAACGTTAAAGGAGGTGGAGATCAGGGGAAGGAATATGTTAAACATCTAGCCAGTGGCATAGCTAGGTTAACAAGGGCCCTGGTGCAAATAATAATAATAAAAAAAGGAAATTGGGCCCTCAGACCAGATGTGCAACACTTTTTTTTTAGTTTTAATATGTGACTTGCTGGCTCCCTGATCCTTAGGGGCCCTCCTGGGCTGAGCTGGGCCCCTGAGCTGCACTTGGGGGCCCTGGTGTACAGCACCTCTTAGCCCTCCGATAGCTATGCCCCTGCACCTAGCTCCCTTCAAGGAAGCTCAGAAGGCATTGTGGTTTCTGGAGAAACTAAGTTTTCAAAGTGAAGCACTAATTTAGGTTGTTGAAGTTGTAGCAGCTAGCATGGGCATCGGCTGGATTATCAGTGTTACTGGTGTAAACAGTATATCTGTGGCCATTCTTTCTGGTATGTTGGTGCTTAGGTCTATATACGACGTAGGGCGGTGGGGTAAGTTAGTTAATACTACTAGCCTCAAAGTCCATCAAAAAATGATGGGTTTAATGGAGTGTTTTGACAATTAACTTCTTTGCAGTTGTTTTACTAAATAGAAGTGTTATAAAATAAATCTCCTTGTAATTTCTCGTCCTTGTGCTGTAGCAAAACGTTTCAGTTGTCAACTTCATCCAGGTTGCATTTCAGCCTAATCTCAATCTCCACTAATATTGTCGCTAGAAAATCAAATTTTCAATCACACACAAATTAATATATTCCCCTTATCTAATGTCAATGTCATCATGTATCATGATATACACTTGATCAAATTTGTCATGTGTTCTTACATCTTTCTTTCTTATTATCTGTGATGAAGATCGATGTTTTAATGGCTGACACAGCTTACATGCAGTTGGAATAATGACCCCCAGTGGAAATGAAGGATGCTAAAAATAAATATTAACAATTTATTTTATGCCACGTAATATTATTTTTAATTGTGGTCTAGGCCAGATAGATCGCGATCAATTTGGAACTTCTTTCACTCAAATCAAGTAATGATTTCAGTAAAAAAAGCAAGTGATAATTAATATGCCAATTTAAATACATACTTTTCTTTCAATGTTCTGGCAATCCATTTTTTTATCAATTGCTTAAATAAATAGAATTATTATAAAATAAAGCTCAACATAATTCCCAGTGCCCTGCACTGTAACAAAAGGTTACTGTTGCTATCCTGGTCCAGTTTGCATTTCAACCTAACTACATACTATGCTAAACTAGCCGCCAGAGAAACAATACTTGAATCACATGCATATATGTACTGTATCACATTTTAGTGGCAATAATGCATTGTGATATAAACTAAATAAAAAATCTTGATGTGTTTTTACATCTGCCTTTTTTGTTATCTGCGATTCAGATCGATATTACAATGGTTGAATGGCTAATGCAGTTACATATGGCTGAAACATGTCATCGGTAAAAGCAAAGGAAATTAAAAATTCTAAACAATTTATGTCATGCCAAATAATATTAGGTTTAATTGTAGTCTAGGCTTTATAGATTGCGATCAGTGTGGAACAACTTTCATGCAAACAAAGTAATGACTTTAAGTAACATGACATTCATGAAAACAATTCAAATTATCTAAAAAAAAAAGTCTACTCATGCCCTCTATTTTAAAGTGCAGGTTATAATAACAATCTAATCACTAATCACTGCTAATTGAAAATTAAAGGTTTATCTTACATATCTATGGCCAAAGATTTTAACAAATACTTTTACTTCAAGTAAATATTAAATAAATATAAGCAACTAATAATTATTATGTCAATGTAAACGAAATAGCCTTTCATTCAGTGTGTTCATTCATGCAGTCTTGTAAAAAAAAAAAAAAAAAAAAAAAAGAACCAGAACCATCTAGCATTGTTAATATTTCTTATCATATAATAAGTTTTTCCTTCTTGGCGAACACTTGTTTTTTGTAGGTAAAATACAAATACTTACATTTCTTGGATCAGCAAGCTGTGTGAAATATGGATTCCATATATAACCTCCTGCCACACATCTCGTATTAAGAATTTTCACAGAAGCATCAACCCCGACTGGGTTCACATATATAGCCCAATTGTGATTCCTTGTCTGAACAGAAGAAAAAGGAAAATGCATACTATCAGGAAAATAAATATATTTATCCTGATTGTTTTAAGGATTTTTTTGAGTGATAAGTACTATGAAGAAACCTGCTGCTTCAGTAGAAAGTACTTATATCTCTAAATAATAATTGTAATAAAATGTATCACATACCACATTTCTGTCATTTTTTCCAGGATGTCTCAAATTTACTTCAATCACAGTGTCACTTTTACTGCCATCATTATAAACCAGCTGAGTCTGGAACAAAATGAAGAAGCATACATGTTAACAACTGTTCTGCTTATGGGCGAAGAAAGATTTAGGGCCACAATATGGAAGGAATGAAAGGACCATAACTACTAATTTGCACTTAATTTCAAACATTAGGAAGTGGAAAAGATTACCTTTCACAGATAAACAGAAATCCATTATTCAATGAGAACAAAATACCAGAGAGCTATCATATTAACTTCCTTCCAGTAACCCATTCACTTTAAAACAAAAACAAGCAGAGTAGTGATCAGCACATAATAATTATGAGACCAGAGCAAAAATATGCAGAACTAAGATTTAATATTGTGCTAGTAGATTTAGCACATATAGCACATCTGTTATTATCAAGAGATCTGACAAGAAACTTGGTTCATTTTGTTATAAGCGAGAAACTGTTCAGCTACATCTATCAAGATTTAAAAGAGAAAACTTCAATATAAGTTTTGTTTCAGAATGGATGCCCTTGGAAATGCTTAATTCATGCAATTTTGTAAGCCTATAAAATTTTCTACGAGGTTAGGGGAAGATAACTGATGATAGTTCATTTTAATGCAAAAATAGCTTAGGAAAAATTCTAACAGAAGATTTGTCAGATCTTAAGGCAGAAGTGAAATCAACTAAAAAACTTAGTACAAATAAAGATAAGATCAAAGCCACATCAACAATTAACAAATTATAAAAACTTGAATGATGAAGTTGGAAATGAGATTTCAGCATTTTTATATAAAATTTTAGGTTTAAAAACTGTTTAACAGACTTAGCCATTTTTAATTTCTTAGACAGCATATTGGAAGCAGACAATAAATCGATTAGGAGTTTTCATATGCTATTTTTTTGGCTTAGTTACTAAATCAAATGACTATATAGCTAAATAGGAATTTTTTCTTACACGAAATGTAGGGGAACCCAGAGCACAATGAGGTACCAGGGTGGAAAGAAGTTTGACATTTTTCAATGTCAAGGAGGTATCACTAACAGGCGGCAATAAGTGGAACTAGGTCGACCTGTTGCTGTTCAACTATGGCAGCCATGTTAATCTGGTTTTCTCGAGTGTTAGTGTATGAAGTTTTTGTTGTGTGATTTTTTCTCCTATATTGTGATTTCTGATATTTTTGTAACCAAGGTAAACTATTCATACTTGCTTCCATTACAAATATAATTAGTACATGTAATCGTAGGCTTGCGGACAGAGCATGTCACATGTCACCTCTCACCAGACTGCACCGCCCACCCACCAGGCCAACTATACACGTGACAGCTTAGACCTTTTGATTGGCTGGGCAGATCGAACCATCCAGACAGGCACTGGCCTTGCCTATAAAACAAGACCACTCACTGATCGAGGCCACAGTTCTGCCCTGGAAGAAGACCCCAGAATGAGGGTCGAGACGTCGGCTACAATGAACATGACGCGGCACCACCCGGACAGCCAAGAATCAACTCATAATTAGTACATGCTCGAACCATCATTGTCTTTAGTTTAATGTTTATTTATCTTTCTTGTGTGATCTTACCTTCCTAACCTAAATCGCACTCCTGGGGCGGAATGGGTGGGGCAGACTGGGGAAGTACTGCACTCTGTCTGACTCTTGAGGCGATCTTGAATGACAACTGACAGCAGGGCCTCTTCATTTTATGTTTCACCTAAAATTCTAATGCCTATTACAAAAGTTAAAGTAAGCACGAAAAGGACGAATCTGAAGAGGGGGAAGACCACCGTCCTAACATTTTACCCATAAAAAAAAAACAAAGACAGAAACCACTATTAAGGAAGAGTGGGAAAAGAACTTTGCCAAAGAAGAAAAAGCAAGGATAAAACTGTTTAAGAAAGAAAAAATTAATAATGGAAAATAAAGAAAAGTTCCTGAAGACAAAAGGAAAGAAGAAGAAGCTGAAGAGAGAACCAAAACTAACGAGAGTTTTGACTGTGATTGTTTATATTGCAATGAATTTTACAGAAATCCAATCAAAGTTTGAGTTGCTTGTATCATGGGCAAAAAATTAGTTCACAATTCCTTTGCGCCAGTAGAAAGGGAAGTAGATGAAGCTTTCTAAATGTGTGTATTTTGCAAATAGGCTTCAGAAAAGAACACAATTAATTAAAACTGTAGTTAAAACTCTATAGTGAGTTAAAAATAAGAGAATATAAAGGAAAACTTATTTTTCTGTATTTTCACTAGTTTTATATGTTTTTTTTTATGATTACTTGTTCTTATCATCCCATTCTGCCTCAAGTATGAAGCAGATAAGTTTTTGCTTTTGAAAAAAATATGTTTTATTTAGTTTTCCCACAATATTATTGTGATTATCACATTGTAATGTACTAATAGAAAAAAAATTGCAGCTCTTTTAAATAACCCTTTTGTATTTTTAAAACATATTTTCAACTTTGTACCCCATTCTGCCCCGGCTGAAGCATTTGTGTATATTTGCATACACAATACTTTATGCATTTCATTGTATTTGTAAAAGATGAGGTGAAATAGGATATAACTGGAGGGAAAAGCTGGAAAACCTTAACATGAACTTGAATCCACAATAATTTTTGCTGCAAAGGATGGATTTGTAAGCTTACTCCTAATTAAAAAGTTATACCAACATTTCTGTAATGATTTCCGTACTGCTTCGTCTGCAATCAGTTTTCCATACATACAAATGGTAAGAGGCAGCCTTTACCAGTTACTTATTTTATCATTTGTGTCATAGTTCAGGCCAAGTCCCAATTGTGCATATAATATCTTTCAGTATCGTACATCTCCGCATGAAATAATCTTTTTTTTCCATTCCTAATTTCCTTATTCCAGATGCCCCTCAACTAACTCAATCCAAATTTATTTCAACTTGTCCTAGCCAATGGTATGCCAGGAGCATTACAGTATTCAATGGTCCAAGTACAAATGTGTGCCTGAAGTAAAAAATGTTTAGAATATTATATAGGAAAGCACTGGGTTTGAAATTCATTATGTTTCCAATTTATATTGTTGCTTCATTGCAAGACTATACATTACTGTTTGTTAAGTTTCTTCCTGCAGAAACACTCAGTCATGATCTAGCAGCAAAATACTAAATGAAAATATCTTAAATTTGCCTCAGAACATTGCTGCCATCGTTTGCTTTATTATAAAAGACAGCAACAACATTATATCTGATTTACCAAGCTGTTGTAAAACATTAACAAAATACAGTATTCAAGAAAAGGTTTTACTTAGGTACTTTTATTCTATATTTCCAGTGATGCAAATAATATTATTTATAAAATTACCATTCTAATGTACCCATAGGCAAATCCCAATGGATGATGAAAAGATGCAATAGCCCTCAATTCCCGAGCCTCTGATGGTGAATATCCTCTTTCAATTGAAGAACATGCCCATCTGAAACATCATAATTTGTTTATAAAATAACCTCAACTATAACAGGAACAAAAGAGAAGCTCTATTCCAAAATATTTCTCATCTGAAATGAAAATATGACTCATTTTAAAGAACAGTATGCCATATGATAACTATGTATCTTAATTTTATTGTTTGTTGAAATAATTTTACATTCAATATTACAAATGTTTTGTAAGATTAACAAACGACACAAATCAGTAAAATATAAGAAAGTTATTAATTGCATTTACCTGTGACTCTTTTCATTTTTGTGTATAACAACTGATCTGCCAATGATACTGTATGGACCAAAAAGAGGAAGACTAGTATCATTATATGTAGCAGTGATACTAGACAGGCTATCAAATGTACCAAATTTACCACTGAGATCTCCCAATCCATACTGGTCAGGTGTTCCAGTAGCAGGTGGTGGGTATTGATAATCACTTACATTGAATGGGTTCCAGAAATCATATAATGAGGTTGCTTCACAGGGGAAATTCAAGACTTGAGTCCACAGGAACCTTTAAACAAAAAATTATTTAAATTTTCAAAATTTCAAACAAAATTATCAGGGGTACCTTCCACTCTCCAATGTCAAACAATAAATTTAACTTGTATTTCATAAACAATATACATAATACAACATGATTAAAAATTACAATGGATGTTACTTACCGGGTAAATATGGAAACCACCTGCATCCACCAACCCCTCAATATTAATCTCAATATCAGTAATGTCATATTCTGTTTGCTGAAAAAATTCAATTTTTCCTTTAACGTCTGGTAATGCTCCATTACCAAACCAATCTCTGACAACAGCTTTGCGTCGATATACACCAGTTATACTAGAGAAAGGAAACACAGAAATTCAATTTTAAGACGTTTGATAGACATGAAAGGTAAAGATTATAACTTAAAATTAGCAAACAATTTAATTTGAGAAAGAATGCAATCATGGCTTATTTTTTTTTAAATATTCAACTGACGATGCAGGTAAGATTTTTCTCTTAATAATTTTGAAACACTTGTGTTAATAAGTAAGTGCAACAACATTGTTCTTTACACCCTGACACTGTCATGTGACACAGTTTTTCTTCTTCTTAGTTGTACCATCTTCCTCCCCAATGAAGCTAATATTCCATATAGCACTATGTAAGAGCTTTTCAAGTAGTTGTTTCAAAATCAATCACAGCTGTGCCCATGTTAAAACATTATTAAAATTTGTGACTGGTTCTTATGACAAGGCTATCTGAGAAAATAGTATAATCTTTGGAGCTATAAACTGCTGAAACGGCCTATACAATTTGATGAAGTGTTTCTACAGAAGAAAAGCTAGAAATATGCAAAACCAGAAATATCTTGCAATTTTTTTTTTTTTTAGGAGGAAAAGATTTTGTGTGTAATATAATTGGCCAAGAGATAAGATGACTATATCTACTAAAAAAAAAAAAAAAAAAAGGACTAAAGCAGCTGTTGGCAAAAATTCTTTAATTTGTATAGATAAAAGAAAGGTAGGATAGAGAAATTCAACCCAAGACTTACCATAGATGTGGCCATGCTCTGGCCATAGAGCATTTGACTGCAGGCCAGATGACCGGCAATAGATCCCCAATTAAGTTGAGGATTGTTACTCAAAGCTGAAAATCCCCAGACAAACTCAGCCTGCTATTCAGAGTATAGGGGAGGAAATTCTGCAGGAAGGTAAAGTACAGCCAGAGAATGGAGCTGGCCCAGTTGCATCCTTCTAGTGTTGATGGTTGAATTGGGAGTGTGGAGCTCTACCTCTGAGGATCATGCAGGATGTGGCAGGAACCATAGGAATCTTGTGACTTTCACCTTTATCTTGCTTACGATAGATGACAGTCACTGGGATCGATCACCAAAAAAAAAAAAAAAAAAACATGTTTAACACGATATTTTGGTACTGAACCTTATTCATGCAAGTAAATGAGGAAGGATGTGATCCACCAATGCCCACTGAGTGAATCTGAGTGATTTACTCAGCAGGCATCAGTGTTATAACATTCCATCTCCTCACTAAGTATCTCATTTTCTTGTGAGAATAAGATTGAATATGAATATTGTTTTCCAAACGTTTGTCTTTTGTTTGTCGATCCCAACTGCCATCATCTATGAAAAGTATTAGGTTAAATTTCTCTATCCTTCGTTCCTTTTATTGCCCTACTTTCCTGCTCATTAATTCTATAAGTAAATATTCAAGGTAATTCCTGAATCAGTGCCGAATGGAAAGGCATGTTCTAAGAAATATGTTTTAGACATTGTAGCCCATTAAGAATTGTTAATGCTATCTCATGAGATTTATACTTTCTTACTTTTTATATAGAGTATACTATGAAAAAGACAGCCACTGCTTGTTGTTTGTCAAGTGCATAGTTGAAGGTAAAAAGTTGATTTCTTCAGTTTGCACATTACATGGGAACTTGTCTAGTTTTATTAACAAGCATAAAAAGGATCTTGAACTGAATCATCTATCTGTGAGGGTTACTGCACTGATGTTGATTCAGGCTTGCTTTGAAATGAAATTTTTGTTAGCAACAATGCAGTGTGAAGAAATACGATTTATATGGAAAGGAAAGATAATGATGCCTTATTTCTCTCATATTTAATGTGTTTTCTCATTGCACATTTGGAGGAAAAAATCTGTAGGATATCATGTGGCTCCTATAAGTGAGGACTCAATTGAAAAGTACTCAAGTATCCTGGCTGGGTCTGCTTTACATAATAAGTGTCTCCAATTCTCTAGCTTTCCACCAGTTCTACTTAATCACCTTGGCACAGTTCTTTCCCATCTTCATTTACACTCCTCTACCCTTCTCTGCCATCTATCCTTTGTTTTTTCTTAGGATCAATTACTTTTTAACTTCATTTAATGGATTTTCCTTGGTATTCTATGCTCCCGCATTTTCTTAACATGTCTATTGCTCTAGAGTCTTTCCTTGTCTATCCACTCCTGCAGGGAGATCCTCTTTCACTGTCTCTAATCTCCTCATTCCTTATCCCATTCATTTTTGTAGCCCTACTCAGCACATATTTCCGAATCTGCAACTGCATATAGAGAGATAGCTGTTTTTTTTTTTTTTATTAAAAAAAAAAAAAAAAGATATGAGCCCAAATCCTTTACCACTTCAGTTAATGAGTGGGATGCTGCAGTAATTTCCACAAACAATCTAGCTCCTCTCTGCACACTCTCCAACTCCTGTATTTGATACCCAAAATATGGATCCTGAACTACACTGACATATTAAACAATGGTCTGGATAATGTTTTGCAATTCTGGTACATCCTCTCATCACTCTCTCCAGTAAATGAAGGATTGTGTAAGCTTTTCCTCCCACATGTCCAGTTGTGTCTTTACACCAGTTAAGTTTATTAGCAAACATTATGCTAAGATATTTACACTTCAAGTGTACAACAGGCATTTTTGTCCCCATGCTATAATTATAGAGTGTTCTGGTGGCTCAGTGCCTAAGCGCTTGCTTTCAAAACATTCGCTGCTCCTGCCCCGGGCACGAATCCCGTCAGGCGCAGCAATTTTGAGAGTTGTGTTTAATCATATGAGCTATGCCAGGACGCTCCGTGGTTCGGATTCCACGTTAAACTGTAGGTCCCAGAGGAAAGGAACTGGCCGTCCTACCTCTGACACAATGGCTTAGTACGCCTCCTTTGGGAGGATCCAACCAACCTTCGGGTTGTGGACTAAGTTAAGTTAAGCTATAATTATAAGCAATCTTTAGTTTTTTTTTTATCTGTGTGCCTAATAAGCTGACTCTTTTTGGCATTTATCTTCATTCCATGTTGACCTACCCAGTTAGATATTCTATCCAGGTCACCTTGCAGCTGTTCACAGTCTTCCAATTTTGACCCTATTATACTTCCAAATCCCTCATATCAAAATAATGATGAATTTTTAAGATGCTAATGACCTCAAAGTTGGTGCACCATAAAACCCTAACAATAAGAACAAATGATGAGTTTTGGTTCTATGAAAATTAAGCAGACCTCTAAGTGCATTCATGTTTAGTTACAGGAATATACAGATAACTCACGGTGAACATGCTAGACGTTCTCCCCTTGCTTTAGGACCATGGTCATCATATATAACAACTGACTTTCCCATAATACTTCCTGGTCCAGTCAGAGGAAGCTGAGGATCAGTGTAGAGGCGACGTGTAAGACGGGTTGCATTTACCTTCCGTCCCGCAATGTTTAGTGTACCATGGCGTGGTGTAAGCTCCCCTATTTGGCAATATCCAGTTTTGTCTGATGAGCAAGCAGACTCAGAGTTTCTTGATTTAACATTAATCTGTAAATACATAGGTAATCACAATCAAACAAATCAACCCAATACAGTTGCAACTAATAAGTCCAAACACACTTACCTTAAATGGATTATACACTTGTCCAGCACTCAAACACCTGGCAGTCCAGTTATAAAAATCTTTTCCCGGAGGAAATTCATGTATCATCCATCTATGATCTCCTGTGTTGTTCAGGGATGTTCCGTCAGCATGTATCAGGTATTCTACCAATATTGTTGTATCAGCCCAAGGACGATCTTTCGGCTGTCTAAAAAGTATACGACCAACAAGTGGGTAGCGAAAGATAACCTCTGCAGAAAAAATTGGTTCTTTCCACTTATTTTTCCCTTCTTGGTAGTATGTAAGTGTTCCACATACCCAAGGAACTGACATAATTTCATCTGAATTGTTGTCACTATTAATGTCTCTTAAAAAGAAAAGAAGAAAAAATACATGAATAAAATATGTGATACATGCATTAACCTGCCAAATTAGTTTTAAATAGTTGTTACTATTAGTTTTTAAACATATTTTTGCTGAAAGATCAAAATATAAGTGAATTCTACACCAGACTGAAAGCAAATTGTGAAGCTTTTGTGTATATAAGCAGATGTAAAATGTCAATGTTATATAAAATATTTTACCATTTATGTTTAGTTATACTAATTATGAAATTGCATAACACTTTTCCTATACATTAGAATTATATGTGACTGGTTTTCTAAAACTGATTTAAAATGAAAAGTTTAAATACAAAAGGTTTTTCTTTCAAAGAAACCCCCCCTCCCCTCTCTCATACAGTGAGTGGTAAAAACAATGAGGTTACAAAAGAAAATTGGCCTTATGGGTAGAATACGTGATTGTATGCATAATAGGTGGTATTTTTATCTTGTCCAAAATAAAACTTTTTTATATAACTGCCCAAATATTTATGTTTCAAAAGTATTAGTCATTTCCACTGAAGACAGAACTTACTTGTAAAGGACTAGAGACCTAAGTGCCACACTATATGGACCTTGAAGAGGCAGATAGACATCCCAATAAAAACCATTCAGTTCCATCAGTGTTTGCTCTTGTCGCCACATGTTATGTTTTCCACTAAGGTCGCCAACAGCATATGTGTCCTGACTTGCAGAACCTGTTAGAAATTATAATGAGGCTTATCAAAATAAAATAAATTTTATCACTGATGTTGCATGACAGTATTTTTTAAAATAAATAAAAAAGTTATGGTATCTGTGAGTCAAGTTTTGTGCATTTAGTGTTCTATTTTTTAATAACCTAGTCACATGCAACAGGTCAAAAGGCAGTAACTTGGTACTAAAAGCAATGCCTGAAACAGTTTTAGATTAGGTAGCACACTCCCCTCCAAGGCTCTCCAATCCACCACCATGTTTCAATGAGC
The DNA here is from genome assembly GCA_031002005.1 of Vandiemenella viatica. Lineage (NCBI taxonomy): Eukaryota > Metazoa > Arthropoda > Insecta > Orthoptera > Morabidae > Vandiemenella > Vandiemenella viatica. Next base: position 355,253,693 of record CM061920.1, read on the forward strand.
ACTGCTACAGTTATAATGAAATGTATTATAAATAATTTAGGATAGAATATAATCATAATTTAGAGTATTTTTAACAAAATTATAACTAAAAATGTTTACTTATTTTTTTAGACAACTTTCAAATGTTTTTAGGATATAACTGATATTGGAGAGAAACTTCCCAAGTAATAATTGTTTTGAGATAGAGTGATAAAAATAATGCTCCTAAAATGAAATTTCTGACAGCTAATCATGTCTTCACTTTTCAGTAAAATTGTTGAAAAAATATCTAACTCCTCTACTTAAGAAGAAGCTCTAAGTATCGATAACCCACACAAAGGGGGGGGGGGGGAAATGGGACCTCCTTATTTTTATGCATCCCCCCCTAGAATATAATTTTAAGTAGAACATTCAGTTTTGGGTTAACTAAAAACATATCATGTGCAAATCTGGAGTCTGAAACATATTTCGTTTACAAGAAAGAGGCATATAATGGATGGACAGACAGAAAAACAGACAGTGAAGTGTCAGCAATAGGGCTTTGTTTCCCTCTGTGATTATAACTGCAAAAAGGGAGTACTTTTTGTTATTTAAAAATTATAAAATTTAATTTAAAAAATACAGAAGGATAGGGAAAATAACCTGCAAATTAGCACAGTGAAGTCAGAGAGGTCTGATGAATATAAAAATACGAATACACCTTACAATATTTCAGTGAATAACTTTACTCATGTTGGAGGCAAGACTTATGGCACGGCAAGAGGATTCATGTGGAAGGTTATTGCATTCAGAAATATATGTCATGTCAAAAATAGGCAAAGTAACTTCAGATACTCTGGACATGAAGAATTGTTGTAAATTATTAAATAAAGTCACAAGGGAACATTTTTTTCACTGTGCTTCATGCCTTGCTCACATGATTAAGAGGACAATTGAAATATTGTGTTTGACTGGATTTTTTGTGCCAGTGAAGCATTTTGCCTACTTAAATTTAAATTAATTGCAATGGAGCGCACACTCTGGTAGCAATTTCCATACACATCCATTTTCCTGCCTTTCCTGTTTTCACGTACTTTCACCCTCTACAACTTCAACTTTGAATTGTTACAATATTTTTAGTAAATTATTCATCAATCCTCTAGGTAAGTTATTTCAATCCCTGACTCCTTTACCTATGAAATAAAATATTCCCACAGCCTTATGCATGAAATACAGTGCCATTTTGTGATCATGGTCATCTTTTTCCTTCCATGCATTACTTTTCATTCTTACACCAATATCTTTCCACCCCTCAACACCTTATTTTGCATTAAACACTCCCATGATTCTCTTCACCCTCCTCTTCCAATGAATCCCATTCCAGCTCTTTTATCATATTGGTTACTGACTGTGTTCTGTGGTAATTTCCAGAGACAGATCTAGCAGCCCTTCTTTGAACCCCATACAACTCCTGTATTTGATGCCTAAAATAAGGGTACACCACCATATTCAAAAAATGGTCTGACCAAAGTTTTGTAACTCAATTCATTTACTTCTCTCGTATATCCCCTCATCACTCTTTCCAACAAGTGAAGGATTTTGAAACCTTTTCCCGCTACTTGTCCAATGTATCCTGCCCAGTTGAGCTTGTTATAAACTGTTATGCCAAGATATTTACATTTAAAGTCTTCAACAAACAATTCTTTCCCCACCTTACAATCATAATCATTGTTTACCAATCCAGCTAAATATCCTGTCAAGATCACCCTACAGCTATTCAGTCCTCAACCATTTTGAACCTTTTATATAGCATTATGTCATCTGCAAACAACCCATCTTCTGATAGTAAACCACCAACACAAAAATTCATTAAAATAATGAATAGCAATGGTTCCAATATGCTACTCTGTGGCACTCCCATTTTTACTTCCACTTCTAACTATGTTTATTTGATCTATTCTTGTTCATCCTGAAATAATTTTTTTGCATGAAATGTAAATTATATAACATTTGGATAAGAGAAAATCCACCGCTTAGCAAAGAGGGGGATTCCTGTGGCACCGAGACACGGAAAACACACGAACACACATAAAGTAAAATTTTCGAGCCTTCTTCAGTAATAGAGTGAGATGGTTGCATGATGTAGGCTGGCAGCCAACTGAGTTAGCCAACAAGGCCAGTAGCTCATGGTGGGGAAGAAACAACATGGTGGGAAGTGAGGTTGGTGTAGAATGGCATAAACAAGAAAATAATAATAAACAGATAATCAACCAGTCTATAGCCACCCATCGCGGAAGCGTGGTAGGCATCAGCTGATGGTCCAGAACAGCCTTTTATATAATAGGAGTATGTGGAAAAAACTGTGAAATATGTGAAATAATAATATAAACTTGTGGACATCAACATTAAACAAATTTCAAGGTTACCTACTACAAAAAATAGGCTCTGGTGAGTGATGGTTCTTTGGGAAAAGTTGGGAGGTGAGGGGGATGGGTGGAAGAGGGGGAGGGAGGAAAATTGGTGCTATCTTAAATTTAGTCCTGGTGGTTGTCTGGTACCCAGTTGGTACTGATAAGCCAGTTCCCACCTTCTGAGTTCTGAGATGCTGCTTTTGTCCAAGAGGACTCTGATGGCGTGGACCACAAAACGTGTTGAAATTGTTGGTGCCATGAGTGGTGGCTTGATAAGATACAGGGTGGTCAGGGTTCTGTGTGAATATCGATTGTGTGTCCATTCATCCTGGTGGCCAGTGGATTCGTTGTCAGACCAATGTAGGAGGCTGGACAATGGTTACAAATGAGTTAGTATATAGGGTGTGAGGATACACACGTGGTAAGCCCTGTGATGGGAAAGCTTTCCTCAGTTGCGGGGTTGGTAGAGGTGGTGGAAGGCGGGTACATACTGCATAATTTGCAGCGGGATCTGTTGCAAGGAAACGAGCCTTGGGGCTGTCTTGCAGGCTGGGGGACCCCGTGTTTATGGACCAAGAGTTGGTTGAGTTTTGGAGGTCTGCTGAAGCAGGTTCTGGGTGGGTGAGAGAGGATTTTTGGAAGGAAGTTTCTTATCTCAGGGCAGGATCAAAGGAAGTCGTAACCTTGTCGCAGGACTCGGCTGATGGATTCAAAACCTGGGAAGTATCGGGATATCAAAACAGGGCTGAGGTTGGTTTTAGAGGGTTGTGGGCTGTTATTGGGTTGAGCGGGTTGTAACGTGGCCCGTGACACTTGTTTGTGAACTAAATCTGGTGGTTAATTGTGGGATATCAGGGCTTCAGAGATGTTGCTAGAATACTGTTGGAGGCCCTGTTCATTGGAACATATGTGTCTCCCCCAAATACCAAGGTTATAGGTGAGGGAGCGTTTGATGTGATGAGGGTGGCAGCTATCATAATGAAGGTACTGTTGTTAGTTGGTGGATTTGATATGGCCAGATGAGTTGATGTTGCCATTCGTGAGGGATAGGTCAACATCCAGGAAAGTAGCACGTGTGTGGGAGTAAGTAAACGTCAATTTCAGGGTGCTGGCAGTATTGAGTTTATTGAGGAAACTGAGTAGGTTGTTTTCCCCGTGGGTTAATATTATGGAAATGTCATCAATGAATCTGACCCATGAAAGGGGTTTCAGATGGACTTCAGCAAAGAATGACTGTTCCAGGCGGCCTAAGTAGAGTTTAGCATATGATGAAGTCATACGGGTGCCCATGGCAGTGCCACTGTCTTGGTGGTAAATTTTACCATCGAATGAAATAAAGTTGTTGTTCGGTATTAGCTCGGCCAGGGTGATCAGGAAGGATCTGGTGTGAAGGCTATTGGGGGGATGCTGGTCTAGAAAGTGTTCCACACTGAGACCATGACAGTGGGGAACATTTGTTATAAGGAGGTCACATCAACTGTCACTAGGAAGGAGTCAGGTGGAAAAGGTGTGTGTACCGTAGCCAGCCAAGAGAGGAAGTGTCAGTTGTTTTGAAGTGGGAGGGAAGTTTGCTGACAATGGGCTGTAGATGCTGGTTCACCAGGGCAGAGATATGCTCGGTTGGTGAACCATATGCAGCAACCTTCCTGGGTCGCCCGGCTTATGTATTTTAGGAAGTAGGTATATGGAAGGACTGTGCAGTTTTTTTGAGTGAAGAGTGAGACAGAATCGGGAGTAAGACCTTGGAGGGGACCAGTAAGCTGTATATAATCTTTTATTCTATCATTGACTGCAGGTGTGCGATCATGGTTGAGGGGGCGGTAAGTGTTAGTGTCAAACAGCTGACGCAGTTCGTCACTAATGTAATCACAATAGTTCATGACCACCATAGTTGAGCCCTTGTCTGCTGGTTGAATGATCAAGTCTGGATCAGAGGAGAGCTCCCTGATGGCCCAGGATTCTGAAACAGTCAGATTGGTGCCACCGGGTAGTGATTTCACGAAACTGGGAGGAGCAAAACTGGTGGAAACCAGATCTTGAAACAATTGGAGAGGGTGGTTTTGTGGGAGAGGTGGTGGATCAAGAATGGAGGCTGGTTTGAATCTTTGGAGACTGGGCTTCAGGTCATTCCGAGTGTCCAGATTGCTGCTCTTCGAGACAAAGTGGTACTTCCAGCGGAGTGTGTGTGGCAGAATGCTAAGGAGTCATGTACTGGGGTGGTCTGATCAAATTTGGGAATGGGTGAGAAAGTGAGACCCTTGGAGAATACTGAGAGTTGTGGTTCTGAAAGTGGAGAAGACTAATTAATAACAGACAGTTTTATATACTCCTGTGTCCCTATCTTTCACTCTCCAGGCATTAGAGATGGGTAGGTCCGGATGGATGCAGTTCCGCGGACCCGTATCACTTGCGCTAGGGATGGATGTACATCCGAGAGCTTGTCGGACCTGCTTCCAGTCGGACCTGTAACAGCGCCACAGTTCTCGTGTGGCCGGAGGTTGAACCACGGCCGGACCTGCAACCGCGGAGCTGGAACGCAGTTTTTCATTACAGTTCCGATTTGAAATCTGTGTTCTGAAGAGTTTAATGTCATTTACTGTACGATTCGATTACAGTTCTGTTTAAAGATGAGATTATAAATGAAAAACTATTTCTTAATGTCTTACTACTAGTAGATAATTACAATAACTATTAAATGCCAATGGGTAGCTAAAACCCGGTAGTACATTTTTATTGGTCGGGTTCGTGCTTCTAAGGTGAGGAGTGTTTTTCGTGCTAAATAAGAATGGACTTATAATTTAACTTGTGATTTTAATGCGTTGTAGTATTATTAAACTTTTAACGTTCAGTTTGATTGATCACAAAGTGTCTAGAATTTTTAACTTTCTGAATTCTGATGGCTTAAGGACAAATCAGATAATACATTTAACATCTCTTTATTGCAGAAACACGGTTCGTAGAGTTTCCAAGGAACATTATACATATCTATACTAATATTATAAATGCGAAAGTAACTCGGTCTGTCTTTGTCTGTTTGTTACGTTCCTTGGGCTAAACGGATACTCCGATCGTGATGAAATTTGACGGGAAGATGCTGTTTGACATTAGGATCGAGATGGGATACTATATTATGTATAAATAAGAACATATTGTCATTAAATTATGAAAACTATCTCAACTGTGAAAGACAAACGCAGAATATATATCTATATTTGTAATGCGCAACTGCTTCCAGCATTGTTAGGGTGGCGTAGTGATAAGGAGTTTGCTTCTTATTAATCCTTCAGCGTTGCTTCGGGATCTAATCCCATTGGGCACAAATATTTTTATGAATTGTTTTTCATAGTTCGAGCCAAGTCTAGGATTTTATAGTAAGGATACCATGTTCTGGCAAATCTTTGGCGCTAGAAAGCGTTAACTTTATTCACGGTATACTGGTTCCACAGGTAGTTTTTGTGTGATCTAAACTAATAATATTGTGTATGCGAAAGTGAGTCTCCATCTTTTTTATTTTACGTTTTGATGAATATATGTTTATACCGATGACAAGGAAATACTTTGTATATTTGGGAACGAAATAGGATACTTTTTCCGATATGAATAACAGTTTTAGTCATGAGACAGGTTCGAAGGTAGAATGGTATATCGATGGCGTTCCCGTCATATTATGCCGACTCAGTGTTATTTGGGACATCTTAGATAATTTTCAGCTTTGTATATCCAATTCTAACAATCAAATTCTAAATCCACGCGTACGAAGTCGCGGGTAACAGTTAGTAATATATATAAATGATTATGTGACATTATTGCGAGCTACTCTGCTGGCTGCTTTTACAGAAATATTTTATAATCCAGTCGTTTCTAGAACTTCTAACAATGGCTCAAACAATCGGTTATTATTACTAAGAATTAAATCTTGATTAAAAATACGTTCAGATAAATTGGAAATAAAATTAAATAAAATTACAAATAAATTAAAAGTTTCTGAAATTGCACAAAATAAAATAAAGATTTTGAAAGCACCAAAAACACGTTATGGTAGCTGGCAAAACATAAATATTACTGTTTGATTAAAATGCATTGTATCGCACTCGATTTAGCACTCACGTCAACGTTTTATTCACTCAATCAAAATAGTTTCACATAGTATACAGAGCAAAACACTATACATAATATAAGAACAAATATCACGTAATTTCTCCCTCACAGTTTAAAATAAGTTATACTTGCAATTTTGTTTTTTGTTCATTTATAATAAACTGTTTCTTAAGCTGGTATATTGTGGAAAGGCAATATTTATCTCAAGATGTTGAGTCTTGAATAATTTCATTTTTAGTAAAAAAACTAACAGTTAACAAAGACTTTCGATTTTTTTTAGTAGTACTTAAACATTATTAAGAAATGATTTCATTTTATTCTTATAGAAGCCCACAGAAATTTTACTTTTACTTTTATCATTATCAAGTCTGATTATGCTGTGATTTTCTAATATTACGTACAATTGTGAGTTTCAGACAAAAATAAAACAAAATTATCAGAATTAATATTCTTTCATTTCATAAATTAATGGATGAACACATAACTCATACTGCAGTTCTCCTTGGTAGGATTTGTATCCACCATACGCTCGATTGTAGGTTCGGACCCATACAGGTCCGCCGGACACGTATTTGGATGTAGGTCTATACACATCCAGTTCCGCCATACACTCCGCGCGCTCGATTGTAGAACCGGACCCATACAACTCCGCCGGACACGTAACTGGATGTAGGTCCGCACAGATCCAGTTCCGCCATACACTCTGCCCGACCGACTGTAGAGCCGGACCCATACATGTCCGCGGACATGGAACCTGGATGCAGGTCCGCAGCGCTGGATGTACATCCGGACCCGACTCCTTTAAAATCTCGGACCTGCCCATCTCTACCAGGCATCACTACACAGTGCAGATAACTGGCACATGTGTGTGTGAGCACATGCGTGCACATGTTCGTGGGTGTGTGTGTGGTAGTAGCAAGGAGTTTCCTGTCGTGTCTATTGGCTGAATTCCAGTAGCTGTAGGGTGTGGGAGATATGGTGGTTGAAAGTGGTTGATCTCGGACATTTTCATATTTCGACCAAAGACACGTGTGTGTATATTTCTTTTTGCTGCCACAATTACATAATGCAGGACACTGATGTTTGTGTCTGGTAATAGCCTCAAGTTTCACATTGTGCACTAAGTTGCTTGAATGTGTGTAGCTATCAATCTAAATTTTTTACAAGTGAGAATGAAGTCATGGGCACCAGCTAGTTTATTCATATTCTGAAACTTGCATGTAATAAATTTACAGTATTATGTTGTTCCGCACACACTGTTTACTTCATGTTCAAAATTTATACTTTGATAGAAGAACATAGTGTCTAATAATACCACAAGAAAAATTTCACTGCCATTTTAATTTTAACTCTAAGAGCAACTAGCAAAGGATGATTATCTATTATTAAAAACAAAGACAGCACATTTGATATTTACAAAGTTTGAAAAGATCCATTTACTGTCATACCTCAACATTCCAAAAAAGTCATTTAGAGTATTGTAAAAAGTTATTTACCATCATTTATGTCCTTTTCATTGGGATTGTAAACATTTCCAGTATCTTGACACCTATTTTCATTTATGTTTATAGATGTGATTGGTGCTGCTGGTAATTCATGTATCTTATATTTGGATAATCGAAAAGGTTTTCCAAGGAATTTGTCATCATATGAGGACAAGTTGAAGTGTAACATTGTAGGGTCGAATGGAGACTGTTGAGTTAATATCACTTCTCCAGAAATTCCTTTAGACTGCATTACCACCCTGCAAAACCATACAAGGTTCATAGGTTCTTGACTATAACACTAAATACTCCAAATACTATCTATGTTTTCATACAGTTTGCATAACTTTTAAAGCAATAGAGCTTGAAAAACAATAGACCCAGACTGTGAATAGTTATCTCAAATGCTAAATCAGCAAATGTTATTAAAGAGAGAAAAGATACAGATCTGAATACAAGTGATAGTAATAAAAATTAAAGTTTAATACTTGCAAGTTGTGTATAAGTTCTCTCCTGCTTCTAAAACAAATCATCCTTTAAAGATTTTTGAAGTAAAGTTACAATGTACTGAACAGAAAAAAATAGAATCCGGAATCAAAACTTTTACTCTGATGAGAATGCATCAGTTGGAAAAAAAAAAAAAATTAACATGATTCATAAATCAGTTTTCTGGAAATCAGGTCACAACAAATTTGAATTTTCTTCATTCAGTGCAAATAGTAGATGTGAGCAATGCCAGCACAAGGATTTTTGGGCTCTGGATAAACATTCTTGGACACCCACCACAATTTTTTTTTTTTACTTTAACCTCTGATTTTTTTTTTGATTTTTTTTTTTTTTTTTTTTTTTTTTTTTTTTTTTTTTTTTTTTTTTTTGGGCAGAGTCAGAAAATTTTCAATTTAAAAAACATCAAATTAAGCATTTTTAAAAAAGTTTTAATTCATATTTAGCTAAGCAACCTGGTCGGCCCCTTTGATGGCCTGGGCCCAGGGTACTTTTGCCCAACTTATTCCTCCCCCCCTCCCTGTCCCTTTCATCAACCCTGGTTGTGAGTTATAGTTACTTACTTGTAAAAAAATAACACATAATAAAAAAATTCTTCAAAAGAACTAAAGGCAATATATTCAGTTATTAACAAATGCATGAAATCAATAATAAAACTCGTAAGTTCATTCACATTACTAATCATATCTACACGAAGATTCTGCAATAATAAATCAAATAATATGGGATTTATTTTATTTTGTAGCATTTATTTTATTTGTCGCATTCATTTAATTCATGTATTTTGATTATTAAGTTTTACGAAATGGCGCGATAATGGTGAAATTTTAAATCTCAAGCAATGTGTTTTACAAAACGCTGAAAGTTGGAATTTATATAGCAACTTTTCTATGCATTACCAGTTTATTTTGTATATATTAAAAATATCACTGGGACCTAAATTTTTTTTTATCAATGATCTTCAAAGAAGAACCACACAAATGGTAGTCAGGGTTATCTGACGTAAAAATTACTCTTCTTATGAAATGCATATTTTTTAAGGAAATTAGAAATTATCATTCTGTTCAAGATTATGATTGCATGGAAACACTTAAAATTCATAAAAATAATATTCAGAATGCTGCAGCAAATAAAATGGTTTAAAAACTGTATTTTATCCTTGCACAAAACATGTTACTGGAAGTTTTATATGTCCTAGGGATAAGCAACAATTTCAGGGTGATATACACTCATACATTTGATTAAATGAAACAGCGCCCCATAAAGTAAGTATGATAAGGGATTTATTAACTCTATAACAGATTACTTCATGGAAATACAAATGAGAATGAAGAAGGAACAATTATTCAATAATAATAATTTTTTTATCACTAATATACTTCTGATTAATAGTTTCTAGAAAAGTCAGAACCAAGCAGTCGCACAAAATAAAGTACATTATAAAATACAGCATAGTACAATATACAGTGCATTTAAATAATATTCATATATATATTTTTTCATAATATTTTTTAGAACGGTATATTTAGTTTAAAACAGTATACTTACATCTGAGTATAAGGTGTTATTTGCCTAATTTTTGCACATGCCAGAAAGCTGTCACTATGTTTTGGATCAAATATCACAAGATACAGATTGCGCTGTCCAGCTATAAGGTCGACAAGTACAGAAGTTAATTCAGAATCATGATATGTTCCAATGACACTGGATTCTGGCTTGCCAGCAACTTGAATTTTACCCAGCCGATTATCAACATCTCCAACTGCATGTCCTTTTTTAGCAGATGCAGGGTCAAACACAAACTGGAGAAAATTGCAATTGACTCGTGATTTATCTAAAAAGGCAAAGCCAAGTAATGAAATAGAAAATGTTTTTAAATATCATTTATTCAAAATATAGTCTATATATATTGGACTGCTTTTCTTTGTTAAACAACATACTTCAAAACAAACAAGTATAATGCTAGTAAACACACCCCACTATGTGATTCAGATAGTAAGGTTTAGTGCAAAGACACACACCTTGCTATGTAATTAATTTCTTTCTTACATGACTAAGGGCTTTCTGAAAATATTATGCAAACTGTGTTTCTTTTGTGTATCACTGCAGCCTTTCTTCCTCCAACTCTGTCAAGGAATGGGCTTACTATCCCTATTATCTTAAGTTTCTATATAGCTTGAAGTATTTTCTTTTCACTATTGCAATCACTGGTTCTCTGATTGGAGCCAGAATTATTTATTAAAACATAAATTTTCTGACATCTTATTCTCTCATGAAAGCCACAGAAAGATGGCTAAAACATCAGGGTTAAATAAATCAATGTGGCTACACCCAAACAACCAAGAGAATAGAGACAACAACTGCAGAACCTATGCAATCATATTTGTAAACAACATATTTATAACACTGTATTATCAAATTTATAAAATATATAAAGTGAACAGATGTGAAGTTACCAGATTCCGATTCCAAAATATCTGTGGCGTAGATCTTCCAGTTATGTTTAGTATCTGATTCTGTGTTTTCATTTTGTTTTACAACCCAATAAAGATTAGTATGTATTAAAGCATCTATTGAGTTTGAATGAAGACTGCCGATCCATCGCATAAACACAGAGCCTCCAATAGGTGAGTAGAATTTGGCTTCTGCCACTTTCTCATCAGCCTGGTCTGACACCTGAATAAAAAGCAGTGTTGTTAAGTTTATTTGAACTAATAGATAATGGGATGATAGAAGAATCTGAATTACTATTAAATAGTAGAAACAATTAAATATGCAAATTCTCTTCTGAAGTGTTGTATCTAGGTGGTAATATCGTGAATCATTTCAATTGGTTTCATGATATGGTATCACACGTGAAACATCAGTAATGTTCAGAAATTGCTAGCGATTTATCTTTACATACAGTAATATCTAAAATCAAACTAGTACCATTAAATTATTCTTCACTTTTCTTTCTTCCATTAAAATGCATATTTATATTAAAAAAATACATAGTGCAGCTTTCAGCTGCTCACACTACAGGGCTAAAATTTACTTTTATGTGTTGTATTTTATTTTAAGAAAAGAAGATAGGATAGGGGAAAATAACCCATCACTTACCATAGTTTAAGTGGGCACAAGAAATCAAAAAATAAATAAAAAATGTAAAGGACAGAAACTAAACTGCTAAATTAATACGCCGTTGCAAAACTGTCCCAGCTCGTAAGAAAAATGGTGGCTATCCTATCTTTTTTTGGTGCCTAACGGCAGATTCTTTGTTTCCATTATTCAAGTTTTATTTAGACAGGATGGTTAGGTACATTTAATGAAGTTTCTTACTACATTTATCTCACCAGTTCAAGTTTATTACTAACAAATAATTTTTAATTGGCTGTGCCTTCATTTGCAGCATATTTGAGTTTATTAATAAATAGAAATACTTTTGTTATAGTTATCTGAATCTCTGAATCAGCATTGTGATCATAAGACATGGAATTTGAACACAAAACTGGAATAGTGCTATGTAAATGAATATTTGTAGACATGTTTCCTCACACTACCATTAATTGCTACTTCAATTCATATGAACTTTATACGTCACATTGAAACTGTATTTTATTCTCCTCAGAAACTATGCAGGTCATACTGCCTATATACCAGTACCCGATAGTGCTTGCTGTTATTCCTGAACAATAGGACATCAACTGTTTGATGATGTTTACAACTGCTATACTTCAGCTGCCAGACTGATGACACCTATTTCTGGCTGTTCTTCAGCCTGTTTTCATAATTCTATTAGGTCTCATTCTTAATCCGTAGGTAATTTGCAAGCCAGGTTAATATTAAAAAGCTTTGGTTATTATATGAAGATGAGCATTCTTTTCTTAAATAAAAATTGGGCAACACTGTTCATTGACGGCAAGAAATGAGAAAACTCTCCATCATTAATAAAATGTTTTCTGACATTGTGTCATGTTTATCAGCATATCACAGGACCAGGACTAATTTTGAATGTTAGCCATGGATGCATATTTCCATAAAACAACAACAAACGCTTATCGTGGCTCACATCCACCCACAGATGATTTCAAGACAGAAAAAGGTATTAACAGAAAGTTCAACAGAGTTGTTCTTCCTAACCATGGGGATTTCAAACCATAATGTCTAAAATCATAGTAGTATCATAAAATTCCCATAGTGGAGCTTACTCTTCAGTCCAATATTTAGTGACTTATATTTTTCAAAGCAGACATCAAAGTTAACCAGGGTAATTTAACTTCCTCTCCCCATTTAATCTGGAGGATTCTTGGTTTTGTCCCTAAGAATAGAGTCGTACCAACATCCTGCCTGCTGTATACCATGGAGATGTCTCCTCAACCAAACCTAACTGTGAGAACCTAAACCTTCACAAGTGTAACACACAACCCCACTAAAATTGTATTAATTGAAATGTATTATCTTTTTACTTCTAAGATAATGTTTATTAAAAAAAAAGATCCTGCAGTATTTCACAGGGATGTTAATATATGGCAAAAGTTACACAGAAATGTAAAATAAACAAGTTGGAAACTATGACTAAAGAATTGCTACAATTTATAATGCAAAGATTCTTTGCCAATTTTATGGGGGAGGGAAAAAAGGTGAATGAATGGAGGCTTCCTGGTGTACAAACTGTATAAAATCTTTTTCAGTGCAGACATATCAATCAACCAGGGTAATTTAATTTCCTCTTCCACTTAAACTAGAGGTTTTTTCTGTTTGTCTTGGTGTTGCTGCCTCAAATTAACTCACTCTCTTTGTGGGAGGCTCAAATACATTTTATACAAAAACACCATTATGGCACTTCAAGTAAAGTTAAATACTGATTATACATGTATAGAAAATAGAGTTCAAACATTTAATTTACTTAAATATGAGGATTGGCTAAGAAGAAATGAACACAAGTTTGTAGAGCATGAACAAAATGACCTCCAGTACTCAGTAACATGTGGAAATAACATTCTCCTTTTATATGCATGCACAGGTTTAAAGTTGCTGAATTCATCCAGTGTATTTTGAGAAGCTGAAGTATAGAGAGATGTTAATGCAAGCTAATCAGCATGCTGTTATCGAATTTTTAACTGCTGAAAAAGTGGCTCCTACTGAGATTCATCAACATTTAAAGGCTATTTATGGCAATGGTGCTGTTGACAAGTCTACTGAAAAATGATGGCCAGTAAAATTTCATGATTATGAGCCTGGAAAAGCCATAATTGTTGATGAAAAACATGGCAGATGTCCGATAACTGCCACAGACAATAAACTTCAAACTCGTCAATGATTTGATTCAAAATGACTGGCGAATCACTCAAAAGCATATTGAAAACAATATTGGAATATCCAAGGAATTTGTCTGCTTCATTATTGAACAACTGGGATGCCATAAAATCTGTGGATGATGGGTACCATGCTGTCAACTGTAGAGGCTCTGTAAAATCTGAAGTTTAAACTGATTACACACCCTCCTTACTTGCGTCTTGCAATTTTTAATTTATTCCTCTACTCAAGAGACACCTCAAGGGTAATCATTACACCTCGGATGATGAGGTGAAGGCAGCTGTTGAACCCTGGATTCAAGAAAAGCCGGTAGTATTTTTCAGTGACGGAATAAAAAAAACTTTGTTATACGTTGGGAGAAAAGTGTTAGCTTTAACAGTGACTATATTGAAAAATAAATATATGATTTTGAAGCTTAAGAATTGTACTTTAATGAAATTTTTGCCTGGTCTTACTATTTTTTTTTTGATTCATGTTCTGCAAGCATGTGTGCATTTCTTTTTAGCCTACCCTCACACATTCTGCTAAGAACTAGAACTATATGCTACCACAATTCAATTGAGTTACAACTTATTTGTTCAAAGTTTATTTTTTTTTTCCAAATTCAACATTTAAAGTGTTGAGAAACGCCTATCAGGACACATGAAACATAGCTGAGTGTTAATGAAGAAGTTTATTTTAACCTGTTTTTTTTTCCAAACAAATTTTGGACCTAACAGAAACAGGTACTTGGCATTACAAATTTAAAAAAAGAAGTAAAACATGATGACTATAAATAAAAGTACTTTTCATTTGAAAAGTTCACAAAAATTATAAAATTTTAATTTATTCCAATAAAATTTTGTTAAATAATCTTTAAAGAAATAATCCACTGCCCTTATACTTCTACAGAAAACTTCATAATTTTATACAACTATTAATTCATCATCCCCATGTATGTGAGTATAAGTAAATAAGAAAGGAGAGTAACATCAAAGCTTACTGTGATGGAACCACAGGCAGAGCGACCCCGGTAATCATACTGGTATATCAGCAGAGATCGTCCCCATAAGCCTTTTTCACCAGTTAATGAAATAACTTCTGTGGATATCACCAGTTCATTGCTGTTATTAACTGGTAAATCAAGTGGTCCTAAAAAGTCATCTAAATTAAGCAATCTGAAATAGAAAACAATATGCACATTTTCCTTTACACATTATATTGTATATTAGCAAAGAGAGAAATGTAGATTGTGCCACAAGAGTTATTGTAGAGGTAATTCTCAACATTAATGACAATACTATATAATAAACAATCAAGTAGTTGATCGCATTTGAATAGTATACTGTAGACAGGCTGTAACAGTTTAGTGAAGTACTGAATCAGAATTTTTCAATTATATTATTACATTACACACAGCTTCCCATTATTAATTTAGCTTACTGTAGCAGTATTATTTCAATAGAAGATACATACAGCACGAAAATATTGAGCATTTATTAAACAAAATAAAAACAAAGTAAAAAATGAAAAACTGCATTCATCTAGAGTTAATAAATAACACATAAATTAAAACCTCTCTTCCTTGTCTCTTGATAACTGTAAAGAATGAAGTGTTAACATTTTATGCTTATTCTTTGATATACATAGAGCCAATTTGATTCTTGCATTTTTCACTAAGCTGGAAAGGAGGTTATATTCACACTACTTACACAGTAAATGAATCAGAAACAGGAGGGTCTAATTCGGAGAACGAGCTTAACACAATTAGAAATGACGATAGTAAAAAATTTGATATTCATCCTGAGGAAATCATGAAGGAAATAAGAAAGCTGAAAAAACATAAAGGGGCTGGTGAAGATAATATTACTACAGATATCTTAAAGATAGCCGAATTTGGCATTGTACCTTATCTTGAAATATTATTTAAATTGAGTCTGGATACTTGCTGCTTACCACAGGACTGGAAAAGTGCAATAGTAGTACCAGTACATAAAGGAGGGGTGAGAAATAGAGTTGAGAATTACAGGCCAATCAGTTTGACATCAGTGGTAGGTAAATTAATGGAAAGATTGACATCAGAAATATATGTGAGGAACGTAAGTGGTTTTCAAACAGGCAACATGGTTTCAGGCTAGGATATTCATGCGAATCTCAGTTGGTGGGATATGCAAGATATTTCAGATGAAATGGACAAGGGAGGCCAAATTGATAGTGTAGCACTAAATCTGTCTAAGGCGTTTTACAGAGTAAGCCATAAAATGGTAGTAAATAAGGTAAAAACCATTGGAGTAGATGAGAAAGTGATTTGCTGGGTAGAAGAATTTTTAAAAGGTAGAACACAGAAAGTTAGGGTAGGAAATGTAGTATCAAAAGAAGTGTAAGTAAAAATGGGTGTGCCACGGGGTAGCGTATTGGGACCATTGCTATTCATTATTCTAATGAATAATTGTGTTGATTGTTTACTATCTGAAATTAGATTGTTTTCAGATGACATAATGCTGTATAAAAGAATCAAAACGATAGAGGATTGTAACAGTTGCAGGGTGATCTGGACAGGATATCTAGTTGGGTTGGTAAACATGGAATGAAGATAAATGCAAAGAAGAGTCAGCTTATTAGATACACAAATAAAAAGCAAAAGGTTAATTATGAATATAAGGTGGGGAAAGAATTGCTTGCTGAAGACTTGAAATGTAAATATCTTGGCATTACTTTTGATAACAAGCTTAACTGGGCAGGACCCATAGGACAGGTGGTAGGAAAAGGTTTTAAAGTTCTGCACTTGTTGAGGGGATGTACGAGAGAAGTCAAGGAATTGGGTTACAAAACTTTGGTCAGACCATTGCTCGAATATGGTAGTGTAGTATGGGACCCTCATTTTACGTATCAAATACAGGAGTTGGAGAGGGTGCAAAGAAGGGCTGCTAGATTTGTTTCTGGAAATTATCGCAGAATGCAATCAGTGACGGATATGATAAAGGAGCTGAAATGGGATTCATTGCAAGACAGGAGGAGGATGAGGAGGGTCATGGGAGTGTAAAGGGCATATACTGGCAATGAGGCATGGAAAGCTATTGCAATAGGTATGAAAAGTAGTGCATGGAAGGGAAAAGGTGACCATGATCACAAGCTGGCACTCGATTTCAGGCGCAAGGGTGTGGGAAGATTCTCTTAGGTAAGGGTATCAGGGATTGGAATGAGTTACCAAGAGAAATGATGAATAATTTACCGAAAACTTTGAAAGAATTTAAAGATAAAATTTGTAGAGGGCAAATGTAGGTGGGTGCAGGATGGGTGTGTAGGGAAATTGCCACTGGAGCCTGTGCTCCATTGCAATTAAATTAAATTAAAAGCAAATCATCACTTCCACACTCAAGAACCATCAACAAAGTTAAGTAGATATCACAATGGTCTGTCACATCCCTTCGAAAACTGCATATTAAAAAAATTCTGTAAACACAAAGTGAAAACTTACTCTGGTCCAATCTTATCATCATCACATCGATTTTCTAGTAATGTATAAGATATTGGATATTTATGTATTCTCCAAGACCACTTCGATATTTCATCTGCAGCTTGAAGTGACGGCTGGATAAAAATTTTGTTTTTGTCAGTATGATGTTTTCGAAATGTTATTTTCCCATGTAGTCCAACTTGTGAGATGAAAACAGTAAGTTCTATGCAACTGCAGACACCTGACACTGTAAAATTATAAACAAAACAAATACTGTATCTTAAAAGTAAATTAAAGATTCCAATTACTTAATTGCTGATAGAATGACGATTTTGCAATTGTTATGAGTTTCCAGATAAAGCTATCTGCAATTCACAAAGCCTTTTCATGGTTTTTAAACAATGCAGAAGATTTATTTGAAATAATTCCAGACTTTCATTTACATAATAGAAACAAGTAGGGATTTATTATGCAATAATTTATGGAATGTTTTCATTCAAACTCCTGACTAACGATCAACACCTATTCCCAAATAAGTTTCGTGTAAGTTTATTCATTTAAAACTTTCTAGCAACCTCAATTACTAATAGACACATAAATACCATATTCTCAAAGTTGTATAAGAAAACATCAAGGAAAGGAAACAAAATTGGAGAGGAAGCTTATGACATGGTAGTCTGAATTTAGCTGGTAAAATTATTTATGTAATGGCCATTACATACAAAGCAGTGGGAATTAGGAGAAACTAATGTGTATATGCCAATTACCATTACAGATAAAACAAAAAGATAATAATCAATGTGAGAAAGAACTTTCAGCAAAATGGATGAGATCATTTACTCATCAGTGTATAATGTCATTTCCTGGCAGCGAATTAACAATGTGCCATACGGATTTTGCGAAATCGAAGTAATAGTCACATCCCAATACTCAAGTCCTCACCCTATGGCTTATAATACTGGTGAAAAATGTGCAAAATATGTTCACTTACTCAATGTTAAAATTTACAGAAGTTGGGTGATTTTTAATTACTACAAACCTTTTAAGTGGAGTTCCTAGGAAGATGATTTGTGTTTGAGGATAGGTTCAGATAAGATACCCCCAAAACTTGTTACAAGAAACAATTTCCTGCTGTTACGTCCCAGTCCTTACACAAAAGCAGCCCCCCCCTCCCCCTCGCTGGATACGCCCATGTAAGGAAAGGAACTGGTTTGAAAATCAGCAGCATGGATTTAGAATAGGTGTATATTCCTGTGAATCTCAGCCAGTGCCCTTCTGAAGATATTTCAGACGAGATGGATAAATGAAGTTAAGTAGTGTAGAACAAGATCTTTCTAAGATCTGACTAAGTGAGCCTTAAAATGATAGTAAATAAGGTAAACACAATTAGAATGGATGAAAAAGTGGCTTGCTGCTGGAGGGATTCTTAAAAGGTAGGAAGCAAAGAGTCAGGGTATGTAATGCAGCAGTGGCGGATCCAGGACTTTGGTTTGGGGGGGGGCTAGGATTTGGCTTTTTTGGTTTGGGGGGGGGGGGCTTGACTCGGGCGAGGAGAGAAATCTCACATTTTTCCAGAATGCCGCCCTTATATAAAAAAAGTCCCCAAAATCGATGTTGTCGGGGGTGACCTTCGACCTTGATGCCTTTGGGGGGAGGGATTCAGCCCCCCTAGCCCCTCCCCTCTGGATCTGCCACTGTAATGCAGTATCAAAACAGTTGGAAGTGAAAATTGGAGTGTCACAAGGTAGCGTCTTGGGACCATTGCTGTTCATTATTCTAATGGATGATTGTGTTGGTGGTTTGGACTCAGAAGTTACATTTTTTTTTCTCCAGATTACATAATTTTATATAATTGCATTAAAATAGGAGAGCAGTATGAACAACTGAGATCTGAACAGGATATATACTGTAGCTAGGTAGTTCAAAGTGGAAAGGCATAAACTCTTATAAGTCACATAAGCTAAACCTATCAATTATTTTTATTATTATATATTTTATTTTATTGCCTAATAACATTTCCATTGCACTATTATCATATATCTCTATATTTCTATACGATATAATAAATTTGTCGAAAATCCCTCTGTAGAAGAAATTTATTTCAAAAAGAGAAAGTACAATGTCCATTACTAATGACGGAGGTGCCAAGACCATAAAATTTGAATTTTTGTCTGTCTGCAGATCATGTAAAAATTAAACGGCAGCTTTTAACGAAACTGCACATACTGACAACTTATATCATCAGTTAACACACAACATACTTTTTATCCCAATTAAATCCATTGTTACTGATGATGCAAAGGCCAAATCTGAAAATTATGGAATTTTTGCCTGTCTTTGCTCAGATCAAGCTAAAACTAAAGAACAGGTCTCTACAAAATTATATATAGTGATTGCTAATGCTATGATTTAACCAACAGGATACTTCTTATCCTCATACATAACATACCTGCCTGACTAAATGACATAAAATCCAAAGTATCTCAAAACTGTATGTTTTTCAACGATCTGTAGCACACTAACAAGTTCCCATAGTTCATAAGTTATATGCAGAAAAGGAAAACATGGTGATAGTTTTCACCTTTGTATCAACACGTACTTTTTATTACTCGCATATGTATCGAAATAATTCAGTGAATTGCCAACAGAAGGCAACGTTAGACTTTTATACAGGGTGACAGTATGACAAAATCATGTAAACTGTAAAAGACTGACATTCAATAGTAATTTAAAATCCTAGTTTGCACGCATATAAATAAGGCAACAAAGCCTGGTCTCTTCGAGTACTGGTTATAATTAAGCCTTGTGAACAATACTGAAGTGAGCCTTTGGGTCATTTACTTCATAAGTTAGTGGCAATGGTAGAAACAAATGTTGTGCACAAAAGTGTTAAAACATTTACAAACTGCATGAAATCAAGGAAAATGGTGGATATGTAAGAAAGAGAAAACAACAAGACTGCTTCTTTACTTTTTCATATACAGCCAATTTTCTTTGATAGTTTTTCAGTAACTTAACAGCACAAATCAGAAATTGCATGTGTATGAAGTCACAGGCATAGTTAATTTAAACATATACTTTCCTGATCAAGTTTTTTTTATTTTATAATGGTCTTTCAAGGTATTTTACTTTCCTGTAATTATTGATTGTCTGCTTCTTCCTCCGCCATTGCCATCACTATTCTTTCAACCTTACTCAGATGTAATATCTTCAGTGACACTGCTTTTACACAGTAGATACATAATTGAGAGCTGCTAAGAATATATATATATATTATCTGATGTAATTAATTTGATGTAAACATCTTAGTTTATATTTATACTTGACATGTTCAATACCATTGTGCACAAAGTACATATGTATATGACTGAGGGACAGCTACTGCTATATGATAATAAGCACCATTGAAGTGAACACATTAGTAGTTTGTAAGGGAAGACTTAAAAGTCCTGAAATTGCTAAAGACAGAAATTAACTAACTGTACCAAGAAAGCCAGGGAAATGGATTGTGAAAACTTGATTAGGTCCTGGTTGATGTTGTGGAATAACATGGGACTGCTTCTATCCTTAGTAATTGCTTGTAGATTTGTCTGAATAAATTACCATAAAAAAAACTCAGTAACTGGTATGATAAATGAGATGGATTAGGATTTTTGAGAGACTGTAAGTGGAAGTAAACAGTGGTGGTTATGTATAACACATATTCTGGTGGTGAGCCTTTAATGACTACTGGGCAAATAGTTTAGAGCATTGTTTCTCAACATGTGGTCTGCAGAAAACCTCTGGTTTGCGAAGTTGGGATGAGTGGTCCACAGACAAAATATTAAAATTTTAATTATAAAAGAGTTAAAGATATCATAACAAAAAATAGTAAATATTGTTCACTTAAAATTGATACTGAACCTGTTGTGTATAATACCTCAAGTGAGTATAAAATATAATCCAAAACTTCTAAAAGCCATGGTATTTCCAGGATATTACTGCCTTGTTACTAAAATAAGCAATACACAATATGCATTTCTAATCAGTATCAGTATCATCTTATGAGGATTTTATTGTAGGTGTAAGTTTTAAGGGACTGCGGAATGTGCCAATAACAATTATTGGGGTTGGTTAATTAATATACAAATAGGTAAATTTTAGGCCCACATATGTTAGTGGTCCACAGAATCATTTTTTTTTTTTTTTTTTTTTTTTTTTTTTTTTACATTTGACTCGTCCTTGGATAGAAAAAGTTTGAGAAATGCTAGTTTAGAGAAATATGTGAAAGGGAAGAGATGGCCAAGTTCATAAATCAGCACTTGATTTCTGTCATAAGGGAGTGGGAAAATTTTCTTTACAAATAAGGAATTAAGGTACAAAAATAATTTATTGAGGTACACTATGAACAGTATATCTCAAATAATGAATGAATTCAAAGAAAAATTTTATTATTAACTAATCATCTTAATGCTTAAATGGTATTCAAATGTGTTTGGAATTTGTCACTAAGTCATAACTCCACCTCAATAAAAATATTATATATATTAATTTAAAAAAAGAAAAAAGATAATGACATTTATTAAAGAATAAAATGTACGCCTACTATTTAGTAATACCCAACTTCGCAGTGTATGAATCTCTCTTCATCATTTTGATCTTTTAAAACACGAACCTGTTTCACTTTGTATATGTTTTCAATGGATAAAAAACAAGTTTCTTGGCAAGGCGGCAATTCGGCTGAGATCTTTCGTATCTTGACCCATATTGCAATGAAATTGTATTTCAAATACAAAAGAAGGAAGCGTTATAGAATAATTACAGCTCATAAACATACATAGTTTACTTTTACACGCAGTCAGAATGTGAACTAACGGATAACGGCAATAGATTCCAATGTCAGTGTCATGTACTGGCTGACAATGTTACTGGTTACAATGACCATGTCTCTGAGTATTAATTAATAACATGATCTTATACAGTCAAATTTACTGTTTCCTTGAACCAACGCAATCAAATTTTATTAAGTTGGAAAGAATGAATCGTAAACTAAACTGACATGTTAACAATATTAATTCATTTCACCAGTGATTTCAATGCTCGTATTGCTCAGCGCGAACTATTCTGATGCCTTACATACTTACGAGCCAAGAGAAGCAAGCCGTTAAGATGACAGTTCTTCATTATATCGTTGCAGATATTTGCAACTTGTTGACATCTGCGTAGAATTTTAAGGCATTATTACCAATCAGCTGTTCCAACGGTACTGCTAAAGCCACGCGGTGCGGGTGGTACCTTCCGTTCGAGAGAAAGTGGACACAAAGCAGGTGAGTGCGCTACATCAAGGACAAGGAGAAGTGGAAGTAAGGCGGGGGCAACCACAGTCGGAAAGGGTCTTGCACAAAGCGCTTCGTGTTGTAAATGTGAACGAGATATTAGTCGTTAGTTCCGTTTCTGTTCTTTTTTGCCAAGCTGTGCGTCTTTCGATTGGACGATGGATGGGTGGTATACCATTTGCAACTTATTAAGACTTAGATATTTTTACCCCTATGCGTCAGGCCTCCTGAAGGCGCGGGGCCTGTGTTATTTGCTAACTCTTGCTATGTGGCTTATCCCGAACTGCTTCATTCATTCACAACGCTGAACATAAATTCATCACACTTGTCCACAAAAAATTAACGCTTACATACACTTTCCTCGCTCGGGAAGGCAAGGGGAAACTACCACAGTTAAATTTTGCAAGCGTAACTTCCACCTCGATTGGCTGTCGCTTCTCTAGTTGGGAATTCATGAAAGGAATGAATAAAATGTTAGATGGGAATACCTACAAAAATCAACAAAAATGCACAGTACTTACCATTTACTTGAAGTGTTGTGTTTTCCATCCCTGATAATTTCTATCGGTACTGTTGAGTTTGCTACCGTCAACTACGGATCAAAAAGTTCTCTTTAAAATGCTCTTCTTCTTGTAATCGTGACTGAGATCGTGATTTTGTGCAAACGAGAATAGATTTAAGGAACTTTTTTGCTGAAGGCCTATGGCAACAGTCGCGAGCTTCCACAACCCGGGTTGTAAAAAGGTCCTCATGTTTGAAATAAAAACATATTTACCGCTGGTCGGTCATTCTCGCTTTGAAACGAATGGTCATTTATTAAAAACTATTCACTGTTGACCGAGAAACAATACAAAGGATTTTCGTTGTGTTGTAACTTTACTTCTAATCGTATATTCAAATCATTACCGCTATCGCCTTATTGGAATATCTCCTGTTGTTATATCATTCCTAAATGATACGCAGATACTCAGGTTACGAGAAACTGCTTAAATTGTGTAGTCAGAACGACCAAGTATTGGAGAACAACCATTTTACAAAATTTGATTCTGTTCTCACTGTTAAATTTACACTTCGCATTATTGGCGCTCTTCTGTCTGATAACCCTAATCATGTTCTTCGCCTGATGAGGAAATGCTTCTAGTAGATTGTTTTCGTTCAGTACTACTGCTGGATATCGAATTATTGTTGGGTTATGATGGTCAATCTCAGGTCAGTTCAAAGCGAAAGTTAACTACTTCATATTTCCAAGCACTCATTTCAATTTTAGTTTGTTTACACCATTACCACTCCATATAATTGCTGTGAAGTTGGCATCTGATAGCACTAGAATCGTAGCAATAGTTTGTTGCCTGACAAGGAAAATCGAAATCGTACTATCTTGCGAAAACTTCGTAAAATTCCTTAGTCCTACGTAGAATATTTTTCAAAATCTTCCAAGGAAAACGAAATCGTACAATCCTACGAAAACTTATTAAAATTCTTTAGTAATCTGGAGAATATTTTTCAAAATCCTGCTACTAACTTTTATTTTGGTTGCAGGTTCTGAAAGCGAGAGGCGTAAGTTAAATCTGAAATGGAGAAGAATGAAATTCGTGCTGTGATTAAATATTAGCGCGAGATAGAGATGTCACTAATGGACATTTATGAGAATTGGTAGCAACATAAGGGAGGATGGTCCTAATAATAATCTCATGTGATCTCAGAGATCTAGTAATTAAGTTTCTTAACGGCTGCTCAATGTGCCGCTATCGTAGCAGTCTTACTTAATCAGGTAACGCAACTAGGTAGTGATGCAACACACCTCTGCTTCCGCAAGTGCGGAAGTTCTGCACGTTTTTTACACGCCAGTTTGTGTTTCTGTTTGCGCAACTTTTATAACAGAAATTTAATCGGAAATTTACAACAGCTGTCGCAGCCGCAGCGGACAAGACTCGTTTGGTAGGGTGAGGCGTAGTGTTGCAAATCGAAAAAAAAAGGTTTTTTTTCAGCTTTGTGGAAAAAAAACCTAGCACCCTTGTTTTTTTTCTAAATTTGGTTTTTTTTTTTCAGAATATAGAATCATATAATGTCTTACATAATGATTCATAAATGTATCTATGTAGGTAAAATAATTTTATCCATCCTCTTATGTCAATACCACATTCACTAGTATCAGCACTACCAACACTAGTTCGGTCGGTGTCGGAATTTTCTGTTTCTTCTTCTGTCTCCTTTAGATCCATAACTTCAGAAGTGGTTACATTTTCTTTTATTGGTAGTTCTTGTATTGTACGCAAAAGATTTTGAGATTGCAATTTTAAATTGTGAGTTAAGTACACACTGTGCATAAAGACTGCGCCGTTATTTCTGTATTACGGTCTTTTAAGTTTGAATTTAAATCTATTATCATACAAAATACGAACTTTATTTCTTTTCAATCGTTGGTTTACACCAACGGTTGGAAGGAAATGATTCATAATTACTGACAATTTAATGAGTCAGTACCACTATGCGCTGAGAGTTTAACAAGTATACAAATATAAGGAAAGCGCAATAAGTAATAAAAAGAGGCAAAAACCCGTAGATAAATTTTTAATTCCTAATTTTTTGAAAAGATCCGTAGGTCTACAGATAAATTCGTAGGGCTGGCAGCACTAGTTCAAATAGAGAGTATCAATCTAAACAATGGGGAACGGGATTCCTTCTCGCGCAACCTAGCCTATTCGGGAAGTCCCCGTTCATAAAAGAAAATTTCAGTCAATGTTGCCAATATTTTCGTAATTTTTTTTTCTACAGAGCCAGAAAGATATAGTAGGTTTATAAATTAAGATAAGTACTTAGAATAAATTCTAAAACAGTCATATTAAACGATAAATACCTTACAAATTTGAGATTAGTAGTTATGAAAAAAACGTGTCCCAGACAAAAAAAACATGATTTTTTCATGTTTTTAATTTAATTGCAATGGAGCACACGCTCCGGTGGCAATTTCCCTACCCACCGAAGCCAGAAAAAAAACGTTTTTTTGCAACACTGGTGAGGCGCATGTCACAACGCGTTTATTCTTTGTTTACATTATTTTTTTTCGGATCATTATTCAGGTAATTCGAGACCAGCATTAGATCGTATTCTAACAAAGCACATACTGAGAACGTAATCAAACTGACTGTAAGCAGCGAATCCATGTGAGAAATTTCACACAAATCCGTTCCTTGTTAATACCGACGTTATTTCGTTCACAAGAAACTTACGCTGATGAATCGATCTCATAGTTTTAAAACATTGGAATTTGTATTAATACAATGCTTCGACAGTTATGTTTTACGAAAAAACTAAAAAAGCTGCAACAAATACATTTCTCTGATAGAATATTTATAACCTTTATTCTACAATGTTTATCGACGCTTGTCTCTTGAGTGATTGAATGTATTTAAGATTTGATCAATCTGAAGCCAAAAGTTCTGTGGCAACTTTAAAATATTGACAAAGATACGTCTTTTCAAAAAACAGTGGCTGACTCAACATTAGTTTGTTATCAAAAGAAAAGAACAGAATAATCGTACAGGATAAGAGGAACGAGAATAATTGAGGATGCACATGCTATTTGCATTGTCGCTTGTCTGTACAGCCCCCCTCCCCTGCTACCCCCGCCCCCTCCACTCAAGGCTGACCTTGGCTGGCTATGGTTACTTTGTTTGGGATTCCTTCAGAAGCATAAACAATCTAGAATAACCTTGATAAACATGCTGATGAGTTGTCCCTGTACTCTTGAGTTCAAGAAGCAGGAAGCAGGGGAAAGGCTGTTGATCGAGAGAAGACATGCGTTGTCAAACGAGATTCATTTCGCAAGTATTTTTCGATATAGATGTTATGAGTAATTTAAGTACACAAAAAGAAAATGGTAAAGCCGAGATCGCTAATACGCTGTTCTGCCGCTAGTTTTAGTTGATGAATGAATTTTGGAAACACTGCAAATGATAATTTATACAAAATAAACAGGTGGTTAATATTTAACATAGATTTTTTTTTGTTGCAAAAAATAATAGACAGCTGTAATGCGTTATTTGAAGAAAAGGAATGAGTGAAAGCAGTTTTATAGAATTGTTGGATGTATACATCGATAACATTTTGAACTGGAGCTAACATACGTATTCAGCAACTTCTTTAAAAGAAAAATATTTCTGCAAGCGTACCGTATCAAGGAGGATAACAGCTAGAACAATTATAGAGTTGGACTGGGAGCCGCTGAAGATAGCAGGAGGCTGAGGAGAGTTCTGGACCGTATAATGCGTATATTGATGATAAGGCTTTGAAGGATACTCATCATCATTATAAATTATCATTTGAACTTTCGTGAATCGTCCGGCACATCCTCTTCTTGAGGCTCCTAAAGCAATAATCCAACTACCGACTTGCCAAACCTGTCGCAGTGTTGCCATGAAATGTGTAGCTTATGAGTAGGGTACGGATTTTGTTTAAAAAGCATATGCAGATGCATATTTTGAGGGTTAGTGCACATTCTAAGGATATGTGCATATTTCAGCATTTATTTCATTTCATAACCGAATATCCGTACTGAAAAGCCTAAGTATCTGTATGTTGGACATCCTTGGGCAACGCAATAAGTCTGTCAAATTCTTGGAGTAAACAGGATTTTCTTATACTGGGATTCACATGTAGAGAACATTCTACCTGACTCGCACAGTGACATGTTTGGAGGTGCTGTAAATGGCAAATTTGAGTGGCGGCGACCTTCTCTACTGCTCTGAGCGGTAACATTCACGGGGAGGGGGGGCGGCAAAATCAAAGAATAGCTCTATACTGCCTCGGGCGGCAAATTCTTATTTGAAGAGACGTCAATCACAAGTATTTGCCACCGCTGGGAATATTCGTAATCCACCAGTGTGTTTGTTCTTGCGTCAAATATCGGGAAGGCCAGCGGTTTTCTTTTCCCGAATATTTCCCTAATTGCGGCACGAACCAGTTTTCCTGGGACTATAACACACACATTTGCGCGCGAGCAGGGCCGGCGCCAGGAATTTCGGGCCGGGGGTAAAATGGGCGACCTTTTTTTTTTTTTTAAAAAAAAAAAATCTCTACAAACTGGCCGGGCGACAATGGCGGATTTCTTGGTTCCGAGGCTGGGGGCTCCTGCAGCCGGTGATCGGGGCCCCCCGTCAGCCGGCGGGCCCGGGTACATTTGACCCGCTTACCCCTGTTAACGCCGGCCCTGCGCGCGAGTACGCTCGCCAAACATTTACGCGCGGATATTCTCGCGACGAGCCTGTACTTGTCAGAGCCCATATACAGGAACATCAGTTCCACACATTTGTCGTTCATTTGGCTCGCCGCGCTCAAATTGTTGTGTTTATGGTAGTGGTCTACGGATTTATCCGTCATGATTTCCTGGCTCGCGGCTCACTGGGAGTTCCAAAACATCGCGAGCCAAGTGTAGTGAGGTTATGTTACAAGCGACGTGACAATATTGAAATGAATCATGTTTTTAAACCTGCAGTAGTCGCGCTCTGAAAAGTCCCATTAGAAATGGCTTGAGTGGACTACATATGTAATCCACGCGACCACTGCAGGGTTAAGTTCTACACAAAAAAAATGTATTTATTCGTGCAGCAGCTTATATTAGAGCTGGAAAGAAAAAAAAAAAAAAAAAAAAAAAAAGAATAGAAACGGACAGTATGACAAAAAAGAGGTTGCAGGAAGATTATAAATACGATCATATACTACAACTTGTACTATTTGAAAAGCATTTTCTTCGATTTCTTCAGTATTACATAAATGCACAGATAAATCTTCCCCTTCATAATTTGGGCTTCCTATATTGCTGATACTGTCCATTGGTTCGTGTTGATCTCTCATAAACAGCAATAAGTCGTAGTAATATAGTAAATTAGTTTTGTAGATTTTGTCTTGTCTTCACTTATTACACTTCTTGTCGAATTTTCATTTTTTATATATTTCTTGCGAAAAGTACTCCGCAAAAAGTGGATTTTTTTTTATGTACTATCAACTTTTATATTATATTTAACACAAACCTCTATCAATGCACTACATCCTAATTTTCTTAAACTTCTGTTCGCATACTCCTTTGGTTTCACCTTTCACAATGGAGTATGTTGCTGATATGTCGCAATTAAATGAGCTACGAATTCACTGCTCATCTTACTTAACTTCTTAGACACTAGACATGTCTTATCTACCGCGAGTAAATTGTTAAGTGAGATATCTGTGTGTATGGTTACCGTCGCGCATGCTCGCCACGTTCAAATATGTAACGATTGTTATTTGGCTTGTAGAAAAGTTCTTATCCCTTCCAATCCACTCTCGCAAGAAACTACTTCTTGAGGATTTCTGTTTAGACATGATGGCTTTTAATGAAAGAACTAAAAATATCTAAGCCTACACAATGTTTTAATTTCCGTGTTAACACTGAACGATGACGGTATACAACAGTTAATTCCTCAGAAAGCGTTTGCGTTCCTGAGATTGTTAACGTTTAAGGGGGGGTATACACGTAAATTCTTGACTGACGTTTTACTTGATCAGGCAAGACTATGTAAAAAAAACGGTTTTTTTTTTTTGGCTTGAAAAAAAACATGAAAAAAAACTTTGAAAAAAAAAACATGTTTTTTTTCAGGAACACGTTTTTTTTCACAACTACTAATCTCAAATTTGTAAGGCAGTTTATCGTTTAAAATGACTTGTTTTAGAGTTTATTCTAAGTACTATCTTAGTTTAAAATCTACTATATTTTTCTGGTTCATTGAAATATTGACTAAATTGACTGAAATTTTCTTTAAGAACGGGGATTTCCCGAAGAGACTAGGTTGCGCGAGAAGGAATCCCCATTCCCCATTGTTGGATTGATATGCTATTTGAAATAGTGCTGCCAGCCCTAAAAAATTAACATAGATCTTTGAAAAAAATTAGGAATTTAAAATTTATCCACGGTTTTTTTTTGCCTTATTGGACTTTCTTTTATATTTTATTTGGTACTTTCCTTATATTCGTATACTTGTTAACTCTCAGAGTATAGTGGTACTGACTCATTAAATTGTCAGTAAGGGAGCGTGCATAAACCACATAGCTTCATTTTGGCCTCCTGTGCCTCCTGTGAACCCCCACGTAGCCCTACGTGGCTTTTGCCTCCCCCCCCCCCCCCCCCCCCCCGTTCACGAAGCATATAGCTTTCTTCCGTTTTGATTCCAGAAGACATTTTGTACTATTTTCTCTTGTCAGACTATTGTAAATTACATACGGTTTAATTAACTGAGGGAAATAAATACTCACATGCTGTTGTGAGATCAGTTCCTCATTTTAACTGTGAAAAATGTTACGAAAGGAAAGTTACGTGGCCTGTCTCGGAACCCCCCCCCCCCTCTCCACGTAGCCCAGAGTAGCCTTCCAGCTAACCCCTCCTCCCTCTGGACCGAGCCACGTAGTTTGTGCACGGTCCCTAATTATGAATCGTTTCCTTGCAACCGTTGGTGTAAACAAACGATTGAAAGAAATAAAGCTCCTATTTTGTATGATAATCGATTTAATGTCAAACTTAAAAGACCGTAATACAGAACTATTGGCGCAGTCTTTATGCACAGTGTGTACTTGCTCACAATTTAAAATTTCAATCTGAAAATCTTTTGCGTACAATATAAGAACAACCAGTAAAAGAAAATTTAACTATTTCTGAAGTTAGAGGAGACAGAAGAAGAGACAGAAAATTCCGACACCGACCGAACTAGTGTTGGTATTACTGATACTAGTGAATGTGGTACTGACATAGAGGATGAATAAAATTATGTTACCTATATAGATACACTTATGAATCATTATGTTAGACATTATATGATTCATAAGACTTAAAACACACTTGTAAAATGGAAGTTCCTTAAATAAAACTATAATTTATAAATATATTATTTTCTGAAAAAAAACAAAATTTAGAAAAAAAACACGGGTGCTAGGTTTTTTTTCATGTTTTTTTTCAAAAGTTGAAAAAAAACATTTTGTTTTTTTCAGTTTGCAACACTAGGCAAGACGTCAGGTAAAAATGACCAAAAACTCGCGTCCACACGTTTAAGTTTTTAACTTCCGTCTTCAGCTCAGTTCTATTAAAACCATGAGCGAAGCATTACTTTTAGTGGTTATTTCACTATGTCTAATGAGATTAAAAAGTAAGAATGATCTAGAAGTTGGTTGCTAAAGATGAAAAGGTTCTTTCATATAAATTTGTTTCGCAGATTACCTCATGAACCTGAATACTGGCGTAATTATTTACGAATAGTTACGGATCCTTAATAACCTAAAAAATAAGACTGCTGTGACAGGGAGACTGCTTGAGGGCCTTCACGGCAAACTACCGACCTTTTTTTTTTTAGCTATACCGTCGTCTAAGTGGGCCCCTGAGACACAGGGAACCCCCCCACTAAGAGGCCCTCACTGCTCAGGGGGCCCCCAGCCTCAGTTCAGGGGGCTTCTACCAGCAACACAAAGCAAACAAAAGGTCGCCCATCTGGCCTGAGGGTCCAAATTTTTTGCACTGGGGCCCTTGTTGACTTAGCTATGCCACTGGGAGGGAGGGGGAGGGGGTGCCTAGAGATGGAAAAAACCCCCGGAATACCATTCCAGAAGAGCCGATGGTGGGATTCGAATCCAGGGCGTCTCCAGAGTCCAAAATACTCGCCCACGGCCCGTACCACTGAGCTAATCCGGTAAGTTATTTGTTTTATTTAAGTAACAAAATTACAGTCGGATTAGATCAGTACATTGAAATAGGTCCTTTTAGTTTCTAAAAACAGAATTAGGTAATTTTAGGTCATAACATAAAAATTAGGTACTTTTAGGTCCTATTAAATTTATGAATATTATTAGTTTATACAAAAGACGAAAATGAAAATTTCGAGAATATTAGGTTGGAAACAAAATAGATTCGAACCAAAGAATCTGGGGCTTACTTATGAGGCAGTGCCGGCTCTAAGGGGGTCAAATCGGGGTGCTTGCCCCGCGCGGCAATTTCAACTTTTTGTATCGACTCAGAAAATTCCTAGATCCGTAATTGTTATGAGGCCGAGATTGGGGATCGTCCCAGAATTCGACTAGGTCCTGTGGTCCGTGAAGATGGGACGTAATACTTTTTTGTTTAACTGGCAGCGAAGCGGCAATTTACCGCTCTAGAAATCGCGTATGAGGATATTATGTTTTTGTGGTTAACGCTGTAAATGATCTTATTTATCGGATAAATAACCAACCCGTAATCAGTAGTCGGAAATACTGTTCTCTTTTTAAATGTTTCACATCCCCGAGACTATTCTCACATGAGATCGACGAGTAAGAGACGTCGTGGTTAAGGATTGCAATCCCGCAGTGTTTTCAATCTCGCGAGATTGGCGTAAACAGTTTTTTAACGCATATTTTTAGAAGATGGCAATTTAAAGTGTTAACAAATTAAATAACAAACGTCTGTTAATTAAATTAATGAATCAATCTTAATGTTAAATGATAAAAATTAACAGTTAACACTATTTTAACTGTCAAAATGACTAAATTTTTTAGCCTGTTTTAAGCATATTTCGAGGTTTTACACTTATGCTTTTAAATTTAAACCAATTTTTAAATAAATAATCAAAAATGGAAAATATTTTGCATTTTGTCATATTATGTGTCTTACAATACATCAGATCAGTTTGAAAATATGGTATGCATAATGGCCGAGTCACCAGAGTATTTTTTTATTCTAAATAAAGGATCTATAACAACAAGAAAGTATTCTATTTCATAAAGTATAGAGAATATTCTTCCTAAATGTAGACTTGGCTCAGAACAAGATCTCGTAACTTTTTGTCACTGCACAAGCACGAGACTTGGCCTATTTTTACAAGAATTGTTCTTGTGGGATTCATTTTGTCTCCTGATTTCTTGACTATTCTTATAGCTGATTCATTGTTATTAAAAATAATTTACTCACTAAGACGTAAACTGTCAAGTATTTCAGTTTTACTTTAAGTGGCAAAACGACTTTTTTAGAGTGGAAACTAATTTTTTAAGTAAGAAAGGAGACTTTCTCGGCGTATGATTGCAATGAAGTCCTCACGGGTGTATCGCCGGATTGCGTTGTAAAAACACGAAATTTCACACGTGGGGAAGTATGTTGTTTTTACAACACAATTCTGCGATACAGTCGTGAAGAGTTCATTATAACTTTTTTTTGCCTTTAATAGAAATAATAACAAGGAGTTTAAACGACGCATGTTATTCACTCAAAAATAATGTGGCGATTGACCAAATCATCCCAAGAAGGGTTAATCGAAAGCCAGAGCGGCACATGTAGGCCGGTGGCTTTCTTCAAAGAACGTGTGTTTCAAACGCATTGAGGCAGTGGCTGAAACATTTCAAAGGATATACAATTTCCTTTTTATAGCTGCTAAATAAATAGGTATGCAATCGTTAACATTTAAATAACATTAGTTTTGTATCAATGAACAATCAAATTTTCAGCCGCAAATACAGAAAGTTGTCACAATTACTTTATCTGCAAATAAAGAAATTGGGAATAATGAAACAGTGAATAAAAAGCTTTAACTGTGTAGTTCAGATGACGGGTGCGACACATAAAAAATACTTATTACATAGTTAGAAAATCGCACTAAATATGCAACATAACTCAAATTATAGGAATGTGTACTTAATAAAAGTAAGTTTTAATGAATACGTAAAAGTGGATCTATTTACGAAGGTTGACAAAAACAAACGTTTGTTCACACCAGTCAAATGCCAACTGCAATGTAGTGCAAGCAAACAGTGCAATATATCCAATAGAGACCGAGTGGGGCCGAAAAACAACGGCGGGGCAGCGAATCAAGCAGGCTGACATACGTCATACGCCATTTTGCGGATCTGCTTAATTTTGTGCGGGATGCGCCAGACTGTCTAATGATGCGGGATTCTGCATTGCTGGATTGCAATTACTAGATGTACGATTCATAATAACAGTGTGGTGTACCAGTAATTCATATGCAATGAAGCAAAATAATTAAATATCCCTTATGGATATTTAATTTCGACTGCATGCCTTGTTGATATCATTTACTTATAGCAGTAGGCGCTGTCGAAAATAACTCACATTGAAAACAATCCCTTGTGACATGTGAAACCATGCAACTAATAATCGACAAAGCTATAGTGAGCGTAGAACCTCTCTATTATTTAATCGACAGCTGGGCAGGGCCGGCGGATAATGGGGGTATGGTGGGTGGCATTACCCACCCGAGAAATTCCGGGTGGGTATTTTACCCACCCGGAATTTGAGAGCGACTGAGGTTGCATAAAGGAATGTAATAAGAGAAAGAAAGAATGAGAGACCAGAGCAGCTAAGCAAATTAGTTTCATTATTCAAAAAGAGTGTAAGATAGGCTATGTATCCACAACAGCGCCATGAGAGAAACGCAAAATTCCTTTGATGTTTAAACAGAGATAACCAATGAAGCTATCGCCTACTGAGCTCGATCGACGGCAAACAGTCGTACTGCGTGAAAGCAAGAATACTGCAGTAGAATGTCGTACATGCAAAACCGTCATGCATAAAACCGCATTTTCGAACGCGTTTCTGTGTATACTATCGACAAAAAAGTTCATAAGGATAAATTCGTAGTCAAGCTGTAAAGGAAAACGAATCAAGTATAAATAATGTTAGAAGACAGCAGCACGTCGGGGATAAATTTGCATCTCCCTTAAATGTAAGCCCACTGGAACTTTAAAAGATGGCTTTGTTCAGTGTGCTGACAGTCATATGTTTGTTCTTTACCATATACACAAGTATATAAATAATGAAACTGAAGTTATATTATGAAAGCGGAAACAGAAGGAAAAATTATATGAAAATGTTGTATAAAATTTTAATTGGTATCACCGCTCTTAATTTACTTCCTAGTTACTTCTATTTAATAAAAATTTCAAACGAAATAATGTTTATTTTAATAATCAAATCAATCAGGCAGTAGCTGACTTTAAAGTAAATAATAATAATAGTTTTCTAATTACTGTAGCTATGATAGGCGAAGTGATGACAACAATATGGAAAATTTGTATGTTCATTAATCACCACTTAGGAGACACTTCTTTTGATAGAAGTCGTATTTGCTTCAGCTACTGGACCACACTGGCATTGATTTTTTTCCCTTGTTCCTACAACCCTAAGAAATGTATTTTCTGGAAGCATATATTTTCAAATGAATTTCTAAAGCAATGGTAGAATGGCAGAAATTCTTTTTCACATACACTGTACCAAAGACTCAATTTTTTCTACGAAAATCTCCAGATCGGACTTGGTTTCATTTGAGACACAGTACTGGTTATACAACAAAATACATAATTAGTGCTTAAACTAGTTATCTTCATACGAAGTACGCTGAAGCATTAAAAAAACGTTGATAATATCAACGTGGTATATCGATATCAATGGCTCATTCAAAACAGATTTTTTTTTTTTAATGGCATTCGGCAACTGAGGCCATACAGCCAGCTCAATGTGTATTTTTTCCAATGTATGGACGCCACAGGACGGACAGGACATTCACACAGACCCACAACACTTAACATCCATGCCCGCGGCCGGCTTCGAACCGGCGGCCTTCGGTACGTGGAGCTAGCACTCTAGCCCCTACGCTACCGAGGCCGGCCAAAACAGATGTTCTAAAACCGTAAGAGTTGTCGAAAATATTTAGTACCTTGACGATACAAGGTTTTTCTGTGAGAGGAGCCAATAGCGATTAAAATTAATGGCATTTTTAAAAACTCCAACTGGAGATGTGAATGATCTAAAATTATGGCTGCTAAGAGATGGTTACAAAGAGCCCCGTGCTTTATATGTGCATTGTAGATCCCATAATTTCAATGCAGCTGTACGAGATGAAATTGAGAGAGTTATAACAGCAAGAAAATTCAAACTACAATGGATTTAGCAATCTTCTTGCGAGACTCGCCGAAACGACCTGAACAGTTTAAATAACTGCAAAACGTAATATAAAAGGAAACTAATGATGATTTGCCTTTTTTTGCAGCCTCTTGTCCAACAAGTTATTTCCAAAGATTAGAAGTTAAATCCAATTTTTTAAATTATGGTTTCATATTTGTAAGCATTTATACATCTCTTAAATCAGTAAGAGAAAATTATCAGCAGCGAATACAATTTTATACGATCATTCTGCAGCATAGAAGTATATAGCGCTGTCGCTGCTAAGGCTTCTGGATTTACTCCTACATGGAATCGTTTAAGTGTAATATTTTCTTTTTAACGATGACGATAGAAATTTATAATCGCTTCGAAATTTTGAATGCAGATCTACAGAAATCGAACCTATTTGTTATTTGATCGTGTGAGAAGATATAAGCAATCACCGACGTTTTGTACTGTGGTCGAGATTCAAAATTCGAAGCAATTTGACGGAAAAGAGTACTAACTTTGAAATTAACGAGCCACAATCCGACAGCAACGTAAAATTCCTATCGCATCGATCAAGGTAGAAAAGAAAATCTCCGATTCGAACACCTCAAGATTTTTTTCGTAAATTTTATATTGAAGATTATGATCAAGTACTCTTGTCGTTAAAATAATTCTCTTTGGGACAACCCGCAAATATTGAAAGAATTGTAAATTTCTATAACCATGATTTTTACCAAGAAAGATTTCTGAGAGATAGACACATGTTTTTTCAACATTCGAAAAGGCAAGATGAGAAGGTAAAAAACTATGAGAGGGGTTGTAGAATGTTTTTTATAAAAGTACAAACAGACTAGAAGAGTCATACCAGAGCTTGTGCACTTCGTTCGACTACTCGTCAGGATTATATTGAGTCGTCTTGTTCGAATGAACGAAGTTTTCGTCTTACACCAACTCAAGATTTACCCAGGATCGACAATGTTTCAAGACAGACTCAATAAATGGCAATTATACATATATATGGTAATCTGACAGACGAACAAGATTTGGAAAAATGGTTGAATCGGTTCATTTACAAACAAGGGAAGCACAGTACAGTTTTTGCATTGTGCAATTAATACTGAATAGTAAATTAAAAATATAATTTTTGTATAAAAACTATATTTATATTGACTAAATCATATTATAAGACTTTAAAATCATTTTTTAGTTTTTATCCAAATGAATTTCTCTTATGGAATTGTTTGTATAATTATCACTGTTATTATTTTAGGTAAGATAACCAAATAATGTTTTCAAGGGTATATACCCCTCCCCTCCCGCCCCCCCTCACACACACACACTAACTTCTTGACTACCCACCCGGGCCGAACTTTCATATTTGGAGAACTAAAAGATTATCGATTATTGGAGAAGGGATATTCTTGTAGCCTTCAATTTAAGTGAAGTATGTGATAATGAAAAACCGAGCGGGTGTGTAACAGTTAGCGTTCTCGCCTCGCATTCGGGAGGACGGCGGTTCGAATCCCCGTCCGGGCATCCAGATTTGGGTTTTCCATGGTTTCCCAAATCACTCCAGGCAAATGCCGGGATGCTTCCTTCAAAAAGGCCATGGCCGAATTCCTTCCCATTCCTTGCCCCCATCCTTTCCCGTCTCTAAAGACCTCGATGTTAAAAAGAGACGTAAAGCAGTTTTAAAAAAAAAAAGATAATGAAAATCGTTGACGGTATAAATTCGTAAAATGACAGTTAATTCAGAGAATAGTGGAGGTGGCAATTCCAATGACCGCTGTATTAGGTGACTACTCGGGAGATTCTCGGAACATGCCTCAGAGTTCGACTGCTGGGAAATACTCGTGTGGGTCCAGCGGAAAGAGAATGGGGTGTTCACCATCTCCGTTCTTCATCTCTCATCTTAGAAAAACAAACAACAATCTATACTGAACAAACACATCACAGTCATCCACACTTACAACATTTATGAACACACATACTAGGGTAGACAACGAAAAACCACCCAAGAAAGTTCCCACATAGGAGTCCATACTCCATGGTAACCGCCAGACATACAAAATAGTTTTTAAAAAGCATTTAAATACAAAATGCAAATACTTTCTAGTTTTTCTATTTCAAATACAAAATGGTTTAAAATGTTAGCATTTAAATACAAAATAAGTATTTTAAAATACTTTTATTAAAATAAATACTTTTTTGTTCACTTTTTATGTATGTTATATATTTCACTTAATTCACGGATTAACAATATTATTTGTTCAAACAATTCATCCTTCAAATTCAGTCTATTGAGGCCATTATTAGCAGAATTTGAAAGCAAGTATTATTTTTTAAGAACACGTTTTTTACCCGGGGCGCACATTTAGCTGCGTGGCGCAGTAGGGGCAACGCAGAGCAGGGCAGGGCAGCACAGACTGGCAGTTTCTCGCGCATATTGGAGCGCAGTTTCGTGCGGCAGTTTACAAAGCATTGTGTTGTGCGAAAAACCGACAATAAAGCGTAACCAAAAACATGTCGATGCAAAAACTCGATTTTTGATTTCTGAATCAGGTTGGGATGCCGAGCTTGGAAAATTGTTATTACTTTAACAGAAGCTGAGTTAGATAAAACTATGCAATAGTGAGTATATGAAAAGAAGAAACTCTCATCTGGCTTTTGCAGTGAAAAGAGAATTCTCAAAAGATAATTTCCGGATGACTCGAGCGGAGATTCACGGCATAATGTAACCTGTTATTTTCTCGACAAAGCTCAAATATCTATTAGAACTGAAGAAAATCTCGCTATATTTTCGTGGTTATTTATTTAATTATTTAGCGTTTGACGGTACATGACATTTATAAGAATGTTTTTCTCTTTTATTTCATATTACATTTTTAAGAAAACTACATAACAGAACATAAACACTTGAAACTAAATAAAGCAGTGTCAACAAGTTGTTTCTCGGGGACACTATTGGATGATGTAGTACAAATAATAAGATAACAAATAATGTGATAATAGCCTATATATATCAATCTTTTTCGAAGTTTTATTAAAAATGAATTCAAAAAAATAAAAAAATAAAAGAAAAGCGAAAATTGTAAGTGGACAGTTGTATGATAAATAAATGCTGAATTTACTCGCCACTTGTTGGGCTCATTGTCCAAATCTCTTGTTTAAATTTAATTTTTATGTATTTTTTATGACTGATATTGTGGATCGCAGGTTGGTTACGCACCAGATTAATCAATTTTTCTTATTCCATAGTTGAAAATGATTATAAGTAAAGCAAGATTATAAATAACGCAAGAAGTGTTACGGCAAAAACCGGCACGAGTGAGCTGCGTGGCACAGTTTCTGTGTCGTGATCACAACGTCGCGCAGGCCACGTGCGGCGCAGTACTAGACTATGTGTATTTATGTGTATTTCGATCATCTTCTTGTTTTACATTTATAACCTCAGAAACAAATTATCCTTTTATTCTTTCTTCTACTGGCAACATTTTGAGCTTAAAAAATAATATAGATACTGATATGTCATTATTTGCATTGGGTTATGCTAATTGATAGTATGTCTCGAAACGATATCTAAGGCTTCCTTTAGTTACATCTATCAACACAACGGATTATGCAGGATTATCCATTTGAAAATAGCTTAGCATTTGTTGCATTCTTATTAATTCTGGCAGTAAACATCCATAAAAGGTATCTTTGTCCCTCTCGAAACTGCTGATGTCTTCAGCAATCTTATTTTTGTGTATTACTTACACTTTGATAAATCCATCCACCAAGCAAACAAAACTGGCATACAAACGACAAGCAAAACAATCACAACACGCAAGATTGGCGGCGGCAATGGTAGACATTTGCGTAAAAGACCAGTTCTCATTTGACTTTTGTTTGGTAAAGATGACGATAGCTTGAATATCCACGGGCGATGGTGTCAGAATGAAACAAGAAGTATGATAGACTAATAAAAGTATTTTGAATTTTTCAAATAGAAAATTTGAAAAAGTGTTTCAAGATAAAATGTAAAAATGCTTTATGTATCAGGGTATTTTAAATACAAAATGAAAATAGGTATTTTGTATTTGCATTTTAAATATATGTATTTCAAATAATGCACACGTCTGGTAACCGCTTACGCCCGGAATTGAGTACAGTATAGCATCGTAAGACGAAGAAGATTTGGTGTGCAGCAAGTTTCCCGAATCAATCTACGAGTAACAATTGAAGGTAGTTTGAACATACGACAAACATTCTCTTTATTTCTGACAAAAAAAGCTACCAAATGAACAACTAATTTACATCTTATAATTTTCAAGAGGTACAAAAGTTATTTCAGCATTAATAAATGTAACAAAGTCGGCCTCGGTAGCGTAGGGGCTAGAGTGCTAGCTTCGCGTGCCGAAGGCCGCCGGTTCGAATCCGGCCACGGGCATGGATGTTTAAGTGTTGTGTGGCTGTGTGTCTGTGTGAATGTCCTGTCCGTCCTGTGGCGTCCATACATTGTAAAATACAGTATATACTGGATGATGATTTATTCACTGAATACTACAAAATTACATTGAGCTGGCTGTATGGCCTTCGTTGCCAAATGCCATTAAAAAAAAAAAATGTAACAAAAGATCACATGCAGTTTATAGGAAGACAGTTAAAGATATTGATGGCAAAGTGAGAAGACGTGTTGGAAGATTACCAAAGACTGTGAGAAAATTAGGCCAAACTGAAGGTGAGGGAGATCGACAGATATTAGTATTAAATGGAACCAGAATATGTGTACTTAAATATAATGTGAAACTATTGCTGTTATCTCACTAATGACATACTTGTTTAGGGTATATAGTAAAGAAAATCCATTTTACTTTGAAAATTACATTTTTTACACAGAGAGTTAAATAATTACATTGAAAGTAGAGCTATAAATAAATTGCTAATTATTAACTTTCTTATAAACTTGAACTGTCTATTTGTCCAGTTTACTGAAGCAGAAAAAATTTGCAGACATGGAAAACATTCAATGAAACACTGAAAAGGGTGTGCAATATTTTTATACAGTGTCATGTATAGCGAGGAAGAACGTTATGTGGCGTCTTTATTAGGAAAGTGCAACTTCTGTTTCTACATAATTATTTATTTTCATCCAGGAGACCAATCATATATCTCGACTTATTTGGAATTACCTGAAATCAATTCCAAAAGAATAATATACTGTATTTTGGTGAAGCAATAAAACCAAAATTAGTGACGGAGGAAGTTGTGACGGAAACAGCGGTAAAGCTTGCGGTCCTCTTAAGAGAGGCGCTTGCGTGTGCAGACCAGAAATAGCTGCGGTCCGCAAACAGCCGTGCCAGCTCATGTTCCCGTCTGAGAATCTCTTCACCGCTTTCCGAGTCTGGTGGGTAAGCGGTAACGTTGGGGTCCAATAACAGTGAACGCCCAGATTCCAACCGCGGCCCACTCAACAATGTTTTGCGTAGTTTCTCGATATTGCTCCCGACGAATAACGGGATGCTACCTTATTATTAATAATTTAATTGCGATTGATCTAACGTTCCGGTGGCAATTCCCCATGTCATCTAATTACCCTTTTTATTTTTTAAATGTTCTTTTATAATTGGAGTTTTAAATTCCACTCCAATTTACTTTTCCGATTTACAAATTTCAAATTCCTTAAGCGTTTTTGGTAAATTATTCATCCCTTGGTAATTTGTTCCAATCCCTGCCACCCTTACCAACAAAGAAAATTTTTCCACTCCCTTATGAATGAAATCGAGCGCCAGCTTGTGGTCAAGGTCGTCTTACCCCTTCCATGCACTATTCCTAATTCTTTGACCAATATCCCTCAAAGCCCCATCACCAACGTATGTCCTTTACGTTCCCAGCACTCTCTTCCTTTCCTCCAATGACTCCCAATCCAGCTCCTTTAACATATTTGTTACTGACTCGGTGGTGCGATAATTAGTACAAGTAAATCTAGTTGCTCTTATTTGCACACCCTCCAGACTGCACCACCATATTCATCCAATGGTCTGACCAAAGTTTTGTAACCCAATTCCCTAACTTGAAATAATGCTACAACCAGACGTAATAAACCATCCACGAGCTAACACTCAAACCAAACCATCTCTTTTTACCAGTTATGATGTTTTTTACTGTAACAGAAGATAACGAGAACTGGAGTAAAAAGTTTTTTCGTTTCGTCAGAAATTCGGTATTGGGACTTAAAATAGACACATCACTTGGTCGAATTGTTTCTTTGGATGAATTTTCTCATTTTTGTTACCGTATGATTGCGTTTAGCAAACAAGAGAGATAAACATATGCAGGGAAAACCTATTTTAGACTAATGATAATGAGAACTTCTTTTCCCCATCAGATCGGCCCCACAGTATCACGAGACACCGGCCGCCTGGGGAGCGTCCATAAACTACGTGGCTCGTTCTAGGGGGGGGGGAGGTTGGCTGGAAGGCTACGCTGCGTTACGTGGGAGGAGAGGGGATTTCCGAGACAGGCCACGTAGCTTTCCATTAATATCATTTTTCACAACTAAAATAAGGTACACAACACACAACAGCATGCAAATATTTTTTATTTTTATTTAACTATCCCCGTATGTAATTTATAATAGTCTGACAAGAGAAAACAGTACAAAATGACATCTGGAATCAAAACGGAATAAAGCTACGTGTTAAGTGGAAGGGGGGGGGGGAAGTTGAGGTAAGAGGCACGTGCGGGGGGGGGAGGGGCCGGTGGGGTTCACAGTAGGCCAAAATGGAGCTACGTGGTTTATGGATGCTCCCCTGTCAATGTGAAATTATAAGAATGGGAAGGCGTGTGCCCCACCTGTGTTTTAGAACAGGATTTGGAGATTCGGAGCATTTAACCTATTGGAGGAATGTTTGTGTTGATATCTGTCTGCGAAATGAGTAACTTTTGTTCTGTATAATAACTGTATTTTTTGTTTGTGAGATGTGTATTTTATGAGGCGTAGATTGGGTACCGTCCCAGCATTCGCCTAGATAAGCCTAGATAAGCGTTTCTCAAATTTATAGCTCCATGTATTCCTATTAAATGTCCCAAAATGTGGCAAAATCCCTTAAAAAGACCTTTTTTTTTAAAAAAATAAGGATTTTTATTTTAAAAACTTAAAAGACCAATATTTTATTAATTAATGTGATGGATGGGCTTGTTTCTTGTCGCACGTTGAGCCGAATTTAGGAACAATTTTACCTAATTTCAATCTCTATTCAGTAACGTGCGTGTAGCCGCCATAACGTAAATCTTGTCGCGGACCCTCTACGATCAACTGGCGAGCCACTCTGGGCACTTTGAAAAACATTGGCCTATATGATTGGGGGTAACCGCCATCAGGACTGCTTGAACGAGGGGACCAGGATTTGAGTTTGGTACCATTAGAAAACTCTCCAATCCCATGTGGTGGCGCCGTAACGCAGGCGGACCCTCTGGCGGATAATGTGGATTTTGTTATTATTATTTGTGATAAAGCTCATGCTCCTGTGGAAATTTTCCTTATGCCTGAAATCAATTACTAAGGTCCCTTCTTCCCTTCCACATGCTGTTTAAAAATTTTTCACCAAGACTTAACTGAGGTCCCGTCTCTGTTATAAGCCTCAATTCTCCACTGTTGCTACCACCACCAATCTAATTGTTAAAAGCTGCTGCATATAATTTTATGTAATCTTGATCCAGCTTCAGTGTTTCAAATTGCGTGTTATTGAAATCTGGACGGAAGCCAAGATTTAAACTTAATCGTACTTAACAATAGGGAACTATTAGTTTATCCGAATAAGGATAGTTTTGTAGTGAACTGCATTCGTCGTTACAAAGATTACGATACACTGCAAGTCAATTATACCGTATAGTTTGTAAGCATGACAAATGTTTTTATGAATTTGGGATGAAATGACCAAGAGACACCATAAACAACTAAAATGTCTCAACATACTTGCGTAGCTTATCTATAACGATGGAGAGGCATTAGGATTTCACCGACTCTGTGATTTTGGTAATGTGAACCGCCTTCCCCATCGTTGGCGATGGGCTGTGAATAATCTGGGCGGCTACGTTGAAAGCTATTAACTTTGTGTATTGCCCCTATTCCATTACTGGGTTCGTCTTGTACATTGTACTGTAAAGGGGGGGGGGGGAAAGTATTTCTATTAAAGCAACTTTTAGTTTGTCCCTGTCCACTTGAGCTGATATTCAGAAGCACATTCATCATGCTTTCAAACTGATATAATTGATTTCTAATTTTTCCAAACTTTCAGAAGAAACACTATTTTTGTTATTAATTATGAAACGGCCTACGTATACTGAAACTTTAACATGAAGTTATGTAACAAATTAGGACAATGGTGACATTCGAACACAAGGTCTTTTCTGTGCACAGTTGATTGGTTTAGCGGCTTACTGTTAAGCCAGTATTCACTGTAAAAGATATTTTATAAAATATTTTATAAAATATTTCAGTGTAATCTGTCGATATGTTCAGGGATAATAACTCTAATGTAGAAATTTTTGATAATATTTTATTGACCTACACATCAGCTTGGACCATAATTTTTATATGTCATGCCCTCACATCCAACTTCTCTTCTTTCTCTTCAATAAAATACGTGTTGTGATAGCTGAACTTACTGCGGCTGCACAAGCATACAATGTTTAAACTACAAAGAAATTTTTTTTGTAGCGCAGTGGGCCTGATAAAATATCATAAAATATTTTTGATAATGATAAAACCTTTAATAAAAGATCTTTGACAAAGATCTTTTACAGTATAATGCCGACCTTAACTGCTCAGACCGAGGGATCTGGATCGGAATTTGAAAATCCCTTAACACGTCCGGTACCTCTAGCAAAACCTGATTTGAATATGTGAAATAAGTAAAAAAAATTCATGGTTCTAGTTTCACTTTAAGTTGCGGTCCCTTTTACACGGTAGGATTACCGGTTTAGATTAACTAGAGAGCTTGACACAGGCAGATTGTGTGGCCACTTGCTTGTCACAGAACTGACCTTCGGGGTCTCCCGACCAGCAATACCGTACCGCTGAGTCACCAAAACGTCACTGGTGGAACAATGTCACCACAGTTCACCGACATTCATCACGGAGACAAATTCAAAGAACAATGGTTGGAGTTTCCAAATGGAGTCTCTAGCCGATAATGTGTATAGAAATAGATAAAATAAAACTTAATAATAAGTAGCTTAGGCCCCTAAAACTTGTTTTCGATGAGCTTAAGTAGTGATACATATTTCTAATAATTTGATGATATAAATCTTATAACTGGTATATCAGCATTCTATTCGAACTGCAGTTATTATTTATCTTCCGTAAAATGAATTAACATTTTTTATTACCAAAATCATACATTATGTCTTAATTAATTTAGACATACTTTATTATCTAGACAATTTATCACTTCATATTTTCGACGATACATTTTGAAATGAATGTTGTAAACTTCAAGTTTGATACTCGACACATATTGGGTTGTAACAATAACATAAAAAGTGAATGTGTAGGCCT
This sequence comes from Vandiemenella viatica, assembly GCA_031002005.1. Taxonomy (NCBI): domain Eukaryota; kingdom Metazoa; phylum Arthropoda; class Insecta; order Orthoptera; family Morabidae; genus Vandiemenella; species Vandiemenella viatica. The sequence goes on from CM061920.1 coordinate 355,298,672, forward strand.
ACATACATTTTGAGCAATATTGAGTCTACTCAAACCATATCAATTTCATTCAGTAAATTTCTTGAGGTCCATTGCAGATATTCCTTCCGTGGATCAGACCAATTACACCATTACTGTTGGGATAATTTTAGTGGAGTTGAACTGTTCTGCAATGGCAGTACTGTGCGGTTTCCTTCTAAATTAGTTACTACCTTTGTAACAGAAACACTTTGTTCCCAATCAAAGCACCCCTTTCTTTTCTAAAAGTGCAAAGTCATATCCCAAGTAGTAATTTTTGCGCCAGGCTACTATTGTCCAACTCTGTTAAAAGAACCGTAATTCTCTCGTACCGAGTGTCGCCATTTCGAGTATAGCCTGTGGTTTGACCGGTTTTAATTGGGTGTTGTATTCGCAGCTCAAAAACAATTGTGATAACAACTTTTGAGCGAACAGAAATACAAACTTAAGCTGAATGCATGATCAAAAAGGCAAAATTCAAGTTTTTGGCCATTTTTTGTGTTCCGCAGTCAAAAAGAAACCGATTTCCATCATGTGAAGCTCGTAAACGGAAAAATTGAAGACTTAAAATTTTCACATTTTTTGCTGACCCAAAACCGAATACTGTATTTAAAATTTTGTAAACACGTTTGATATGGCAGTTCGTAAGTTCCGACCAAAACAAGTAAAAGTATTTGTTTTGTGGTTATTTTGCCATATATTATAACTATTTAATCAATAGTGTGCTTATTAAAGGCGTATTGCATCCTAATGCGTAGGGTAGGTATTATCTAGAATAAACCTGATTGAAGCAGTACTCCTATCCGTGGCTAAAGCGACGTTTTGCAACGTCCGTTATATAATCTGAAAATACGCCAAGCTCTAATTTTTGCGCCAAGCGACTGCCGTCCATATCTCTGAAAGTCATTAGAGTAGGGATTCCTAACAGTACTGGTTTTAACTCTCACTTGGCCGGTTACCATCTTCGTGTTATTTCTTTAAAACATATTTTGGTTTGTACGTCTATTGCGCTTTATTTTATTCCGTACCGTAGTAGCCTATTCAAAAGAATATACTGAAGAAGAGAACAATTTGCTTGATACTTCATATTTGATACTGCTTGTTTCTTAAAGCACTTTTTGACATTTTACTTCAGTTACAATTTTATTCATCGGCTTGAAATAGTGTCAAGTTCCTAACGCAGAATTTTTCTACCTCACAATCTTTCGACTTCCAAATTTACCTTCAATTGTTCATTGTCTAACGTTATTTCGTAATTCTTATAGATTAATTGTACCCAAGTTAGGAGATCTTTATTAACTCCAAGTTTTAGTTTTTCTGCTTATGCCATAATATCCGTACCTAATATCAAGTTCATCTTCAAACTACCTTAATTTAAAATTAATTGAATGGGCCGTCGTATTATTCTCTTTCCGATACTCCTGATGTATTCGGGATACGATCGACTTGCCATCTGCGAACTATTGCGAACTATTGCGACCTTCTGCGCAGAAATAATGTACAAAATCACCAGGGCCGGTATTAGGGGGGGGGGGGGGGGTTAAGCGGGGCAAAAGGGGAGCCCGCCGGCCTGGGTGCCTAAATAAATAGAAATCAAACACAAATTTTAAAATCTGCACCAATAATCTTAAACATTTTTGTATTAAATTTTTTTGAGTCATCCAAAGTGTAAAGTAAAAATATTTTCGTGGATGGTGGGGGGGGGGTGGGGGGGAAAGGGCCTAAGATCATTTACCCGGAGCCCGAGAATCGTAGCGCCGGAAATCACTGTCCTGTTAATAATACAGTCAAATAAGGTGAAAAAAGGGTCAAACCTCGGAATGAAAGATAACAAGCTGAATATTTGAACAAACCTTTGTTTTGACATTTTATAAGTTGACTCAAAAGTCTCATAGAATCTCGTGTGCGCTAGTCAAGATATTCAAGGTCAAAGGTCACAAAAAACGGTTTTTTTTCAAATATCTCGCTTCCTTTACTGTAAACGTTTTTTGAGTTATTAGATAATTTGTAGAGCATAAAATTCTGTACAAATTTCGTCATAGATAATATTTAATTAATTTAACCCATCTTGAGATAGTGTGTGGAGAGTTGGGAGCGCTTAGCCACATGGACGTTAGCGCCACTTACGGTACGTTAACTGTAGAATCCAATAGACATTATGATTTATCATGTTAATTATTTATTAACTAGTGTAAGCTAGAGGTGGGCGCCGCTTACCAAAATCTCGGCGGCGGCGCGCCGAACATTTTCAGCCGGCGGCGGCGTAGCGCCGGCGGCGTGACTACTTTATATATGATACTAAACGACCCGTGCGAAAATTTCGCTAGTAAAATACGATGAATAGTGAGGTTCAATGCTTGTAGTATAATGAAAAGTAGAACCGCACTTATGTAGCAAATATTTATATGTTTAGTTTAATAGGTACGCATCAAAACATATTACGAAACAGTTAGGAAAATTAAAAACACACTGTTTAACAGAATACAACCAACCTGAACAAAATGCACACAGCATATCAACATCTCTATGATATGTGTTGCTGTGCGAATAAAATGTTTACATTGAAATAGTATAGCAAAATAAAAATGCTTCCGTAACAAAAAAGTTTATTGGCATCACTGTGATATCTGATGTTGCAATCTAGGGACTTGGCTCTGAACTGTCTCATACGGGCGACCACTTTAAGCACCAAATTCCGAAAAATTCTTTCTTAATTTTTTTTTTTTTTTTTTTTTTTTTTTTTTTTTTGTCGTCAGTCTTTCGACTGGTTTGATGCAATCCTCCATCCTTTCCTATCCTGTGCTAACCTCTTCATTTCTACATACCCCTTACAGCCCACGTCATCAATTATCTGTTTCATATATTCTAATCTCTGTCTTCCTCTACAGTTCTTACCTTCGACTGTTCCCTCCACTAACAAGTTAACCAATCCAGCATGTCTCAAAATATGACCTACCAGCCTGTCTCTTCTTTCTGTAAGCTTCTTCCATAAACTTCTTTTCTCACCCATCATTTCCAAAACTCGTTCATTTCTTACTTTGTCTGTCCACTTAATTTTCAGCATTCTTCTGTAACACCACATTTCAAATGCTTCAATTTTCTTTCTTTCCGGTATTCCTAAAGTCCACGTTTCGCTACCATAAAGAGCTGTGCTCCACACAAAGAGTTTCAAAAAGTTCTTTCTAATTCCTAGATCAATATTTGAAACTAAAAGGTTTCTCTTTTTCATGAAAGCTCTTTTTGCTAGTGCTATTCTGCTTTTGACATCATTCTTGCTTCGGCCATCGGTTGTAATTTTACTTCCCAAGTAACAGAATTCGCTTACTTCTCCTATTGCATCCGATCCTATTTTTATATTTAATCTAGTATTGGTATCATTTCTGCTACATTTCATCACTTTTGTCTTGCTTTGATTTATATTCAGTCCAAAATCTTCCTTCAGTATTTCGTTCATGCCTATTCAATAACTTCTCAATATCCTCAGCCCTCTCTGCTAACAAGACAATGTCATCAGCAAAACGTAGCATACTGATTTTTTCTCCCATGAAAACTTATGCCACATGGAAATTTTTCTTTGACTTTCTTCATTGCTGCCTCTACATACAAGTTGAATATTAACGGGGATAGACTACAACCTTGTCTCACACCCTTTTTAACTGATGCATGTCTCTCGTGATTCTCTACTTTTATTACCGCCACTTGATTCTTATATAGTTTATAGAGTATTCTTCTATCTCGATACTTTAGACCTGACTTCTTTAAAATTTTGAACATCTTGTCCCACCTAACATTATCAAACGCTTTTTCTAAATCAACAAATGCCATAAAAGTATCTTTGTTTTTCTTGATCCGCCCTTCAAGTATTAATCTTAAAGACAGAATTGCTTCCCTTGTACCGCGATTTTTCCTAAACCCAAACTGATCTTCACCTACTATCTCTTCTACTACCCTTTCCATCCTTCTGTATATTATTCTGGTCAGTAATTTTGAAGCATGTGATGTTAGACTAATGGTGCGATAATTCTCACATTTGTCGGCTTGTGCTTTCTTTGGAAGTGTGAACATGATATTTTTATTAAAATCAGTTGGAATTTCTCCTGTTTCATAACTTTTTGATATCAGCTTGAATAATCTTTCGATTCCTTCCTCTCCTAGGGATTTAAGAAGTTCTGCAGGGATTCTCATCAATTCCAACTGCCTTATTTGCTTTCAAGTCATTCAGAGCTTTATTAAATTCTGTCCTCAAAACAGGATCCCCTAAGTCATCAATGTCAACATCATCTTCCTTTTCCATTACACTATTGTTCAAGTCGTCCCCATCATAAAGTTTCTCAATGTATTCTTTCCATCGGTTAGCTCTATCTTCTGAGCTTAAAAGAGGTTTCCCATCGGCAGCTTTAATGTTCATACCTCTTTTCTTCATTTCTCCAAAATTCTGTTTGATCTTTCTGTAGGCAACATCTACTTTACCTACGACCATTTCCTTTTCTACTTCTTCACACTTTTGTTGTAGCCATTTTTCTTTTGCTATTTTGCATTTCCTATTTATTTGATTTCTAAATTGCCTGTACTGCTCTCTTCCTGCTTCATCCTGAGCATTTTTGTACCTTCTCCTCTGATCCATCAGCTCCAAAATTTCTTCTGTGATCCAAGGTTTTCGGGCAGATTGTTCCCTAAAGCCTAATGTTTCTTTACCAGCTTTCATTATTTCGGTCTTTAATGCATTCCATTCGTCCTCGGTTGAGCTCCTTTCAGAGATACTTCTTAGACCCAAGTCTACTATTAATGCAAATTTTTCTCTAGTGCTAGATTGTTTCAGTTTATTCACTTCCAGTCTGTTCTGCTTATACTGCTTCCTTATTCGCTTAAATTTCAGCCTGCACTCCATTATTATCAAATTATGGTCAGAGTCTATGTCTGCTCCTGGGTACGCTTTACAATCTAGAACTTGATTCCTGAATCTCTGTTTGACCATGATATAATCTAGCTGATATCTGCCTGTATCCCCAGGACGTTTCCACGTGTAAATTCTTCTTGCATGGTTCTTAAACAGTGTGTTTGCCACTACTAGCTTATATCTTTCACAAAATTCTAGCAACCTGCTTCCTCGTTCATTTCTTTCTCCTAGACCAAAACTTCCTACAGTATTCCCATCTTTTCCTTCTCCCACTATTGCATTCCAATCACCCATGACTATTAGATTTTCCTCCCCCTTCACATATTGAATTAATTCTTCAATTTCAGCGTATATTTTTTCTATTTCTTCGTCATCTTCCTGTGATGTTGGCATATACACTTGTACTAATGTGGTTGGGACGGGCTTAGTTTCTAACCTCATCAAAATAATCCTGTCACTAAACTGTTCATAATAACTCACCCGTTTCCCTACTTTCTTGTTCATTACAAATCCTACACCAGTGACTCCATTGACAGCATTGTGTGCTAATTATCCTGTGTTCCCCAGACCAGAAATCCTGTGCGTCCTTCCATTTAATCTCACTAATCCCAACAACATCTAACTTAAGTTGTTCCATCTCCCTTTTTAAGTTTTCTAACCTACCTGCCCTATTCAGACTTCTAACATTCCACGCTCCGACTCGTAGAATGTTTCTATCCATTCTGATGACTCCTCCCTGAGCAGTCCCCACCCGGAGATCCGATTGGGGGACTATTTTACCTCCGGAATATTTTACCCAGGAAGAAGCCATCATGATATATGTAATTTGAGAGGATTACATGTCCTCGGGATACCCTTTGGGTCTTTAATGCAGTGGTTTCCCGTTGCCTTCTGCATCCCCATGCCGTTGATCATTTCTGATTCATCCGCCTTTAGGGGCCGTTTCCAACCCCAAGGGCAAGAGGGTGCCCTGAACCGCTCCCCGCTCTTCCGCCCTCCTTTCGGAGGCCGTTGGCAAGCAGTGGGTGATTCCTTATACCGGGAATCTTTCAGTCGCCAGAGCCTCGTCCGTGCAAACAGGGTGCACCACGTGAAGGAGAGGTTGACATTTGGTTGGAAAAGGCTAGTATAGCCTCTCCCAAACCCTTACACCCTTCTTAATTTATAATACCTAATTTGACACCTTAAACTTTAGAACAATATGTCATTTATCGATTTCGATTAGAAATCGAAGGAGATAAATGGCTCGTAATTTTTTTTATAAGTTGTAGAAATAATATTGATACTTTTGCCCTTTAAAGGTCGAATTCCAAAATATTACTTTCATAAAAAATGATGTGACCAAAGCAGACACCTTGGTCTTTAAAATGATACCTCATTTCTCCATTTCGGTTACGACAAAAAAAGTTTTAGAAATGGTGATATTTTTGCACCTTGCGGGTTGAACTTGTAGAAAGTTCGTTCTTAAAATATGATGTGACCAAAGCGGATACTTTAATATTTTAAATGATACCTCATTTATTGATTTCGGTTTGGGGTCAAGGGAGATAAATGGCTCATGACAGGAAAATGCATTGTAGAAATATTAATACCTTTGTCCTTTAAAAGGTCGAATTTTGAAAAATTCTTTCCTTAAAATATGGTGTAACCAACCGAAGACCTCAGTCCTTAAAATGATACCTCGTTTACCAATTTTGTTTAATTATCAAGGGAGATAAATGACTCGAGACACAAAAAAGCATTGACTTTTTGGCCCTTTAAGGATCAAATTACGAAAAATTGCTTTCTTAAAATATAATGTGACCACGGCGGAGACTTTAATCTTTAATATGATACTTCATTTATCTATATCGGTTAGATATGAAGGGAGGTAAATGGCTCGTGACACAAAAACGAGTTGCAGAAATATTGATATTTTTGCCCATTAAGGGTCGAATTCAGAAAAATTCCAGTCTTAATATGTGATGTCACCAAACCGGAGATCTTAATTTTTAAAATGATACTTCATTAAACGATTTCAGGTAGGTATCCATGGAGATAAATGACTCGTAACACAAAAAGCAGCATTTTAGAAGTATTGACATTTTTGCCCTTTAAGCTTCGAATTCCGAAAAATTTCTTTCTTATAATGTTGTGTGACCAAAGTGGAGACTAAGCTTTAAAATGACACCTCATTCATTGATTCCGATTAAGTATGGAGGGAGATAATGGCTTGTGAGAAAAAAAATACCTTATGGAAATAATATATAACATATAGATGTACATATTTCCTCTCAAAAACAGAAAATAAGTAACGTTTCACTTATATATTCAAAATCTTGCAGGTTTTTGTACTCTTTGTAGTTATCATGTATAAAGATAATTTTATTTGGGCGAACTGAGCTTAGGTTAGACCTTTAGGTAGAAATGACTAACCTAGTCACAGAAAATACTCTTTCGCTCGGTGTGCTTGTGCAGGAACACAAAGAAAAGTCTAGGTAAGGGCAGAAAACCGAGGAAAGGCTTTTATTTTGCTGTTCAAGTAACTTGAAAGATTTCCATCTTTAGAATCTGATGTATCAGATAAAGATAAATATCTCCAACTTTCTTCAGCGATCGGATAATCATTATCACCATACACACGATATTTCATCGATAGTTTCTGCAGCAACGATTTATCATTGGTGGATTTTGTAGAAGCAATAGAATCCCTATTTTCATTTGTTTCTGGCACATTAATGGCAGTGATTACTTCCTTGATATACGAGGCAATAAAGGAAGTACTGGTCTTTTGTATTGATTCCAAATATGTATCTACTTCTTTGAGACCCATAAAATGATAATCCAAAGGTGATACTGCTACGACCGCTCTTGTGGCAGCGAATCGCTTGCTAACTTCTGCCACCATGTTGCGATTAAGCTGAAACATAGTCAATAATTCGTCATCTAAGACAGAATTCATGATCTCAATTATTTCAGAACCGAACAGAATATTCACATTCATTGTACATATTTTTGAGATGACATGACCTCAACTGTTTCGTGAAACCTTATCAATATTTTACCAGAAGTTTTATGTCTAAAAGATTTGGCTCACTTTGCTTTATCTCATTTTGTCCTATCTTTCTAATCATCTTATTTATTATGTCACAGTTGCATACGTGGGTTAAACTTCCCAGCATACCTGTAAATCTATGCCAACGAGTTGGTCTTTCAGTTTTGATAGAAAGAGTGTATATAACACTTCCTGATTCTGATACGAATAGCGAGCTCTCTTCAACTACTTCATCCAATATTTCTGTGTCTACTTGTTACATCTAATCATTTTCTGAAATAGGATCGGTCTCATCATTGAACGACGTTATCAAGGGAATCCAAAAACTCTTTTTCCATTTTTCGGCATGTGTTGACAACGGGTATCTCTCTCTCTCTCTTGACAATCTTCTTGCATTCTTTTTACGAACCTTTCAATTTCTGGAACTCTGTTAAGGTCTCCACTGTAACGAGATTATGGAGCCCATGACCAAGACACAGATTGATGTTCCATATTAACCAACAAAACTGCTCTTCGCACGTTTTCTTCAGCATCAATGACAGCTAGAATCATCTATTCATTTAGTCTCAACTGTTTCTTTAAATCTCTTATCATGCCTTCTATTATGCCGCCAGTCTTCATTTCCTCCATACGTTGAGTACTCAGGGTTAAATACTTTGTTTTTACCGCATTTAGGCTAGCTAAGAAATAGCCTTGATAGGAATTCACGATTTTTTTCTGATTGGCTTTTTCTATCACTAAACTTCCGAAATATTTCCAACAATAACTAGTTTGGCTTAGACAGTCATATAACACTATTACAGAGAGTTTTATAACATTAGTTTTAGCTAATTCGGTCATTTTAACACCTACTTATTAACTCAATTTAAGGAAAAATTTAAAAAACACCTCGTCGTGTTAGGAAGCGTTGCTCAAGGACACGCCGCGAAGCAAAGGGCGGCGGCGGCGGCGGCGCGCCACTGAGACACGGCGGCGTCACGCCGGCGCGGCGCCCACCTCTAGTGTAAGCCCGTGACTGTTTTATTGCGTATCGTCACGGGTCTAGAATAGCTCTAGTTTTTAGGGTCAAATATTATGATAGGTTTACCTGACCTGGCCAAATACGAACTTGACCTGTGTTTCACCGTTAGATTGAAATAAAATGTATTTTGTGTGAAGGACTCAGAAGTATAATAATAGACGTATTAAACACCAACAGAGACGATCGCGCTTTCGTATAATTGTTTCAAATGTCGAGGTCTCTTGACTGGAACTGGCTGAAATACGGTTTTTTTTACTCCAAAAGTTCACTTTGCTAAATCTGAAGAATGTCTATTTAATGTGGATGGTGTTAGATGCGTAAAGACATATTTGTGCCGACAGATGCGGCCTGACTATATGATGCGTTTCCAGTGTGTTACTATACGATAACATGTTATTTAACCCATGTTACTTACCCCCATTACTACAGCGGTGGCTTAGTTAACTACAATCAAAGTGAATACATTATGCATTACCAGCCTTGCAGAAATTTTATGTCCTGTAGAAATTGTCATTTATTTGGTGTAGAGGTAGCTCGATTAGTCACTTATTGATGCTCCAGTACCTCTCTGTAGACAATATTCTTTGTAAAAACTTTGTTACAATTTTTTAGAAGTTTACCGCGGCGATCGTTATTGATGATTTGTTCTTTAACATCACCGAGCGTCGCACTCTGGAAAAACCCACATAAAGTTGTCCATGACTGAAAACAGGCTCAGAGGGGTGTAGTCCAACCTTGTCGAATGTTTGACCTTGTGATTTGTTTATAGTCATAGCATGACAGGAAACTGTCTTCGTTTCAGAATGAACGGGAGGTCAGAATTGCTTGGAGCAAGATTAATACGCGGAACGAATACTGAATTTCCTATTTCAGATCCATTAAGAACTTCAGCAAAATTCAAATTTGGTTTCAAGTCTTTGACAATCAAGCGAGTGCCATTGTACAGGCTTCGTTTTGTGTTAAGAATCCGCAGTAGCATGACAATTGCCCAAGTTTTAGTCTCTGTTCATGCAGTGGCATTCCTGAAGGCCTTAGATTATTAATAAACTCTATGGGATACATTTCTGTGTCTTGGTTCTTTGGATCTTCGATAGAGTCTGAACTGAAGTAGGTAACGCTTTCACCTTCAAGAATGTCCAAAATTCGCTCATTAATTTCATAAACATCATCATTCTTTGGACACAAAATGGCCCTTTCAGAAAAATGAAGGACACCTTCTGGTGTCAATATTTCCCCAAATTACGGTAAATGAATGAAAAGCTGTTTTTTATGTTTTAAATTGGTTAAATAAAGTATGTAATATACAGGGCGGGGCATTTAATATGTTTTCTGGAAATATTTCGGAAAGAAAGCATTTTAACAAACAATAACCTATATAAAAAATAATCGTACAGTAGGGGGCTACAATTATGTGATATTGGTTTTTTCACAGGTGGCGCTGTTGTCTTTACAACAAGGTCAACTTAATTCTTTTAAATGGGAACCCCTATTTTTTTTTTTTTTTTTTTTTTTGAAGATTCAATTCCTCATGAAAAAATAAAAATTGTTTGCTTAACTCACTTTTCTGTTAGCCTCACAGATGGCGCTGTAATCGCGAAAAATGAATATTCGCGTTTTTTGTGTATAATTTTAATTATTGTTTAAATAATTACATGTAATTTTCATTCTGTAAACATGGAAGGTAATTTTAAAGGATAATGACGAAATTGATTTTTTAAATGCTTTTTCTTACTTATTTGCAGCCATGTCTACAGCAGGTGCTCAAAAAGGTGACCATTTACTTCCAGACATTTTCTGACACACTTCGAGCTGTTCAGGCATCATTTTTGCAAAGGGTCAGAAAATGTCTGGAAGTAAATGGTCACCTTTTTGAGCACCTGCTGTAGACATGGCTGCAAATAAGTAAGAAAAAGCATTTAAAAAATCAGTTTCGTCATTATCCTTTAAAATTACCTTCCATGTTTACAGAATGAAAATTACATGTAATTATTTAAACAATAATTAAAATTATACACAAAAAACCGAATATTCATTTTTCGCGATTACAGCGCCATCTGTGAGGCTAACAGAAAAGTGAGTTAAGCAAACTATTTTTATTTTTTCACGAGGAATCGGAATCTTCAAAAAAAAAAAAGAAAAAAAAAATAGGGGTTCCCATTTAAAAGAATTAAGTTGACCTTGTTGTAACGACAACAGCGCCACCTGTGAAAAAAACAATATCACATAATTGTAGCCCCCTACTGTACGATTATTTTTTATATAGGTTATTGTTTGTTAAAACGCTTTCTTTCCGAAATATTTCCAGAAAACATATTAAATGCCCCACCCTGTATTTTCTTCAAATAAATAAAGGAAGAAAATATTATATTTACGTGTTGTTAATACCAAATGCTGTAGCTAAGAAGCTAAAAAATGAACTGAATAAAAAGTTTCACATCGCGTATAAGTAGTCATATCCTCAATGATTTAAATATATATTAAAATCTAAGTTGAATGCTTGCTCATTTCATAGTAATTCAAGTTTCTTCAAGTCGACATGTTACTGCAATGTAGTCCCACGTTTTCAGTTGCTTAAGTTTTAAACACTGCATATTCTACAACTTCTGCTTGCTGTTCATTAACGGCAGGAATATCGTTGTTAAAAATGTTGTCTTTTCTTCAAATAAGTAGAGGAGGAAAATATTTTATTCACGTGTTTTGAATACTAAATGCTGCAGGTAAAGGCAAAAATCAAGTGAATTAATGTGTTTCACATCGCGTTGATATAGTCAGTATCCTTTAAATCTATATAAAAAGTAAGCTTAGCGCTCATTTAATAGCTAGCACGTGTATAAACTTTGGTTATAAAGTCAACATCTTCCTGGAAAGTAGTTTTTTAACAGTATAGTTTATCGGTATGTTTTTTTTAACTATAAAATGCTATCAAAATCAAACTTAATTTGGTGCTTAGGTATTAAATTGTGGACATAACCTCGAATTTCTTGTAATGGTATCTCTGGTCGCTGTTTTGCGAGCGAAGGCTGGCCCATGACGTCACCATTTTTCAGCCAATAACTATCGAGGTGAGTGGGTGAGTGACCTTACGAAATTATATAGTAGACTAGCTCCGAGCCCGTCAAAAATGACGGTTTGAACGCAGTATTCTGGCAGTTCATTTTTTGTGGTTGGTTAATTATACGTAACTGATATTACATAATGCTAATGACCTTGATTTTGCAATGTTCTACATATTTCATTTGCCGTTTGCATAGCCATATAGTAGTAACTTCTACTGAATTAATGACGCCGGAAGTAAAGAACCAATGATATTAAATCAGATTAGGAATCCCAAAAACTTTTGCTATCCATGTAATATCAGTTTTATTCCTGGTCCAGGCACAATTCAGCACGTTAAATATGAAACTACTTCCACCCGCATTAATTAATATCTTTAGTAACATGGCGCTTATGAAAGCAGTTTAATTGGTTTGTAAAACTCATTTCAGAGTGAATTATGCTGTAACAAAATGTGTCAGTTGCGATTCTGGTAAACTTAACCACAACCTCCACTAATATTGCGTTCGAAAATCATAGCTTCTATTACCCTCATATGAATAATGATGGGTATCATAGGAATTCATTCTGAAAAAGCTTGTAAGAAAAAGAATCATTCTTAATTATACCTTTCATTATATGAATACGTTACTCTGGTTAGATTATCAGAGCACTTGGTTAGGATCTGACATAAATAAATGCATTTTACGTTAGATGACGGAGACTATAATTTCGAAAACGAATAACTGTTATTTATTTGACTGATACATGTCGCGATTACGTATGTACGATTCTCTGAATTTTTAATAAGCTTCATTGTTTCTTATCGTGTGCCAAAAAATTCTTAGTTTACGGTTTAACCTGGTGCTTACAACTGAGGCAGATAAAATAGCGTAAATAATGAAAACCCTTCTCCTTACAATAATCTCCGTCTGGTTGTCGTAGATAAATAAAAAGCAGTATGTAAATTTAATCGAACGTACTAATTGTAACTTTGTGACATATAATTGCCTGGCATTATTTTTTTACCCTGTTCTCAGTATTTCTAATATCACTGCTCACTGCTATTTTGCGGCAATAATATCGTTGTTGAATTGCGAGTGTAACATTGTTTATACAGTAAATAGTCATATCCTTGATTTAAATCTGAAAAAAATTTATCTTAAATCTCATTTAATTGCTAACACATGTATCAAAAACTAAGGGTAGGGCTATCATATATAATGGTAGTAGGAATTTATTATGGAAAAGTTTATAAGGAAAAACGAATAAGTCATCCTCAATGATATCTTTAGTCAAATGAATACGTTACTCTCCTTAGATTATCAGAGTATTTTGTTAGGATTAAAAAAAAAAAAAAAAAAAAAAATGCATTTCACTTTAGATGACGGGGACTATAATTTCGAAAACGGATAACTGTTATTTATGTGACATACATTTCGCATTATGTACGTTTCTCCTAGTTTTTAATAAACTTCATTGCTTCTTACCTTCTACCAAAAAAAAATTATTAGGTTATGGTTTAACTTAGTCCTCATAACAGATACAGATAAAATAGCGTAAATATTGAATCCCCTTCTCCTTACATGAATTTCTGCGTCTAACTGATACAGATAAAATAGCGTAAATGTTGAATCTCCGTCTCCTTAGGGGACATCCATAAATTACGTGAGGTGAAATGGGGGAGGGGGGGTCCGGCGAAATCTCACCAGATCTCGCCAGGGGGAAGGGGGGGGGGTCTACGGAAATCTCACGTGAGATTTTGCGAAAAATTGGGGACAGTAGAGCCAAAAAAAAGGTCTACAATTTGCGCCAAAGTCGATTTTTGGAGGGTATTTCGTCAAAAAAAAAAAGGTCTACAAAAGTTTCCAGGACGATTTGTAGGGGGGGTTCTCACGGACCAGATCTCACCAGAGGGGGGGGGGGTCTGGCCAGACCTCACGAAATCTCACCAGGGGGGAGGGGGGGTCCAGAAATCCGGAAAAACACCTCACGTAATTTGTGGATGCCCCCTTATATGAATTTCTGCGTCTAGCTGTAAATAAACGAAAAGCAAGATGGTGGTACGAATGTAATATGGTGCTTGATGATTGGCCGTTCTCTAGCCAATAGGAGTAGCAGCTATAGACGACGCATGCAGACGCCACGTTAGCGTTTTATATAATAGGATAGATAATGTTGTAATTATGAAAACTGTAATTATTTACTAATTAATAAATTTAATTTATTGATATTATATTATTTATGAATATCATACTTTCATTTAATAATATTAATAAGATATTTAAATGAAATAGTTTAAATGCATTTGATTATATTTTTATCTCACAACAGTTTACCGTAAATCTAGTACGATTCAAGTTTTAAAATAAAAAGAACTGTAGGCCTTTCAAGGTTTAACGAAGTGTTTTTTGGATGAAACAATGATTATGCCAATCGACCAAGAATTTTTTTTTCGAACCGATGCAATAAATAACTTTATTGAAACGGTTATTAAGAAATTAAAAACTGTTAACATCCCTACAAAACAAGCCAGGATGATGCTGATGTTCGAAAAAGCCATTGCAAAATCTAAACAAGAAAAGACTGTCTTCATAATAGGAGAAGATATCGGTATACTAGTTCTTTTAATAGGACGTACTAAATCGCATCAGAAAAACTTTAAAAAAAATCGGTAAGGGTATTGTGGAAACACTAAAAGCTTTGACAAATATCCTCGTACTAAGAAACAAATTACTTTTGAACGCCTTTAGTGGATGTGACAACACATGCACTTTTTAAAGAAGGAAAACTATCAATTATTAAAATGTTCGAGAAACATTCTGATCTGGGTCAATCAGCTCTCGTTTTTCAGTAAGACAACTGTCCTGTAGAAACATTGTTTGAAAATGGAGTACGTGTCTTTTTTTAGCATTGTATAATGCTCCAAAATCAGAATACAGCATAGACGATTTTCGATATACGCAATTTATCAAATCAGCTAGATTCAACAAACCAGTCCAGTTATCCACTCTTCGACCTACAAGTGCAGCAACTCGACAACTATCAGATCCAAACTTGGTTAGCGAATGATTTAGAACCCAAGAAATGGGGGTGTATGTTGCAAAATGAAGTAGTAATTGCAATGAAGGCTTTGGTTCTAATCGCGGATGCAGAAAAGTTTATCCTCAGTTTGTGGTCAGTTTTAATGGACAAGCATGCCTTTACGCTTCTTTACAACCAGATGATCTGGATGAAGAAAGTAAATATGTACCTAAAAGCTAAAATCCTTGAAGCTTTAGAACTAAATTTAATGGATGATGATAATGAATTGGAAATTCAAATTGAGCGACAAGAAGAGGAATACGACGACGAACATGAAGTTTATTGAGCAGCATACTTGACATAAGCAGTAACAACAACAAAATTATCTATATATTAACTTGAATTGTGATAGATTTATGATAAACTGTCGGGAAATAAAAAAATAATTAAAGTGAATTTAAGCTATTTCATTTAAATATCTTGTTATTAATATTAATTACGTTAGTATTAAACTAATATATGATTTATAAATAATATAACGTTCATAAATACAATTTATTAATTAGTAAATAATTACAGTTTATTCATAATTACAACATTACTACTAAATAATTAACATTATAAATCGTACAGTCTATGGGATTTTACATTTAACGTATCGTACAGTAGCGTTATCGTCCATTCGGCTAAGCGCTCCCCACTCTCCACGCTCTATCTCAAGAAGGGTTAACTCTATGACGAAATTTGTAGAGAATTTTATGATCTACAACTTTTCTAATAACTCAAAATAACATTTAGAGTAAAGGAAGCGAGATATTTGTAAAACATCGTTTTTTGTGATCTTTGACCTTGAGATTCTAAGAGACTTTTGAGCCAACTTATAAAATATCAAATCAAAGGTTTGTGCAACTTTTCAGCTTGTTATCTTTCATTCCGAGGTTTAATCTTTATTTGGCTGGACTATAAGAGATTACTGAATTTTTCACTTTCGTTAAAAGGCAATTAAGTGGTTTTTAATCTAATAAAATCTAAAAGTTTCAGTTATTTTATCGCGAAAAAAATAGCTGAGATTTGATTCACAGCTGCACTTCTTCCTAAGACTTTTGTATCTGGCTAATAATTTCATCATATTTTAACAAATCACATGTTCCAGGAAAATTAGAAATTTCGTAGGGAAATTTTGGAGGGACGATTTGTAGTACTTTACGTGTACTTTTTTTCCGTTGTAGAAAATGTTCGGTAAAATCATTTAGAATTACATATATATCTTCTTAGTTTTTTGAAAATACTCTGAATGGAATACCAGCTGGACCCAATCCGTAATAAAACAATATATACATAAAAGTGTATTTCGGTTTTACAAATACATTACTTCTTGTGAAAGTTGCAGCACCAAGAAAGAGACATGTGATTACAATGAACTTTATACCGCAAATTAGGGCCATTACAATACACAAGTGATCAGAATTACAGAACTGTACATGTACTTTGACGGTAAGGATTCAGTGCTGTGCGAAACCGCCACGTGCTACAATCAAAGCCTCTAGACGTCGTGGCATGGAATCAGAGCCTCGATATGTTGCTGGGGAACATACTGCCACACGGTTTGTAGGCACGTCCAGAAATCATAGACATTCGTTGCAGCTGAACCAGAACGAAATAGCTGCCGACCCAGACATTTTCGATAGAAGTCGGGCAACGTTGAGGCCAGGGAAGCAGTGGCACCCGTCGTTCTTTGAAAAAGGCTTGCACATTCCTCGTCTTATTGTGCTGAAACATGGCATGTGTAACTGCCTGCAGGAGGGGCAATGCCTTGTGTGCTCTAAAACCTATACGGCTTTGTCCGAACTAAAACTTTTTTTTTTTTTTGACGCCTTGTCGACGGCTAAGGTCATTAGAGGCGGGATGGGACTGGGGACAAGGAACGGGAAAGAATTCGGCAATGACCTTTTTGAAGGAAGCATTCTGGACTTCGCCTGGAGTGATTTGGGGAAACCATGGAAAACCCAATTCTGGATGTCCGGACGGGGATTCGAACCAGCGGCCTCCTGAATGAGAGGCCAGAAAGTTAACCGTTCACCCACGACGCTCGGTGCGGTAACTCATTGGCATACGTGACCAAAGAACGCTTTCACATTAGGTTTTTTTTAACTCGTTCTGTCGTGCCCTCGAGCAATTTTATTCTGTGTTTGGTTATGTATTACTTCATTATTTCTTTAAAAATATGTTTTTTGTCTTCTGTATATTTTATTCTGCTGTGTTATATTGATCGATATAGGCATATTGAGTTAATTTATGTAGGATTTTCTTTCAGTTTCCAATATATGTCTTAATTACCTATTTCAAGAATATAGTACAAGTATGCACAAATATAACATTATATTTTGCCTCTTACCTCGACGGTTATATAAGATTAATACAATTATTTGTTTACAATTCATTATGATCAAACAGCACACCACTCAACCACACGGAGGTGGTGATAGAAAAAAAGCCGTACAGAAACCGTACAGTGTGAACGTGAATGACCTTTCGGATTTACACCGTTCGAGTTTATGCTGTTCGGTCAAAACCGTATAGTGTATAAAATTCTGTACTGGCTGAGCGTTGCGTAAAAATGAGCTAGGGAGATAATCCGAGTGATTTAACTTTAGGAACCATAAGCCTGTGAAAAAATGCAAATATCTGTATAAAGGTAGATGAGAATTACGCCCAGACACCAAAAACTAACCGAGGTCTGGAAGGGTTGTAATTTTATTTAAATATTATTTATTATAGATATATATATTCTAAGGGAATGAAAAACTAAAGTGAAACAAAAAATGTTAATATATATAAAAAACTCCGCTTTTTGCTGATGATAAAATTATTATTTATCAAAATGTAAATGACCTCGAAACAGTAGTTCACTAATAAAGAGAACTTTTGCAGAAAGTTTAGTATGAAAATCTTAAATCTCACAGCAAAAGGCAAAATTGATAGTTTAGAGTACAGTCTGTCAGAACAAAACTAACAATTTGCAGGAAACCCAGAGACAATGTTTCGAATTTCAGCTACCTGAATTTTGACGTAAGCTATACATAAAAAATTATTTAGATTTTTACATGTTTGTGGCACAATACACAGGACACCAAAGAACAAAACTACGAATTTACTTCAATAAAGTTCTATAAGTTAATGGTAGCGCCTGTACTATTGCAAGAGTGTGAAAACTGAAGAATTCAAACAGACAAAGTTTGCGCGAATCTGAAGGTTTTATTAGGTTGGGGGGAGGGGGGAGGGGAGTAATAAAACAAGACGTAAAATGAAAGACATAAACGATAAAATCCAATAGGCCAAACGTTAATGGAGAGATATATTTGAAGTATAATATGGGGTACCAGGGAAATGAGAGGATTTGGTTACAAAACTTTCGTCACACCTTTGCATGAGTATGGTGTGGTAGTATAAGACCCATATCAGTGGTATCAAATACAGGAGTTTGGAGTGTACAAACTGGCCAGCTAAATTTGTTTGTGGAAATTATCGCAGAGCATAATCGTTAAATAACTAATATGGTAAAGTCATTGAAAGACAGAAGGCTAAAGAAAGTGCCGGAAATATTTATCTGAAAGTCACATATTGGATACGAGTCCTTGACTGATTGATACTCGTAGAAAAATTAGGAGTAGCACGTGGAAGAGGAGAAAGAGATGACCATGACCACATCCTGGCACTTGGTTTCAGACGAAAAGGTAGTACGGAAATTTTCTTTCGTATTTAAGGGAGTCAAATACTAGAATAAATGAGGGGAAACTGTCTTTTGTAGGTAAGTTAGACACGTTATGGAATAAATTACCGAAGTAAATGATGAACAATTTACCCGAAACGCTGAAAGGTTTAAAATTAAAATGCGCAAATGGTAAAAGAAGGTGGGTGATGAAATTGCACTCAAACGATTTAAGATAAAAAATAAAATAAAAAAAATCTTTATATGCGAAAGTAAGCTGCCACCGACAATATGCTCCATCTTAATTAAATAAAATGGGACAATAAGAAATGAAGTATGAAGCCGGGCCTATTCTTAATTTAACTTTTGCAACAATCAAACTGGCGGAATGATGTTTCCGTATCTTATCGTTAATTCACAGGTGAAGTTTTAATTATAAATTTAATATTTTTAATTTTTTTCCCATAGATCCAAAGTGAGGAGATATATCCATGATGCGTAGCTTGTAATTATTATCACACACGTAGAGATGACAAAATAAAAATAGAACAAAATTCCATATTTTGCTAAATACTAAACATGTAAATATTCTATGGAATATATCAGACGTGTTCCATAACACTTCCTTGTTGATAAAGCCTCATGTGAATTTTGCTAGTTAACTTGCCTTTTCTAAAATTGTTTGTTGGAAATTTGGTTAAAATAAGTGAAAATTTTGTATAACAAAACAAATGAGATACTATATATTGATATACAGTATATTCAAAATGAATGTAATAGTACTTCGCTTTCTGAAGATTTCTCTGCAAGAATTTCTTGGTTAAAGCCTATTGCGTTTCAAACATTGGAATCTGTGATTTTTGTTTGACTTTCAGTCTCTATAGCGTTTTTCCATTAGTCTTTTTCTATTAACGACTTGTAGAGCATTCAACTGTGATCTGAAAAGCTGTCTACGCCGAATGTACGAGGGAGTTCCCAAAAGAAAGCGAACTTTTTTAAAAAAAATATTAATCTATTTTTATTTTTTTGGTAAAATACTACCAATACCTTAAAAGTACTTTCCATTGGAACTTATAACGGTTTTCAGACCCAGACATCTAATGAAATTGTATTTTAAGATTTATTTGTAGCGAGCTGGGAGTTGAGTAAATATGGTTTTGTATATTTTTCTTGCAATTAATAGTGAATTTGTGTAAATGAACATTGTATTATGGAAGTAAACTATGTAAATACTATTTAATATGTTCAAGGAGAATACTATGCAAGAAACATTAGTTAAAAGTTTGTAATTCTAAGTATTGAAGTGAGCTACGATGTTTAAAGAAAATTTTCCGACAGTTTGGTCTGATTTATGTGGATAATTTTGTGTGTAAATATCTTTAATTTTCATTTCTGTGCATTTCACAATAATTGTGAATGATTCTGTATTAATTCTGATTGTTTGAATGTGATTTTAATAGTATAAGTATTGTTAAAATTCCACAAACGTCTGTCGGAAGTTTTTGAAATATTTTGGAATTTACTGTGAAACCTATATAATCGATTGGCAGAGACGAGTTTTAGTATTCAGTTTTTCAAAGTATTGTGAGTAGTAGTTGTTTGCATGAAGGAAGGAAGATAGTGGAGAAGACGCAAGGGTCCTTCACCACGCACTGGAATGAAACCGGGTAGAGAGAAGTGGGATGGGGAGGTCGCCATATTGGTCGGCCAAAGAAACATGGGGAATAGGCACAAAAACCTCAAGGGAATCATCCAACAACTGTGCCACCGCAATTTGATTATTGATTATTATGTAATTCGATGAGACAAATCGAAAGTGAAGAATACTTTTTTTTCGATATCTCGCTTAGTTCTCGAGATACGCTGTCTCCAAATTGGGGTGGTTAGGTTAGGTTAAGTCAATATTTAGCACTTATAAAAAAAAAAAGAACCCTTCAAAAGACCTCATAGATTCTGAGCTTACTCATAAGATATTGTACTGTTACTGGCCTACGTAACTTTGCTAGCAACATCAGTGCATTTATCTTCTTACCATACATCAAAAGTCAGAAGCTTAGATGGGAGTAGCTTACAACGCGAGACACGTTGTGTCACTAACATAGTGCTCGTGAAATTACTAACAGCTAATAATGCTGCACGCCGCATTTCAATCTACCCACATTTCCATTGATATTGCCGCTACAAAATCAAACTATGTTGACAGATCTAAACACATGAAATGAATCGCGAACTACATTTCGGGTAACAACAACGTTTGCTTGATCAAGTTTATAGTTCACACAGCACAAATTATCACAGTTAATTTCATCGTACACTTTCAGTGTAAACTGAAACTGGAGTAAAGCATGCACATTCACTGTATCGCGATGTAAACTTGACTTGATTAAATCAGACTTTCAACATTTATTTACAGTAAGGCTAGCCTTTTAGGTGCAAAGTAGTAACATATGCTGATTGTCTACACTACACCAACAAACATTTGAGAACGGTATCATCCCATTGAGAGCAATGAATAAATTTATAGCGATAGGCTCTAATCTGGCAGTTATCTATCAGACACTTCAAGAACAATAATTACAATGTGATTTAGTTACGAAACGTTATTCCAGGTAGTTTCCTATCATGGCTGTTTGTGCAACCGTATGCAGCACAACTTAGCATTATAAAAAATCTTTGAAATATTAGAAAATGAAATATTCACAGCAGCAAACACAGTGCAAACAGTCCAATGTTTTGGGTTTATTACTATTTCGTTTTTGGTAAAAAATAAATGCTCAGTGAGTGCTGAGACAGTAGGGGCATTGTCATGATTTATAAGCCAGTAGACCGGTTTCCACAAATCATGTATTTTACGTCGCAGATGTTGCCTTATATAACAACGTCCAGGTTAACTGAGTGACCCTATGGAACAAAGGCTGAACGAACAACTCCGTGTACATCGAAGAAACAAATCACCACTGTCTTGATGTTTGATTTCAGTTGTCTTGCTTTTTTGACACGAGGCGAACTTGGAGTCCATTAACTCGATCAGCACAATTGTTAAGCACCTCTCATACAAATTGGATTTTGTTAGCCTTGTGGAGCGTAATAATTGAGCCTGGATGCACAGATACGTGCAGAACATTCTGACACATTTGTTCGGGCTTAAATGTTATTATTAATCCCGGTAGAAGCTCTACATTTTTCATATTTGTTATTTCATTATTTATATTCAACTGAAAATAAAAATTTAAGTTCTTTAATTTATGAATAGACATCATTTACAAGTATAATACAGGAAGAAAACATATTCGTTGCCCTGAGGAGTATCAAGTGGAATAAAAATTTTCTCATGGTTAGACTAAAAATTGTAGACTGACAGTGGAGAAACCTAGGGTGGAATCTTCCTTGTATATGCTTCCCTTTAGCTCATTCCCCTGTTTCTCAGAAACTAAGAAAAAAGCTTGAGCGTGGTACTATGGACGTCGCAGGTTCGATCCCCGGTTCGATCATGCATATTTCGTTTTTCCACGGTTTCCCGAATTACATCAGGTGAATAACCGGACGGTCCCTTCAGAAGGCCATGGATGAATTCTTTTTCGTTTCTTGTCCTCAATTCCACTCGCGGCTCTAATGACCTCGACGTCGACTAGTCATAAAGTCATAAAAATAAAAATTTGGAAGCGACCTTGCTATATTCACGCCAAATTGAAATTTTACGGAATTGCATTACTAACATATTTACACTAAATTTAACATTCACGTTTTTCTAATAACAGGCGCATTGTTGCCAGCTGAAGTTATTTCTTAAGGTAGAAAATGAAATCACATAAAAAATCATAGTACAGCATTTAGGTAACATGGGGAATATAATACTATTAACAGAGACATTGATCTTATGTTAGAGACCTATATGGAGCAATCTGCGTAACACTGGAAAATACGATAGAAGATACAAGATTATGTAAATGGTTCTGAATCATGAGTAATGCAGAAGACGATACTGAATATACCGAAGACACAGAAATAACATTTCTAAAATCAGTTAAGGAATGCACTAAAATACATTCTAGTGTTTCGAATATATTCTGAATAACTGAAAGAGAATAAGAACACAAGAAAGCTGGAAAGAACATTTGCGCAGTAAGCAAGAAACAAAAATTTCCAGAATGGTTTTAAATTATAAACATAAATGGAAGAGAGATTTGGGTGATCACTGGAAATATAAAATATAATGCACGGTTTATCGGGTGGAGTGGAGGTTGAAGAAATCATCCTTGAAGCTAAAAACATAGCCAATTATAATTATTTTTTTTTGTTTACAAACAACAGTTTCTTACGACTTTAAAAACACGATTACAGCGTTGCAATTGCCAGACGTTCTTTCAACACGGTGGCCTAACCTCAACGGCGTAAACCACAAAAGAAAAATGGGTCCCGCAACTTAATTGTGTGATCTAAACCCGTTAGGCGAGTGAAGGTCAAACCAATGGGTTATAAAAATTAAAACTTTCGTGTGATTTGAACCAAATACATCTCTTTCCAGATAAATTGCAGGAAGCAAAGAGTAAAGTCTTTCTGATTACGGTATGACCATATATGTGCGAACTGGGACAAATGCAGTTCCAACGGTCGTGCGTCGAGGCTCGGCTGGGATTGGGTTTCCTCAGCGCCCGGCGAGGCCAAATATAATCTCGCGCCGGAATAGCTGCCCACCGCTGGCCGCGTAAGGCCACCACTCGTCAAAACCACACTCTTCAATTACCTGATTACAGTTACACATTAATTACCATTACTGTTTTATCCGAAATGTTATTAAAGGAGCCGTAAAATATTTAAACAGTTACAATTATCAATAAAATATTTGTTATAAACAAGCTAAGGAATTTAATCTGAATGATAGAAATATTTCCAGAAGTTTGTAAAATTGTTCGTAATCAATATTGTTTATACCGCAGCTGGATATAGTTCGCGCTTGCAGCTGAGTCATTAACCAATTTTATTTTATTTTTCATATGGAAACCATCATTTCTATTGTAAAAGACTAGATACGAAACGTTTTTAAATTATAAATCGTCTGCTATTCTATGATGAATACTTGTGGTATGCAGTAAATGCTTAAGGAGGCTTGGTGATATCTTATTTGCTGACCATTTTCCAAAAGTTGGTTCTTAAAGGTGTTTGAATTAAAGACACGCAATAAAGTTGTTTGTAGACGGATTAGTCGGCCAAAAAGTCAAGTATCTGAAACAAGTTTCAACAGATTAAATGAGCCCAATGTAACATATCTATTTCCTGTCTGGTATCCTGGTTTCCATTCTTTTCTAAACAAATTGTTTCGATTGATAAAATAGTTTTCCGTAAACATAAAGGCGAAACTGAAGTTAACAAGCCAGCAGATAGTCATACATACAAACTGGACATTTATTTAGCCATATAATTGTCGGAGATCTTCCTTTTTATTTATTTTTATTTACATATTATATTTATAATTTTTATATCTATCTGAGTAGCGTATGTTTTAAGTTCAGGAATTTTGTCTTTAGTGAGCTCTGTGTGGTATTCGTACGAAATTTCCGTTCCTAACTAAACTTAGCGAAATCTAAGGAGTACAATTTCTGGCCCCTGAACGCCACGTGTTTGCATTCTAGTGGTTAAACTAGGCAATACACCAAGACGCCTATTGGAGAGATTCCGTACGTATAAACATGACCTTGGCAATACGAAAACATGTAATAATATTTGAATTTATATTAAACTTTTGCCAACTTTCTAATAATCAGAAATAACATACTGCTAAAACATTTATTTTTATTTATTACTCTTTTTATTGCTTATGAGCACATTTCGATCTGATCTGACCTGACCATTGCATGTTCACACTAACGCTCAGCCCTGATCAGCTCAGGTCTTGACCGTTGTTGATCTGTGGCGGCGCGATCTTCGGTTTGACCTGACCTGAGCGGACCGCTAGTGTGAATGGGCCTTTAGGAATTTAAAAAACTTTTGTCATACCATTGCTTGAATATGCAGGTGTGGTATGGGACACAGGTTTTGGGTATCAAATACAGGAGCTGAGGGATGCAAAGGGGCTGTTAGATTTGTCTCTGGAAATTAACGCAGAACACAATCAGTAGCTGATAATTTAAAGGAGCTGAAATAGGATTCATTGAAAGACAGGAGGAGGGTGAAAAGAGTCACGGGAGTATACAAGACATATATTGACGATGAGGCGTGGATAGGTATTGGTGTAAGAATTAGGAGTATTACTTGAAAGGGAAAAGATTAGCACTAGCTTTCAGGCACAAGGGTGTTGCAAGATTTCTTTCGTAGGTAAGGTGATCCGGGTTTGGAATGAGTTACGAATAGAACGCTGAAAGAATTTAAGGTTGAAATTTGTAGCCGGGTACAGGAAAGGGGCGAGAGTGGCTGCGTAGGGAAATTACCACCGAAGCGTGCGCTCCATCGCAATTAAATTAAGTATTCCTCGTTAAGTAATTTTCACTTGTTTTAGACGTTATATTTCGATTTGTCTCGTAACAATATCTTCTTGTACTTTTCATCCTCATGTTCTCCTTTATATATAATTATAACTGATATAATTGCGATGGAGCGCCCGCTCCGGTGGCAATCTCCCTACACATCTCCTTTCCTCTTCCAACCTACCTTTTCCCTCTACTAATTTTTATTTTAAATTCCTTCAGTGTTTCCGGTAAATTATTCATTACTTCTCTTGGAAATTTATTCCAGTCCCTCACTCCCTTTCCTACGAATGAAAATTTTCCTACCCCCTTATGCCTGAAATCAAGTGAAACCTTGTGGTCATGGTGAACCTTACCCTTCCAAGCACCTCTCTTAATTTTCCCATCAATATCTTTCCATGCTTCACCATCAGTAAAGGCTTTGTACACTCCCATGATTCTCTTCACCCTCCTTCTATTTGATACCCAAAATTTGGATCCCAAACTATACCACCATATTCCAGCAATCGTCTGACCAAAGTTTTGTACCCCAATTTACTTACTTCTCTAGTGCATCTCATCATCACTATTTCCAACAGGTGAAGGATTTTGAACCCTTTCCCTACTACCTGTCCAATGTGTCCTGCCTAGTTAAGGTTGCTATCAAATGTTATGCCAAGGTATTTACATTTCCAGTCTTCAATAAGTAGCTCCTCCCCCACTTAATAATCATAATCAACCGTTAGCTTTTTATCTGTGTACCTAATAGGCTGGCTCTTTTTTGCAGTTATCTTCATCCCATGTTGACTCACCCAGCCAGTTATCCTATCTAGGTCACCCTGCAGCTGTTTACAGTCCTCTACCGTTTTGATCCTTTTATATAGCATTATATCATCTGCAAAGAATCTAACTTCTGACAGTAAACCATTAACACAATCATTCATTAGAATAACGAATAACAATAGTCCCAATAAACTACCCTGTGGGACTCCCAAGTTCACTCCTACTTCTTTTCATACTGCATTTCCTACCCTAACATTTTGCTTTCTACCTTTTAGGAATTCTTCTACCCAGCAAATCACCATCAACTCCAATAGTTTTTACCTTATTTAGCATCATTTTATGGCTTACTCTGCCAAAGGCCTTTGAAAGATCTAGTGCTACACTATCAACTTGACCTCCCCTGTTCATTTCATCAGAAATATCTTGCATATAGCCTACTGAGATTCACATGAATATATTTGTCTAAAGACATGTTGCCGACTTGAAAACCACTTACTCTCCTCATAGACACTTCTATTATGGTTGCATATTAATCTCTCCATTAATTTCCCTATCACTGATGTCAAGCTGATTGGCCTATAGTTTTCAACCCCGTTTGCCACCCCTCCTCTATGCACCAGTACTACTATCTCTTTTTTCCAGTCCTATGGTAAACAATAAAATCCAGACTCAATTTAAATAATGTTTCAAGGTAAGGTACAATGTCCCATCCTACTATCTTTAAGACATCTGTAGTAATGTTATCAACACCGACCCCTTTACGCTTTTTGAGATTCCTTAGTTCCTTCATGATATATTCATATTTAATTTCAAATTTTCTAATCTGCTCACCTAAAACTGTACGGATAGGCTCGTTTTCAGATATAAGCTCTGAATTATTGTCCCTAATGGTCTCACTGAACCAGTTACTTAATAACTCTGCCTTTTTCAAATTCTCAGTTACTTCTTCTCCATCCTTATCTATAATTGTGTCAATATCCTCTCTTCCCATCAGTTTCCTGATATAGCTATAGAAATAACTAGATGCATCAGTCAGAGGTCCCCCTGCACCAATAATATTCTCCTTCTTCTAGGAGATTTTTCTTTCGATACTCCGTTATAGATACGCACAATTTGTTCCTTTCTTCTAAACCTGTACGTTTCATCTTGGACGCCGTCAAGGCACACATATTTGTAATATTTATCTGTTTCAGTTGAAAACATCATTATTCTTGGTAGAATGCCTCTTGTACATTGTTCATAGATTTGCGGTTTGGGTTGTAAACTGCTACAGTTTCTACATTGTTAGTCCACAGCCCAACTTCATGCCAGGAGGACAATGGTTTGGTTAGAATTTTCTTAATTTAGCCTTTGGAGAACAAACTCTTCTACCCCTTTCTTTTCCGGATTTACTCCCAATGAGATAGCTGTTTCGGGGATGGAACAGTTGCTGCATACTTCACCCTCAATGTTAATACCACACTTCCTGATATTGTCCGTCTTCTACGATGTGGATGGGGGATTGGGCTCAGGGAAACGACTCAAAAATATAAACAAATTAATTATAAAGTAGAAATATAACCCAATCATGATGTCCACGAAGCTTTGAATAGACTCCAAAATATAGGAACCAGAATTTTTAACAGTTATTGTAATTTCGTAATTGCTATCTGCAATTAAATTTCATTTAGGACAAAGACTGAACAAAAGCTACTAAACATCGATCCTTATGTCTTCCGCCATCGGAAAAAAGACCAAATACCGTATCATAGATTATATATGGTACCATACAACTAAAGACATCAAATTTATGTTTATTATGGCACTTTTTCTGAAGTTCTGATTTCTTGACATTTGTAATTTATGAATTGGGTAGTTATTTCTGACTGAGACTGGTGGGTGAGCGGTTAACGCTCTGGCCTCGCATTCGGGAGGACGGCGGTTCGAATCGCCGTCCGGGCATCCAGTTTTGGGGTTTTTTATGGTTTCCCAAATCACTACAGTTGAATGCCGGGATACTTCCTTCAAAAGGCCATGGCCAAATTCCTACCCGTTCCTTGTCCCCAGTCCCATCCCGCCTCTAATGACCTCGACGTCGACGGGGCGTTAAGCCGTAGGTAAAAAAAAAGTTATTTCTGCTATTTTCATAAAGATATATTTTTTAATTAATAAAAATGTGAAAAATTTATCACTTCATCCTCGATTTTAACATTTTTCTGTTCAAAAGGAAAAATATGGTTAAAAATAGTTTTTGTCTGTCTCTGTCACACAACAGCTACAAAATGCAAATACTTTTTGGGGAGTTCTCAATAAGTAACAATACTGTTTGCAAAATTAATTGCACACAAATCAAATTAAAACGAGAGAAAGAAATGTGTTAGCACTATTCCGAAACAATTCTGAACGATTATGACCATTGATTGGAGTGATTAGAAGCATCACTCTCTCGAATGTCAAGTTCGAGCGTTATTGCTCACTCATCGGGCACGGATGAACAAAGAGATACATTAAGTAATACTGGCCTCACTGAGAAAGACTTGCCAGGTCGCTCTGTGGTTCGGATTCCATGTTTAGTTGTAGATACTAAAGGAAAGGAACTGGCCATCCACCTCTGACACACTGGCTTAGTTTGCCTACTTCACGAGGATCCATCCAACCTTCGGACTAAGTTAAGATTTTTATCAAATCCGAACAGGAAGAAATATATCCATAAGTATCATACAGTGACAGCGAGACCTTGTAGACCAGGATATTGCGAAAATGACACCAGTTATGTATTAAGTTCTCATAATCGAGTAATAATATGTAGTACTGAAGATATAGATCTCAAAATTTCACTCGAGTAATATGTAATGGAACATATAATTTGTGCTCAATCTTATTAAAGACCTCTGTTCACAACTTATCTGGTATTAATTTCTGACGGAGGTACAATTGATATAACTCTTTCCAAGAAGAGATTCAGTGGATCACAGTCATCTGTAAACAAGGGAATACATTAGCCGCAAGTCCGATTTTCATTCGCTTAGACATGATACTAGTCCATCATTCGTAACATCTGATTCAGACATTCCCAACCAAACCAAGTTTTTTCGGCCTTCAGATTTTGCTGACATTGATCTTGACAATTTTTGGCTTTACACCATTCAGAATACCCTTTAAAGGGATTGCGCTTCATTAAAGATAGAGCGCGACAAATTTACTTCATTCTTAGGGAAGTCTTCCTGAAGAACTTCCACCAGTAGCAAGAGAATGAGGAACGCTTATGAGCATATGAAGAATCAAAAAAAAAAAAAAATTCAAAGGTTTCAGACAGCAAGGTTAGCGTATTTTATTCGTCAAAGGTCTAACAAACAGTGTTCAAGAGACTACATATAGTTTGTACAGTTTTCACGTTCGTATTTCAGCTTAGGACCTATTTTGCAGGGCAGACGCAACTTAACGCACAAGGTCCTACTTGGAGCGTCAAAATGCAAAGCAAGCGCGCTAAGCAACTGACAGCGCACTGTGGATTTTAGCTTCGATTAACACTTTGGTACTATTGTTCCGACGGACGTGCCGACGTTACTACTTCAAAGTTGCTGCTTCCTATTCGCCTTGTGGAGGCATTGCTACTCTAATATGTGACACTATATCTCTGCAATCCATATTTAAATTAATTAACGATTTGAATAGAACAGGCTAGCTGTGTTACCTAAGGGATCCATAATTCATTTCCATTCTTTTCATCTTTTATTTTTCCTTTTTATTAAAAAAAATTTATTAGCTGTTTGTACATCAATCAGATTGTCTCTGAGAATACAAAGCGGCGAGGGAAAGAATCAGTTGATCGATGGTACGAAATAAATGATTATATTCTGTTTATCTTCTATGATATTCAGATGGGTAAAGCTAAATATTGAAAATCCTGAATCCAAAGTTTCATATCTTCCGTTAGAAATACATGAGGACTTTTTTTTGCATTTAAGATCAGTATGTTACAAGCTACAGGAATGACAGTTATCCCACAATCAGCAAAGGGACTGAGAGTGAAGAGATGTGAATATATATATATATAAAGTTTAATTTGTAGGGAAAAGTGATGATAATTTGATGGATCGCTCTATGGTTGTAGTTACTGAAGTTAATATTATATATATGTTTATTATATCAAGATGAAATAAAATTAAATAATTGTGAGTTGTGGACCACATTACAATTTCTAGTCAAAGGGAAGCATTTAGGCTATTTTGTTTTAACTGCTGAATGCTTGCTGTATTAGACACTTTAGAGCAATTACGGAAGGTGTAGATACTTTGTTTTATTGTTTGGGAAAAATTAAGAGAGAACTGCTAGTAGTGAAGAAACCATACCGTAATAGGCCAGGCATTATTGCCATTAAGCGCAACATTTGAACACAGTTGCCTTAAAGAAAAAATGAAATTGTGTATCAAATTGAATTAGTTAAAAAAGTTATTTTCTAAAAACTTTTTAAAAGTTTATGGTGTGATTGGGAAATTTTTATAAGTATTTTCACGAGATATTTATCATCCGATGCATGAAATTGAACAATGTATGTAATTTTTTTCCAGGAAAAATGTCTATTAAAGACTCAAACTAGTCTAAGTACTCACTTAATTTTTTTAGTAAAAACATAACTCCACTACAATTCTTATTACTTTCTTGAAATTTAAATGACAATATACCATTGTAAATTATGAAAGATATTTCTAATCAGTAGTTGCCAAAAATTCGTACAAATCGTTAAATAAAATAAAAATATTTTCAGAGTCGGCTAGGTTTCCTACTTTCATTTGATATCCAATATTTTTTTTTAACTCTTTACCCCTCCCCTATAATTAATTTTACCCCTGCATTTATCCAAATTTTACACTAGAAACGTGTTTTGACTATTAAGAACTAAATTAGTGATCATTTAAAAATTTCTTAACTAAAAGATTCAGAAGTTACTAAGTGATTCCATATGGTTTATATCTTTCATTCAAAAGAATCCCTAAATATCTGCGTTAATTGTTTTCGATTATACATAATTTTTAGGTTTTTTATTGATTGTTAATGTATGTATATTCGTATGGGCCAACCTAGGACCACCTTAAACCTTTGGCTTGAATTCGCTGTGGATGTGTACACACCAGTGTTGGGCCTATACTTAGGGTTGTTATATAGCCCTAGAGGGGACCTACAGTTTAAAGTGGAATCCGAACCACGAAACAGTTCTGGCATATTTCACATCACACAGTAAGCTGTGCCAGAGGTGATGGTCGGATTAAGGTCTTATGAAAATCCCTGCCGAGATAGGGATTTAGATCTCTAGTCAGATACCTTAACCACTTATCCACCAGGCCGCCTGAGTCTTAACATTTATTTGTAATTTAAATTTATGGAAGAAAACATATCAATAACTTTAACTACACGGGTGGTGTCTTAGTTTCACTATTTTATTACACGATTTTTGGAAATAGATGTTGAAAGGGAAACGTTTTCTTTAAAATGTACCTGTAATTCATTTACAGAAAGAACAAAAATACAAAAAACTTAGAGCACGCCAACGTTGAAGAGAGTAATTGGCGTTCAAACACACCCTATCAGATAACAAGAAAGAAATGGAAAGGAGTTCTATACCACGAAAGAAAAATACAAATGAAAACTGTTTGCTTTTGCAGATTTTTTTCTTTTTTTCCAATGGCTTTCGGCATCTGAGGCCATACAGCAGACTCGATATTATTTATGCCACTCAGTGCTTATCAGTATCTCCAGTATGAATTTTTCCCCGTTAATTAGACACACCACAGGATGGACATTACATTCACAGACACAACACTTAAACACCCATGCCCGCGACAGGACTCGAATCAGCTTGCTTTTGCGTTTTGTATTTTTTTTTTCAATGGTTTTCGACATCTGAGGCCATACAGCCAACTCGATAGTATGTATGTCACTCAGTGCTTTTCAGTATCTACAGTGAATTTTTTCCAGTTAATTTGACACACCACAGAACGGACATTACATTCACAGACACAACACTTAAACGCCCAAGCCCGCGGCCGGACTCGAATCGGTGACCTTCGGCACGCGGAGCTAGCGCTCTAGCCCCTACGCTACCGAGGCCTGCTGCTTTTGCCGTTAGGACCTTGATAAAAACAGAATGGAAAACTTGGCTATCTGTTTCACAATACGTAAGGTCTTTATTTACTTAACATCCCCACGAATGTACGGAAGCCGTGAAGCCACTGATAAGAGCCCTTAAAACGGGGCGGAAAGAATAATTATTAATTACTATTAACTACTCTAAAAGAAGAAGGGCGTCGCCATGTGCGAGTCAAGAGCTGAAATCTTTCACTAAAGAAACTACAACATATCACAGAAGCTGGAGGACGATTTCGAGAACTCGTTGTCGAGATATCGGAGTTGGCCGATGTCCTGGAGACTGCTGCCGAATGAGGAGGTGGAGGGGTTGTTGAGACAGTTTTGTTTGGCTTTATTTTGGGTTTGAAACTTGATAGAGTAGTATCAGTTTTTATTAACACAGCTGGAAGAGAAGGTAGTGAGTAATGGTATCCCTGAGCCAAGATTTTATCCCCATCATAGGATTGTATAAGGCCTCTTTTGATTTACTAAAATTAATATGTTACCAGCTAAATGAATGACAGTTGACAACAGGAACTGAGAGTAAAATGCGGGGAATAAAGGTTTCATTTGAAATAAAAATTAATACTTTTTGGCTGAAGTTTCCTATGTATGTTCTTACTCAAATGGAATGGTGTTTAGCGATTGGATAAAAAATATGGGCTATAACTAATGTCAGCTTGAGACAATGCCTCACAGGGATATTGGAAACTGAGAGCAGGTGGCAGAGAGACCGAAAAATACATTTAATAACCTCTAATAGTGGTTATAAATTGATCAGCTTGTTCGACTTATTTTGGATGCTAGAGCTTCAAGCAGAATATTAGCTGCTGGAAGATGTCATCACCAGTTGGCAATATTATTTTTACAAAAGTTTTAGTTAAAAAAAACTACTGATCTTCGTACATTTGACAGAATACAGAAAAAGCTAGGAAATATACACTATTTTTGTTTAACGAAAGGTGTTCAATTTCGAGATTAAAATTTGGTTTTGTTAGAATATCAAACGCTACCCTGCACTCCAAAACGCGGGACAATAATAAAAGTTTTAGGGTGTGAGTGGTTACTAGCCAAAATACTGCTAACGGGAATTAAATGTTTTTGGGGCCTTCAGAAAGTTAGAACGCTTCTGTTAAATTAAAAATTGTAGTGTACGCGAGACAGAAGGCTTACCGTTTTGGACACAAGAACTAGAACATGTGAGAGTCTCAAGTGATGATAATAGACAGCGAGGAATGGTAGTTTTGGTTACCGGTGCCACAGAAACACGTCGACAGATTTATGTAGCTTGGGGAACTTGAGCAAAGGTTACCGGATGCTCAGAGGGAACTTCTATTTTAATAGCTTCGCAAACAGAGAATTTAAATTGCTAGCAATTTGGGAAATTCGTCAACAGATAAAAACGGATCATTTCAGACGAATGAATATATGCCTATTAATACAGTTACAGAACAAGGTTCTGTGGATATGTTTTGGCACTTTGCCTAGCCTCGTGGTAGGGTAACATAAATTTTTGCTGTAGTAGATGGGTTCCAGAAATAGAAAAAACAAAAAAAAAAAAAAAACTCTTTAAAGAAAGCTGCGGTAAAAGTATTTTTAGAATTGAGTGCAACTGCTGGACAGTAAGACAAAATTCTTTCTGATAATTAATTTCAATTCGGATGGAAATTATGGCCTGAAGCTTTAGGAACCGACTGGAACGAGGTTATCAGAATTTAATTTCATCTTGTTCAGAGTAATGAAATTAATTGAGTTATTAAACTGTTTAGTTGAAGATATAATAAACACTAACGTGCTATTCATAGACTAACAGCTAAGACAGTATCAACAGAATATCATAAGAGTAAAAACCAAACTTCTAGTGAATTTTTCTTTAAGTAGGTAGATCTACATACAGCTTTTGTTTTGCAGAATTTCATAAAAGGGGAAATTGTACTAAAATCCATTTTATAGTACATAATTCAAAGAAAAAACTTTACACCGGAAGGAGAAGTAGTATATATAATTGAAGAAATCAATTACAAGGTGGGACATATTAGCTCAAACCCATTTTAATCGTCTCTCACCGACAAGGTTAAGTTTCTACAGCAAAAATCATTTGAAGTATCGAAAAAAGTCTTCACCAATTTTTTTGAAACCTACTGTTTCGGTCAGTATTCTATGTCCAATAACATGGCACTGAATAATGGCTGAAAAATTAGGTTTCAAAAATTGAAGTAGTTACAGCCAGACAACCAAGAAATCATTGATAACGACAGCGGAAATCTACGCAAATCTTTCGCTGCTGTCAATACTAAAAGTTGTGTCATAACAGACATAGTGTGTAACAAGGTAACAAAAATTAGTGCTGTCGCCTTGAAGAAAATGAATTAGAAAAAAAAAAAAAACCCAGGAATGTGTGTATTGTAAGGGAAATCTGGTAGCCCCGGACACTTAAATTAATTGCAAATAAGAACACAACAAATATTTTTTGTCTTGATTTTAATCTTATAATTAAATCATAAACTTCTGCAATCATACTAATCAAAAATTAGTAACCATTACATTTTCTAACGAATTAAATTGAATATATTTTATCCCTAATTCTTTGACAGCACAAAAGTTGGAAGGTAGCACCGGACACAGTAATCATTGGTGGCCCAGTCGCTTTTTGACCTTGCAAAAATCACAGTAATAATCCACTATCATTGTGGACGCCGTCTTTACATTCATAGCACCAAATTCAGTATTCTTCAAAAGTTTCTCCACGTATGATGCATTCGGTCTCTTTTCCTCGATTTTTTTTTTCGGAAAACTAGGGCACTGGAAATGATGAAAGGGTTGTTGAAGACTGATTGGGAATACTTACGATTGAAGCAACTTCTTGCGCAATATTTGTCATGAATGATGGTAAAAAATCAATGTCAGTAAAGATTTCAGGGTTGAATGGATAAATTGCTGTGCGTTTAAACCCGTTTTGTGCTGTGTCAAGTCTAGAAGCTCTTCTATAGGTTTCGTCCACAAGTTTAGCAGCGCCATAATAATTTTAGCCGCAGGATTTCGTCTAATGCATTCTGAACTTGCAGTTGCAAATGCAGCTTTTAAAGGTTTAAAATTGTCCTCTCCAAGGGCTGTATCTATAAGTTGTATGTGGTAGTGTGCTCAGCATATGTATGTGATATTTAAGTGGATGGCCTATTACTGCCAGCTCTTTATGAGTACCATGACCAATATTAAGACAGGATTTGCAAGAATACTTCCCCGCTCTCCTGTGACAGTAGTTCTTCCCTTAAATTTCGGCTTATTTTAAGTCTTCCTGCTACAATAGAATCACAACTTTAAATACTATCAATAAATAATCGAACTGATAAACCAATCTTAATTCATTAGAACGATATTGTGTAATTCAAAACATACGACTTTATCCGGGATTACCCGCCTTTTTTAGACACAGCTCTGAAATCGGTAATAGTAAAGATTCCATCTAGAAAATCACACATCAACAGCTGCTACATCATAAAGTGTCGGCATCATGGGAGCTGCGACATCTATCCCACACTCAGAAAAGGACTCCATAAGTGCAGATGTTATGATGCTAAGAGACATACAGTAATCTACAATTTTCCCATTGTTTGAAACTAAGAGACTGAGACACTCGCTTGCTTTTAAAATTGTCCTTTGTGTTCATTAAACGAGTTCTGGTTTCTGCGCAAATTAAACAAAATCAAGATATGACTCATATTCTACCAGCGGCAGTGGATTTAAAGCTGGGATGTGAGTGCGATAAGTATATAGAGAAGATGGAGTCAGTAGATAGAGGAGAGTGCGGGCTAGAAACCTGGACCAAAAAAGTGTAATCGATATCCCCTATGTCTTTAATTACCTTCACGCTTCACTGCACATTGTAATCGATCCCTCCTCCTTCTGATTGATATCCCCTCCCCCTCCCAGTAATTGATACATCCTATAACCTCAAACAGGCTCACACTTCACTGCACATTGTAATCGATCCCCCCCATAACCTCAAACAAATTCACTGCATATTGTAATTGATACCTCCGCGTAGGTGTTCGACTGTAATGGATACCCCGCGCAGGAACCGGTTGTAATGGATATTCCCACGCAGGTGTTTCGACATGGTCCCCCAAACGACTTGATGTCATTCTGCAGTCATGCCTCGTCGGGAAATGTTGTTCTCGTCACTGTATGAACTGAACGCTGGTGATACAAAAGTTTTCCGATAGGTTTATCATCTAAACACGAATTTGAACCTGTTGTAGGGATAAAAAAAAGTGGGACACAGTAAAGTTACACTAACGTATCAAGAATGTAACGAGCTGATCCAAGAATTGGACGTAGTATCCGATTTAATCAACAGACGTTCCTCTCGGCGAGCACCCCGCGTCCTGCGCAATGGTGGCTGGGCTGAAAACAATATGTTTCTACCTTAATACCGATCCTGCTAGTGGCATCTTCTTCAGAGAATTGACTTGGAGGAACCTTAGCGACGCGCATCTTGCAATGAACGGCACCTTGACTATCAAGAAGACGTGGTGCTCCCAAGTTGCAAGATACTACATGGAGTTTGGGGACATATTGGCTAGAAAGTGCTATGTGTGTATCATACAGCAAAAGCTCAAAAAATGGTTGATGTGTACATTAATAATGTTTATGTGACTCAAGTGACATACAATATCATAAAGGAATTATGCGCTTTTAAAACATGGACTCTTTGGTATAAAAATTTACTAGTATTGGATGATGTGAATATAATAACTAAGAATTATGATGTTTGTGGGTTTTCTGGCTAATAATGTGCAACGTAGTGACTTACGGTTCATCATTGTAGTTCACGCTACTACAGGAATTCAATATTAGTTTGATGTTTAAATCAATTTGGGCGTTTGTATGTGAAAAGTATAAATAAAAACACATTGTATTTAATTTGATTTCTTTTTATTTCACCCAGCACTGAGCAATTAAAAATAACTTTTCAACAGCCCATATTGCATTACAAAATAAGTGTCCTTTACAAAGTTTTTCAAATGATTTTTCTTGAGTTCTCGTAGTGGCGGGCATCCTACATCTTCTATATTGTAGCATACTTTCTTCTGGATAATCTTCCGGTTCTGGAACCATCGAGTCATCTCCCATCCTTTAACGTTAATAATAGCATCATCCTGATTGATGATTGCATGTAAAATAGCACATAGTTTACTGAAGGTTAAAAGGTTGCAAGGTATTCCATGGTAACCATGTGTCAGCCATCTAACTGTTGGTTCTTTACCTCCACGTGATGGTGAGATTACAGAGAAGCAATGTGTAGCGATTATATTAGGTATGAAAATTCTCAGTGCTATCAAACTCTATACGAATATTTACAGGTCCAGTCTTAACGGACTCATTTTGTTGTGAACAGTCAATTACGGCGAAATGTGCAGTTGCTATAAATTCTCATGGTTCAGTAGCGGCGAAGGTAGATCTCTTTAGAAGTAAGATTGCTGGAATTTTGCTTACTTGTCGTACAGAACTGTGGTTCTGACTTTCTTAAATTCTAAATTCATGCTCGTACAAGTACGCCACATCATTTAGGAACACATTGACATTGGTAACATTGCAGTGATCAAACATTGTTGCACTTAAATCAGAATTACATTTCCTTTTTGTTTGTAATCCTAGAACTACGAATCTAAGTTTCTCCAGTTGCGTTGATGTCTTCAAAGACCAAATTTGAGTCTTACTTATAGAAAGTAGCAGGTATTCTAACAGATCTCAACTTCTAAAAGTAATGCGAAGTGGCTTCCCACTGTCTACAATGCTAGTTTATCTCTTTCTCCTACTTGCAGATGAGGCATCACCCATGCAAGTTTATTGATGGTAAATTTACTCTTTTGAGGATTCGGATTGACTTGAACGTATGAATTTGTATCGCCCCTACCACGAATCAGTACTTGTTACTGTTTTACATTTACAAGTATCATCTTAAAGTCTTCACAAAAACCCAAGAGCATACTCAGAGGTATACTTATATCAA
Organism: Vandiemenella viatica; assembly: GCA_031002005.1. Classification (NCBI taxonomy): domain Eukaryota; kingdom Metazoa; phylum Arthropoda; class Insecta; order Orthoptera; family Morabidae; genus Vandiemenella; species Vandiemenella viatica. Next base: position 355,336,728 of record CM061920.1, read on the forward strand.
AGTAATCATTTCCAAGATCTCGTTGACACCATCCAGCGTTATACAGCTCGCAAATCTGTTGAGGATCATCAGAAATAAGCATCTTCGTTGTGCTTGTGATACCGACGTTTCTACTTCGGTCTATTTCAGCTCCATTAAATTCTAACCTAACTTCCTCAAACAGAAACGCGATAGCATTGGATGTGACAGTTGAATTTGTAGCCTATGATCCATTGATTTGACTAATCTTCCTTCGATATGCAAGTAACTTTCGCATGGCAGAGTATGTGTATCCTCGTTCTGAAGAGGTTTTTTTAATTTTTTAATGGCTTTACGCCGCGTCGACGTCGAGGTCATTAGAGGCGGGATTGGGTTGGGAACAAGGAACGGGAAGGAATTCGTCCATGGCCTTTTTGAAGGAAGCATCCCAACATTCGCCTGGAGTGGTTTGAAGAAGCCATGGAAAACCCAAATCTATTCTTATCGCATTAACTTTGAATATCACAGTCTGCTCTGAGCCTTCGAACATTGCGGATCTCTTCCTTGTTTACGCGCGTTCCGTGCCGAGTGATGTGATCAAGTTATTGGATTTCGTGACAACATAGTGGTTAGTGTTTCTTCGATTTCAAGTTACCGCTTCTGGTTATCAACACAACAGGCGGAATATAGTAGGTGAAAAGTGCAAGTGGAGTATGCCCACGGGCTTACAAAATGCAGGAGGACACGGAGAGAAGTACATCAGAGGATTCGGCTGAAGCTATAGCCTAGGCACTAGAAGCGTGCTATGCGCCGATCGAAGTAGATTCAGTTAAGTACGCCGCCATTATTCTACCAGATCCTGAAAATACGACAGTAATCAAGAAACGCAAGCTGCGAGCGTATACCAACCTAGACCAGTTTTTTTGTATAACTACCAGATATGAAGGAATTCCAACTGAAGAAATTGATGTAAACATGAATAACGATAAAGCTCCATTCCCAACTACCGTCTCCCCAATTGCCACAGGCCTTATAGGCAGTGGAGAGATAACCCAGGCAGAAATACCAATATCAACTTATACTATAGCTGTGGTCAGATTAATTGGCGGGTGGCGTCAAATGCGCCGTTGCCAAGCCGTACGCGTAACAGTTGTATTCACCTCTTTACTTGCAGTAATGGTTTGTAACGTGTTTTAAGTAATTTATGATCACTATTCTGTCATAAAATATTGATGCATGTCACTTCGTTAAGAAAGTTATGCATTGCAGATGCGTTTAATATAATTGGATGTTTCAAAAGACCTGTTATTTATTATTCTATTATCTGCGCAAAAAATAAAATTCTCGACAGACTAAGGAAACTTATGGAAATACTCTTCTTTTATTTGTGGCTAAAAGTCCAAGTGTTAAATTTTATTTTCAGTTTGTATATTTATAACTAAAATCAATATTTTATTTTGTCATCCTCTGCACTGAAAAACTTGCATAATTAACGACAAAATTATCTGTTTATATATTACCACTAATCAGTCATCACTATCGTAAAATTCGTGTACTGTCCTCCTGACAAAGGACTGTCAAAGTCGCTAAGCTTTGTTAGAGTGCTGTTCGAGAAACAAACGTAGGTTATTTTCCCTCACGACACACGCGCTGGACAGTTCTCAAACCGACATCACAATCTGCAGCGCCAATAGCCTGTCCATTCCTTAATTTTTTCGCAATATGGTTGTTTTTTGCGGTAACAAATCAATACAGTTTTTTATTTCATCAATATCAAGTACGTCCATATTTTTCAAGTCTTTTCCTACTAGCGTACATGTAGAAGACAAAATTTCACGATCATTGTCCACAAGAAGTTTGAAATATTTATATACATTGTGAATGATAGATTTACTCTGTTGTCTGCTTCAGCCGCGGTGGTTCTGCTGTCGATAACTTGCGTCTTGTTGGTAGTCGTTAGTTCGGAAACACCTGGAATAGGAGAACAAGTCTCTTCCTAAGTATCCATTTTTAGTAGCAAGATTCTCTTGCTAAATTTCCCTAATTATAAGTTACTGCACTTTTTGTTCGGTAAAATTATTAAACTAAATTACTATAATTAATAAATAACCAAAAGGAATTATTTAAATCGCACGTAAAAATCGTAAATCGCTAAAAATCAAAATATCCTCTCTCGAGCAAGGTCACACTCACACTGACACTTTCTAATTCCGATTCTCAGGTTCACACATTTTTTGTGAAAGGGAGGTTGAAGGTTTTGGGGGTGGGTAGCGAGCTGTTGCCGCTTGTACTAGGCAACACAGGCCGCACAGCGTTGCAATTTTCAGGTGATAGAAAGAGAGCGCATCGCGAGATTGTCCCCAAGTACGGCAACAGCACGTTCACACTGACCCGCCAATTAATCTGGCCACAGCTATAGCAACAGCAGCCAAAAAGCTCTAGTCAAGGGATCCAGGGATGTACTAATAGAGACAATTCATCAAATGTTCAAGAGAAATTCTTCTTTGCAGAACACGATTCCGGTCCATTCATAGTCTAAACAGAACAGAGTAATTCGGAAGACCACCCAAACAGAGGCGCCCTTGGACGTCTGTCCGTTTGTAAATTTATTAGGAACGCTGTCCCAGATAAGAAATATTCGATACTTAACATATCAGCTAAGGGGAGGAAAGGTGTCCAGATCGAATTCAACAACCCTAAGACAGCAAATAGACTATCATCGGTTACCAACCATCCCTAGTATATACAGTTCTCTATATCGCGCCATTACACCGTTACAGAGAGGGTAATAAGAGGTGTAGATACAAGATAAACTGATGAGGAGATACTAAAAGTAATAGATTCAACGCATCAAGACACTTATGGCCGACAATAAAATCACTTTGGAACAAGCCTCAGCACTAGAAAATCCAATCTCCTACGCTAAACAAGTAACCAGTCCCTTCTTTATCCCAGGCCCAACCTGCTTCCCACCAATGCGCATGCCTAAATCCACAAGGATAACAACCACTCCCACACAAGCAAGGGCTCTAGCTAGGCCTGCTCCTAATCAGCATGAACGACTCCATAAGCAAGCCAGTGCTGAGGCTTCATCCTAGCAGCATTCGACCCGAAGACAACATATAAAGATTCCATCAGAGTTGTACTTTGATCACATCTGCCCCGATAAGCTATAATCCTCACAGACCCTGAGCCTCGAAGGGGAAGATTCACTTATAGACAAAGCGGTCTCCATTGTCTCCTCACGGTTGAAGATGTTTACTACAGGCGTTATGCCAGACGATAGAAAGTTTATCAGAAAATTCTTAACGCCCAATAATAATTGTGAAGTTTAATAGCTTATGCAGTGGAACACCCAGTCAATCCGATCAAATAAGGAAAACCTGCTATACCTTCTCCAATAAAATTCCATTGCAGTAAGGGTCCTAATGGAGACGTGGTTGAAACTGGGCTACCTATTCTTTTGTGCAGGGTACAATGTGATTCAGGCGGATTGAGAAGATGGTAAAGGAGGGGTGATTCTTTTGATAAAAAGTGGAATACCATACGAAGAAATACAGCTTAACTTGCAGGGTTCGTAGCTAACGTAGTATATGACAGCAGAAAACCCAGATAAATATCAGTATCCTCAATTTACAGATCCCCTCAAACTCCACTCTTCAAAAGAGAAATTCGTCAGATAATTAACCAATTATGCTAACCATGGCGGACCTTAACGCCCACCACCAATAGTAGGGAAGCGAATCCAGCTGTGCAGTAGGCAATGTGGTAGTAGATCTCCCGGTGGACATGAATTTGATCTTATTGAAAGACAGATCAGAAAGGAGGTCCATAGAGCCACAGAACGTAAATAGGCAGTGGATAACTCACTCATCTCCCCGGGTTTGGTTTTCGACGTAGAATGGAAGAACTTCGCCGATCATCGGGATCTGATAATTTTTCCCATCATAATAACTCCTCCTAATCAGATATTCGATGGCACTCCTCTGTCTCCGACATATAGGTGAAACACAAAGAGATCAAACTGGCCATTATATAAACAGATAATATCAGATAAATTAGAAAAATTCATCATGTCAGATGATCCTAAAAACGAATACCTCACTTTCGCCACAACCATGAAGCAAGCGACTCAGTCTTCCTTTCCTGAAAATAAACAAAGGAGGACGCCACATAGACCCTCCCCGCAATGGTGGGATTAAGACTGCACTCAAGCAGTAAAAGACAGGAAGATGGCTTTAGCGCAATATAAAAGACAAGCTACTGACGAACATTTCATATTCTTAAATAAGATACAAGCTACCATGAAACTTCTTCTCAAGAGGAAGAAAAGAAAATTTTTGCAGCTCATTGAACAAGGATGTGCGCATAAAAATGTTGTGGTGACAGGTTAAACGGATTCAACGCAAGACAACCCAACCCATCAATCTCCTTTCCATAGAGACTGCAACGAAACTCCTCTGCTCTTTGGCCCCAGATTGGTGCCCAGAAAAACAGGTCGAGATTAAGAACTATCAAGTAGACCACCCATTACTATAACCATTATTATAGAGGAACTGGAAAACGCACTTTTAAAAAATCCAACAATGCGGCACCGGAATAGATCAAATACAGTATTCAAAGATTGATAACCTTCCAAGACGTGGCAAAGACACCTTTCTAAAAATTATATACAGAGTTTGGACGTAGAAGGTCCACATTACTCCACTAAGAGCGATAAGAGTGGTCCAAATCTATAAATCACATAAAACCCTAAAGATAGCGGATCATATCGGCCAATATCACTGCTGTCCAGCGCCTTGAAAACGTTAGAACGAATGATTAAACTCAGACTGGAGTAGCATGTGGAACACCATCACCTCTTACCTGACACCCTGTTTGGCTTCAGAAGAGGGTAGGCACAAATGAAATCATAGCACAGTTAGTTACAGACCGCTAATGACCCCGCTGTCGACGCGCCTTAAAGCAACAACAACAACATAGTTACAGACAACTCCTACATAATGGCTCTTTTCACTGATCTATTCAAAGCCTACGACAACGAAGTACTCCCTCTACTGGCGGAGAAACTCTTGTTCAAATTTTTTGTGAAGTCATTAAGCCGAAGTGAACGAGATTGCGATTCAGTGTTTTTCCTCCAGAAGAATAACGATTAACTAATGATTGGAACCTGACTTGTGATTATTGACAAAGATGTTAATAAACATGAAAGAGGAAAAGAGATAATGGAACTATTATTAAAAAAAAAAACAACCCAAAAACATATACTGACAAAAATTTAAAAATTTTTCTGCAAATATTAAACATCACGAGTGATCACAGAGTAACTTTCAGTCCATCCGGTAAACTTATGAAACCTTACCCTCTAAACGTGACACTCAGTCCGGTTCTGGCATTCTCCCCATGAAGGAATATGTATATTGGGACGATCCAAATGAACTCGTTGAAAGATTAAAGTTACTTACAGCCTCGACATCAGCGGGACTTACGGCGCACTCCAACGAAATTTTATCAGTGATGCTACAAGTACATAATGATGGTGATTGACACTTATTCAAAGTTTGCATGGGCCCTACCTCTCAAGAACAAGACTAGTGATGTTGACGACGTTATGAAGAGAATACTTATATGTGGCCGTGTACCTAAAATTTTACAGACAGACGACGGGAAAGAGTTTTAGAATTCAAACTTCAAGAAGCTCATGACAAGCCATGGCATTAATCACTACTCAACTTACACTCATCTTAAAGCATCAATAGTTGAACAGGACAATCAAGAATTCAATTTGTTAGGAATTCAGCAGACGTGGTTTACATCGGTGGATTGAAATTTTGCCTCAGTTTTGGTTTGTTACAACAACAAGTATCACAACACCATCAAGATGAAACCGTGCGATGTTAAAACAATTTTCTACCTTCAAAAGTGTACTTCCGTGCTGAGACTACTATTCCTTGGTGACCATTTCAGAATCAGATTTAAATAAAAATTTGAGAAAGGCAATTTACCTAACTGGTCAACTGAAGTGTTTAGCATAAGAAAATTAACATATCCTGTAACTTATTTACTTAAAGATTATCAAGGTACTGCAAGAAAGAATTGCTACCGACAAAACATACAAACACGAGTGATAAAGAGAAACAAATTTTGATCTTGATGGAGTGGTTGGGTTTTGATAAATCACGTAACACATTCATCAAAAAAAGATTTATTTAAAGTGTAGAGCAATGTATAATTTAAAAAAAAAACTTATATTTCTAACAATTGCGTATAATTTTTTTCTTATCCTATTTACATTTTATCTACGACAGCCATTTGTACAGCAGTAATCATAATGAGTTATTTTACAATGTTCTTTACTTTACACTTCCACTGTTGACATTAAATATAAATCGAATGCACAAACCTGTGAAGCCATTTGTTTTCTGTATACTTATTGTTGTGTTCAGCGCAATATGTGCTTAAGATTTACAGTCACTTTACATATTTACAAGCTAGATACACGGATAAACGTTTTTTTTTCTTCACTCATACATTGTTTACAAATTCATGCACACAATCACACAAGTACATATTTGTACCAACAAGGTTGAGTCGCTATCCCGTTGGGGAAAGTATTCCGTTTATCGTCCGTCCTAGACAGACCCAGAATGGAAATTTGAACAGTATTTACAACGTGCAGCGTTGATGTGATTCTCTGCTGCAGATGGTATTTTAGGGTTTATATAATCTTTCATCTGCCCTTCAAACCTTTAGCCTGCCTAGAAGTTTGGTTGGACTCCAGGAGAAATGCATACATTTCTGCCCGTAACCCCGCAAACTCCGCAATCAGTGCGCTGTTAACCTCGTCCTTTATAACACCGAAAACTTTTATACTATGAGATTGAATCCCGGAACGGTTATTGTGTTATATCCTGACGTGTCGAAACCTGTCCCTGTTGCGGAGCATCACTTCATATGGATAACAGTTCCTCACCAAGTAAATAAAGCTGTCTGTGCCCATTGTAAAGTAATTTAGGGCTTCTTGCCTGAGGAATAGAGATTTGGTAATTGAATCTGTAAATCCTCGTTTAGAAAGTTCAAGAATGCTCATTCCGACATACACTGGCTTATTAAATACCATCCTCACTTTCGCCATCTCCAGTCTTCATTGAAAATAGTTGCACACTTAAAGTGTGGTGAAGCTATGTGTTTGCGGGCACCGCGCTGGCCCGCCCAGCTAGTACACAATTTCACGTCGTAGTGTTTTCGATTGTTTTCCATAGTCTTGCCGAAAATAGAGTTGTTCATTAATTTGTAAAAAAATCTCTATTGAAATCTGTTTTTGCTGAATGATGAAGAACACATATTAAGAGATATGTAGTCTTTCAACCGCGGTTTCTGATTAAAAGATATTACCCGGTGTATCTTGTTCATTGCTGGAGGACTCGCTAATGTAGAATATACTGTACCTTGTTCTCCAGCGTCGTCATCAGCATGGGGTGGGTATAACCTACAAGGGCTTTGTGGTTTGGACATGACGGCAGAACGTCGTGTTTACGCTGGGGAATCGTAAGGTCTCCCTCCCATACGAATCCCCGAGGCGAGTCGGTGACAACACTCATGAAATCATTGCTACAATCTCTTTAGCCGATAGCCAGCAGATCTTTGCGACTGAAATGTTATAGACATCGGTCACAAATATGCAAAGCACCATTATCATCACTTACTGAAGTAATCATCAAAATGTTTATGTGTTTACCGCTTATGGCTACTGTGTGATGGAAGGTCACAACATTTCTATTCCTACCTTTAACTTTATCCAAACCAAAAAGATTTACGGAATAGTTTGGATTTTGCCTCTCGAATTTGGAAATATCTGAGAGTTTTACCGGAAATTCAATATCTAAAAAATTGAAATGGTGATTAGCGTAAGCTTTCTTACAATTATAAACTGGTGAAGCATTTTTTTCGCCACCTTTATCTGAGAAGTAAGAAGCGTCCATAGAAAGCAGAGTTCCTCTTTATTTCCAACATTGATGACTGCCTGTTTTATACAGATATCAAGTGACAGAGTAACCCGTGATAGAGGGTTTCAAATTTGGAAATATTAATATCGAGGGATATTATTCTATCGATAGTTTTGTCACTGTGTCGTTTTTTAAACTCACTTAATTTTACAATTATCTCCAACTTCACATATTTTTCATACCAATCCAACGGAAAAGTGCTTCTCGTGACCTCATGCATCTTTGTAAGAAAACACATATGGGCGATTTCAAAGTTTGAGTCCTTTTGAATTTTGAATGAGGTAATCAGTCCAACAGTCAACAGTTTCACGATTTTTTTTTCCTAGCCAAAAGATCAAAAGCAAGCATAAATGAAATTAAATGCCTCAATAAAATTTGTAGAATTTTGAACTGTGTCGGAATATATTCTACTATTAAATGCACTTTTCCTGTTTCAAAAGTTACTTAAATTTTGCCTGGATCTATTTATGTACTGTAGTGCAAAATCATTTGGCAGTTAGGTTTGGTTTTATTCCCGCGCTACGGGAGTAACGCGTTTTCGAAACGGTGAGGATATAAAACGGACAGTCTGTGAAGTAGGATTTAAATGAGGACGTTTGGTGTTTTATTCAGTGAATATTGTAAGTTGGCGTAGCAAGCGAGCGACATGCATACGTGCAAAGAACTGCATAACAGTGTATGTGATCGCTCACGCATAAATACACCAGCGTGGCGTGATCTCAGTCTATTTTGCGATTATCTATTCTTCCAGCATCTATGTAGTATGTAAGATGTGTGTGTTGTCTGTGCCCTTGGCACTAGGCAAAGCCATGCTTGGCCTCTAAGCCTTGTCTCATGTAGTTATTGGGCATATAAACTATGTTAGATAAATAATTCAGTCTGTGTAACTTAGACAAGTAGTTTGCTGTTCTTTGTAATATTTTTGTAATGCCCCGTGATAATCTATTTGGTAATATCAGGTTGGATCGTTATTTAATCATTCACTTATTCGTGTATTAATTCAGTAAAGCCATGTTCCCGTTACACTCGTATGAAGAAGCAAGTCATTCATTTAGTAAGTTGGTAGCATTGTAGCAATGCATGCGTGACGTTTCCTTCCAACGTAGGTTAGGAAGATTTGCGGATACTTGTACGGTTAGGTTTTTATAATTAATTTATTTGTTTAATTTATCCATTGTGTTGTCTAAGTCAATTACAGTCGTTAGGTTAAAACCCAAGTTATTTCAGACAATTGTGTGGAAGAGTTTGTGATATATCGGTAAGGTAAGAAATATTATAAATAGATCACTATGGAGAGCAATTCGGGATCCCTGCTACATCAACGATCGCCCTGGTGTCAAATATCCTGATCCTGACAATTAACATCTTGGTGCCCATGTAGTATAATCTGTTATAATGAGGACGATAGCCTAAAACCGTAAAGAATACTTCTAAGAACCCTCCAAATCAATCTATGTCGCCCACTAGCGGACTGCACGGCCATATTAACCCCACAAAGTGTAAATTCCACTACAAGATTGGTTGAATACGGACGACAAGGCCTTCTTCACATCAAGCCACAACAGAGCCATCATAACGCGAGGACTGTTGGAAGCCCTGCAGCAAGCAGCAAACTGAAGCCTGGACCAGGTGGTAGCGGGCATCCATCAACTTCTGCAAAAACAAGCGCGCTCAGCGCTGACGCGACATCGAGGACGACATGGACAGCAAATGCTCGATCCACAACTGCAGGTGGGTTGTAATATAATTCGCTGGATTCCAACAGTTGGATATTGTGGTGTTACTCTCTACAGCAAGTTGACTTGGCGAACATATACTGGGGACATCTGACAATGGAGTCAGCGCACGACTACACTCCCTCTACCCAGTGATTAACCGGAAGAATTCACTGGCGCTACAACCTGATCAGGTCGGTAATAAAGTACGCAGCCCGTTAAAACTTTAGTTAGGTGGAAGAGTTAAGACTGAAGCGAGCCCTACGCCTGTCAATCCGCTTTTTCATTGAAGCAGTCTATGATGAGTCGGGAAGCATGCGGATAGCTGAACGGTTACGGCTGCTGGCCGGAAAGTTTTACGATGTTGCACATCACTCCGCCAACCAAGTAGTCGGTCGTATCGGCCGATACGAATACGCCGGCACTCGCACAAGAGGCTAATGGTGCTGATGGAGGTAGAACAACAACAACGCCAAGAAGATTACAAACCGAACGCGAAGCCATATCACTTTACAATGAGGATCGGAATGTCTCCACCTGATACACCTTATAATAGTACCAGCAGAAAGGTGTGAGAACTCGCAGCACTACAATGTTACGGAGATTTTTATTTTTCCGTCATTAGTCTGTTAACTACTTTGATACAGTTGTTTTAATTCTCTAATCTCTTCGTCTCCACGTAGCCATTAAAATCTAGTTCCTCAGTTACCCTCCAGACTTTGTTTGTACCCTTCAATTGTTTCCTCTATAACAGTTAACCAAACGCGCATCTTTTTGCCAGATTATTCCGCAAACTACAGTATATTATTCGTCTGTAATAAGCAGGACATATTTTACACGTCTACGTAATTTTCGGCATCTTCCCATAGTACCAAAGTTTGAAAGCTTCCTTTTTCCTTTTTAGTGATATACCTAAAGTTACGCTTCCATAAAGTCTGCTCTCCATACATACAATTTCATAAGATTATTTTTAGAGCTGTAAAAGTAACGAGAAATTCTGTACCCGTATGTATTCGTTACTAAACCAATCAATACCCATTAATTTCGAATCGTTACTCGTCACTTTCGGTACAACTGAGCGCTAGCACGAAGCATCACATCTAGTCGGGTCGCATACGAGAGGACTTAGTTCGTACTTGGTAAAGTTTAAGTAACTTGTTTATTTAGTAAAATAAGTTTAGGTAAGTTGTTCGTTGGATAAAACATAAAGTAATTAGCACATGGATCTTACAGAAAACCTATGAATGTACACTTGATTTACTGTAATGAATATACGAAAGAATAATTTAATTTTAAAAAGACCTGTTTACAAAAAAAAAAAAAAAAAAAAAAAAAAAGAAAACTTGACCTGAGAGTGTGAAACGCGCTTCGCTGTTAACTTCTTCTTTAATAGTTCCTTTTAGAACCAGAAATAATTCATATATATATATATTTTCAACGAAAGAAGGCTCAGTTTTTCATAAATTCATTTTAATAAGAACGATAACTAATCTAAACCAACACCCGTCATACAGTCTACATGGGTCGTAGCTTAAACTTCATTTCCGAGAAATTGCAGGTTAGTGAATTAGTAATCTGATTTCGCGAAGCGACGTCTACTTTTTTTTTTTTTAAGGTTCGAGTTCATCTGTGTGTCTGTTGATAATAACCAGCGAGTTGTAACATAAAATCCAAAGCACATATATTTGATGTTATACATGGAATTTTAATCTTTCAATTAATTTTCTTAAATGGTAATTAATTTTGTAAAGTTATTGCCTTTGGTATTAAGTTACAAGTGACAATAACTAAAGACGATTATTTTTTAAAGTAGCCTGCTCAAAACCCTGCATAGAAGTCTGATGTGATAATGGGACATTATTTAACAAATATTATAATCTTGTCAAAATATTTCGCTTTTAAATAGGAGGTTTCACAACTGTCTTCCTTTACGGTTTTCACTTATTTTTGTAAATTCTTCATCTTTTTGTGATAGGTTTGTTAAAATAAATGTGGACATACCATCAAATCGGGCCTGCAGGCAAAATACTATTGACTCCCGCGTTAATTGTTTCATTTTAAAAATATCAACATTTAAATCAATAACAAAGGTATAGGACAAACATGCGATTAGATTCGGAATTGTTATTGCGTCGCGGTTACAACACACATTCAACATTAAAGCCAGTACCACATGGATCACATGGATCCTGCGGTAATACAATAACTAACACCAGACAACTGAATAAAGTTTTTTTTTTTTAATGGAATTCTGGAACTGCAAAAAAGGGCTGCTAGATATGTTTTTGGAAATTATCGCAGAACGCAATCAGTAACAGATATGATAAAAGAGCTGGAATGGGATTCATTGGAAGACAGAAGGAGGGTGCAGAGGATTATGGCAGTGTACAAGGCTTATATTGATGACGAGGCATGGAAAGATATTGGTGTAAGAATTAAAAGTAAGGCTTGGAAGGGAAAAGATGGCCTTGACCACAAGCTGGAACTCGATTTCAGGCACAAGGGTGTAGGAAGACTATCTTTTTTAGGTAAGGGTGTCAGGTATTGGAATAAATTACCAAGAGAAATTATGTACAATTTACCAAAAACGTTGAAAGAATTTAAAGTTAAAATTTGTAGAGGACAAATGTAGGAAAGGGAGGAAGATGAGTGTTTAGTGAATTGCCACCGGAGCGTGCGTTCTATTGCAATTTAATTAAATATTATTAGAACAAAACAAGAGCCGAGATGTATATCAAAAATTATTAGACAACTCTTTCATATTGTAAATTACACTATAAAATAAAATAGAATGTATCAAATCTTAAAATAAACAAATTTCATAAATGTTTGAAATCGTAATGCCTCAGTAATGAACGATCAATGAAAAAACAGTAACTATGTCAAATTATCCATACAAATTTTCTATTTACAAATTATGCAATTATGCAATTATTCAATGTTAAACAAAATAAAAACTACAAAATTAATCTTCACGTTGTCAAAATTAGTTACCTGCAGGCGCTGGAACGTGTTCGTATCTGTACGACAAATGCGAGTAACGAAACATGCGAGTAACGAGATGAATTTGTAACGATTCGGTACTTCTTGTCAGGCGACGAACCCGTTACTCAGTAACGAATACATCGTTACTTTTAAGTAACAGCTCTAATTATTTTGTCCCTGAGCGCATCGCTTCTAAAGTGTAATGCCGTTTAAAAAACAACGCTAGTTCGGTTAAAGGTTTATAAACTAGGTATTATATTCAGAGTGATATTTATCGAGGACACGGCTGATCCAAGCTTATAAAGGAACGTAATTATGTGACCGAGACTGTCGGTAGCAGCCAAGGGTTAAGTTATAACTGACCCACCGTTTATGACGGTTGAAATAACATTCAGACATTAACGTAAACTATTTAGGTAAACAACTCATATGCATTAAACTAAAGAAAAATAATCACATCCACCCACTGGCCTGACAGAGGACGATGCTAGGATCACTTCTCTTTGAAGATACTGCCCACATGAATACGACGAACCACCACTTTAGTAATATTCCGTTAAAATGACGATTTCTGAGATAATCTTTAAGATTAAAACTTCAGTTATGAGTAACAATTCTTATGCATATGGTAGAGGAGTGCCTTAAATTTTATAGTATATGGAGGAAATCTGACATAAAATAGAAGAACTGGCACATGAAATCTTATCCACGACATTTTCTGACCGTTGTAATGGCGGGGGCCCTCATTATAGGTTGGAAGAGTACATAAAGGAAGTATAACAGATTCCCCTTCAGAAATTACCGCAAAACACACTCCGTAATCAATATTGGAAACGACATGAGCTGGGAGTCATTGAATGATGGGAGACAGGTGAATAGAGTGCTGGCGGTGAGGCCTTGAAGTAAGAAATAAATTCGTATGGTTTTGCTACCTGATGACAGAGTTTAGATTTTCCGCGCATTCCGCTTCTATTTCTTACAACTTAATGTGGTATAGTTCATATGATTATGCAGAACTCTTAAAAGTTTCTGGCTCTAATAGTATTTTGACCCGGGATCCTGAGTTTTCAGATCAGACGCCTTAACCCCTGAGATACCAGTCCGATCTGATGAGGCCTCGATGGTTGTGGAGAGAAGAGTTAGGAGTAGTATTCGGAAGGAAAAAGAGGACCCTGACCATAAATAACCATATGATTTTAGGTATAGTGGAAGTGGATTGGAAAACGTTTCATTTCCAATTAGAGTTAGGACAGGAATAAAAGTTTTTGATGGAGATTCTGAATAGTATACAGTACTTCAAGCCGTAAAATAATTTAAAGTAACAATATGCATCTCTACTGCAAGGTTAGATCGTCTCTGTCCGTCTTTAATACTTTTAGTCCCTTCAAACTCATTTTTACAGAACACTAAGGTCACATACAGGTCAAGTTCGAATTTAAGCCGCATCTGGTCACCTGGTCTTCATCTTTGACCCTAAAATAATTTTTTGTCCCTAAAAACTATTTTTTGTCACCTTTAGACCCTGTTAAATGATTTTTATTATTTACCTATAGAGCTCCAACAACGAATAAAATCAATTGATCATCTCAGGTTGCACGATCGTAACTTGTGATCATAAAACCTTATTTTTTTAATCTAAAAACGTCTTGATTATTGGCAAAAAAGTGTTGATTGGGTCTGTCCAGGGTGGAGCGTTTATTCCACACATAATCCTCCGAAGGAAGTCAATAGATAGAGTAAAAATTTATCTATCTGAACCTGTATGCCAACTGAGAAATATTCTAGAACCTTGACCATACCCAAAAGACGGTCATGGACGTAGACCTAGTAAAGAAGAAGTAAGTGTATACAAAAACTGCCGTCGGACATAAGCGAGAATAAAATTTCTAATAAAAAGAGAAATTAGCTGTAAGTTGCTTACAATTATTTCATGAATACAGAACAGTAATTGGAGTCCTGTTGATAGCTACATTCCATTTCATTAAAAGCTGAATCCAGGGCACCCTCTTGCCCTTGGAAACGGCCCCTAAAGGCGGATGAATCAGAAATGATCAACGGCATGGGGATGCATAAGACAACGGGAAACCACTGCATTAAAGACCCAAAGGGTATCCCGAGGACATGTAATCCTCTCAAATTACATGAAGGACTGCATCAAACCAGTAAAAAGATTGATGACGGCAAAAAAAAAAAAAAAAAAAGAAAAAAAAAAAATGCTGAAGCAAAACTTTATTATTGACTAGCCATCCATAGAACACATATCCTCATGTGGGCGTTTTGATTATTCAGACATATTAAACCAATGAGTTTTTAAACAAGGGAAACAAAAATATTTCTCTGCCCTTGATAAAAGGTTTTCATGATTCACCGAGTGTGGTGGGTGAGCGGTTAACACACTGGCCTTGCATTCGGGAAGACGCCACGCCGGTTCGAATCCACGTCCAAGCATCCAGATTTGGGTTTTCCATGGTTTCCCCAAATCACTCCAGACGAATGCTTCCTTCAAAAAGGCCATGGCCGAATTCCTTCCCGTTCCTTGTCCCCAGTTCCATTCCGCCTCTATTGACCTCGACATCGACAAGGCTAGAGCCATAAGTAAAAAAAAAGGTTTTCATGATTTATGAAAGCCTTTGGGAAATAATAACTCTTTCTGAAATCATCCTCGAAAGTAGGATGTTAAATCTATTTCTTAAAGATAATACATAAAGATTTTTGCACTCTTAATTACACGAAAGCGGAGGTAGGACTTCCACCTATTGACCTTGATGATCTGTTTATCAAATGCGATATTCTTACTTTCCAAAGTTAAAGTCCCTTAGGATTTATGGGTGGTACCAGGCAAAGCTACGACAGGCCTAGCAAGCCGGTAGTGGACAGAGCTTGCTTGCAAAACAAAAACAAGCCTCCGGAAGGATGGAGCAACGGACAGTAGACATGGCTATGGAAACGGTTTAAGATTTGGATCCTTGAATATACGGACATTAACCGGGAAAGTGGAGGAAATTGTGGACATGATGGACATGATGGAGAGAAGGAAGTTGTATATCTTGGGGTTGGGTGAGACAAAGTGGAAGGAAAGGGTAGGAGAGAACTTAGAAATGGTTTCCAACTTTATTGGAATTGAAATGAGGAAGGGAGAAGAAATGGAGTAGGGGTAGTTGTGAGGGAGGGGCTGAAAGAGGAAGTGGAAGAAATTAATGACAGAATGATGAAGGTTAAGATAGCGGTAAAAGGGAGAAGCCTGGATGTACTTCAACTATACACCCCACAAGTAGGCTGTCCAATCCAAGAGAAGGAGGAGTTTGAGCAGGAGTTGCAGAGACAGTTAAATGGGCAAAATATTATAATTATGGGAGACCTACGTAAATGCCCATGTAGGCACAGAAAGGCAGGGGTATGAGGAAGTAATAGGGGGAGAAGGATGGGGTGGCAGAAATGAAGAAGAGGAAAGGCTGCTGGACCGCTGCAAAAGAAATGGATTGAAAATAGGAAATTCCTGAAGCAAGAGAGCCACAAAGTAATTTGGTACAGTAACGATTGGCAGAGGACGTCAGTTGTGGACTACTTTATATTTAATGATGAACTGAAGAAGAGTGTGGCAGATGTGAAGGTAAAACCGTCGGAGGCATTGGCAAGCAACCACCGTCTATTAGTAATGGAACTAAGGATTGCGACAGAGAGGAGAAAACCAGGAAGACAGGACAGCAGAATAATAGTATGGAGATTGAAAGAGAAGAGTAATGAAGAGGAATACCAGAGAATAATAAGGAGTAAGATACCAATAGCGGAAATGGGGACAATGGAAGAGGAGTGGGAATATTTTAAAACAACGTTAGTGCAATCAGCAGAAACAGTGTGTGGAAGGACTGGTAACACAAAAAAGTGGAAAGAAACAGCATGGTGGAATGATAGAGTAAAACAAGTAGTGGAACTCAAGAATATGGCCTTTAGGGAATGGTTCAAGTGGAGGACACAGGGTACAAGGGTTGACTATGCGAAGAAAAAGAAGGAGACCAAAAAATTAGTAACGGAGGAAAGGAGGAAGTGGCTAGAGAAATGGACCAACATGATGGAAGAAGATAGCAAAGGAAATAAGAAAGTATTTCTTTTTACTGCTTAACGTCTCTTAACAGCGAGGTCTTTAGAGACGGGAAATGATGGGGTCAAGGAATGGGAAGGAATTCGGCCATGGCCTTTTGAAGGAAGCATCCCGGCATTTGCCTGGAGTGATTTGGGAAACCATGGAAAACCCAAATCTGGATGTCTGGACGGGGATTCAAACCGAAAGTATTATATGGAATGCTAAAAAGGAAGAGGATGGAGCTGATAGAAAATCTTAACATGCTGGGTTCCTCTTTTATGGTGGAAATGAAAGGAAATAAACAGCTCAGAATGACTAAAAAGGATGTGGAAGGAGTATTTTGAAGCCTTACTGAACCCAGATTGGTCAAAGAATGATACAGTTTTTCAGAAGCAGGAAAACAACAGCCATGTGGGAGAGAAAGAGAAGGCTCTAACTTGGGAAGAAATGGAAACAGCTCTGGGTAAGATGAAGGGCGGAAAGGCACCAGGCATCGATGAAGTGAGTGTGGAAATGATAAGAGCAGCAGGAGTAGTAGGAAAGCAGTGGCTATACCGTGTGATGAGAAAGGTATGGAATCAGGCCGCAACTCCTGAAGACTGGAAAAAAGGTATAATTATACTTATATTCAAAAAAGGGAGTAGGAAGGAGTTTAAAAACTATAGAGGTATTACAGTGATGTGCCACTGTGCCAAAGTATATGAGAAGATCATTGAAAAAAGAATACGTGACGGGATGGAAAAAGGGCTAAAGGAATAGCAGTATGGCTTCAGATCAGGGAGATCGACAGTAGACCTGATATTTGCTATGAGACAGCTTCAGGAAAAACATTATGTCTATGGAAAGGATCTACGATTGGTATTTCTCGATATTGAAAAAACATATGAGAAGTAAGGTATGGAAGGCCTTGGAGAAGAGAGGAGTTCCCAAAGAAATCATCAGCAGAATGACGGAACTGTACCAAGGAAGTGTGAGCTATGTGAAAATAGTGGAAGGAAGAACAGAGTGGCTGGAACAAAGGAATGGACTAAAACAAGGAAGTACCCTATCATCACTACTCTTCATTGTAATCATGGATGAAATAATGCAGAAGGTGGCAGTGAGAATGGGAGAGAAAAACATGAAGGTGATGGTTTTTGCGGATGATCTAATGATCTGGGGAAGAGATGAAGAGGAAGTGCAGCAGCAGTTGGATATATGGACAGAAAGTGTGGAGGAATATGGCCTGAAATTTAATTTAAACAAATGTGAGTACATGGTAACTTGTAGAGGAATATGATAACCCAGGGAATTGTGATGGCAGGTGAACAACTAAAGAAGGTAAACAGGTTCAAGTACTTGGTGAGTTTATTAGAGGAATGTGGAGGAAATGATGGCGAGATAAGTGAAAGAGGAAGACAAGTAGAGGCATTTCTAAGGAGCATTAGAAGCCTGATATGGAATAAAGATGTGCCACAGAGAAGGAAGAGAGTAATCTATCGTACATACTATATTGACTTATGCTGCTGAAACGTGGACAATGAAAAATCGGGACGTCAGCAGAGTACAAGCAATCGAAATTAAGTTTTTAAGAGGTAGAATGGGAGTTACTAAAATGGACAGAATAAGAAATGAAGTGATTAGATGCACCATAAAAGAGGAACCCCTACAGGAAAGGGTAGAGAGGATCAGACTGAGATGGTATGGACATGTAAAGAGAGTGGAGGTTCAGAGAATCCCAAGAAAAATTCACGAAATTAAGATGCATGGTAAACGACCCAGAGGAAGACCAAGAGATGGATGGCTGAAAGGAGTAGGGGAGTGTGTACGGAAGAGAGGAGAGGACTGGAACAAAGTGGTGAACAAACGGAGAGGCTTGTGCACGAAGCAGACCCGGCCAGAGGCTGGAAACTGTTGAGGATGATGATGACCAGGGAAATGAAATAGCAGGGGTGGACCAAAACTAAAACTACTGTAGCGTCTGACCAGGAGCAGGCGACTACAAACGGCGCCGGCGTCTGTATCCCATGTTAGGGGCGGCAGAATTATATACAGGTAGTAGCTTTGAAGTGCTAGGACTCAGCGATAAGTCAGTCGAGATTTAAACGTCATAGCGTCTTCTTCTGAGCAGGCTCGGCTAAGCGGGGTAAATGCTAGGAAGACGAAGAAGACACCCTTGTATCAACCTGTTAAACAAAAGTTTGTCCCAGAACAATTATTTCTATTGCATGAGGAACTGATTTAATATGCTATGTCTATTCTTAATGGGAACAACTTAAATAGCAATTCATATTATTTGTAACTCGGTAAATAGGTGAAGCCGTGTAAGCTCTCAGCCGTGACGAGAAAACAGCTGCATGGATCATTAACCAAGAAGGCATTCACCTGTTCGTGTCCATCATAAAATGGCCACTCATTTTTAATTACGTCACGCCATAGTAAAAATATGCTTTCTATGAGTGGCTGGAAACTTTCCCAGCACCACAACGATATAAGTTACGAAGTCGCTAGAATTAATGTGTCATTTGACAAGGAAGTTCTGAAACTGACCACGGCGGCATACTACATAAACGCAACGACACTTCTGCGGAGCTCTTTTCACTGCAAATCCCAGGGGTACTAGGAGAGAGTGGGTTTGACAGACCGGGACGAGTCATCCCCTAGGTGACAAGCCGGTGCGGGAGACGGAATGGAAATAGAAGAATAGGTCGCGCCTCGCGTTGTCTCGGGCGCCGGGCAGGCGATCGGCGAGCCAACTATTTCTGACGGCAGCTCTAAATAAGGCTAGGAACGCCCCCATAGAGCCGCGCGGGGGCTGACGGGTAGCTTGAGGAGAAGGGGGGCGAGGTGGCGAGACAAGTGAAAAGACTTTCGGAAGACAGTGGGCTGAGCCTTCTCCAGCAGACAACACCTCTAGGAAGGCTTTTCTTCTTCGACTCAATACACAATGGTAAGTTTGCGAACCAGTGCCGATTGTTAATGAGGGAGCGGGTAGCGAGTGCCGCACACATCAGCAACAGGTGTAAATCGTGGACTACTTCTCTGCTACGCTTTTTTTCGTGCTATGTGAAATATTTCTCCTGACAGTTTGTGTTTATTTAGTTTTGCACAAAACTTCTCGTTTTTACTACTACATCATGTCGTCTTCAAGTTCTGTGACAACCTCGCGGATGCAATGATGAATGTCTGTCGCTAAGTTTCTCGCATTTACTTAACGGACGTTTTAGATAAGACTTCATGTGCTGATTTACATTAGTGTCTTCAACGATTGGAATTGATGCAGTTAGATTTTTTTTTTATTAATTTATTGTGAAACTGATTTATACTAAGGTCTTAATCAGTAGCAACGATTATGAACCAATGAATTGGGACAGCGAGTTTGGTATTTGGAACGAAATAGTGGAAACTGTATAACAACGATTATTTACTGCAGACGGAAGGAAGAGAAACACCATTCACTTTGACTAATAGTGTCTGAAGACCACTTAGCCTGATGCTTTGAGGATCACAGCCAACTGGAAAATATTTTGAACGTTGATTCAAAAATAAAGCTCAAAAAAATTTATAGAATTTTTTGAATTGTGGAAGCTGATTTTTTTAATTTCTACGTAAGCTTGCAATGTCTCTTCGAATGATAACCCTGCCTGATAGAACCCCTTCATACAAGAGCCACCAATCAGGGTCATAAAATATTTGAAGTTGAAACGATTCTGTCGTTTACTGTAACATTAATCATTTATAACCATCCTTTTGTGCAATGGCAACGGGATAAGTATACGTAAGCTTGCAATGCCTCTTCAGATGATAGCCCTGCCTGAAAGAACCCGTTAATACAAGAGCTACCAATCAGGGTCATAAAATATTTGAAGTTGAAACGATTCTGTCGTTCATTGTAACATTAATAATTTATAATCTTCCTTTTGTGCAATGGCAACGGGGTAACTATATCTCGAAAAGGACTGTTTTCTGTTCTTATACTGCCTTCCTAATTTTGTAGATAACCTTTTATATGCGAAATAATAAAATTTCAAGATTTTCCAAAAAATGATTCCACAGAATCGTAATTATGAGTAAAGAAGAATGATTGGGGAAATAATTCAAGAACTCATAAGAAACACAGAGGTGACTTGGAAGCGAAAGACACAGCACGTTATCTCGTCTTGAGAAAGCTTACTTATCTCTAGCTCACCTCAACCACTGATAAGGTTCACAATAGCGTGTTTTGTTCAGTTCTTTGGAAGCAGTGGACTTGGTAACACATCACGATGCGATAGAAAGTGAAAGCGGGCAAGTACAAAAATTTGTTTAACGTTGTTTTGAACTGCTGTGCCTTTTTAAGAACAAATTAACTTTTATGAATAATAGTAACTAAAGAATCTTTTTTTTAATTTTTTTGACTTTATATCTGTTTTTTAATTTCCAAAAGATACCTTTTGCACAGACATCAGTACGCCACTAGGGAATAGGCACTAAACGAAGATCTTATTTAATAATACATAAATTATAGGAATAAATGACAAAGATAAATTGTAGTAATCGAAGTTATTTTTCTGACTAGAAAGTCGATGAAAACAGCTCTCTATCCTGACTAATAAGCTGTTAACAACTACGTGTTAACTATACTCGATGGAAAATTACTTGAAAGAGAAGTGATTATACAGCTTCATTTATTCATGCAGTAATGATACACTTTTCGGGTTTACGGCTTCAGTTTTTGATACAACAAAAGAAAGTATTACTGTTCAATAAAGTTTTCCCATTTCTCCTTGCTCTAACGGTGATATGTAATAGACCATGATAAGTTCTTTCGAATATTCACCTGAAAGTTACCAGCGTAGAATCTTTAAAACAAAAAAAAAAATATTATTTAGTTTTGATACGCTACTGTTCTTACCTGTAAACATTCTTCTATTGTAGCCTACTTAAATTAAGAATGGCAGTGTAAAATCCAATTCATGAGATATTGTAAGAAAGGTTATATTTCTGGTAGCATTTTCGTGGCATTTTTTTATGGCTGTATTTCATGCGAAGTCTTGGAATTTCATAGACAGCAGATCTTAAAAGAAAAGTTATGTAATATCAAGAAGCGTAATTAACCATAACTTCTATGAGTCCGTTCTGAGAAAAATTATCAATTTGTTATCAGAGAATTAAGTGGTTCGATACAGATTTCATCTTAGTATCTATGTAAAAGTTCAGAAATATAATCGTTATTCGTCTTGCAAAATATTATAAAAACGCTCAGTATAAATATTCTCGACAGATATACTTTCAAACAATAAGCTTCCATAAGGTAACCAATATTCAGTTTTATGGACTCGGTGTAGGTTTATGCAAATTGGAATGAACACATAAAGTGGGAAAAGTCATTTTCTGGCAGGACGTTGTGCTGAACATCATCGATTGTTACTAAATAAAACGATTTTTAATTATTTATCTGGATGATATGAAGCATGCAGCTCACTTAACACAGAATATATTTTCCCGCTGGATTCATTCCTGGGAATCATCGTTTTGAATCAAAACTGGGGCATGAGTGGGTTCAATTAAGTGTTGTGTCCTTTATATAGGTTACCGTACAGTAGTTACTTGAGTCAAAATTCACAATATGGATGTCGATACACGTTGAAAAGTTACTTAGACTGGGTGTATGGTGTAGAAAGCAAAATATCACTAAAAAAAAATGTGTAATGAAAGACCTATTTTCGACTCAAATTAGCGCTTGCATTAGTGCTTCATGTCTTAAACCTAGTTCATAATCCAATTATGGAAAAAAATAGTTCCTTTTTAAAAAATAAAAAAAATGTAAATTTAAGCTTAAGTCATGCACTAAGCAGTGTCATATGTGATTAAATGCATCCTACGTAATTTCATAGTACATACAGTTAATTACGTTGATAGTCCGGAAAATAGTTTAGAACATGATGATACTGTCTGAGAACTATGAAACACGAAATTTACAGAAAATTTAGCTATCATCACTCTCTCATAATATTAAGCTAATTTGTTCGGCGTTATATCTTAATATATGTAAAAATCAATGGTTGAGTCCGAGAATTTTTAGACCACAATCACAAAACCACCAGATCTGGACTCCCTTATTGCCGTAGTTGAACTGAAGCAAACATCTGTCTAAACTCATTTGATACACAACGGTTATCCGCAAAGTATATTTGCAGCTAAACCGCACAGTATTTTAAACTGCGAGCACTCTGTTGCTCCAAGCAGCGGTCTATATTTAGGCATCGTCTGGTACATCCCGCTCTCGAATTTCGAGAGGGGAGTAGATCACAAATAGAAGGCCGCGGATAGGTGGACGGAAGCCAGCAAACTCTGACGAACTTCCCGCCAGAAAAAGATACTGTAGTCTTTCATTCAGCCACACTGGTTAATTGGCTCACTTATAACGAAAAGCAAGAAAATATTTCTGAACATCTGCCTGACGATAAAATATGTACAAAAGTTATATAAATACATTGACTAGCTTCCAACACATCTGTGGCTATTCGTTAAATACCATCAGTTTTGACATACGATCCACCTATCTCAAATGAGGTCAATTGGTTGGGTGTCTCAGAACCCTTACGTTAGACTTACGGAATAGACGGGTCTTAGCCTCAACGCAATCCATTTCAATGCTACTTCACAAAATGTGAAATCACCCAATTTTTTACGAGCCTCAAATCTTCAAAGAAATGAAAAGGATTTACCGCAAATAGAAACAACAGTTTATTGATAACATGTAAGTGAGAGGATCATTGTTAGACAATCACGATCAGTGAACATTCTCGGTACTCTTTTAGAATTGATAAACGCTATAACATTCCTTCAATGTTAGCGTTAAAACTACATGTTTCCGTAGCAAGTACTGACGTGTATTTTCTTTATGTCAGTAATTGCGTTTCAAGGACAAAAACATCTTTATCCTGAATTACAAATAAAACTGATTTAATTTTTACTTTATCTAAATGACATACACATTCACATTGTTCGTACAAATAATTGTCAAAATACTATAATATTCTCAGAATACAATAATGTTATGAGTAAAAATAAAAAAGAACTATCACGAATTTTTTGCTTTTATTTTTATTTTAGCTTATGATTTTACGCCTTGTCGACGTTGAGGGCTTAGAGGTGGGAAACAACTGGAAGCAAGGAACGGGAAAGATTTCAGCCATCGCCTTTTGAAGGAACCATACAGGCATTCGCCTGGAGTGATTTGGGGAAACGATGGAAAACCCCAATCTAGAGGGCAGAGCGTTACCACTTACCCATCACGGTCGGTTTTTTATTTTCGTCGGCTCGTTTGGCTGTGTGGTTTATGTCGCATTGTGGTTGAATACTAAATGACACAATGATGAACACAAATAATATTTCACCTTAATTACATGTTATCTCATCATAAGACTGTAATGACGAACATGTTCCTTATCATTTCTTAGAACATTCAGATCCCAATATTTCTAAAAAAAAAAAATTGCCTCAGAGATTATATCTCAAAAAAGAACCAAAAACGTTTCTTTACTTTTTCATTTTCATCTTTTTGATGGTACGAATCTCAGAATGCTGCGGCCGAGGCTGATGATTTTTCAGAGGTTGAATTTATTCTTCAAATCTTTTAAAACACAAATGAGATTCATATCCCCCCCCCAAAAACAAAAAAAAAAATAAAAAATAAATTGAAGCCATAGATGATTTACTACTCTTTTTTATACATGAATATATCTGTTTTTTTTTTTTTTTTTTTTTTTTTTTTTTTTTTTTTTTTTTTTTTTTTTTTGATAGGGTCAAAGTATTTTCTAACCTGATAATTGTGTCTAGAGATTACGTAGTTCACCGAATATGTTTTAAACAAACACAATCTCTGGTTAGTGGAATATCTAGCCTGCTGAATATATTTGACAACAAAGAATATCTGTGGTTTCTGAGATTTTTTTTATCAGTTCTGAAAAGATTCTACAATTAGACAAGACTTACTGATGGCAGTATTGCACTTATTATTGTTATGCTGTTCAGTGAACATGCAAATAATATTTGATTTAATTGTGCGCAGGCGGACAAGGAGAAGAAGAAGAAGAAGAAGTCGACCAAGGAGGAGGCCCCCGCCGAGGCCCCTGCAGCGGCTCCTGCTGCCGACCGTGGCTCTCGTGGCTCCAGAAAGGCCAAGAGAACCGGCAGCAATGTCTTCTCCATGTTCACTCAGAAGCAGGTCGCTGAGTTCAAGGAGGTCAGTGCGTCCGAAATATCTTCTTAACTTCGTCGTGCAATAATACGAGGCAGTTTCCCTTTGTTATCTTTTACATAAATTAGTATTCACACCGCGGTTTTGTTACTATCATTGAATTACTGGGTCAAGTTTATATCGCGATAGACATAGACACCAATATACGATACAGTAAATGCATTAATGCATGTGTGATTGAAACTTTAATTTTCTTACGGTAATATTATTGGAGTTCGTGGTTGGGATGAAATGCAGCCTGGACCAAAATGTCAATTAAAACGTCATGTTATAGCTTGAGGCACGAAGAATTTATTTTTTATGTTTACGCTTTTTGCTTTCATAAGTACCATGTTAATGACGTCATGTATTGCAGTGTAAACCACTACTGAATTATTTATATGTGTTTAGACTTATGACTTTGGTGTTATGGTGCTCATGAAAGCAACATAAAAATAATATTAAGTACCCTTTCCTCATAATACATGCAGTACCTCAAAATGACAGTTGTTACTCTATGTAGATCGCAATACATGTCGAACTACATTCGTTGGCATTAAGTACTGTAATTGTGTAAGCAACGTAAATTAAAAATAGAAACTAAATTCCTCGTGATTAATTCTGGTCCAGGGTCCATTAAACCTGAGTTACATCTCCGCTAATATTTGTGCTGAAATAAATCACCTTTTGGACACTTACAGAAATGAATATATCGATCTCTAAATGATCCTGAACCTGTTTAACTACCTGCTTCTAATGCATAGAAGCGAATTTACTTAATAGGCGTAATTTCTGATGCCACTATTTATCGTTGTTGATTTGCAATTTCCGCTTGCTGTTTGCCCGTGCTTGGCTTTGACATATCAATGGTGATCACTTACTGACTACATTCCGCAGACCAGGCAAATCTGGTCCAGGGAGCATCACAACCTAATCCAAACAACAGGAAGAATTGGGATTCTGATCCACTGTGCTTGCAGTCTAACCATATCCGTAGCTTTTATAGCTTTTGACATCGTGCAGGCGAAACTTATCAGAATTCATCCCAAACAAAATCATGAAAATTCTAGTTTAGAGAGTATTAAAGCAAACCACATGCTGCTTAATAATATCAAGTCACTTTTTTCTACTGCGCCCAGTATTTTCTCCACCTTTTGCTTGATGTCATCCACATGATGTCCCCATGTGAGTCTATGATCTAGGATGATGCCGTGACAGCGGACGACTGAGTATCTTCTGGGGTATGCTGATACGAAACAAGTCCATGCAGAGCGGTCTCGGTGTACCTCTTCTATGCAATACTATTGCCTGGGACTTATCAAAGTTCATTCTAACTCGCAAATTACGACCCATTAAATATTTGTGTCCGTGTATAGGCGGTTTTCTAAAATTCTCCAACGCCGTTTAAATACACTGTAATTCGTATGTTCCCTGCACATAACTTGCCACATTTTTTATTAATAAAATTCTAAAGGAAAGTGTTTTGCCTCTTTAAATTTCTTAGAAGGCGGTTAATTGCGATGGAGCGCATGCTCTGTTGGCAATTTCTCCACCCATATATTTTGCCTTTTTTATCTATTATTATTTTATCATAAATTCCTTCTCCCCTTTAGGAATTTTAAATACTTTCAACGTTTTTGGTAAACTATTCAGCACGTATTGAAGAAATAATAGCTAACAGGGAAACTATGGCATCGGAGATTAGCAATGTTTTTCATTTGAAATTTTCATTTATATATCCCCATAGGGCCATAAGTAGCCACAGATACGCACGTGTAACGTAACGTTGTTGCAACTCGTGTTTCATTGTGATAATTATACAATACATTTAATGTGGCCGCTATAGCCGAATGACAGAGTTTGTTAGCCATAAATTCTACCTCTTTCATGGTTTTCACTAAACCAATACCCAACCGGAAATTGCCGGCTGAATACTGCTACCAACAATACCCATATTATCCGCCGACTCTGAATAAAGTGAACGTATAGCCTGCCGAACCACGATGGCACCCTGTCTTGAGTTCACATGTACTGCAAGCTTGGCTGGACATGTTAAGAAATAATTGAAATTTTTTCCGATATTGGGAACTTTCAATCTTCGTTTGGGTAGAATACGTATCAGTCACCAATTATTCCAAATACTTCGTGTCACAACAAAGATTATAGAGATATTCGTGTTGTGTGCAGGCATTCCAGATGATGGACCATGACAAGGATGGCATCATCAGCAAGAACGACCTTCGGGCCACGTTCGACAGCTTGGGCAGACTAGCGTCCGACAAGGAGTTGGACGAGATGGTCTCCGAGGCCCCTGGTCCAATCAACTTCACCCAGCTTCTCACCCTCTTCGCCGCCAGAATGTCTGGAGGTACGAAAATACATCTACCATTACTATTAGAGTAAAACCTAATTTCCCATCTCTGAATGCAGTTAAAAGATTTTTTAAAAAAAGATCGCGTATATTTAGTTAGTGGTGGACAGTCATTTCTTATACAACTTTTAACTTAACAAATAATAAAAAATTTCGAAACAGCTGTACATTCTGGAAGAAAATTTGTAATGCAACATATATTTCAATGGTCATGCGTATTGGGTCATTATTATTTTTTTAATATTACAGTTGTAATTAAAGTATTCATCTGTGATAGATATACTACAATAGTTACGTCATCAAATGTACCGAGAAAGTTTGCAAGAATTAGGTGATAATGTGTAATACTGAATCTTTTGAAACTAGATGCTTGGAATGATCGAAAATGTTAGCGATTAAACAACAAACCCAGTTTCAACCAGTTATTTACCAAATGGATTTATTTTCCTTGCAGGTTCTGATGATGACGACGTCGTTATCAACGCCTTCAAGTCCTTTGACAATGATGGCAAGATTGACAGCGAAAAGTAAGTATTCAGATTATGCACTCCAAACTAGAATACCGAATAGATACTGTCAAAATGATGAATATGAGTACGATCTAAGTCTGACACTTGTATGACGGATCATGTGAACCATAATCTGACGATGCATGTTACCTATTAACTACTTTCATAACTATCTCATATTAACATTTACATTTAGATGTAGGCTGACACTAGTAAATAAATACATGTGTGTGTGTGTTTTTTTTTAAAAATTAACGATGATTCTTAGTACCTGTGTCTTAAGTATTAGTTCATAGTACTATTATCCGACTAACCGACTGAATACTTGATATCTGCCTCCTGATCTTGGGATCCCGGTATCACTCAAGGCGAATGACTCGTAGTTTGATAAGAGAAGCTCAAGGTTGGGTTCTGTCTCTAGACTATCCCTCTACTTGACTTCACACGTCAATGCAATAAACTCCCTGCCAGCTACTAAGGGAATTATAATGGTAACAATAGCCGTAACACTAACTGGCCTCCTCCCTTGCTTTGACCGCTTCCTACTTGAGTCGTGCTTGTTTTGTTGCAGGCTGAGAGCTGCCCTCATGACCTTCGGCGACAAGTTCAGTGCCGACGAGGTGGACGATGCTTACGAGCAGATGGAGATTGACGAAAAAGGCTTCATCAACACCCAGAAGCTGATCACCATGCTGACCGCCAGCGCCGAAGAGGAGGAAGAGGGAGAAGCCGCCTAAACGACTCCGGGCAGCTGATCCGTCAAGCTCACTCCCCTAAGTTCCATCGTAGGTGCAATCGCATATGAGTACAACAACGTGGTTCAAACACCAAGGGGCGGCAATATTTCGTTCTCAAGTGAAGATTTTGCGGTAGCAGTATGCACCTATAACTGTGAGACATCAAGCATTGTTAAATAAAGAGAGACCTTGTCCAGTCCATCTAATGTAAAAGAAAACAAAGTGGAAGGAAACGGAAATATTTCGCAAAATCTGTATAAATAAATATCTTATTTTAAAAGAAAATACAATTTATACTTAGCAACTTTTTCCTCCAGCTTTTTGTTTTCAGATTCAAGAGCCCCAAGAAACCACGTATCTAAACACTGCCTTGCGTTACGAAGACGTAATCACATCATTGGCCAATGTGTTAAGACTGCTTAGCACGCTGTTAATTTATATTACGTTCTCACAATTTTTAGTTTCTCAAATTTATGATTATATTCATTTCTTTAATCACATTTTACGTTCTCATTTTTCCTGTTCTTTTTTCTGTCATTTTTTTCATTCTTCCTATAATGATTCACCTTTTTATCAGCTTATACATTATGACTTTCATTTATGCATTCTATCACTATTCATAACAGATGGAAAAACATTAATAAATCGTTATTGTAAATCAAAATGTTCTTTATTATTCCTTTCATCTGCCGAAACCATTGCAACATATTCTACAGAAAACAGAGAGTTTGTTTTTCATTTCTTACGTTTTCATAAGGAATATTTATAAAAGCCTGCTTATTATGTTAGCATAATTTTTTAAACCTTTTTGCTACTTGTTGAGAACATCAATCCCGGAGTTGTATCACTTACAAATGACTGTGTTTTCCGAAGTTATGACTATACGTAATCTATTCCTCTACTTACTTTGCGAAAAGAAGTTACTGCTAAGAAGTTGGTGCTAAAATTTGGTATGAAATAGATTAAAAACAGCAATTTATCCCCCATCCTTTTTATTTATTTTTTTACTTGTTTCTGCACATTGAATTCTATTTCCGCCCTATCATGGATCGAAGAGAACTTCTTGCTATTACTGAAAAATTGCAGACAAGTCATTGGCAACGAAGTACTTCGAAGTTTGTGCAGCGATATTCGGCAATGATGTTTGTTGCATTTTACATACGGATGAATTTCATAGCATTGGTGATAAGCTCTTGACAAGGAGATTGGACGGATTTGGATAAACTGCAGAAAAAAAGTGCTGATCTTTACGCCAAAGTATTGCCATCTCTCTGCAAACTTGGTGGTGAGTGTAAATATGCCATCATTTGCCTAGATGATTATGGAAAAACTACCAAAACCCAATCTAAATATCAGTGGAACATCTGAGATCGCGCCGTCAGTCCAGTCACTGATTATTATATTAACTGATACCAAGCAAATAAAGGTACGTCACTTACATACATATCAATGAACAGATATTTACAAAATATTTGTAAGGTTTTTTCCTGTGATCAGTATTTCTGAGCAAAATGTAAGAATGAATCCTGTATGCTATTATTTAGTTAAATGCACATATCAAATTATAGCGTCGATATTCAGCCACATGGACGTTGAAAAAACTAATTTTGGAGCCGGCTGTGTGGTCTAGTATCAAAACCTTTTTTAAAAAATAAGAAAAATATCTCCTAAATAAAGAACTACCATCAGTCTAGGTCGAGACAACTAGTAAAACTGAGCAACAGCTCTATCTCCAAGAATCTAACATCTATTTCGTTCCTATTCCCAAACGCTCACGAGCAGAGACGAAAATTATTGCACGGGAAACCATACAGATATATGTATTCTGAAAATTTGTACTGAAAAAACACTTTACCGTTGTTTTCGTATACAGAGACAGTAATTAAAGAGAGATTTTCCAAAGCAATTTTCGACTTCCCTCCTTATGTAGGAAGCCGATGCGGCAAAAAACAGAGATGCATACTTGTTGAACCTTTTATTAGCTTCGTAATTTACCTCACATTCCATTGAAGTTCCTGAAAGTAGAACATTTTACGAGTGGAATCAAAGCTGCAGAAATCAGGTGTGCTCCTTAAACGGGCAACTCAGTCAGCGGAGAGACAAATATTGTTTAAATTTAACACTTCCAAATAGAGCAATAGATTTAAGGGGCTCCGGTAGGAAGGAAAATGATGAATTTTATCATTTTAGTATTTTTGGCGATTATTGATCTTTGGAATGTCCTCTTTAATTTGGTGTATAATACATGCATATTTCTAACCTAGCAATGTTTCAAATAAGGCTGTGTGGTCGTGGCAGTCTTCGCAATGTCAAACTGGAAGGGGTGAAAAGGATTTTTGAGAGGTCAACAGCTGATGGGATACAGTGTATAAATTACCTAGGGGATGGGGATTCAAATGCATTCAAGGCAATTGAAGAGCTGAACCCTTATGGACCAGATATGAAAATAAATAATCTAGAATGTATTCGCAAACGTGCAAAAAAGAATGATACCCGCTTGCGACGCTTGGTATCAGGATGTAGGGGTAAAAGATGGGTGACGGTAAAGGGTTGTAGGGGAAGAATAGACTTACAGAAGTCATAATTAATAAATTAAAAAAGTATTATGGTGTGGCCATTAGACATAGCAACAACAATGTCGATGAAATGAAACGATCTGTTTGGGCTATCTTATTTCATGTTGCTTCAACTGATTCTGATCCCAACCACGGACTCTGCCCCAAAGGAACTGATACATAGTGCAAGTACAACAAAGCACTTGCCGCAGGCCAAGCATTTGTGCACAAGGATGGTTTACCATATGCTGTTTTTGAGGAACTCAAGCCATATTTAGGGATCTATCTGATGTACAGCTACTGAAGAAGTGTTTACGTGGTCGTACCCAACATCCAAATCAACAGTGTTATTTGATGAAGAATTCCAAAAACTGTTTTTGTATCAATTGATGCTCTTCATTTTGGTGTTTATGATGCTGTAATGACTTTTAAGAATGGCAATTTGTCAAGGTGTGAGGCATTGAAGAAACTGAGTATTAGCGTTGGGTATCACACCATACGAGCTATGTACAGGCTTGAACAGGAAAGGGTTAGGGCGTCAGAGAAAGCACTGAGTGAAGGGGAAGAAAAGGCACGAGAGAAAAGAAGACTAAATAGAAGGCTGGAAGAAATCTATCAGGACGATGCAGATCACCCTAGTTATGGTTCTGGAATGCACTGAAACTTTGACAGCATTTTCCCGTAAGTTTACTTCTTGATAGTTTTAGTGTACCTTTTCTTGGAAGCTACCTGCAAGAACTTCCTGAAACTTTTACAGCCTTGAAAGTATGTTTCTGTGAGTATTTTAACACAGGGATATTGTTTTATACCTTATAGTTTGTAAATTATTGATTGGACAGCACCTCCAAAAGTGCAAAAAATTGGAATATGAAAAAAAATCTGCCAAACCAATCTGAACTTTGGGAAATCCCTGTGTTAAAGTATTGGAAAACCATCATAGATTCACCCCATTTTGTTTCATATATGAATCACAATTAGTTGTTGAGAAAAGGTATAATGAAGTTCGCAAGGAATACATGGGAAAGATACACCCTATCGGAGCCCCTTAAGAGAATCTGTTACGTTACCGTATCAGTTACATCTGATGGAAGGTAATTTTCCTAGTTAAAAATAATAAAAATTACTTGTCATGTCAACCATGAGTAAGCGCAGAATTAATAATTCATCTGTTCTTGCTTGGGGAGGCCCCCGTGGCCTTGAGGTTCCAGAAAGCCCAAGAGCCCCGGCAGCAATGTTTTCTCCATGTTCTCTAAGAAGCAAATCGCTGGGTTCCAGGAGGTCAGTGCGCCAGAAATATCTTCTTAACTTTGCCGTGCAATACTACAAGGAAGTTACCCATTGTTATTTTTCACGTAAGTTAGTATTCACACCGATTTCTTGTTATAATTAAAAATGGGTACTGTTGAATGGTTGAATTATTGGATCACGTTTATATCTACATCTAAATATATACTCTGCAATTCACAAAATTGTGGGTGGCAGAGGGTGCTCAGCACCAAAACTAATCTCTTTGTTGTGCATTCCAATCCTTAATGGTACTAGGGAAAAAAGAATTCATATAAGAATCATTGCGGCACCTTATTTCTCTAATCTTATCTTTCCTGTAATTCCGGCTCAAATAGGTTGCTGGACGAAGTATTTCACTGCACTCATAAGTGAAAGTGGGAGTACACATGTTTACCAATAAGTTTAAACGAAACGTACGTCGTCTATCTACCAGAGACTCCCAGCCGAGTCTACTAATCAGTTCTGTGACGCTTTCATAAGGACTGTAGCAAGCGGTCACGAATCGAGCGACTCTTCTCTGTACTTTCTCTATACTTTCGATCAACCCCTTACGAAACGGATCCCAAATGGCACAACAATAGTCCAAATGTGGAAGCACAAGAGATTTATACGCTATCTCCTTAGTTTGTTCATTACAATTTTTCAAGATTCGACCTACGAATCGCAGCCTAGAATTAGCTCTACCTACTAACGAATTAATGTGTAAGTCCCATTTCATGTTCCTTTGTACTGTTACTCCCAAATATTTCATAGAATCAACCATATCAATAACTGAATTGTTTAACTCGTATTTCTGAATAATTGGATTCTTTTTGTTAGTTATGCTCATTGTCTTGCACTTTTTACAATTCAGCGTAAGTTGCCACTCAGCGAACCATGCCAAAATAACATCCAGATCACGCTGAATTTCTAAGCAATCGGCCAAATTCCTTACTTCCCTATAAATAACCGCATCATCAGCAAACAATCTAAAAACGGCTTTTCACTTTGTCTCCGAGATCGTTTATAAAAATTAAGAAAAGAAGTGGTCCTATTACATTTCCTTGAGGTACACCCGATGTAACATCTATAGAAGAACTTTCTCCCTTCAACGACGACATACTGCGACCGACCAGTTAGAAAATCCTTTATCTATTCACAAATCTGATCCGATATACCGTACGCTCGAAGCTTCGCTAAAAGGCGGTTGTGTGGCACAGAGTCAAAGGCTTGCCCGGAAAATCTAAAAAAATTGCATTTTGGAACCTGCATCAATAACTTTTCATTACGTCGTGTGTAAATAGGGCCAGCTGTGTTTCACATGATCTTTTCTTCCGAAATCCGTGTTGATTTGTTGTAAGCAAATTATTATCATCTAGAAAATTCATAATGTTCGAGCATATAATATGCTCCATAACTCTACAACAAACAGATGTTATAGATATAGGACGAATAGTTTCCAGGATCACTTCGATTACCTTTCTTGAAAATCGGAGTTACTTGCGTGATTTTCCAGTCTGAACGTACTTTTCGCTCTTCTAATGATTTACTGAATATATCACACAGAAAAGGCCCGATTTCCGCCGCATATTCTGAAAATACTCTTACTGGAATTCCATCCGGGCTCGGTGCTTTCCCCCACTTAGGAACTCTAATTGCTTTATGATACCTTGTCAAAGACGTGCTGTTTGCTGGGGTGTGCATACAGTAGTACTTTGAGCTATAACCGTGGTCGTGGTACCGAGTGGTTCTGTTCCTTGGTCGCCAATCGCTTGTTTAAATAATAAAATAGGATACTACAAGAGATAAAGGTATGTTCATAATTAAAACTCAGTAGACCTTCTGATAAATTAAAATTGATATATTGTGCAAAAGTTCTTTTACAATCTCGGTACCAGCGTAATAAAAAGGCATCAGACTTCTTTCCAAAAATAAAATGATTGCAGGTTAAAACATTTACACACAACGTAAGCAGCTTCCGATGAACCCCATATTGATCAAAAGTTTATAAACATTGAAAGCGCGACATCACTTCAACCCGGTGTTGATGTTAGTTATTTGTGAGGAATACTCTACATTGCGATACGGCCCTGATCACTTCGTTCTAGCCCGGCACATGGCGCAACTTACACCCCCGCGTTCTCTCCTCGCTAACAAATCTGCTGAAAAGCTGAAGCAAGACTGAAGAACGCCTCCATCCATCCATCCATGATTGTCGCAGACACAAGCTGCATGTCGTCCTTAGCACCAGGGATTCCTATGGCTAATGTCTAAGTCTAAGTTGAGAATCTGAGAAGAATGTAATTTTCCTGAGCTATATAAGTTAATCTGATTTGTTTTTAGATTTGATTTTTGATGCATAATTATATCTAACTATTAACTAAGGGAGGTTTTTTTTTTTTTTTTTTTTTTTTTTGGACCTAACCGCTACATAACCTATTGCCTATACCTATTCCTATTTATCTCTAGTGGAGGATGAAGTTAGGTTGTTGTTTATTTACAAGGGGCCTAGAATAAAGTTGAGGGGCATATTTACATTTAATGAGGATGGAGGGCATGGTGGTCAGAAATGAATTGCCGGTTTATGGTTTGTTTGGGGTGTCGACGAGGTATGTTTTCTGGTGATATATTTCCAATGGTGGCTATTTCTGGGTAGTTAGAATTTTCGCATCGGAAATAAAATCTGTCCGATGCTCTTTTTATTGTAGTTGTCAGTGGATCGCAGTGGAGGTCCTGCCGGATTCTCCAGTTTGGAAGGTATCGTGGTGCACCAACAATGGCACGTAGGGCTCTGTTCTCGAGTGCCTGTAGCTTTGATGTGGCAGTCGGCAGCCATTACTCCATAGCTCGGAGCCGTATAAGAATGTTGTTTGAACAATGGCACGATAGATGAGTATTTTGCTTTCTGTCCTTATACCTTCTCCTCTAAGGATTGGGTTAGAGGTTGGTAAGTTTGGCTTTGGCTCTTTTCTTCGCTTCATCTATGTGGGTCCTCCACGTCAGCTGTTTGTCAATCGCAGTCCAAGGTACTTAATTTCGTTCTTCCAGTCTATGTCGCCTCCCTCCGTGTGCAATTTGTATCGTGGTAGTTTGAGTTTTGTAGTGAAAATGATGGCTTGACTTTTTGTGGCATTAATTTTAATTTTCCATAAATTGCACCATTGGGTTAGTAGCTCTAGATGTCTTTGTAGCTTTCTTGCTGCATATTCTAAGTTTTTGTGGCTGGTGTAAAGTGCTGTGTCATCTGCATATAGACTGGCATTGCTGCCCGCCATATGCGGCAAATCATTGACATATAAGCAGTATAAGATAGGTGCTAAGACACTACCCTGCGGCACTCCAGCGTCGATTTGCCTTACTGAGCTTGTCTCGCCTTCATATTTGATGAAAAATTTTCTGTTTGCTAGATAAGAAACTGATTATGTGAATTATGTAATCGGGAACCTCAAATTTATGTAACTTGTAGATTAGGCCTTCGTGCCACACTTTATCGAAGGCCTTTTTCTATGTCTAAGAATAGAGCTGCTGTGCTATTTCCGCCTGCTTTTCTGAGCAGATATGCTCCACTAGCCTGGACACATTGTTGTACAGTGAGTGATCTTTTCTGAATCCGAATTGCTGGCCAATGATTATGTTATTTCTAACAATGTGAGTATTGAGACGGGCAAGAATGATCCTCTCAAACACTTTGGCAATGATCGGGAGTAATGAGATCGGTCTGTAGTTCTGAGGGAATGTCTTGTCTTTTCCTGGTTTAGGTATAGCTACTACCTTGGCAGTTTTCCAGGCATCAGGAAAGTAGCTAAGGCCTAAGACAAGCATGAATATATTCTTTAGTCGTCTGATGGCTGTGGAGGCAGGTTTCGAATTTGTAAGGGGGTCAATTGATCACTTCCGCAGGCCTTTTTGGCTTTCAGTCTGCGAATAATGGTCTCAATCTCCCCTGTGTTTGTTAGATGCGCTTCAATCTGCGGCTCTGTCGCAAGTATGTGGTCGACCTCACGAATAACCAGCTCTTCGTGGTCGTCGCTCTCATCGTCATCAATGTTGTTAATTTGAAATTGGTCCTCGAGTGTGTCAGCAAGTGCTTGCGCCTTGCCCTCGGGATCGTATACTAAACCTCTTCTGCCATGAAGTGGTCTGATAGCTTCTTTTTGTCTTATTTAAGGTTTTTGTTAGAGCCCACATCTTGCGACTGTTGTTCTGCACTTCAGCTAGTTTTTGTTCCCATGTTTCGCTCCTATGTATTTTAAAGTTTTCCTTGATTTCGTCCGCTAGGTGATTGACCATTCTCCTGTCAGCTGGGTCACGCCAGCGCTGCCATCTTTTCCGGGTTTGGTTTTTTAGTTTGATTAGGTTGGTTATATGGTCCGGAATATCGTTGTTTGGCTGTGGAATTTCTTGTTTGGATGTAACATTTTTAGAACAAACTTTCAGAATATTTGTGAAGTTAGTTACAGCCTGTTCGATCTGTTCTTTAGAGTTAATTTCGGTGTCCTCGGAAAAGTGGAGCGCTACGTCTTCACGATAGTGATCCCAGTTTGTATCATATCTATATCTGGGTCTCAAACTCTCGTGTTCTTGTACTAGTAGTGACAGGAGTACTGGGTTGTGATCTGAACTGAGCTGATTTGGCACGGAAGTTCACGAGCCCAGCGCAGCCCCTTCGTCACGTATATGTCAAGTACGTCGGGTCGATGATGCGCGTTGTTCGGGAAATGGGTAGGTTCCATTGGGGCTATCACTTCAACATCATTGTTGTCGTTCAGCACCCGTAGGAGTCCTCGCCCATTCCTGTTCGCAGCGCGGCAATGCCAAGCTGGATTTTTGGCATTCAGATCACCCCCCAGTAGGACGGTGTGATTCTTATCTAGCAATTTCTGTATTTGTTGGGCATTAAGTACCTTGTTTGGTGAGTTGTAGACTGCGACAAGATGAACCGTTTCCCCCTCTATCTTGACTTCGATTCCTGTATGTTCCAGGTCACCTAGTTGTAGTTTTGGTAGTTCTCTGTGTGCAAGACGCTGTTTGATCAGTACTGCGGTTCCACCACCCAGTGTTGCTCTGTCCGAGCGTATTACTATGTAGTTCCTCAGTCTGAAGTCGTGATGCGGCTTCAGGTGAGTTTCACTTATTAGTGCTACATCCACGTCGTGCTCGGACAGGAACTCAAGTAGTTCATGTCTTTGATTTCTTATTCCGTTGGCATTCCATGACATTAGGTTGAATTTCTTATTTTTCGCCATTTTCAGGTGCGAATACTGTCATGAATGCTGTAGCTAGTTTTGTAAGTTTGCCTATTGTGTCTGTTTCTTTCCTCATCTCCTCGGCAGCTTGTTTTAGGGTGGTAACCAGCTTGAGTAGCCTCCGTCCACAAAGATGGACAGCACCTCTCTCAGGTCGGCAGCCAAACCCGTGGGATCTGGTGCTGGTTCTTGTTTTTTATTATGTTTGTTTTTCTTATTTACCCAGGTGGGTGTTTCAGAGTCTGGAGGTGTGGAGCCTGGTAGTGGTGGAAATTCTTTGTTGTTATTCGTATTTGGAGTTACATTGTTGGTGTTTGTTAGGTTTTTTATCTGTGTTTGCCTTTGAGAGTCTAGCTCTTCTGGCAGCCATGAGTTCTTATATATAGGGCAGCCCCTGTAGCTAGCTGGGTGCTTGCCTTGGCAGTTGTGACATTTCGGGTCTTGCTCTTTTGTTTTAATACAAGTTTTGGTCAGGTGTTCCCCGGAACATTTCACGCAGCGAGGGCTTAGCCGACAGTTCTTTTGGCCATGACCGAATTTCTGGCAGGTGACACTGCGTTGGTCCCTCTGGTGTTCTGTACAGCTCAACTGTTACACTAAGGTGCATGAAGGTTTTGAGATTAAATATTTCTCTCCCTTCAGCAGTGTTGTCCAGGTTGATGAGGTACAGAGGCATATTGACTTTTTCTTTTGTCTCGTTATTTAATTTAGTCATTTGCGAGACGTGTTTTACCGGAAATTTCATGTCGTGAAGTCTCAGGGAAATTTCAGTAGGGTCGATGTCCCTGGGCAGCTGTCTCAGTACTACTTTCAGCTGCCGCTTGGGATCAAGTTCATAAGAGTGGAACTGTACATTTTTTGTTTCAAAAAACTTGAAAACGAAAGTCGTTTTCTGTGTTCACCTGGTACTTGATAGAATTGTTTCGGAAGGATACTTGCATAGTTCCTTCCAATTTCTTTGACTGGTAAATCTCGTCTACCAGCTTAGCATATCCATTGGTTTGGTAAACAATGAGAGGGGGAAACGATTGCTGACGTGGTTGGCTTTGCCTTTCACTGGCCACAAGTCGCTCTTGAGAGGCTTCAGTTAAATTTTCCAACAGGGCAAACTTGTTGCCCGTTGGAATGTTTGCTATGGGTTGCTCCATAGCTTCCTCGTCAGAGCCCTTTGTGCTGTTAGAGGTGTCAGGGGATTGGGGCATGGCTTCGGTAACCCTTCCGGGCACCGAGGCGGACTGGGAGAAAGAAGAAGAATTACCTTTCAGGTGTGAAAAGTCGCATTTCATTAATCTAGCTCTATAAACCTATCTCTAACCTAGCTCTCTGTGCCTTTGCCTCAGCAGGCGCGGGGTGATCCCACGTGAAGGGGCCCCTGACCTGCTAGTTTCCCTAACTAACAGCCCTGATCAGTGGCGGCTGGTGGGTTATCGAACTGGTGGTGCACTTTACTAAAATATTTAAAATTAGAAAATGCAACAAAACAAAAATTGACATAATATAGTTTATTTTTTATATATTAAATCAATACGACGACATTTTTCTGAAGCGAAATGTTCAATCACCTTTTTTTAAAATCGGGTATTGTTTGTATGAATTTTTTTTCAATACTAAGCACAGAAAGTGCATTTAGCCGATCCTGAGACATGGTATTTCGGAGAAAAGTTTTGATTCTTTTCAGTGTCGAAAAACATCGCTCGCTCTCTACTGAAGTCATTGGTATAGTGCACAGAATTCGCAATAGTTTCATTGACTCTGAAAATGATTCAGTCAGGTCATTATTATAGAACAACTGTAAAATTGCAATTGCACTATTTGCGTTGGTGAAATCGTCGCGACTGTATATTGCTGATAGTTCGTTTTTCAACTTGTACTTGTCCAAAGCTGCATAGGTGGAAACTGTGATCGTGAAATCTTTGTCGGGAAAAGTAGAACGGTATGTGGTAAAGTTCTCGCAGTAAAATAATTTGGCTGCTATCAAATGATTACAAAAATTGAATCTGTCTTTCACTTGAGTAATAATTATATCGCACACTTCTTTTGCTATAACAGAGCTACGATTTAAACCTTTTTTGAGGCGGTTCTTCAAGTTGATCTATGGTGTTACGTGCATTTTATATACTGATTTCAAAATCATTAATACAGTTTTTTATATGAACCAAATCAATATTTCTTTTTTGCATTTGTTTGAATAAAATTTCACTATGTGGCAGAATAGATTGAAAAAAATCAAGCCAATATAAAAAAGTACTGTCGTTCAAATACCTTTGAAGCATATCAGCCTGATTTATAGAATCGGTATCATTTTCCGTTTCTATAATGGTGGTCATGCATTCTTTTAAAGGCTCCCTGTAGCTATGTACTGATGCAACGGTCCGCGAATTAAAGTTCCATCTCGTTTGCGGAGCAGCTGGAATCTTCTTTGATACAATAGTTTTCAAAACATCTGTACGCTTCGGTGATCGTGAAAAAAACTTTGGAAAAGCTTGAAGGTTAGCAAAAAATTTCTGTACGGTTTTGTTTTGACTTACACTTTTTTATATTATTAATTTAGTTGGTGGGCGTAACAATGAACGAATGAAGCATTTGGATAGACGGTTTTTACTTAGCCTGTACTCCACCAACATTCCCGCTCATTACAGCGGCGCCATCGTAACATTGTGCTATTAATTGTTGCGGAGTTATTTGAAGTTCCCGTAATTCTCTTATAATAACAGAACTAAGTCCTTCAGCAGTATGGGAATGCGGCGTAAGATATTTCCAAAACCGTTCGTGAACCTGTCCATTTTCTTCGTATCTTAAAATCATTACCATCTGCATAGTCGTCGATACATCGGTAGTTTCATCAGCTTGAACTGCTACGTATTCACATTTTGTTATAATATTGGACAATTCTTTGTGGTATACACATAAAATTGAGTCCAAAATATCGTTCTGAATAGTTTTTGACGTGCCTTTGAAAACTGTAGACGACGTGAGATGCTCCTTCATGACCGTATCCAACTCTGATACAAAGTCTATTAATCCACGAAACACCCCAGCATTACTAGACTCAATAGTTTCATCGTGACCTCGCAAAGCTAACTCAAATGCACCACAAAACTTGACACAATCGATAAGACGTGATAAAATATACCTGTTTTTATCAACTTGTTCATTATACTTTTGGATATTGCTTCTATACACAGAATCTAGCTGATTACGAATGTCGACCGTGCCTAACACAGACAAACTCATTACATTTTGTAGGTGTACTTGTGAAGAATCATGTTTTTTTTTATTTTTTCACTCAAATGCGTCAAATCCTTGATTCCTGTTTCTGTCCAAATCGATTCTCCGCCAAAAATAATGCAAGGAAAACAAAAGAATGCATTAAGACGCTCACATCCACACAACCATTTCTTTCTATTATACATTTCACTTTTAAAACTTCGTGTAAATGCTTTATTTTTCGATTTGCACTCTTGTTTTAAATTTAAAAAGGGCCGTGGCGGTCCGGCCAATTTTATGTTCACTTTATTTTGAAAAGTTCTGTTATTTTCTTTAATATAATCAATGTTTATGCTCATTTTCACTAACACCATACACAGTATAGAATAAAAGTTCTCGAAAAAAATCGAAACAAAAACTAAAAACAATTATTTACGGTAATATAAATAAACAATTATTAGCGCGTCACACATACAGTGAAACTATACTGATAGTCTAATAACGAGATGTCAATCATGGCTGCCGTCGCTCGCGCGCGCCCATGCCGGCTGCTTCGTCAAACATCGGGTGCTCTCGGCAATCCTCGGTTCGCACGTGCGGCGCTCGACAGCCGACTCATTACTCCGTACGTTTCTATGAACTATCTTTTGTTTCACGCGTCAGGCGTATTAACGCGTATCACCTACAAGTTGTATTAGCAGTCCTCGTGCACTCGCCGAAGCGCACGAGAATTTGTCTTTACAGGAAAATAAGTCTTAATAGTTTAGTAAAGCGCTCAAACTGTTTCACCATAATTGGAGATTTAATTTTTTATACGTTTTTGTTTTTGTATGTTTAAAAATAAATATTAAAATGGTAATATAAAAATAAAGATGAAGTAGGTACTTAATATTTTGTCATTTTTAAATCTTTTGGATTGGTGGTTCAGCGCACGAGCGCACTTAAGGTACAGCCGCCACTGGCCCTGACACTGCGGCTAGTTCGCAGTATATAACCTATAAGGACGACATTTGCTTGTGTCTGACGACAAAACTTTATTTGCTTTTTCGTGAGGACGACAAATTTGCTTTGCTTTAGTCTTCTTTTCTTCTAGTAGCGGCGACGTGTTTGCGGATGGCTCACTATGAGGCCCGGAACGGCGGCCGGGTCAGCAGCTAGAAGTACGGCGATGCTAGCGGTCCGACTGCTGGCTGTGATGAGTCCTGGATGTTCCTGGCGATGAAGAACGCCTCTGGCAGGCCACCCTCTTAAATAGGCTGGGCGTTTTTTGTGACACCAAGCAGTGGGATTTCCCACCCTCTCTGTCTAATCCTGGCTGCTGTCTCTCTCACACTGGCGTTGGGTTACAAAGGCTTCCCCCCTAAGTTTTTCCGATTTTCATGAAATTTTGTAGTAATGTAGAGTTCATCATTCTAATCATTTTCTATCCTTATAAAATTTTTCGTATCTGCTCTCCTATTTTTGTTATTAATTTCCAAAGTTCAATAAACCTATTTTCTAGATCTAGTGTCCCAACTATTTGTTCTAGCGTGTTAATTCTAATCTTCAGGAATTCTACATATTTTGACGATTAATTTGGTGTATCTCACTACCTTCTAAAAACCTTTCATTAAAAATATATCGCCTCCCAAAGTTTTCACCCCTTCTAGCGGCCATTATGGAATGCAGAATAATTACTTTGAAATTAAATACCTTATATTGAGAGTGCATTGTTTTGATAAAACTTTCTGCCAAACTTACTTAAAAAAAAAAAAAATTTGCTCTTTCATAAAAATAGGGTGCCTCCCAGATATTTTGTCTAGTTTTTCTTGACATTTATTTCTGCCCACTCTAGACTGTCTATTTGGCTATGATGCGTTAACAGCTTTCGCTTTGAAATTGCTTTTAAAATACTTCCACTCAACTCAACGATCTTAAACTGCTGTCATCATCTTTCCTCAAGAAGACCTTTAATCTGACATAATTTTCTTTTTACTACTTATTTTGTTCTTGACTTACTATTTTTTCCTTTATTAAAAAAGTACCTTAAAACTCGTCGCATTTCCTCTAAATTTCGTTTGAGACCATGTTTTCTACTTCTAAACTAAGACTCGATACTTTCATCCCAGTATCTTAATTCATTTACTATCATTCTTTCATACCCCTATGTAACTCTGATCTAACTATACTTCGAAATGTCTCTTAAATATTCGAAACCACTAGAAAATTACTTTGAAAATGTTCTGCTGTTCATTTGTTATATGCTTGCAGCCTTTTAACTGAATTTTGTAATATATTGACAAAATTGAGGATATATCACAACCTGCAGTATCTATTCGTAATGATTCCATCATCAACTCGACACGGCGTGGGAAAATGGGAATACTATCCTTATTTTCATCAGTAAATGAATATTTGAATACAGTATTTAGTACGTTAGC
This sequence comes from Vandiemenella viatica, assembly GCA_031002005.1. NCBI lineage: Eukaryota > Metazoa > Arthropoda > Insecta > Orthoptera > Morabidae > Vandiemenella > Vandiemenella viatica. The sequence goes on from CM061920.1 coordinate 355,379,987, forward strand.
TTTATCGTGGCTTTCATTAACTTCGGAACATTCACGAATTAGTGCTGGAATATTGCTATTGGCACAATTGACTTTTCGTACATACGACCAAAATTTCTTTGGTTTTTCTGTGAGACTCTTAGAGAGAGAGTTGGAATGAAAATCGTTGAAGACATCGCGCATTACATTCTTAGTACGTCCTCTTAACTCAGCTAAGGTTTCTAAATCGCTGCGACACCCCCTCCTTCTTGAGCGTGCGTGTATCCTCCTTTGTTTTTTGAGTATTCTCTTGACTTCGCATGTGTACCACGTGGATCATCCTTCCCATTTATCGTCCGCTTCGGTATATGTATTTCCTTACCTTCCCTGAATATTCTTATAAATCGATACCACATCTCTTCAACGGTGTCCTTTGTTCACTTGAATTTATGGTAATTATTCCTCAGGTAGGTTCTAAAACACTCCTTTGAGGCCTTACTGAATCTGTATAGAATACGACCTTTTTCTCCTTTTTCGCTTAGTCATTAGTTTGATAGTCGCAATTACCGCTTTGTGATCGCTTATTCCTGTGGTCGTTGAAATGTCGGTGAATAATTCTGGCCTGTTGGTAACCAGCAGATCTAAAATACACTCCTGGAAAATGAAATAAGAATACATTGACGCCGGTGTGTAAGACCCACCATACTTGCTCCGGACACTACGAGAGGGCTGTACAAGCAATGATCAAACGCACGGCACAGCGGACACACCAGGAACAGCAGTGTTGGCCGTCGAAGGGCGCTAGCTGCGCAGCGGTTGGGCACCGCAGCAGTCAGTGTCAGCCAGTTTGCCGTGGCATACGGAGCTCCATCTCAGTCTTTAACACTGGTAGCATGCCGCGACAGCGTGTACGTGAACCGTATGTGCAGTTGACGGACTTTGAGCGAGGGCGTATAGTGGGCATGCGGGAGGCCGGGTGGACGTACCGCCGAATTGCTCAACATGTGGGGCGCGAGGTCTCCACAGTACATCGATGTTGTCGCCAGTGATCGGCGGAAGGTGCACGTGCCCGTCGACCCGGGTCCGGACAGCAGCGACGCACGGACGCACGCCAAGACCGTCGCATCCTACGCAGTGCCGTAGGGGACCGCACCGCCACTTCCCGGCAAATTAGGGACACTGTTGCTCCTGGGGTATCAGAGAGGACCATTAGCAACCGTCTCCATGAAGCTGGGCTACGGTCCCGCGCACCGTTAGGTCGTCTTCCGCTCACGCCCCAACATCGTGCAGCCCGCCTCCAGTGGTGTCGCGACAGGCGTGTATGGAGGGACGAATGGAGACGTGTCGTCTTAAGTGATGAGAGTCGCTTCTGCCTTGGTGCCAATGATGGTCGTATGCGTGTTTGGCGCCGTGCAGGTGAGCGCCACAATCAGGACTGCATACGACCGAGGCACACAGGGCCAACACCCGGCATCATGGTGTGGGGAACGATCTCCTACACTGGCCGTACACCTCTGGTGATCGTCGAGGGGACACTGAACAGTGCACGGTACATTCAAACCGTCATCGAACCCATCGTTCTACCATTCCTAGACCGGCAAGGGAACATGCTGTTCCAACAGGACAGTGCACGTCCACATGTATCCCGTGCCACCCAACGTGCTCTAGAAGGTGTAAGTCAACTACCCTGGCCAGCGAGATCTCCGGATCTGTCCCCCATTGAGCATGTTTGGGACTGGATGAAACGTCGTCTCACGCGGTCTGCACGTCCAGCACGAACGCTGGTCCAGCTGAGGCGCCAGGTGGAAATGGCTTGGCATGCCGTTCCACAGGACTACATCCAGCACCTCTACGATTGTCTCCATGGGAGAATTGCAGCCTGCATTGCTGCGAAAGGAGGATATACACGGTACTAGTGCCGACATTGTGCATGCTCTGTTGCCTGTGTCTATGTGCCTATGGTTCTGTCTGTGTGATCATGTGTTGTATCTGACCCCAGGAATGTGTATATAAAGTTTCCCATTCCTGGGACAATGAATTCACGGTGTTCTTATTTCAATTTCCAGGAGTGTATTTTCGCTACCGTTATATCTGAATATATAACGCGATACCATGTAATTACACATATTAAAAATACTTAGATCAATTTTAAATAAAATAAAATCAATACTCAGTGATTTATGAATATAAAAAAAGAAATAAAAATATTTGACAGTACGGGGATTCGAACCCGGGTTCGCAAAATGTGAATTTTCATAACCTTAATATAATTGACTAAATTAAAAATGACCAAAAACAAAATTTTATATCAACATTTAAATATTAAATAATACGCGCTTTACCACTTACACCAAATCACTTTGAATCAAACGTTCACAATCTTAATATTTAAAGATTATTAAGATATTTTTGCAAGCAAATACCTCGAAAAATATGGCTCATTTTGAATAAATGACTGTAAGACAGACATATGGACCTTTCAACATATACTGGGAGTATCGAAATCTGTTCTAAACATGTCTGATGTCTCCAAGTAAGTTTTGGCATCTTGATCCAGTTTAACCTTGCCCATAGTTTCTATAGCACTGTAAATTACGTTGGCGAAATTTTAATTTGTCAGAAATTTGCCACAAACAAAATCAAGCAAATTATGGTTTATAGTGCATTACAGTAAACCTACTACTTTTGATATTACTTGAGTTTGCCACCCCCTTCCCCTTCAAACATGATTCTGCCACCCTGAAGAGCTAAAAAGGAAGATCAACTGCATATGAATTTGCCATATGCAGCCCGTAGAAACATGATTTTGTCGCTCTCTGAAGTTGCCGCCCGGGGCAAGAGTCCTGTTTGCCCCCTCCTATTCTAGATCCAGCTCTGCTTCTCAGCCGTGAGTCTAGCGCATTGCGCACTGCGCTGAAGGCATACGTGGTATGCTGCCAACGACGAATGCGTTGGCTGAAATAGTGTGGAAGTGCCTGTCGCTCTTGTTGGCAACAAATACCTCTTCTTTACAGCTAGGATATGCTGACTTCGCTGTTTGGTATTTTTTCTTTTTTTGTTGCATCACAGGTTTGTTCACAGCTTGTATATCATATATATTATTTCTATAAGGTATTTTTTTGTCACAAGCCTATATCTTCCTTCATACTTAACCGAAATCAATGAATGAGGTGTCATTTTAAAGCTTATGGTCTCCACTTTGGTTAAAACGTAATTTAAGCAAGAAAGTTTTCGGAATTCGGCCCTTAAAGGGCAAGAATGTAAATTTTTCTAAAATGCTGTTTTCTGTGTTACGAGTCAGTTATCTCCCTGGATACCTATCTAAAACCGTTTTATGAAGTATCGTTTTAAAGATTATGATCTCCGCTTTAGTGACCTCATATATTAAGCCAGAAAGTTTTCGGAATTCGACCCTTAAAGGGCAAAAGTATCAATATTTTTGCAATGCGTTTTTGTGTCACGAGCGATTTATCTCCCTTAATATCTAACAGATATAGATAAATGAGGTATCATACTAAAGAATAAGGTCTCCGCCATGGTAACATTATATTTTAAGAAAGGAATTTTTCGTAATTCGACCCTTATAGGGCAAAAATGTCACTTTTTCTAAAATGCGTTTTTTGTATCTCGAGCCATTTATCTCCCTGGATATCTAACCAAAATCGATAAATGAGGTAGTATTATGAGGAGTAATGTCTCAGCTTTGTGACATCATATTTTAAGAAAGAATGTTTTTGGAATTCAACCCTTAAAGGAAAAAAGTATAAATTTTCCTATTACCGATTTTTGTGTCACGGGCGATTTATCTCCCTTGATATATAACCGATATAGATAAATGAGGTATCATATTAAAGAATAAGGTCTCCGCCGTGGTAACATTATATTTTAACAAAGGAATTTTTCGTAATTCGACCCTTAAAAGGCAAAAATGTCAATTTTTCTAAAATGCGTTTTTTGTATCTCGAGCCATTTATCTCCCTGAATATCTAACCAAAATCGATAAATGAAGTAGGAATATAAGGAGTAATATATCAGCTTTGTGAAATCATATTTTAAGAAAGAATGTTTTTGGAATTCAACCGTTAAAGGAAAAAAGTATAAATTTTTCTATAACCGATTTTTGTGTCACGAGTGATTTATCTCCCTTGATATCTAACCGATATAGATAAATGAGGTATCATATTAAAGAATAAGGTCTCCGCCGTGGTAACATTATATTTTAAGAAAGGAATTTTTTGTAATTCGACCCTTATAGTGCAAAAATGTCACTTTTTCTAAAATCCGTTTTTTGTATTTCGAGCCATTTATCTCCCTAGATATCTAACCAAAATCGATAAATGAGGTAGGATTATGAGGAGTAATGTCTCAGCTTTGTGACATCATATTTTAAGAAAGAAAGTTTTTGGAATTCAACCCTTAAAGGGAAAAAGTATAAATTTTTCTATTACCGATTTTTGTGTCACGGGCGATTTATCTCCATTGATATCTAACCGATATAGATAAATGAGGTATCATATTAAAGAATAAGGTCTCCGCCGCGGTAACATTATATTTTAACAAAGGAATTTTTCGTAATTCGACCCTTAAAAGGCAAAAATATCAATTTTTCTAAAATGCGTTTTTTGTATCTCGAGCCATTTATCTCCCTGGATATCTAACCAAAATCGATAAATGAAGTAGGAATATAAGGAGTAATGTATCAGCTTTGTGAAATCATATTTTAAGAAAGAATGTTTTTGGAATTCAACCGTTAAAGGAAAAAAGTATAAATTTTTCTATAACCGATTTTTGTGTCACGAGTGATTTATCTCCCTTGATATCTAACCGATATAGATAAATGAGGTATCATATTAAAGAATAAGGTCTGCGCCGTGGTAACATTACATTTTAAGAAAGGAATTTTTCGTAATTCGACCCATAAAAGGCAAAAAAGTCAATTTTTCTAAAATGCGTTTTTTATGTCTCCAGCCACTTATCTCCCTTGATATGTATCCAAAATCGATAAATCAAGTACGATTGTGAGGAATAATGTCTCAGCTTTGCTGACATCATATTTTAAGAAAGAAGTGTTTGGAATTCAACTATTAAAGGGAAAAAGTATAAATTGTTCTACAACGTATTTTTGTGTCACGAGCCTTATATTTCCCTTGATATCTAATCGATATAGATAAATGACATATCGTATTAAAGACTAAGGTTTCCGCCGTGGTAACATTATATTCTAAGAAAGGAATTTTTCGTAATTCGACCCATAAAGCGCAAAAATGTCAATATTTCTAAAATACGTTTTTTGTGTTTCGAGCCATTTATCTCCCTGGATTTCTAACCAAAATCGATAAATGAAGTAGGAGTATGAAGAGTAATGACTGAACTTGGTGACATTATATTCAACCCCACTATTCATCGCATTTTATTCGCGAAATTTTCGCACGGGTCGTCTAGTATTTATAATAAGAGTTTAGTAATAACTTCGGCATCTTGAATCATAGTCCGATAGTATCATAATGGCCGATGTTTCTAATGATCTCGTTACTTGAAGTTTCTGCCTACCGGTAGAACTTCTGAGTGGCAGCTCTGTATGTATCTATCATCCTGGGGACGCTGCCTAGTGTGTATCATTAGTTGGGAACCAGTATGGCAAGTGTAGGGTTCGAGTGCCCTGTTTCGTTAAGTCTGCAGCTTGTTTAGATGTGTTGTTGGCGCATACCCCCAAACAGGGCAAGCCTATTCCATTATTGAAAGCACCAGTGCCTTATAGATTTGGACGAGGCTTGTAACGGAGGTCATCTTTGCGGATGCAGATGCGGAGGTTCTGTTCAGTGCTTGACATCCACGGATGCGGATGTTTTGCGAAAGCGGATGCGGAGGTGGAAAATAAATTGATAATATTTTAGATTTTAGTATTTTATCAAAAATAAACTTACAATCAAAATAATTAGCTTAAATTTTTATCACAAATTTTACTTTTTGCATAAGTTTAGACTATTTCCATATACTGCCATATTGATTAATTTTTGCCTCATATTTCAACAATAAAAAACGTGGGACGATTTCAAAAGTAAATTAAATTATTTACGCACCTACACAAGTGTCAAAGAAACAATCTTTGTCATATGAACTTTGCGAAGTTCGCGGCTCGACGAATTCGATCGACAAGCACAAGGCCACGCCACGGAATATCATCGTGCCCCCTACCTTTCCACCACTCTAGTGGCCGATTCACAGTCCAGCTTGTATTAAGACCTATGTTGATCCGATTTTCCGAGGTTGTTTGGTTGTGAAAGGGGTTGCTTGACTACATGTGGGACGTGTTGGATATTGTTGGACTCCTAGACAACCAACCTGGCGTCCAACAGGCTATGGCGTTGGATCTAGATTGGAAGGAACATCCTACAAGTGTGCGATAAGGCCACCGGTGTGCCGTAGGAAAGTATGATTGGAAAGGACTGCTTGGAACATCTTGTTGGACCCCTCCTAGTAGCGATATATATTGCAATGTAAACAAAACCTCCGTTATACTTCCGCATTAAAAGCTTCGGATGCGAATGCGAAAGCGGATGTAGGATTTTATGCAGAAGTTCCACACTTGCGGATGCAGAGCTCCGTTACATATTTTATTTTGACTCCGCAACGTGTTGGTGGTGCGGAATTAACAATGCGCTCAGTTTTATCTTTAACTTTTGTTTGAAGTCATCCACATAATGTCTCCAAACTAGTTATTGCTCTAGGATGAACTTCTGGGGGATACCGAACAAGTCCAGACAGAGCGGTCTCGGTCTACCCCGTATATGGAATACTATTGCCTGAGTATTGTCGGCGTATATCCTCACTCGCCACTTGCGACCCCATAAATGTGTCCTTGTATCGATCTATTGGCGGTTCGCAAATACTCTCCAATGTTCATTAAATATGCTGTAATTCGCAACTAACTTTTGTATTGCCTGCCCAATCAATGTTCCATATTTATTATTGATAAAATTCTAAAGTAACGTGTTTGCCTCTTTCAGTTTCTTAGAAGTCGGTTAATTTAATGCTCTGGCGGCAATTTTTCTATACACCTACTTGCCCTTTTCTCACTATTATTATTTTACCTTAAATTTTTTTGAGTGTAATTTACCCACCACCTTCTGTTGGTCTTTAGTAAATTTAATTTAAAATTCTTTCTTTCTTTCTTTCTTTTCTTTTTTTTTCCCTCCAGAAAAACAGAGAAATTATGGAATCGGAGATTAGCTTTGTTTTCCTTCTTTTAAATGGTATAACTACGTTATTTGAAATTTCAAAATAAATTTCCTCATAAGTCCATAAGTAGACACAGATAATTCGTATCCATAAACAAAAAGAAGACAATGAACTTTATGTTGCCTAAATAACCGAACGTCCGAGTTTGTCAGCCATAAATTCGACATCTTTCATGGTTTTCACTAAATCAATACTCACACAGAATTTCCTGGTAAGCACCCATCACACCCATTTTATCCGCCGTCCCTGATTAAAGTGAATGTATCAGTGGCAGATCTACAAATTTTCTCCGAGTCGGGGCAAAAACTTGAGATTGCCGCCCCTTCAAACATGAATTTGCGCCCGAAGCGGTACATAGCTATTCTTTGATTTTGCCGCCCCCTGATGGTTGCCGCTTAGGGCAGCAGAGCTAAAAAAAGGTCACCGCCACACGAATTTGCCATTTACCGCTCCTTCAAACATGATTTTGCCGCCCCCCTGAAATTGTCGCCCGGGGCAAGCGCCCCGGTTTGACCCCTCCTAGATCCGGCACTGGAATGTACAGCCTAATGTGAATGCCAAACCACGATGGCGTCCTATCTCTGTTCGCATATGCAACAAGCTTAGACAGAACTGGCGGAAACTTTTTCCGAGACTGGGAACTCTCAATCTCCGTTTGGACCTATTCCAATACAGCTTATACCATGGAGACATTTATGTTGTATGCAGGCATTCCGGCTGATGGATCATGACAAGGATGGCATCGTGAGCAAGAAAGACGTACGGGAAATATTCGACAGCTTGGGCAGACTAGCGTCCGAAAAGGAGTTGGACGAGATGGCCTCAGGGACCGCTGGTCCAATCGATTTTACTCAGCTTCTCACCCTAAGCGCCGCCAGAATGTATGAAGGTATGAGAATCCATCTTCCATTTCTGTTAGCTTAAAACTTAATCTACCATCTCTGAATGTAGTCAAAAGAAACCAAAAAAGGTTATTTTTATATGAAACCATCAGCATTTTTTAGTTAGTGGTAAACAGTAGTTTCTTACACAACTTTAAATTTAACAAGTAATTAAAATTTTCAAAATGGCTGTTAAGAACATTCTGAAAGAAATTTTCGAAGGCAACAGACGCTTCATGGATTATTCATATTATGTCATTATTTTCTAACATTACTATGGTAATCAAAGTATTCACTCTGTGATAGATAGGCCTATACGATGGTATTTAAGTCCTAAAATATACCGAGAAAGTTTGCTACAATTCGGTGCTAATGTGTAATACTGAATATTTTACAACTAGATGCTTGGAAGAGTCCGAAATGTTAGTGATTAAACAAATCACTAATCAAGTGTCAGTAAAACAAATCCAGTTTCATTGAATTATCTACCCCATGGATTTTTTTCATGTTACAGGTTCTGATGATGACGACGTTGTCATCAACGACTTCAAGACCCTTGACGGTGAAGACAAGGTTGAGAACATAAAGTGAGTATTCGGCCTTTGCAGTGAAATTTGAATACCGAGTAGATATTGTGAAAATGATGAAGATGTGTACGATGTACGTCTGACACGTGTATGACGGATGATGTTAATGATTATCACACTATGCATATTTCCTATTAACTATTTTCATAACTATCTCATATTAATATTTACTGAACGTTTAGACATAGGCTGACAGTAGTTAATAATAACTTTTTTTCCTACTGTGACTCTCGATACTTGTGTCTAGAATATAGTTTCATCGTCCTATTATCTTCAGCGATAAATTTATATTTAAATCATTATATTGTCATTATACCCTCACTGCCTAACGAATAAACTTGTTAATCACTCGTTAATTTACAGCAATTTGCAAAAACACCGGATAAACTTTTATTTTTTATCACCGATTATGACCAAAAATACTATGTAAACAATTTAAATAGTTGGGATTCGGTTTTTGTTTGTTGATCGTGTCAGTATGAGTCGTTAGTGTCGATCAAATTACAACTCTAAATTAATTCTTTGGTATAAAATTAGTGATATCATCCTTAGTACTTTGTAATCCACATAGTTTCTGTGCAATAATGGGCGATAACGTTGAAAATGACAGGGAAATCAAAAAAAAAGAGTATTTAGGGAGTTAAATTATTTGCATAGAAGGCACTAATTAATGAAGATGGATAAGATGTACAAAACAGCAGTTGGAAACGAAAATATCGAAATAACGATCTGATCTGCGATACCAAACGCATTTTTGTCGGGAATAGCCTTATAGGAAATTTAGGACAAACATTGTTTGATAATTTCTAAACTATCTTGCTACCAACAAGATTCATGTTGCGAAACGATCTTGATAACTGTTTGACTTAGTTCACAACCCAAGGGTTGTTTGGAGGCAAGTTACGGTAGAGGTAGAACATCCAGTCCCATTCCCCTGGCACCTACAGTTTAATGTGGCATATTTCACTTGAAAAAAGCAAAACTCGTAATATTCCTTAACTTTTAAGGTAAGCTCCTTAAACACTGCCTTCGTTGGGCAGACATAAACTTCGAAGATACAAAGCTCTTCAAGTCAAAAGAACGATTTAATAATGTTTGGCTCCCTTTGTTGAGGAACACGTGACAATTGCCCATCTTCCTGGCCGAATGAAAAGCCGTCATAACCTGAAGAACGTTTGTACTCTCCGTTGTCTTAACCTGAATAATAGTGTGGTATGTTGGCAGAAAACTGGTTCGAAATTTACCCGGCGTTAACCTGACGACCGACAGAATATTTACAACCTGACCTTGGGTCCCTAGGTCACTCAAGGCGATTGACTCGTGGTTTTCTAAGATAAACTCAAAAGCTTTGTCTCGAGACTATATCTCTCTACCAGACTTCGTATATCAAATGCAATAAACCCTCTGCAGGACTCATAAAGCTATTCATAGTGGTAACTAACTGTAGCTTGTAACTGTGCTTGTTTTGTTGCAGGCTGAAAGATGCCCTCACGAAGTTCGGCGAGAAGTTCACCGCCAACGAGGTGAACGATGCTTACGAGCGAATGGAGATAGACGACAAAGGCCTCATCAACCCCCAGAAGCTGATCAGCAAGCTGACCGCCAACGCCGAAGAGGAGGAAGAGGGAGAAGCCGCCTAAACGACTGCGGGCAGCTGATCCCTTAGCTGAATCGCACATGACTATAATAACGTGGTTCAAACACCAAGGGGCGGAGATGTTTCGTTCTCAAGTGAAGATTTTGCTGTAGTAATATGTACATATAATTTAGCCGTAAGACATCAAGCATTTTTAAATAAAGAGAGACCTGTCATTTACAGTCAATATATATATATATATATATATATTTACTACAAAAGTAAGGAAATGGAAATATTTTGTAAAATCTGTATAAATAAATATTTTGTTTTCAAGAAAATACAATTTATACTTAGCAAACGTTTCTTCCAGCTTTTTGTTTTCAGATTCAAGAGCTCCAAGAAACCACGTAACTAAACACTGCCTTGCGTTACGAAGACGTAATCACATCATTGGCCAATGTGTTAAGACTGCTTAGCGCTCTTTTCATTAATGCTACGTTCTCGCAATTTTTAGTTTCTCAAATTTATGATTATATCAATTTCTTTAATTACGATTTAGGTTCTCATTTTTCCTATTCTTTTTCTGTCATTTTTTTTATTCTTCCTGTAATGATTCTCCTTCTTATCAGCTTATACATTATGACTTTCAATTATGCATTCTATTACTATTCATAACAGATGGAAAAACATGAATAAATCGTTATTGCAAATTAAAATGTTCTTTATTATTCCTTTCATCTAAAAAAAACCGCTGCAAAGTATCTTATAAATAACAGAGAGTTTGTTTCTTATTTCTTACATTTTCAAGATGACTATTTGTACCAGCCTTCTTATTCTGCCTCAGGCTCCATCTTCGCTGGAAGGTGGAGCCTGAGGCAGGCTTCGCCTTACATTGACGCGCTACCTCTGTGGAAAGCCTTAAGAAGATTCTATGCAACTGACTCACCGAGAAAGCACACATTCGTTCATTTTTGTTGCTTGTTGAGAACTTCAGTCTCGCAGTTGCTTACATACAAGTCATAATTTGTTTTCTGAAGTTATGACCTCGGTTCGGCCATCCTGTCTGAGGTTTTCCGTGGTTTTCCTCAGTCAATCTAGGCGAATGCTGGTGATGGTTCCCTACAAGGCCACGGCCGACCTTCCATCCCCTCTCCCACTCCTTAGTGTAGTAGGCTAATAAAATTGTAGTTTAAAAAACTAAAATCACGCTTTCGTAGTAATGTGAACTAAAAGGTTAAAAATAATATTTAACTATAAACATTTTGTTTAACAGTGATAGGACGTCCCACAATTCAGGATAAATTAATTTTTTTGAATAAGCTTAAAGTATAAAGTCACTGATTACAAAATTAACTTTAATGTAAAAAAGCATGGGGTGCTATTTCAGTTGTCATATTTTTTGTCGTTGGCTGTTTGTAAAGACAGAGTTATTGTCAAAAGTTATGTAGAGCGCACCCCACGCTTTTTTAACATTAAAGTTAATTTTGTAATCAGTGACTTTATACTTTAATCTTATTAAAAAAAAAAATTATCCTGAATTGTGGGACGTCCTATTACTGTTAAACAAAATGTTTATATTTAAATATTATTTTTAACCTTTTAGTTCACATTACTACGAAAGCGTGATTTTAGTTTTTTAAACTACAATTTTATTTTTAACTTTTTAGTTCAGATAGTTTAAAAAAAGTATGTTTCTTACTGTTGGCTTTTCTTCGCCAATCTCTCTTTTTCTTTGAGTTGTAGTTTCATTATTAATTATTATTCCCACGAGTAAAATACAATTAAATGGTCAACTCAACAAGAGATCCAATAGCACGGTAAACGAGGAAGGCTACTTTTCTATAATAGTACGAAGTAATATTTCGAATACTTACTATTCAACATCACGTTAAGCTACTTCAGACAGAGAAACATTTCTGGATAGGAGACAGCAGAAGACGATCGTCTACAGCAACCAAGGCTCGTAAATCACACCCGGGAAACTGGAGAACGATGATGATGATGATGGCTATATTGGGTGGGAAATCACCGAAGGGTGTGGCCGCCAAATGACGAAGATTTCTCGAATTGCACCTGTGCACTAATGTCGCGGCTGCATTCGCCTAACTCAGTAATCCCATCAAGTATAGGATACACTGACAACGTGGTGATAGTGAAATTATTGAATTTTTATCGGTTCTTAATAAGTGTGCAAAATTTAAAACGATTCGGACGTCAGGAAGCGGGTAAACACTGAAATGAAAGATTCCATTACATGGCAACCATTTTTCTATTGTTACCGTCAGAGTAACGAGAATAGCAGGACGTTGCTAAGAGACTACTGTATTGTTAACGGTTCTTAAAACGTGTGCAAAATATTTATGTTTTTACTGTCAACGTAATCAGAATATCAAGACATAGCTATGAAATTATTGCATTGTAATCAATTATCAATACATGAGCAAAATTTCAAGCAACTCGGACATCTGGAATTGGGTTAAAATTATATTGCAAAATTCCACGACATTCAACCATTTTTCTGTTGTTACTCTCAAAGTAATGAGCATAGCAGGATATAGCTATGAAATTATTGTATTGTCACCGGTTCTTAATATGTGTACCAAATTTCAAACAGCTCGGACATCGGGAAGTGAGTCAAAATGGAGTTGTAAAATTCCGTTACATTCATACATACATACAAGTCAAGCTAATATAAAGCGTGTAAAAAGGATCTCTGCGATCCTCTAGAAGCCCGCCTCCCAGCCTTCAGCTGGGAGGAATGAAATCGTAAAAAAAAAGACGGTATGTAATTTATCTTTTTACCTGGTTTGCGAAGTTAATTCACCGCAGGGATTGCTACTAAAATTTACCTGAAATAGATAAAAACATCAAGATTTTCCTGTGTTTTTTTCTTTAAAAAAAGCAATAAAGAAACATGTTTTTCCACCAATATTTTTTTTTTTTTTTGCTGCCTTTTAAGTTTACGATATCGGTATTGCAGAAACTGAGTTCCACGTTTACTTTTGAAGGGCGGACAAGTATCGGTGCACACGTTTCCCAAGCACACTAATTCAAAGGTTACTGCAGTGATATTCGGTAGAGGTTTGTAGCATTTTACTCAGGATTTAATTTTCTAGGATTGCTCATAATATATTGACAAGGGAACTGGTTATATTCGGGTAAACTGCAGAAAACAAGTGCAAGGTTGTTATGGTAAAATATTATCACCTCTGCAATCCGAGTGAATATTCAATGATTAGCCTAGATGGTTATGAAAAAACGCCTTAAGACCAATCTAGATATCGGTGGAACACCTGAGCTCGCTGCCTCTTTCCAACCACTAATTATTGTATTAATTGGTAAATAATAATTGATCATCTAAAACGGCAGTTCATTGAGGACATACATATCACATGAACAGATATTAACAAAATATTTGTGGAACTCCTTTTTCTGTGATCAGTATTTTTGAGCAAAATTTCACAATGAATTCCAGTATGCTGTTATTAACTTAACTACACATATCGACTTATACCGTCGATATTCACCAACATACACGTTGAGTAAACTATGCTGGAGCCGGAGCCGGCTGTATGGTCTAATATCCAATTGCTTTTAATCTTCTATTTACTTCCTAATTTACTTCATAGTCTTTTGAAGTTCCTGAAATTAGAAAATTCTATGAGTGTAATCAAGGCTGCCGAAATCAGGTGTGCTCTGTATACGTGCGACGATATCAAGGTGGCAAATCTTTTTTACAATTATTTGACTTCAACATTTCCAAATACAGCAATAGCTTTAAGAATCTCGCGTACGTTGCCGGTCAGTTTCATGTGACGAAAGGCCACTATTCAAGTTAAAAGTGAAAAAAATATTTAGTAATTCGTCTCTTCTTACGATACACAACACATAATAGAATTACCTTTTTGCAAGAACCGATAGATGACGAAAAGATTACCCCCTACTCCTCTGCAATGCAAAAGAATTTTCTCTTCACTCTGATACAAAATCACTTTTACGTGGCTGTAACAATTTAACTCGAACATACAGTTACCCAACGATGCGTATTATCTGTATGACTAACCGTAAGTTGTGGGTTTGTACGAACAATGTTGGAAAAAATTAAGGTGAGGGGTGGGGTAAAAAGAAAAGTGGTAACAATACTTAATTAAATTGCGATGGAGCGCACATTCCCGTGGCAATTTCCCTACACACCATCTTCTCCCTTTCCTCCACCCACCTACATTTGCCCTCTGCAAATTTTAGCTTTAAATTCTTGCAACATTTTTGGTATATTATTCATCATTTCTCTTGGTATCTTATTCTAATCCCTGACACCTTACCCAAAAAAAGATAACCTTCCTACATCCTTGTGTCTGAAATCGAGTGTCAGCTTGTGGTCATGGTCAATGGTTTTACTTTGTTTATTATGGGCATTGTTTCCTGTGGCTGATATATATTATGGATTAATCTGGAGGGAAAAATCAGTTTGATCTTTGAGTAGAATGCAATTTAGTCTTGGTTGTAGGTGCACAACTTTCCATTAACCATAAGACTGTCCCCCAGAGTGGATAATGTAGGTGTGCGCAGTTCCTCAATCACCAGTTGAAGTACAAGAGTCCTAGATTACACTGTCAATTCATTGAACATATACTCTGATGGCAATTTTCCTGGACACCCACTTTTCCCCTTTCCTGTGCCCATCTTCTTTTGCACTCTACATATTTCAACTTTAAATTCTTTCAACATTTTTGGCAAATTATTCATCGTTTCTCTTGACCCCCTTACCTGCGAAAGAAAATCTTCTCAACACCCTTGTGCCTGAAATCGAGTGTCAGCTTGTGGTTATGGTCATCTTTTCCCTTCCACGTATTACTACTAATTCTTACGCCAATATCTTTCCATGCCTCATCACAAATATACACCTTGTACAGTCCTGTGAATCTGGGGGTAGGAGATAGGAAATAACTGTTGAATTTCGTTAATTTAGGTATTAGCTTGTATAAATGTATTGGATATCTCAGACTGCGTGACGAGGTGGGAAAGATTCACGGGATGGTAAATCCAACTCACAAAAATTCCTGCTTCTACGGGGATTTGAACCTAGGACCGTATATACGATTATTAGAAGGTTTCGCTTCAACCACTGAGCTACCAGACAAATCTAATTCAAATCACATGTGTGCTGAGTACTATCTAAATCGCATAAAAACTATGGGTTTCTATCAACAACGTCGGCTTAAATTAAGGATGGGTAAAGTAGGAAAAGGGTTAGGACTTGTAAACCAAACGCAGACAGTATTTTTATATTTGTTTAAAGTATACATATGCACAGTTCCATCAAAATAGGATAAAAACTATGTGTTTGTATGAAGAGCGTTGTCAAAAATTTAGGATGTGGGGGTAAGGGGGGATAAATGCCAAAAGAATCAGTTAGTTACGTATATTGATAAGTAAAGCTTTTTAATGATTGCTTGACGAAGGCATAAAATATAATACCTGGGATTATCTATTGACATTAAGCTAAATTGGGCAGGACATATTGGGAAGGTTGTAAGGAAAGGGTTCAAATTATTGCATTTGTTGGAGACAATTATAAGATTTTTATGGGTATCGAATAATGAAGTTGGAGGGATACAAAGGAATGTAGCTGATTTCTATGTGGAAATTGCTATAAAATGTATTCAGTAATTGAAAAGCTAAATGAGCTGGGATGGGAGTCATCTGGAGATAGAAGGTATGTGAAGAGAAGTGGATTGGGGGGGGGGGCAGGGGGAGTATGTATAAGGCATATATAAATACTGAATAAAGACATCGAAGCAGCATGTGGAAGGGATGAGAGGATCAAGAAAATGAATAGGCAATTGATTTCATATATTAATGTGTAGGGAAGTTTTCATACGTATATAGGGGGGTCAGGAATTCTTACAAATTACCAGGGAGATAATGAACAACATACAATGTTGTAAAGGAGTTTAAAGTATAAATGTGTGTGGATCTTAAGTAGGTATGTGGGTAAAATGCCTCAATGGCATGAGCTCCATCGTAATTAATAATAATACACTTCTATCTTGAGTTATCGCTATGAGTCATGAACTATGAGGAAAAGAGACTGGTGTGGCTAAAATTTGGTTTCCAGAAGGACGATAGTCAAAAACAAAACGAAATGACACAACCTGCTCGTCATCCATTTGGGTGGTCTTTTTAATATGTGAAAAGTGGAATGACAGTGATAAAAGACTAAACAAATGTGTTCTTATATCTGTGTGGAATAGAACATTCACAGTGGAACTCGTGGGGCGTTAAGTCGATCATTCCGGTGTAGCACATTAGAACAGGAAGCAGAGCGACGCCAATGCCTGGGAAAATGCAGATTAAGACGCCTCTGACACCATCGTCCATAATTTTTCGATGCTGCTATGCACACGGTCTTCGCCGATATCAACGATATTCGATTCAATGTAACAACATGCCTATTTCTTCATTAGCTAAAAATCTTCCATCCAGTCAAGCGCCCTTTTAGAAACATAATCATATAATTAATGACTCATAGTTAGGGACCACTCAGTTAGCGATAGGTAGTTGTTTGCGGTCGTAATTTGTAATGCATATTTTCGTTTGTCAAATTACCTTTCGTTTATGATTGCAATTTCTGATTGAAGTTTCAGAACTATTCCATTAAGTACTGAATAAATAAATTTAATGATTACAGCCTTATTATTTATTTCAAGAACGATGTCATCTTTTTTCCGTTAGGTGACATGAAGATTACCGTGCCCCGGTTGCCAAGAAATTCTACAGGACCGTGTAGACTATTTAGCCGTGCACCACGAGAAGGTTAGTTTACATTACACCTCAACAGGGGCTGACATTCTGGTGGGGCTGTGGTTATCCACTCAGATCTTCACGCTCCTCTTCCGTTAAAGTTGTTGGATATAAGTTGTTTTTGAGCTTGGACTTCTAGATTTAAGCCTTTGTAAACCCAATTTCAGAGACTTAAACCGAGAAGTCCAAGCGTATAAACTGTAAAACAGTTTATATTCAACAACTTAAATGGGAGAAAAGCGTGGAGATCGGAGTGGATATCCTTAGCCCCACCAGAATGTCACTCCCTGTTTGTCAATCAACAGGCACTAAAAGGACTCGACCTCCGACGCAGGACCTCTCAACAGAGTTATGTCTGGCCACGGCAGACCTGCTTCATATCTTCACACATAAAGAATGAGAGATTCACCGAACTGCGATTGTGGTAATGAAGAACAAACCATCCGCCACGTGACTTTTGATTGCCCACTTCGAGCATTCAGGGGACGACCGAAAGACTTCATAGACATTTCAAATGAAGCATTACATTGGCTGCGCTATGTCAACTTTGAATTATAACTTTAATTTCGACATGTACCGACTCTTAAATGTAAAATTTTGTGAATGTACTTATATAATTATATGTAATTTATTATTGACTATTGTAAGCCCGTGATGTTTTATGCGTATCGTCACGGGTCAAGAACAGTGGCTTAGCTAGGTCAACAAGGGCCCCGGTGCAAAAAAATTTATTTTGGGCCCTCAGGCCAGATGGGCGACCTTTTTTTTTGCTTTATGTTGCTGGGGGCCCCTGAGCAGTGGTTGGGGACCTCCTTTAGCAGTGAGGGCCGGACCCTTTGTGAGGGGGTCCCTGTGTCTCAGGGGCCCCCTAAGACGACGGTAGAGCTAAAAAAAAAAAGGATGACAGTTTGCCGTGAAGGACCCCCCCTGAGGTATGCTTGGGGGCCCCGCTGCAATGCACCGCCTAGCCCCATAGTCGAGAATAGTTCCAGATTGTAGCGCCAAAGATTATGACAGGCCAGGGCCGGCGCTGGGATTTTGGGGCCCGAGGTAAGCGTTCTTAGCAGTCACGTAACCAGTTGTGGGCCCTCACGCCAAAATGGGTGACGGACCCTACATCTGGTGATCGGGCCCCCAATCAGCCGGGCGGGCCCGGGTGCATTTGAACCGCTTACCCCCCTCCCCCTCCCCCTTAACGCCGGCCCTGTGACAGGCTGACCTGATCTGACCAAATACGAACTTGACCTGTGTATCCCTCTTAGGGTGAACAAAATCTCTTGAGCTTGAAGAACTCGGAAGTATTAATAGACGTAGTTATTAAACACGGACGGGGACGATCGCGCTATCGTATAATTGTTTCAAAGGTCGTGGACTCTATGTTACTAAAATATAAACTTGACTTGTACTTGACCCGTAAAGTTCACTCTGCAATTTTTTTTTTTTTAATCCTGTATGATTCGAAAGCATCAGGTAGTTTTTTTGTTTTTTTTTGTTTAATTGAGACTGGGAAAACACTCATAACGTAATCATTGATCATAGTATCTGTAACGGCCGGAGAACTTAATACACAATCCTTATTATTAAACAGTTGAGCAACTGCGAAGAAATGAATAGCCAAATACTCCATTTGGTAACATATTTGGTCTGATGTCCACTTTAAATAACCTAATAACTCACCTACAGCGAACATAAACAAAGACCATTAACGAAAGTGGTCACTAAAATACCTAAAAAGCAAATAAATCGTAATGTAAACTTTGATCAAGCAACAACATTAGTGAAAGTTTTAATTAAATCGAAATTTGTCCTAAGCCGGAATGACAATTGGCATGAGCAGACCATAAGTAATTAAAGTTTTTTTAAAGTTTTTTTTTATGTTGCTTGCTTTCACTAACATGTTACTGAAAACCGTATCCACGTTTTTTCAACCGTAAAGATTATCGATTATTTTTAACTGTGAAATGCAAAGAAAAGCAAACTTAATGAATGTATTATGGCATTTAATTTGGTGGCAGTTGCTTATCTATTAAATTGAATTTCTTCTAAGGGGGCGTCCATTAATTACGTGAGGTGTTTTTCCGGAATTTCGGACACCCTCCCCTCTCCCTCTGGTGAAACTTCGTGAGATTTGGACGGACACCCCCCTCCCCTTTATGAAGGACCTCGCAACTTTTTTGAGACCTTTTTTTAGGTATCATGCTCCCAAGGGCCGTTATACCCCCTTAAATTCGGTTTTTACCCCCTAAAATCGACTTTCGCGTCATTTGTAGACCTTTTTTTTCCGTTGACGCCCCCTCCTCTTGGTGATTTTTTGGGTGATATTTCGCCGGACACCCTCCCCCCCATTTCACTTCACGTAATTAATGGACGCCTCCTAATGGTATCTCCGGTCGCTGTTTTGCGAGCGAAGGCTGACACGTGACACCGTTCTCCAGCCAATAGCTATTGAGGTGAGTGAATTATGTGCTATGGCCGTATGATAAATAAATAAATCTTGTTTCCCAACATTATTTCAGGTGTCAGTCTATTAATATTGTAATCGAGCCTACAATAGTAAAATATAAATTAAAAAACTTTGAAACGTTACTGCAGGATAAAATAACCGTATAACGTATTGGGTATGATAATAGACTTGGTAACGATAGAATATGAAGAAATGTGCTCTTCCTTCTTCCCGATTTCGAAGGTTTGAAAGGTTTATTCGAAAACGCTGTTGCATATTATAAACAACAGGTCACTGTCACAGAAACGAACACACGAAGCCAATTACAGATAATCTTTATTAATGGAACGAAAAAATTTGATGCTTACTGGAAGAACCTCCGATCCACGACCATTGCTTTTGGTTCAAATCGAGATACTGTTCGTTTTAGTTGCGCTTTACGCTGTTTAGCCAATTAATGACATAGACCTTCTTCGAATATACAAAAAGCAAGGTCTATAACTGCAAATGGCAAATTATAAACAAGCCCCTCGCATGTATGAAAGCGTTACAGAACTGATTAGTAGGCTATTCTGGGAGTCTCTGGTAGATAGGCGACGCACGTTTCGTATAAAATTATTGGAAAACATGTGTACTCCCACTTTCACTTACGAGTGTAGTGAAATACTTCGTCCACCAACCTATTTGAGTCGGAATGACAGGAAAGATAAAATTAGAGAAATAAGGTGCCGCACTGATTCTTATATGAATTATTTTTTTCCCTCGTACCATTAGGGGTTGGAATGCACACGAAAGAGATTAGCTTTGGTGCTGAGCACCCTCTGCCACCCACAATTTTGTGAATGGCAGAGTATATATGTAGATGTAATGTTGCCAAATGACAACAAATGATAGGAACATCGCTTTAACACAATACGTTGTTGAAAGGGATTACTTGTGAGAAATAGGGACGAGGGTGAGATCATACTGTATAATCAACGATTAGGATTGTCGGAGCAATATTCCGTTCGTGCAAAACATCTTTCCCATATCGTCCTGTTATATACCTTTTTCCTTATCAAATTCTTCATTGACTGCGGACAAAGTAAAATAAGAATAAAGTCAATTTTGTTTCTAATAGTTTTCATATCTATGCATCTGAAATATACAAATGGTTTTGAAATTAGAATGTGTCACTGATACGAAAAATATCTCGAAAAGAAATATTTTACTTTTCAGTATAGTCTCCATGATTTTCATTGCAATTGTACCATCTTACCAGTAGCTTTTATTTTAAACCTTCATTCATTTCTTAAGATGTTTACATTTTGGGTATTGCGCCTCATTGTTGACAGGAGGGGAATGTATAGATGGTGAACAATTCACACTGAAAGGTGATAGATGGGCAAATGGTTGTCCAGGCTTTCATTTTAGGCTTTGCAGTTTCCTATAAAAAAATAAAATGTTTATTAACTTGCTAAAGGCAACCCAACGATAATTAACCAAATATGAACGTGGTATGATAGTTATAGTCCGACGTTTGGGGCATAGAATTTTGGCAACAGATGCTAAGTTTAGGATTCAAAGCACGGCAGCGTCAAGAATTTATGAGAGAGTATCTTGTGGACAGATTACCTCGCACACGGGACAGTAAAGTGGACGGCCTAGTCTCCCGAATGATCTAGAGCTGAGAGTGATGCGCAAATACGCCCACGCAACAGAACAATAACACAGCGTAAACTGACTGCCACAATCAATGAGGGTCGCACTTGAAACATGCCTGCACAGCGACAATTTTTCGTAGCCTTTACTCGCATCATAGGTGGACAGTGTTTGTGTCAGTGGCTCACTTGGCCTCGGGAACACATGAAATGGACCTAACCGAGCATAGTGGTTGAGCAATAACGCACTGGCCTCGCATTCAGGAAGACGCAGTTTCAAATCCCCGTCCGACCATATAGATTTTAATTTTCAATTGCTTCTCGAAATCTCCACAGGCTATTGCTGGGATGGTTTTTTCAAATGGCCATGGCCGAATTCTTTCTAGTTCCTTGCTCCCACGCCTTTATCCCCTCTAATGACCTCGACGAGCCGTAAAGCCATAAACGTTTGACTCTAGATGAGAGGAAGAAGTTATCTGTTATTTGGTCGAATGGTTTCCAATTGGTATGCGCAGATGGTTAGATTCAGATGTGGCCCACACCCAATCGGATTTAAATTGTCAGCAAGGCATCGTATAATTTAATTACTACGCTCAGCTGCTTCGAGACGATTTATAGTCAATTGTGTCCCAATAACGGGGGAAAGTAGCAGTAAAGCGCCGTTTTACCACACACACAGATGATTAGCAATTGGTTTTAGGAGCAATTTACACGATGCACGCTATTTGGCCATAGTTTGGCATTCCTCTGGGAGAATATTCGGGTTAAAAACGATAGTGCTATCTGTTCGCTTTTATGTGTTGCTACCGTGACACGTGACCTTACATCCCTCGTGAGTTCCTCCACCAGCCGGTAGCAGCCAAGTGCTGCACGTCGAGTAAATAAAGCTGGTTCCACACATTATTATTTGCAAAGAAGTGTAGAGCGAGATCAACTATAAGGTTATGATTGAGTTTACGAAGCAGATAACTGAGGGTGCAGACTGTTGCACGTTTTTATAGTGTCATCAGTCTCTTGTCTGATTTGATACAATGCTACACCTCTTCCTGTCTTGATATAGCTTCTTCATCTTAACATGCCCAATATAACCTACATCCTTTTATCTGCTTCACATATTCTAATCTTTGTCTTCCGCTGCATCTCCTTCCCTAGGCTATTCCCTCCTTTAACATGTTAACCAAACCAGTATGTCTTGTTAGGACCGAGACGCTGCAATTCTAAAGACGTAAAATATCGGCAGAGCCCGGTAATTACTCAGTATGGTACAGTACTTCAAGAACAAACTTTAGAAATAAAAAATGATGTTGTTGGATAAATCAACGTTTTGGGTATAGTATTGCAAAGTCTATCACAGCAAATGCTGTGACTATATTCACTTTCTCAACCACTTATTTCTGCGAAAAGAGTTTCAATAAAAACAAAACATCCAAACAAACTCTGTATTAGATAATTATGTACGTTTCGCGGCGGCAATGCTTTATAAAATCTTCTCGGGTTTCAAGCCGCGGCTTGAAACCCGAGAAGTTTTTTTTAAAACTCTGTATTGTCGTTTCAGGTTGTGCAGTTTCTAATTTCCAACCAAGAATAGGGTACCTTGTAAAAAGAAATGCAAGTTCATCCTTCCCAATTATTTATTTTTTCTTTGTTACTTCTTTTCAGCAAATTTAAAGTTTCTAATTTTTTACTTTTTTCTGAAAATTTAAATTTTGTAATTTTATAAATAATAAAAAATAAATACATTGGATTTCATAATCGAAAAAAATTAAATTATGCCCGGGGGAGGGACGTGGGAATTTTACATTTGACGGAAGATAGTCGCAATTAGGAAAACTTAAGGCACCTCTGCTCTAGATTAACGATTGCAATCCCGCAGATGAAAACATTCAATCCAATGGGATGTTCGTAGGATTTTTTTCAGCGCATATTTTTAAAACATACTTATTTAATGTGTTAACAGATTAAATAATAAACGTCTGTTAATTAAATCAATAAATCAATTTTAATGTTAAATGATAAAAATTAACGGTTAACAATATTTTAATTGGCACAATGACATTAAAATTTTTTAGCCTGTCTTAATTATATTTTGAGCTTTGCATTTAAAAAAAAATCTGAACCAATTTTTAAATAAATTATCACAAATGCAAAATATTCAGTCTTAGGTCATAATCATATCAGTTTGAAAACATTGTATGCATAATGTCCAAGTCACCAAATTTTTTCTTTTATTCTAAATAAACGATCTATAACGCCGAGAGAAAGCATTCTATTTCATTATAACTTTTGTTGTTGTTTTTATGGCTTTAGGGCGCGTCGACAGCGAATTATAACTTTTGTTGTCTTTAGTCGAAATAATAACAAAAAGTTGAATTGACGCAAGCTATTCACTCAAAAAATAATGTACTGGGGCGACCTTTTTTTTAGCTCTACCAAGTCGTGTGAGGTTTGCTGGCAGGGGCTCCTGGACCCCCTGAACTTGGGGGCCCCGGTGCACGGCACCGCCTTGCCCTCCGATAGCTACGCCACTGACTGCGATTGACCAAATAATCGCAAGCGGGATCAATCGAAAGCCAGAGCGGCTTTCGTCAAAGAAACATGTGTTTCAAATGCATAGAGGCGGCAGTCGAGACAATAAGTGAAAGGATATACAATAACCTTTTGATAACTGCTTTATAATAGGTATAATCGTTAAAATTACAATGAAATTAGTTTCGTATTAAAGGATAATCAAATTTTCAGCCGCAAATACAGGAAGTTGTCACAATTAATTTATCTGCAAATACAGAAAATGGGAATATAGAAACCGTGAATGAAAAGCTTTGACTGTAGTTCAGATGACGTATGCGACACATAAAAAATACTTATTATATTGTAAGAAAATCGTACCAAATACGCAACATGACTCAAATTATAGAAATGTGTGCTCAGAACAAACGTAAGTTTCATTAATACTTAAAACTGAATTTATTTACTTACGAATGACGAAAGTTAACAAAAACAAACGGTTGTTCACACGAGTCAAATGCTGGGCCGGTAGCTAGAGTTGAATTTAAGGTAGGGCAGAGATGGTTACAGGTAGGGCGGAAGCTAAAATTTATTGATCTAATCTGGTGAATCGATTTTGTTGTACTTGTGATTGTGAGTGAGTGAGGTAGTATTTGATTGTCGGGAGGGGTGATAGATAAGAGAAATAAAATCATTTATTCAGGATTCTATTATTTCCACAAACATATTATTATTATTAGGCTTTTACGGCCTCACTGGACCACTTAAATCATTTTCTGGTTATCTTCTTAGGCATGTCCATGCACCCTTCTTTCCGAATTTCCCAGTATCTTTTCATTCATTTTGATCTTCTTTATCTTTCCTCATCTGTAAATACCCTCTTCATTGTGTGTCGTTTGTCTATTTTTGGTTAAATCTTATTCTTTAGTCTTTCAGTTTTTCTGTTTTGTTTCTTAGATCATCCAGGGTTATTTCTAATTCTTCCATATCTTCTCTAACTTGCTTAATCCATCCTGCCTATTGCTTTCAGCTTCCAAAGTTCTCTCTATTATTCTTCTTATTAATCAGGTTTCTTGTATCCTCATAATGTGACCAAGGAAAGAAATTCTATTCTTGCGTATAGTATCTGTGATACGCTCCAGTTCCCTGCACATCACCGCATTTTGGCACTATCCTCCATTGTCCCTCTTTCTGATATTTTTTATTTCGACATGTTCTTGCAATTCTTCTCTCCACTTAAAATTTTGCCAATTCTGTTTTTCTGCGTAACTTTGTAGAGTTTCGCTTCCGTATGTTACTTTTGGCTGAACCAACGTCTTGGAGTGTTTTAATTGATAGACATGTTTTGTTGTATGTAGAGCACATTATTTTTTGAGCTTTTATCATTTTGTTAGTTCTCTCTTGCCAGGCAGGTTTTTCATTCAAGTTGTATGTTATAACTTCGCACAGGTATTTAAATTGTTCTACTATTTTTATTTTCCTGTTATCTACAGTTATGTGGTTTATCACTAGAGGCTCTGTTACCATAATTTCAGTATTTTCAAAAGATATTCATAGTCCTTATTTCTGTCCTGTATTTTGTAGACTAATCATTTGATTCCTGACTTCTTGTAGGTTATTAGCTAGTAATGCTAAGTCATCTGAGAATCCCAAACAATTTAGGTTTATTTGATCCTTCTTGGTGGCAATTTTTATGTTTTTAGGATTTTCCTTGTACCATTCTCTCATCACGCATTCAAGGGCACAGTTGAAGAGCACTGGTGAAAGACCATCTCCCTGTCTTAGCCCTGTTTTAATTATAAATGATTCAGATAGTTCTTCTCTGAAACCTACTGTGGATTTTGTATTTGTGAGGGTTAATTTGATCATTTTTATTAATTTGGGATGGAGTCCAAAATTCCTTAATATGTCCAGCAATAAATCTCTATGGATACAATCATAGGCTTTCTTGAAGTCTACAAATGTTACTACTAGTTGTTTTTGTCTCCTTTTGTAGGCATCCATTATTAGTTTTAAGGTGATTATAGTTCTGGTAGCTTCTCCATGGTCTAAATCCTCCTTAATATTTATTTATTTATTCCAACGGAAAAACCATTTTACATTAATATATCTTATGATAGCTACTTAGTAAACACAATTACCACTATTTGTGAACAAATTAGTTACAGTGAAAACAAGAAGATAACAAAAAATAGCAAGTATAGTTTGATATTACTAAAACTAGAAAAACAATTACACAGAAGAAAATTATTAATTATTCTAAAACTAATAATAAGACTCAACATAAAACTACAAAAAAATAAAAATTATTACAGGGAATAATAGACCGTGACTAAGCCCATCATTGCTGACTCCACTCACGTATGAGTACTCGCTTGAAAACAGCAACACTGTCAATGAAAAAATCAAGTTCAGGAGGTACTCTGTTACCTAGTCTCTGAATCCATTCTATGGCACTGCTAGCCTCATAGTTTGTGCGCAGATGTCTACGACCAAATAGTTCTCTCAACCGTGTACCAGACGGACAACGAAAATATACATGTCTGAGAATTTCAGGGCAGTCTATAACACCTGAGATTACTTTATGCAGAAAAAGGACACCATGAACATTCCGTCTCGACTCCAAAGGATGGAGGCCAAGGTAGGTTCCAACAGCAAGCAACGGAACGTCTTTGTAATGAAAGCCCATGCGACAATCTATAAGCCTTAAGAACTTATTTTGAAGATTCTGAATGTGTTGAATTAGTGTGATCTGATGAGGCGAACATACAACGCTGCAATACTTAAGTATGGGTCTGACATGGGCACAATACAAGAGCCTGAGTGTCTGGATATTATTAATAAATCTAAAAGTGCGTGCCAGTAAGCCCAGGCACTTGGAGGCCTTGGCACATATGTTGTGGACATGTTCTTCCGGACTGAGATTGTACGTCAGAAGAACTCCTAGGTCTCTTACAGTTGTGCAGCGATTCAGTAGCTGATTTTCCATTTCATATTCAAAATGTAATGCAGATTTAGTGCGGTGAAAAGTAATGCAGGAACATTTATTAAAATTAAGTTTCATACTGTTTTGTTGGCACCATTTCACAATAGCTTTTAAGCAATTCTGAAGATCTAAGCAGTCGTCTCGAGTCATGATTTTCTTGAAAATCTTAATCTCATCTGCAAAGAAAAGGCAACTGGCAAAAATATTAACTAAATCATTTATGAATATATTGAACAGCAATGGTCCTAGGTGTGAACCCTGAGGTACTCCAGAAGTTGCTGCGAAAGCAGATGACAATGAGCCAAAAGCCTTTACAATCAACCTTCTGTTGCTGAGGTAGCTACAAAACCACTCCAATAATTTACCAACGATGCCATATTCCTTCAACTTAGTAAGAAGGTGGGGATGGCTAACTTTATCAAATGCCTTTTAAAAGTCAAGATATATGACATCGAGTTGTTTTCGCTCACTAAATGCTCTAATTATTCCATTCTGAAGAATCACAAGGTTAGTTGCTGTTGATTTTCCAGGGGAGAAACCATGTTGCTTTAGAGTAATTATGTTACGAAACATGGGATAGGTTTTGTTTAGCACCAACTTCTCGAAGATTTTTGCTAACACCGATTGTATAACAATAGGTCTATAATTCTTAACATCTTCCTTCGATCCGCATTTAAGCACAGGAACAACATGACCAAGCTTAAATACATCTGGAAAAATTCCTGTCTTTAGAGACCTGTTAAACAAGTATTTTAAAGGATGGCAAAGCAAGACACTACAGTATTTCAAAACATTAGGTGGTATTTGGTCAGGGCCACAACTCTTCGAACAGTCTAGCTTGCCCAATGCTTTATAAAAATCTTCATCAGTGACTGCAAGTGTACTCAGACTATTACTAGTACTGAAATGGATATTGGAAGTAGACGAAGATGGAGGTGTAAATACTGAAGAGAAGTATTGTGCAAATAGATCACACATTTGCTGTGGGTGGGAAGTGAAAATGTTAACGTGTTTGGTGCTCCTTCAGCTTTGCTAATGTTACGGATAAAATTCCAGAATAATTTGTGATTGTCATTGCACATGTTCAACATAGTCATTGAAGCATTTTTTAGATAAGAGACGAGATTAGTCTCTCAATTTTGAGAACAGGACATAGTACTCATAATCAAAGGTCTCCTTATAAGCTTTGTGGAGTCTTTTCTTTTCTATGACCAATTGTATAAGCTCTGTAGAGAACCAACATGGGAATTTTGACATTCCAGTTTTTTTCAGTGGTGTATACTTGAGCACAATTGACTTCAATACGTCAGTGAATTTTATGAACAGAGTCTCAGTATCGGTTGATAAGTCAAGGGATTCAAAATTGGAATGCTTGCCATTCTTTTGTGACCCATTGACAGCCTCTGAGGCCTGTCGATTGCAGTCAAAGTCGAAATCGTAGATTTGCACACAGCAGTACTACATCCTTTGATCACCACAGAAGCTAAAAGTTAATATGTATCTTTGAATGCCAATCGCTGCCTGTACAAAAAACGCAATTTGTTTTCCATTTTATCCATGGAGGAAGGAAATATATGGAGAAGAAGTGACGTTAAATCGGTGAAGCAGGCTCTAAACTCTCCCGCATGGCGGCAGCAGCGGTATTGCGCTTCCAAACAATTGCGATGTTCACATTGTGTTAGATGTAGTGATTATTTCATTTTGAAATGTGTATAATTGTTTTATAATGCCATCTTGTGTTGCGTACGGTTGCACAAATAGGCCAGACAGGAAAGAACCGGGAATATCATTTCATAGGTAAGTTAAATTCTAATTATCGTTGTTGAAGTGAGCTGTAGAAGTTGCAAACTTCGCTGCCTGTCTATAAATATTTAGTCATAGCTCTCAATGGGATGACTTTGTTCTCAAATTTTTGTTGGTGTAGTGTAGAAAATCAGCATACCTTGCTATTTTGCACATAATAGACTAGCATTACTTTTTAACGAGTGTAGAAAATGAGATTTAAGGGGGTGTGTTTTACATCGCGATTCAGTGAATTTAGTATTGCGCTTTCTTTCGTCACGTTGCAGTTTATACTGTATGATGAAATGAAATGTGTTAAATTATGCTATGCAATCTAGGAATCTTGATGAAGCAAACGATGTTGTTACTGCAAATACAGTTTGCGATTCAAATACGCGTGTGTGGGTATGTCTACATAGTTTGATTCTGTAGCGACAATTTAATGGAGATTGTGGTTAGGTCTAAATGCAGTCTGTACCAGAATGGTTTTGTTGTTCCATGAGGGACAAAGAATTTATCTATTACTGTTAGTAATTTCATGAGAACCAAGTTATGACAACACGTATATCGCGATGGAAACTACTTCCAGCCATTTCCAATTAAGATTACGTAGTATGTTAACAAGATAACTATTTTTATTCTGGTCTAGGCCACATTTAAACCTAACCACAAGTGGTAGTAAAAACAACTGAAATATCCATTCTGCATGTAATTCATTGTAGCTATGGCAGAATTAATTTTTGGTCCAGGCCGCATATAAACCCAATCCCAGTATATCCCGAAAACTAAGCAAGATATCGAAAAATTTTTCTTTTTTTCGATTTGCCTCGTCGTGTTACATAGGAATCGATCATTAAATTTGACTTTTGCGAAAGTTTTCTTCTCCATTTCAACGCAAGACACCTCACTTTGGTACAGTATATCTCTAGAACTAGGTGAGATATCGAAAATTTTTATTCTTTATTTTTCATTTATCTCGTCTTTTTAAATAAGAATCCATCATCAAATTTGAATTTGGCCAATTTTTTCTTCTGAATTTCAACCAAAACCATTTCACATTTGGTACAGAATATCTCGACAACTAAGCAGGATATCAAAAAATTTTATTCTTCATTTTTTATTTGTCATATCGAGTTACATAATAATCCATCACCAGATTGCGGCGTCAAGTTTATCCTAGAGTCCCCTTGAGGTTTTTGTACATATTCCCCGTGTCTGTATGGAAGCGGCCATGCCCCTCCACTCCGGCCATGCCCCCCCCCACTCCTCCTGCGCCCTGCTTCACTTCAATACGTGGTGAAGGTCTCTTGCGTCGTCTCTATATATTTCCTTCCTCCATGGTTTTATCCTCGCAATGACTCAAATAAGCTTTGACCACGGTAGCCTCTTCCCTTGATGGAATTGTTAGATCTGAAAAATCTAATTTATTTACTACATAGAAACTTACAGGTTACATTCAAAAATGAAAACAATAAAATAACTTAAATATCTAGCATCTATATACAAACTACTTAAAAAACCTAAAAATCATAAAAGCTATGGTCCCCCTGTGGCAAGGTATCAAGAATGCTGGTTACATTCCAAATTGTATTGCCAATGAAATTTTGTTACCAGCACCATCGACTGATTTTGGGGTAAGGTGTTTAACAATTTTCTTTGTACATGGACCCCATGGACCAAAAGTTTCAACCCAAGTGGCATAAAAATAAATTCAAAGTTGAAATTGTGAATTGGACATAAATAAATATCACCAATATTTTACAAGCAGCAACATAGTTTTGTTAAATTTTCTCTCACATAAATTTTTCAATGGTACCATTTTGTCTACATCCACCTCATTAAGGCTCACTAATGAATGTAGTAGATCATCGTTGTCCAAAAATCTTCTTTGTAACTCAGCAATTAGTACGTCCAACATTTAAAAATAATCAGATTTAAATTGCTTAGCACCCTGGTCTTCTATTTTTGTCGAAAGAGCCGTCATTAAGTAGGCCTATAAATCATCCATCTCATTTGATTTTCCTTTTGAGCCTCTTCGGAATCTGGGTCCTATTTTCAGAATTGCCACTTGTCATAGAGTTAGCTTCTTCCAAAATTTGATGATACATTTCATCTGATCTCAATTTTATCATTTTGGACGATTGTTGTGGCATCTTTCAATCTTGCGTTTTGGGCTGCAGGCTGAAGCAGGGATAAGATTTTTTTGGCCCCAAACATGGCCATTCAGAATTCCAGGTTGAGTATGACTTTTAATGCTGATTTTCTTAGCTCCATCGTCACCAGTTGAATCTGTCATTTTTAATTTCAACTAAAGTCATCAACATCGATGAATAATTATTGTTTACAACTTTTGTAAATGCTAAGTGTCTTGACCAATGCTGTTCAAGGAACCAGCCAATCCTTTTTCCACTATACAAGGCAGCTGTTTTGCCATGGTGAAAGAATTCATGTAACATGATGTATTGATTCAAAAAAGACAGATGAAAGTCTTTTCCGACATTCTCCTGATGAGTATAAAATGCAAGAGATGGTTGTACCAGTAGACATGAGGAATTATTTGGCCATATTTATTTTCTATTCTGGGTCGCAAACTCCTGAAAACTTTCCCATACATCACACTTGCGATATTATAGCATGCCGGGAGAGGTCAATGTTATTTTCTGTTAGCATATTTAATGTTAATTTTGTGAAAGTGGCTGTAACAAGTTTTTCAATAGTTGTAACTGTCAGCAACGGACTCATTGACGAACCTATCCTTAATGTAACATATTGTTACTGCAATATTTCCTCGGTTATTTTTATCTCTCATCCCATCTTCCATTAGAGGAAACAAGTTCACGCCAGATTCCTCAATATCTTTAGCAATGGAACCCCGCACTGCTAGAACCATTGCTAGAATTATTTGATTTGAATTTCAGGTGACCGATATGTTGCGTTTTGGTGTTTTATCGATAACTAGAAGTTCTACTACTTCAATAATAGACATTGCATAAGACCTATCTTTTTCTAATGCTTCTCGACATATTAACGTTTCATCATAGCTAGTACAATTTCTATGTACAATATTCTATGTACAATAAATCTTCTAGGGTTTGCAGCCGGATTTTATTATAAAGCGACAAGCTTTCGGCTACTAGCTCAGTAGCCATCTTCAGGTCGATTATGTATCGGCGATCTTGCCTTGATGGATACCAGGTATCCATCAAGGCAAGATCCATCAAGGCAAGATCGCCGATACATAATCGACCTGAAGATGGCTACTGAGCTAGTAGCCGAAAGCTTGTCGCTTTATAATAAAATCCGGCTGCAAACCCTAGAAGATTTATTGTCATTTATTCGCCGGGAAAGCCTGCATTCGCATATATTCTATGTAATTTGTCCTGCCACATCGCAATGACTTGTATATGAGAAATGGATTTTTAATACATTTTTTCCAATTTCTGACTCCTGTGAAAGTGTACAATTCTGATTGCTTCCATGAGGTAAAATTGCTGGCAACAGTAGCAAAAAGCAGCGTCTTTGTCGACTGAATTCTACAACCAATTTGTATCACTTGAACCTGCCAGTCCACTACAGAGGTCCTGTTATTTACTTTTAGATGTATATCTAAAATAACTTGCTTCATCGGTTCTCTGATTTGTGCAATATCAGAAGGAATACTACAGCTAACATTACCAACATGTTTCACCAAACTTGTTTCTATAGGGCTGGGAGTGGTAATTGTATTTTGTGCTTCCATCTGTTTCGAGGAATGAGGTCCTTCATGGTTAATTTCCTCTTCAACTCTTCGTTTTTTGCCAAAGTAATTCCGTATATCCGTCACAAAATCAATCGGTCTTCAGTTCACAGCACTAAATAGACAAGTGTATCACTAACTGCCTGAAACATTGTACCTACTCTACACTAATAAACAACATAGACAATATATACTTCAAATGTCATCTGTGGGCAGAATAACGAATTAGTATATATGACAGTGACGAAATGTAGTAAATTCGGAATTGTTTACACGTCGCTATGTTAGTATTAAATTGATTTTTTCCCCATCATTTCATACTATGAACAAACAGTTTATGTAATTAGCATATTATCTTAGTTGATGGTATCTTTTAAGGTAGGGCATTGGAATTTTAAGGTAGGGCATTGCCCCACAATGCCCCCCCTTAGCTACGGCCCTGGTCAAATGCCAACTGCAAGGGTACAGACAAACAGTGCAAAACATCCGATAGAGACCGAGTGGGGCCGGAAAACAACGACGGGGCAGGCAATCATTCATACTCACGATTTCGCCGCATAATGTGGATCCGCTTAGTTTTATTTGGGATCCGCCAGTCTATTAATGCGGTGTCCCGCTTTGCTGAATTGCAATCCCTTCTCTAGATCGACTGCAACTTCGGGCATGGAGGTGTGCAAATATCTTGTGGTTTTGTGTTGCATGGTATCCTCATTTCGTATTAACGATTTTTAGAAAGGAAATTGCAAATTTGACATTGAGGATGATTAATGACAATTGTTACCCAATGATTTCTGAGGCTTCTTTTACTACAAAAGGAGAAAAACGAACTTCCTAAAATGATTGCTTAACTAACCTTTTTTTAAACAGTTGCATAGTCTAGGGTGTACAGACGTCGAATTAATTAGTTCCATGTACTCGACAGCATTTCAGCTGATATTTCCGTCAGAAACCTTGTGACGCCTGAATCAAGGTTAATATTTGCGTAATGCCATTTTACGACACGAGTCCAGTTACTTTTTCGCTTTTTTCAGGTGTATTTATAGGCCACTTAGTTCCTCGAAACTAGCTGCACAGACGTCAAAGAAGGTGGCAACCAAGGTTGGTGGTCTCGGCGAATCGCGTTACAGATGCTTCGTGTGACCTGGTGAGTGAGGAGGGGAGAAATGGAGACGCCGCCGCCCACGACAGTGTCCAGGTGCGGGCCTCGTCTGAAATAAACGAGATGAGACGAAGAGAGAGCCTTGGCGTGCAGCCACTGGAGGATTGCCGGCTCATTTCAGGTCGTACTCTTGATAGTACTCCATATTGCTACATAATAAAAAGCACGTGTGTTGAGTAAATGACATGGTACAAATTGTGTGGTGGTGGGGAAGTTGAAATCAGTAGCGGGATAAGGTAGGGGAAAAAGGAATGGGGAAAATGGGAGAGTAGGGAAATTGCCACTGGAATATGCGCTCCATCGCAATTGAAAGAAGCCATCTTTTGAACGTCTCTGCACTTTCAATTCCATCGCCTTTTTACAAAGTAAACAAGTTAAGCGATTTTAAAGTATCCTCACACCTCAGAGTAGTTATACCAAGCGAATGGGCTGCCCAACTTACCAGGATCTCCAGTAACGATCCCTTTGAATTCCCTCAAAAAGACAACGTTCAATTTTCTTGCATGCACTGTCGTACAGGATGAGAGAGAAATAATTTAATTGAATTAATCTTATAGACAACAAGTTTTTAATACAAAAAAAGATGAAATGTTATCTGCAGTTTTATAACTTCTTCTTCCCATTCAAGGATTAGGCCTGTTGCCCTGTGCTGGTTTCAGAGACTATTCCCATCTTTTCCTTTCTGTACCTATACTTCTTGTACCTTTTGATCAATATTGGTTTACTACTTTTGGGAATCGTTCATCATTCATTCCAATTCTCTCATCTTATTCCTATGTTTCTCTATCTTGTCATTCATACAATATGTTTTCCACTCCTCTCTTTCTTATTAGATCAAACCTTGCCCATCCCTTCTCAGAAGTTTTATAACAATTGTCCAGGTTACATTGTTTTGGTTCATCCTTTCTTCACCATTGTAGTATGAAAGAGTGATATTGTGTCTCACTTATTAAAAGACATGGCAAGGTATTGCTGGGGACCTCATTCATATTCTATCTGTAGCAAGCCTTTTAAGTGACCTTAATATCTAACAAAGCTTTGTTTTCTTCATATTTAAAATTACATGTTAAACCTCAGGTTCGCTTACAAAAAGACCTGGACTGGTTGACAAATTGAAATTCTGCATAGTACACAGAAAAAAGTAATTTGATCAGTTGTAATAAATGATCAATCAGATCATAAAAACACGTTCTGCAATGATTTAGATATTGTTATCATGTAATTTTCCTTCTGGTAGCCAAATAATGTAAGGTCAAGGCAATTCACAGAAATTTTGTTTCCTTATGATTAAATGTCCATGTTAAACTGTAGGTCCCAGAGGAATGGAACTGGCCATCCTACCTCTGACACAATGGCTTAGTATGCCTCCTTTGGTAGGATCCAACCAACCTTCAGTTTGTTGACTAAGTTACATATGATTAAATGCTGCTGGACTTCATTTTCAGGTTCTCATGGTTGCTGGTGGTAGTGTTAAACATCACCTCTTCTTCTTCTTCCTAGCCAGGCCTATCCTGGTGGCCTTTTATGGTTTCAATCCATCTTTTTGTGGGTTTTCTTACATCTCTCCTGCCTCGGGGTTGGCATTTGAGGCTTTTTTGTGGGATCTGATCTATCTTAAGAACATAGGAAAGGAAGAGGAGGGTGAAGAGAGTGCTGGGAATGTATAGGGCATATGTTGGAGAGAGGGGCCAGAGGGATATTGCTCAAAGAATACGATTTAATGCATAAGGGAGTGGAAAATTTTATTTTGTTGGTGAGAGTGTCAAGGATCTGAACAAACCACCAAGTGAAGTGATGAATAATTTACCAAAAACGCTTAAGGAATTTAAAATTTGTAAATTGGAAAAGAAAATGGGAGAGGAATTTAACTCTCCAATTATTGAAGAATTAAAAAAAAAATATAGACTGGGGTAATTAGATGACTACGGGAATTGCCACCAGGACGTTAGCTCCATCGCAGTTAAAATTAATAATCTTAAACATTCCACAATGAATACAGCAAATTATGCAAAAAGTGTTTTCAAATTCTAATCATGAAGTTATTACTATTACTCTGTATGGAATTTGTTGTTGTAGAACAGTCATATGCTAACAGTCATTATGCTTTTAGAACAGCCATAGCTTGATATGATTCAAGATTGACAGAAAAAGTTGATTACAATCGCAAGATAACAGAAAGTAAATACAAACAAGGATACAAAGATGACCTAATCATTTACCAAAATAGATGTAGGTTTCCTGAAACAAGATATATTCATATAATTATTTGCTTTTTTTACTGTAGCACATGACAAGCAAATGACAGGTAGGGTACAAGGGCCAATTGTTGTGATTGATGGCAGTTAAGCAGACAGAAATTTCGACGCCACATTCAGAAATGGAGAAAAAAGGACAGGCTCATTTGGAATTGTTTATTATTAAGGACCATAGTGATGATGTCAGTTATGATATGGTCTCTGAACAGATCGTACATCTTATCCCAAAGCAACTGGTGGTTGAAGAAATATACTTAAACTTTGCCAAATCAATAAATAATGAGTAAAAATTATATAAAGATATCATAAGGAAAGGAAAAAAGGAGCTGATTAGCATATAATTATATGAAAATACAAACAATATTAAATAAATATTCCAGTTTATAAAATATGAATTTCACTAACATCATCACTTGTGAGTTATGGTTCATGTTTGGTAGAGATAGTAGGGACAGAAACAGAAAATAGGAGTTGGGAAAGGAGGAAAATTTGAATGGATCTCTGGATAGTATCCTAAGCTGTAACTCGGTGGTTATCTGAGATTAAACTAGCAGGCCAGTTCCAACCTTCTAAGTTTAGAGGGGCTGCTGTTGTAGGGGTATACTCTGATGGTATGAATGGTGAATCAGGAACTGAAATTGTGTTGAAATGTGATCTTAACAGCTACGAGGTGATCTGGCTCCTGAGTTAATACCATTTTTCTGTAGTTATTCATTCTTATTGACAGATGATTAGCTGAACAGTGGTTGCAATTTAACTGATATATGACATAGGAAGTTTTATACTCTAAAGTTACAAAGCTTGAATTGGTGGTGGGATTGATGAAGGTGGTGGAAGCAGGGTGTATGTTACACATCTAACAGTATGGTCTTTTGAATGGGTGTGAGCCATGGGACTGCTTAGAGGAGGAGGATAGTAGTATTATTGTACCAGGGGTTGGCTGAAGGTAGAGGGTGCCACTTAAGTATGTTCTGGGAGTGGCAAAAATGATTTTGGGGAGAAAGGATCTCATTTTAGGGCAAGTTTGAATGAAAAACATAATCTTACTGTCAGATTCAAATGATGGATTCAAGGCCTGGGAAGTACCGTTGCTAGATTGTGCTCATTCTAATATCACAAATAATGGTTGAGTATGTACCAAATCTAATGGGTAATAGTGGGATATCAGCAGTGGAAAAATCTAGGAATTTTCCAATGTGGGTATTTTGGATGTTCCCGATGTTGCCATCCTGAATGTTGCTGCCCGGGGCAGTAGTGAAGCTAAAAAAAAAAGGTCACCATGACATAAATTGCCGTCCTTCAAACAAACCCTACTGAAATTGCCACACAGGGCAAGCACCATGGTTTGTCCTATCCCTTCCTAGCTCTGGCTCTCGGAGCTTGGAGATGATGTCAGAATACAGTGTGAGGGACTGCTTGTCAGAGCATATACTATGGTCACTAATATCAAGGCTCTAAAGGAGCGGCATTTGATGTGATAGGGATGAGAGCTGTCAAAATGCAGATACTGTTACAGGTTAGTAGATTAGATGTGGACTGAGGTTGCCCTTGGAAAGGAAAGCTTTTACACCCAGGAAACTAGCCTGGGTGTGGGACTACAACGATATGAAGTTCAGGGTATTACTGGAACTGGGGTTGTTAATGAAGATAAAACAATGATTTTTCCCTTGAGTCCTTGTCATAAAAATAGATCAACAACATGAGGGGTTTCAGATTGGGTTGATCTAAAGATAACTGTTCTAGAAGGCCAAAAAGAGTTTAGCATCCAGGTACCCATGGTAGTGCTGCAGATTTGATGATAGATTTTGTCATTCAAGAAAAGTAGTGATAATAAATTATCATGCAGACTAGCATTGGGAAGAAACATGTGCATGGGAGGCTACAGGGAAGGCATTGATCTAAGAAATGTTCCATTGCACTGAGCCCATTGCTTTGATGAACTGTAGCAAGTCAGAGCAGAAAATGTTAGGTTCCCTTAATCTGGGAGGAGATCTGACTAGCTATGGGTTGGAAATATTGATTTACAAAAGCAGAAGAGCCATTCTTTAGAAAATCAATAAAATGCAACTGTGAGTATGTGGGAATTTTGGGAAGCAGGTACAAATTGTGGGTGTGTGGATTACTGGGAGTTAAGAGTGAGATGGACTTGAGTGTGAGACCTTGAAGAGTCCCATGAATCCCTGTGACTTCTTGTCGCAGAAGGTGAATGGGCAGTTGGTATTCCTATCTGATAATTGGCAAAGGGCTTCAGCCATATAGTGAACTCGCAATGGTTGAGCCTTTTTCTACTCGAAGCATGAGTAGCTTTGGACTGGTGGAACATTCTCACATTGCAGAGGTTTCAGCAGGACTAAGTGTACTGGTTTTAGTTAAGTGTTTTTGAAGGTGGGGTGATGCTAGATTGGCGGATATGAAATCCTGAAACATTTGAAAAGAATGGTTCTAAGGTAACGATGATGGGTGAAGTGGGGATTGTGGCTAGAATTTTTAGATACATGACGAAGACTCACCTCATGTCTCACAACTGATTCCCTTGCACTTTGCCTTGTCCTTGAACATAAATATTACACAATAAAGGTGTGTTATTTATGTTATCATCATTGCACTTCTGCCTTCATCTGTGATGTGTTTACTTTCCTTATCCTATTGGTGCTAAGTATCAAAATAGAACTACAAATTAGGATAGGGAAATAAGCCACTGTGCAGCATGACCATATGTAACAAAAATGAGCACAATGTCTCTAGAGTTCATGTCCATTATGTGTATTCATGCTGCCCAGCCATAATTTATGGTAAATGGTGGTTTATTTCCCAATCATAATTATTTACATAGGGATTACCCAGCACAGACTTTGAGGCCATTGTCACCAACACAGTTAAGACAGAATGTGAAAAGAGACGGCTTGCTGACTGCCGGGAAAAGGGACTTTGGTATTGTGCTATCTGCAACAACATTGTAACAAGCCATGGTACACTCAACTAGAGCTGAGCAGAAAAGATATTAAATTGATCAAAAGACTTAGGGCAGGACACACTTCATTACACTACAAAAAATATATCATGCAGTTGATGGATTTGCCAATGTGCCCACCTGTGTTGCTATGTACGATATTTATCATTTCATGCTGATTTTAGCTCCACCAAGTTTTGTGAGGGGCTCCCTGAGTCCTAGGGGTCCCCCTGAGCTAAGCTTGAGCTCCCAGAGCTACACTTGTGGGCCCCCTGAGCTTGGGGGCCCCGGTGCACGGCACCGCCTAGCCCTCCTATAGCTACGCCCCTGAGCATCAATCAGCTAAAGATAGTCTAAATATAACTGGCATAACATCCCAGCTCTGAGCAAGAAAATGGTATTATCCATCTGTTATATGTACTAAAAGTATAATTTAAAAATTAATCGTATGTACTACATGATGTTATCAACTATACATAAGAATGAAAAAAAAACTATTTAGACAGCTAATACATAGTGTACCCTATTTCGCAAATCTTGAAACTTTTACTTGATTTAGATTACCAACATTGCTATATCATGTTACAGTTTTCATAAGTATGTTTATGACACCTTTGGTGAGTCTAAACAATATGGTGGCTAGAAGGTTGGACACAGAAATTTTCAATTTCAACTGAGCCTATAGCATTTTTTCCCCCCAGTAACAGTTCAATTTGTACTGATTTTGTAGTTACTAATAACAATGGATAAAACATAATAAAATAATATAATAAGATAAATATCAATGAACACTTCAAGGAGCTATCTGAATGACCGTAAAAGTTGAAGGCCATTAGGGGGAGGGGGAAGACTTGTGGAATCTTGATGTGCTGTTGAAATGACATGAGTAGCAAAGAGTAGGATTTTTTTTTGATCCTTTGGTAGCCAAATCTGCATTAGGTATCCACAGTTTATTGCAATTGACTGTAGTCCTGCTTGGTGCCATAAAACAAATCAAGCACATTTATATTTAAGCATAGGTTTTCACAGAAAATCTGCTGCTTGAATATTTCTTGGGCATGCATGGGCATATGGTTGCATGCCCAAGAAATCTTCAAGCACATTTATATACCTTAGAACTTTTTATTTTTTTTAAAAAAAGGAAAGCTTATCTTCGTCCATTTTCCTAGAATGTGAAAAACTTCAAACAAAAGATCCATCTCGAGTTAGATATTAATGAATGACAAATTTTCACTGGAGCTTTTAATTGAAGGAGTAAGAATTGTTCTGATATATTTTCCCCCAGATGATGTCATTTTTTCCTTATGCATTAAATTTATTCTGATGCATTTATTAAATCTCTACAAGAGAGGCTAAAATGTGATTACACTGATTTTCTTCTTGGGCCAAAAACCAATTTATATTTCATTTTTGTATACATATACAAAACTGAAATGGTTCTTAGCCTGTATTCTGCAGGCATTTAATTCATAGAACTTTTGCTGTGTTCATGATGTCAATGCCAAATTGAATTTGCTTGGTGTGGAATGGAAGTGTATATAAGTTCACAATCAGTAAAATAAAACAATTTAAATTCCTTAAAAACTAAGAAAGTATGTGAAGGTGAGACCAGTAAGATAATTTATCAACAGGTGGGAAATGTCTGAGAAGCAGCTGCATGAAATTAGCTTGGCCTCCTGGGAGGGGCAAGGAAAGCAGGAGAAGGGCTCAAGTGTGAGGGAAGCTGAAGAATTGTGGCAAAAAAATTGGAGAGGGGCAGAGGCAGGAAATGGGTCTTTGGAGGAGGGGGTGTTTATGATTCACTGTAAGTGTTGGAGGGGGAAACATCAAAACTGGCATCTTTTCTCAAAAATTTGTAAGTTGGACACATTCTGCTGGAGGGGCAGGGTAAGGCAAGGCAGTGTCACAGCTAGATCTGCTGTAATATGAGTGTTGCAGTGCACTCTATCTGAGTACTGTCAGAACAGTGTGCCTGTAAATCATTTAAATTATGGCTGATGCAGCAGATAAACCTAAAGAGAAGGTCAGTATGTTCAGAGCAATTACAATTTTTACATAATATTTCTTATTAGGAATCTTATCAGGAATATTAACAAAATATATATTTATAATCAAATCTATGTGATTAATAATGCCCTACCTTACCATTCATATTGGTGCATACTTGGAAAAAACATTTAATTGTTGCCTCTCTTGCTGAATCAAGTACTTACAGTTCACATGAATATTTTAAGAAAATAATTCTACTAGCACATAGCTACATTGCCAATGAATAGTGCTTCAGTTGTGGTATATCTTTCATTATGGTTTATTAATGATTCCGCATCGGGCCCCCGGGCCCTATCAATATGGCCCGCGATCGCAATATGACACAGAAAGAAGAATCATGTTTTTTAGAGCTTTTAGACTTCACTCGATTCATCATTTTTTAATTTGAATCTGGCCCACCCACACATTCTAAATTTAATATACGGCCCTCTGCAAAATTGAGTTAGACACCTATAATTTAACAGATCTAGCGCATTTTGAGAATTTGACAGAGCAGGAAATTATGCCTGGCACCACTACAACTGTCATTTCATAATTGTGCATATTCTCCACTGACACTTTTCTTACACATCTAGTATTATTTTAAATAATCTTACACTGTTGGAGGTAAATTATTCAGCAACTTCCTCAAAAATTTGTTTGAGTCCATTACTTCCTTACCTACAAATAAAACCTTTCCTATATTGAGTGCTGGTTAATGGTCATGGTAAATTCTTAACTTCCACATACTAAACTTAAATCCTCTCTGATATCCATGCAGAGCTCAACACAAATGAACGGCTTATATACACCCAACACTCTGTTCACTTGTCTCTTATCTTCCAATGGCTCATAATTTAGCTTATTTTACCATTTGCATTCTATAGTATTTTTCAAAAGCAAATATAGCTGCCTATAATTGCAATCACTTTACCTTCTATATCTGAAATACACGCTGTGGGTCTCATACTACCTCACCACACTCAAGCATGAACCTGACAAGTTTTGTATACAGTTTTGCCTACTTTTCTGGTGTATACCCTCATCATCCTCTCCAATAGACGCACAAATCTGAATCCTCTCCGTGTCTCATCCCCAGTTGAGTTTAATATCAAATAAAATGCCAAGATATTTTTTTTTATATGTTCCATTTTTGCAGCCCCTTTCCCATATAACATAAAATCTCTATTTTTCTATCTGTATTCTTGAAGTTGTTCTCCGACCCTCATTCTATTCGCTCTATGAACCTCTATTAACCTGAAAATTTCTGCATGTTTTCGCTGTTACTATGCCTTTCTGTGATAAGCTATGGATCCTCTCTGTTTCCTTATTTATATCTATAATAAACCCACTCTGTTTGGCATTTATCATTATTTTATGTGGA
The DNA here is from genome assembly GCA_031002005.1 of Vandiemenella viatica. Taxonomy (NCBI): domain Eukaryota; kingdom Metazoa; phylum Arthropoda; class Insecta; order Orthoptera; family Morabidae; genus Vandiemenella; species Vandiemenella viatica. The sequence goes on from CM061920.1 coordinate 355,421,903, forward strand.
TGTGCTCCCTTCAGATCTTTCTGTAACAATTAATAATCAACTCTTGTTTGAATCCTCTTATACAAAATTATTCCATATGAAGAGAAAAATTAACCTCTGAATGTTACCTAAAAACTGAATCTTTCATTAGAAAAGTGAACAGCACTGGTCCTGATACATGATCCTGCAGCACTTCTGTTCTTAGTGTGCTTCATAAACTAACTAGTTGCCTCTAAAAAGTTCTTCATCTGGCAAGTCACTTTACGTTTTAGCACAATGGATTTAATCTTATTTATAACCAATCTATTTTCTCACTCTGTCAAATAGCTTCGTTCTAAGAGTCAGTTTTTGGTGTTCTGTGTTTGTCAAATACTTTGGAGAGATACAAAGGCACACTATCAACTTTATATTTTGCATATAGCCCACTAACTGTGAGTTATGTAAATAACCTGTCTAAGATCAGTGTTGCTGATTTACATATGGTATTCTTTCTTCACAGAATTTTTGGTGTCATTTGACATGAAATTCTCATCAGCTAGCTGAGTACTTAGATCTAACTAATGTCAATAGTTTTCCTTCTGTGTCTTTTCTTCCATGAATTGTTACTAGTTTGGCACATTTCTAATCATCTTGTATGCAGCATGTATCCAGACTCAAAATAATAATAATGTATGTATTTTTTTTATTTACTACTATGTAATATTTATCTATCATGTACAAGTGTGTACTAGTGTTGTCTATAATAGTTTATTTACACTTTTTTAACCTACCTACCTCTGTATAAAATTTTGAGGATTTATTCCTAATTTCCCAGTTTGTTTATTTCTACATATGTAAAAAAAGCTTCTAATTTAAAATTACATGAAAAAATGTTTACTTTAACATTTTCAGTACTAATGGGATCTATCGCTTGACATTTCTGCCTTTTTTCCCTTTATCCAAAACTGTGTGAAAGTCCTTTCTTAAGTTTCCAAAGATACAGAAATTTCCAGCTATATCTCAGCCTCTATTTCTACATGAAAGCATCTTTATCTTCTCTCTTTGCTATTAATTCCTTTTTAGTTGATTAATGTGTTCCCTATTGCCTTATGGATCTTTTATTATTACCACTCTTTTCAGCTTGCATATTTCAATATTATAATGTGCAGTTTCAGAGCTATGTTTCCTATTCTTGTTCTGTATAGGCCCTTTAAAGAAAACAACATTAACCGTTACACTTGGGGAGAGCTTTAATGTTTGCCCAGTACAAGACTGCCCAACCAATTTTGGAGATGGGACACAATTTTGATTCTAAGTTCTCCTGTGGGCCAAAATTTCAATTAGGTTAGCCTGCAGGCCATGTAATACTTGCCTATAGTTACAGTAGATATTTAAATATATCAAAGATGTAAGTAACACAGTTTAATTAGAATCAAAAATTAAAAATCTTCAATGAGACATTTGGAGAGGGTTTTTTTTTTAAACTATAATTAAAAAGTAAAAAACATCAATGAGATCTTTGCAGAGGTTTTTGAGCTAGCATATTCTAGACCACTGCTGTTGGCGGCCCTGGAATTAGGTAGCCTTGTCCTAATAGCTACACATCACCTCACTGTGCTGTTCCTTCCTATCTTTTGTACAAAGGGCACATATCTTCTTCTTTGGTGGTTTGTTCTGGAACCTCATTGGCTTAAGCATCCTCCTGAGAGATGCTTGGTCTTCTAAGTCTGTTTCTGTTGTTCCCAGTTCCCATAGATCCTTGCCCATTTCTATCAGTCATGGTGTTTTGGCCTTTCTTTTTTTCCAGTATGTGAGAAGCTGGATGAACCTGGAGATACATCCACAAAATTCCAGATGTCTCTTCCTTACTATATCCATGATTTTTTCACTCTAATGGTAGAGCTCCTGATTAGTTTGCTTCTGTACTCATCCCCTTCCTTTACTGGTTCCAATATCTTTCTCATCATCTTCTTCTCTTGAATTTTGGATTTGCTCATGAGCCTCTTCCTGTTAAATACCTTTATTTTTTATATTGTTTAAAAATGTCTTCCCACAATCTTATCATACCTTGAACTGTTTCCACTTTGTCTCCACTCAAATGGTCCCTCCTTCTAAATATTAAAACTTTCCATGAAATATCTTTTCAGTGTTGGAATATGCACTTTCTTAAAAAAGTTTTCTTTGCCAGTGATTTACCGAAGCCCTCCTGCAATCTCTTATTTGCTCTGTGATGCAACATATCACCATTCTTGGTTGGGAAAAAATCTAAAAGTTTTGCACTTGTATTTTTTTTAAAACATTCATCTCTCACTAAGGTAACTGTAAATTTCTGCTCCTTTGTATTATTAATTCTTTTTCCTTCCAAATCAAAAACTAATATGGTTATGTCCTGACCTCCAACAATGACCATTCTACTCCAATTTCTGAACTCTCAGTAGGCATTCAGTTTTAACCTGTGGGCTCTTCTTTTTCATAATCATTCTATTACAGGATGCAGTGAATACTCTTTACAGTTTTAGCCGGTAACCCATTCAGAATCTCTTTCTTTCTTCTAATCATGTATAGGCAAAGTCTGGTACATCTTCCATTGTGGTCTATAGACATAACACTAATGACTGACAAAGGCCACAGGCCACAGGTAGCAGAAGAGGAGGGAACAATGATGCTGGAAGTTTGACTTTCACAACACCGGATTGACGGAAGATATCCTACGACAATGAGCAACATCAATGGTCGGAGGAACTTCAGTGTGCTCCAGAGAGGCCGTCTTCTGAGCGACAGCTGGGGCCGTCTTGGTATTCCAGGAGGTCAACTCTTGATGGCCGGGGCGGCTGACTTTGCTGCCGGTTCCAGGAGACTCTACTTTCGGAGCACACTCAACACCAAGAAAAATGAACACTAGTGGACCGAAGTGCGGCTGTGACAATTGGTGGTGATAATAGTAGTATTAGTAGTAGTAGCAATGATATTAGTAATAGTAATGTTAGTATTAATATTAGGGACAATAGTAGTAGTAGTAGATGTAGTAGTGTGGTGCCCATTCTGTTTAATAACAGTAGATGTAATAGATATTGGAAATTTAATCAAAATTTTATTGGATTCATTGTTTATATGTTAATACGTTATATATATATAGGATAAAATATATGTACATGTTAAATAATGGAAATAAGGGCCCAGATTAGATACTAGGTGCTGGGCTATGTTGTATATGGAAAATAAATAAATAATGACTGACATAGTCCATCAGATTCATAATTTATCATACTAACAACCAGATTTAGTTGGCAATGCACTAGCTGTATTAGTTCAACAATCCTCTTGTAACTTTTAACTATAACCCACAACCCTATTAATACTTTTTCCTGCAATGACCATTATCATCATCCAATCATCATTTGTGAATATTTTACTTCTTCAACTGACCAAATGTTGTGTTAAATTTAAATAAACTGGTGAGGTGATAGCCTATATATAACTTACATTTGGAAGAGGGCCTTTTTCCACTAGCTACTACCTACCAGGAAAGCCTTTTCTTACTATCTTTTACATTAACTCTTCCACAGTTTTGTTGTGTTTAACCTTCTCACTGAGTGAGGTGGGTTAGTGGTAACACCCCACTTAACTTTTGGGAGGACGTGGGTTCGAATCATGTCTGGCCATCCAGATTTTGATTTTTGATGGTTTCGCTAAATCACACCAGGCGAATGCTGGGATGGTTCCTTCAAAAGGCCATGACCAAATTCCTTCCCATACCCTGCTCCCTGTTCTTTCCTGCCTCTAATGATGTCAAAAAGGTGTAAAACCTGAAGCAGAGAAAAAACTACCTATGCTATAGGCTCACCATTATCTGATTGTGGCAACATGTTAGTTGTAATAATCGAACAGTTATAATGAATAAATTTAAGTTCTGTATACAATGACAAGACTTAATCTTGTTCATGGTATTAAATTTTTTTTATTCTTTTACAAAGTAATTTTTTTTTATTTTCTTTTAACTTATTTTTATTACAGTGTTAATCAGGTCCAAAGTGCAATACACATTTCATTGTTGATAATATTGTGAAAATTCAATGCACGGTCATTTTGTGGGACAATTACTCTAAGATAGCAGTTAGTATGCCACATTTTAATCTCAACTGTTTTTTCTACAAATTATCCGTAGTAAAATAAACAAATAGTCCATTGAAATCTTCAGAATAAGTCTTCATTGTCAGTAAAATATGTACAAAGGCAAAATGTTTCACCTCTAACCATAGACAATCAATGTGATGGACATGTCAATTGCAGGAAATCCTAAAATTTTAGCATAAATTTTATTTTGAATCAACAGAACCATTTCTATACGCAATAACCAGATACATCCTACCCTTCTGAATATCTTGGGCTTGAAGGTGGAATGGAAAGGTCTTGGTTTGAAGCAATGATGATAATGCTTTCTTTAAATTATAAAACACAACATGAAAATTTAGGAACCATCACTCACCACAAAGAAATCTATGCTCCTTAGCAGCATTCTGCAAATGTATTCATACAACATTGAACAAGTCATGGAATAATCACGGGTTAAAATGAGCACATGTCAGACAGCATAAAAGCCTGTTCCATTCATAAACAGACCAATTCTATAACATGAATAAAGCTTGGACTTACTTCAATTTTGTCACAATACTCTCATAAACAGTGGGTTTAGTACACTCCTGGAAATTGAAATAAGAACACCGTGAATTCATTGTCCCAGGAATGGGAAACTTTATATAGACATTCCTGGGGTCAGATACAACACATGATCACACAGACAGAACCATAGGCACATAGACACAGGCAACAGAGCATGCACAATGTCGGCACTAGTACCGTGTATATCCTCCTTTCGCAGCAATGCAGGCTGCAATCCTCCCATGGAGACGATCGTAGAGGTGCTGGATGTAGTCCTGTGGAACGGCATGCCAAGCCATTTCCACCTGGCGCCTCAGCTGGACCAGCGTTCGTGCTGGACGTGCAGACCGCGTGAGACGATGTTTCATCCAGTCCCAAACATGCTCAATGGGGGACAGATCCGGAGATCTCGCTGGCCAGGGTAGTTGACTTACACCTTCTAGAGCACGGGATACATGTGGACGTGCATTGTCCTGTTGGAACAGCATGTTCCCTTGCCGGTCTAGGAATGGTAGAACGATGGGTTCGATGACGGTTTTAATGTACCGTGCACTGTTCAGTGTCCCCTCGACGATCACCAGAGGTGTACGGCCAGTGTAGGAGATCGCTCCCCACACCATGATACCGGGTGTTGGCCCTGTGTGCCTCGGTCGTATGCAGTCCTGATTGTGGCGCTCACCTGCATGGCGCCAAACACGCATACGACCATCATTGGCACCAAGGCAGAAGCGACTCTCATCACTGAAGACGACACGTCTCCATTCGTCCCTCCATACACGCCTGTCGCGACACCACTGGAGGCGGGCTGCACGATGTTGGAGCGTGAGCGGAAGACGACCTAACGGTGCGCGGGACCGTAGCCCAGCTTCATGGAGATGGTTGCGAATGGTCCTCTCTGATACCCCAGGAGCAACAGTGTCCCTAATTTGCCGAGAAGTGGCGGTGCGGTCCCCTACGGCACTGCGTAGGATGCGACGGTCTTGGCGTGTGTCCGTGCATCGCTGCTGTCCGGACCCAGGTCGACGGGCACGTGCACCTTCCGCCGACCACTGGCGACAACATTGATGTACTGTGGAGACCTCGCGTGCCACATGTTGAGCAACGGTGGTACGTCCACCCAGCCTCCCGCATGCCCACTATACGCCCTTGCTCAAAGTCCGTCAACTGCACATACAGTTCACGTACACGCTGTCGCGGCATGCTACCAGTGTTAAAGACTGAGATGGAGCTCCGTATGCCATGGCAAACTGGCTGACACTGACTACCGGCCTTCGACGGCCAACACTGTTGTTCCTGGTGTGTCCGCTGTGCCGTGCATTTGATCATTGCTTGTACAGCCCTCTCGTAGTGTCCGGAGCAAGTATGGTGGGTCTTACACACCGTCGTCAATGTGTTCTTATTTCAATTTCCAGGAGTGTATATGCGTTACTTATATATTGACATGATTGAATACACAGGAGGAAGGTATGGAAGGCAATAGAAAATTGAGGATCTGCAAAGGAAACCATCAGTAGAGAGACAGAATTATACCAGGGAAGTGTGAGCTATGTGAAAATAAGTGGAGAAAGAACTGATTGGCTGAAGCAACTAAATTGGCTAAAACAAGGAAATACCCTCTCACAACTGCAAGAATGGACAGAATAAGAAACAAAATGATTAGAAATACATTAAAAGAGCAATCACTGTGGGAAATGATAGAGAAGGTATGATAATGTTAAGAGAATAGTGAAGCAGAGAATACAGACGAAAATACCCGAAATGAAGATAAAAGGTAGAGGGCCCAGAGGAAGACCAATGGGTAGATGGCTGAGAGAATTAGGGGAGTGTGTACTGAACAGATGAGATGACTGGATCACAGTAATGATAGATAGTTGTTTGGAAGAAAGAAGAATATGGAGAAGCTTGTGCACAAAGTAGATTTGGCCAGTAGCTGGATACTGCTATTGGCGATGATGATTGGTAATTGTCCACACCATGTAGATGAGGTACATATGAATGAAGCTGCAATGGAGCAGGAAGGAAAAAAAAATCCATGAGGTGATATTAAAATGGAAAGGAAAGAAGCTTTCTTTTTCATATGTATAAAATCACAAAAACAGGTTTAATAACAGGCAATAAAATGTATAATTGCAGTACAAATGGTTACACTTCATGCTCATCTATCTAGCATTGTAACCAGGGACTGTAAATAAACTGAAACAATTGTAAGGAACATGGAAAAGAAGGCTATTAAGAAACTCAAGAATCTTCTGAAAACAAATTGTAACATCATAATTATTATTTTTTTCTGTATTTTTACTTCTACAGCTAATATATAGTGCATGTAATGTGTCTAATAACTAAGGCCATGAAATTTTTGGAAACTTGATTTGCACATGTCTGGAACAATGGATTTGTGTGGTGGGGGGGGGGGCGAATTTTCATTTATAGTGAGGGGAGTTGAGTCAAATCACGAAGTATGATGCTGAAGTATTTACCTCAAAAAATGAAAGAATTTCAAATTAAAGTGCACATGATATGTAATCAGCTGTGAAGTGAAATTGCCATCAGGGAACATACTTATGCTACAATCAGTATTTTAACTGCAATGGAGCAATACCCTGGTGGCTATTTATATGCTAACCTTCTTTCACATTTCATGAATTTTTATTATAAATTCTTTCAGTGCAATTTCTATTTCTAATTTTGCCTTAGTTAAAAAAAAACCTCTTACAGTGTTTCCAGGGACATTAATCATTAATTTTTTAGAATGCAATGATGCTGATTTCTGAATACTGTACTTTCTCAACCCCATGCTACAAACTTTGTAACAAACCTACACGAGACATACAGATTCTGTTTGATAATTATTTTTATCTTGAACCTCTATGAAAGGAGTAAAATGACAGAGATAGTAAAGATGCTTTTATTTTAAATTACATTTGAAATTCCCTTAATTTTGATATTTTAAAATAACAATAGTAGTAAACATGAGAACTAAAGACTTCATATTTTAGCCCAGTCCAGAAATGTCTAATCATTTATCCTTTATACAAATATAATTATATTTTAACTTTTTTGACATATATATCCAATTTCTTCTATTTCTGTGCTATCCTGCCATCGCCTGTGATAGTTGATCTCTTCTTATTCACACACACACCTTACACTCACTGTATGCTTAACAGTTGTATTTTATTTCCACAAATTCATCTTAACAGATTTGTATAAAACTAAAATTCTGAATGGCAACATTTAGGTATAACAGTGAAAATCAATGATAAATTACCTGAATTCTAGAGAATAAGTGTCTAGTATGTCAAAATCGTATTGCTTTTAAACAATAATATCAAAATAGATAAAATAGGAATATGTGCCTCATCATTAAACTAAAAATCGCAACATGCCTTACAAACTCATTCAACAATCATTAACCTAAATTGTAAGTTATTTTTTAAATTTACTGTGAAGTATCTTGTGTTATACAAATTATAAGATGGTATTATGATCAATTTATTTTATTAAAAAAATAATTTTCTCTAACAGAAGAAAAAGAAGTCAACTGGATCAACAAAAGATAAAGAGAAAAAGAGTGCAGACAATGCTACAGTGGAAACTGTGAAAGCAGATGATACCTTGCAGGGTGAGCAGTTAGTAAAAACTGAAAAATCAAAGTCACAAGATGAACTCAAGGGTGAAAATAAGCAGGCAGATAGTGATAAGTCTTCAAAGAAAACAACAGACCCTCAGGAATCAGCAGATAGTAGTTTAGAGTCAGTTAGAAAAGGATCAAAGGCAGATGTTACAAAAGATCAAGAAACAGTTGAAATTGTACCTTCAGACATTTCAGACCAACCGTTAGTTCAGCCAGAGTATGTTGCACCTCCACCAGCAACAAAGAGAGATGTTAATCTGCTCAAGGACCTAGATGAAGCAAAACTTGAAGAGCTCAAAGAGGTAATACAAATAAAAATTATTTACACATTTATCTCATTGTAAAACAATGATCATCAATTGTGAGTTAACCTCACACGTTGAGGCTTCTGTAAAGTGGTTGTGATTTTTTTTAAAATCTTTCTTATAAAAATTTAACTTACAAAAAAAGAGTTCATTATTTGTTTTGTGAAACAGTCTTTCAAATTTTGGTATAAAACTATAACTGGTCTTAGAAAAATTCAAAAAAGTATTTTGATGACACAATTATTATCTACTTCATGAATTTCTCTATCGGATAATACATATGATTTTTGTCAAAATTTGTTAAAATCATTCATAGTTGTCTTGCAAAAATAGATAAATTCAGAAATATAGCTGTATCACTAAATTTTGAAAGAATTTGCAGATCAGTATTTTAAAGATTAAGGTCTCTGTTTTGGTCACGTCATATTTTAAGAAAGGAACTTATGGCTCTTAAAGGGCAATAGTATAATTATTTCTATGATGCATTTTTTTTTGTCATGAGCAATTTATCCCCATTTATACCTAACCAAAATTGACAAATGAGGTATCATTTTAAAGATTAATGTCTCCACTTAGGTAAAATCATAAATTAAAAAGGAAATGTTTTGCAATTTGATCCCTAAAGGGTAAAAGTAATAACTATAAAGGTCATGAGTATTAGACAGCTCAGAGTAAAGCTGTTATATAGCAGCAGCACATATCAGAGATATTAATAAACTGCCTCATTGGCATCGCCAAGGACTAATCATGTTACCAATACATAGCAGCACAATGTCACAGAGATATCAATAAATTTTGTGTGTGTGTGTTTTTTTTGTGTGTGCAATAAGTAGCTTTCTGGATATATTTTTTTCTATTAAGGAAACATTCTGTTTTGTTATACAATTCCTATATAAACATTTTAATCGTACAATTTTCTGATGACCTATGATTGCAGAAACACATATTACAGAGATATGGATACTCTGTGTGTGTTGTGTTCAACTTAGTTGTAATCCATCAAGGTGGGTGGCAGTTTGTCATACATATATTTTATGTGTCCAAATGATTTTCCTAATTGTTTCGTAATATGTTGTGTAAGTATTTTGTTATATACCTAATACACTAAACAATTGCTACAAATCAGGCAGTTCATCTATCAGCCTATTACAAACCACCAACCTCACTATTCATTGCATTCGCAAAATTTTCACATGGGTGAGTTAGTCATTTTATAATCTTGTCAAGGCTAGTGAGAACTAAAGTTGTGCGCAGTTACAAATTTCTATGGTTAAGTGTTTGGAAGTTATCTCAGGGTGTGACAGATGGACACTCGAATGAGTGAATACACAAAAGGTTGAATTTTTATTCAAAATTTATGGAACCCTAAGAATTAAATAATGGTTTTATATCACTGTATAAATGATTAAATGCTCACAATTATGAAAATAATATAGAGTTAGAGGGAAAAAATTAATGCTTATATATCTTTGTCTGTTTTTGGCAGGTATATTTATTTTGTAATAAACATTTTTTCCATATTTAAGATTTAAAATGATATATTTATGTCTAGAATATATAAATTATATTTATTCGTTTTGGTTTACAGTTACAAAACTTTTTTATTATAGGCTTTTGAGTTGTTTGACTTGAACCAAGATGGAATCATCGACAGAGAAGATTTGAAACTTACTTTCGTTACACTGGGACAACTTGATATGTCCGATGATCAGATTATGCAAATGTTATCAGAGGTAACCCAGCAGATTTTTGTTGTTTGATATCTTTTGTAAATCCTCAGTCTTAATAATTTTTTGTTTTTAGTAGCCTGTTTTTAAATAATAATTAAAGCGCATTATAAATGCAATCTCATTGTGATAATGTTTCAACACTTCAAAGTATTTTCTTATGGTGGACAGCTAGATTTGTTTGTGAAAATTACTGTAGAACACAATCAGTAAGTGATATAATAATGGAGCTGGATTAAAAGACATTAAACGATAGGAGGTGATGAAGAGATTGATAGGAATATATCTGTTTATTGGTGATGAGTCTTTGATAGGTAGCAGAATCAGGAGCAGTATAGGGAAGGAAAGGGATAAAAAAGACCAAGAATTAGCACTTGATTTCAGGCATATTAAAGTGGGAAAATTTTCTTTTATTGCTAAGGGAATCACAGCCTGGAATAAATGATTGAGAGAAATGCTCAATGATTTTCTTCAAACAATGGAAAAAAACCATAAAATGTGTAAAAAGGTGACCAGAGAAACTGTACTGAAAGAATTTAAAAACATAAATTCATGAAATGCGAATGAATGCGAGTATTGATATTGCTGGGTATACTGGGGTATATGTGCAAAATTTAATCAAAATAATCTAAAAAGATTGAGGACAATTCAATCTCTCCATACTTACCTCTTATTATGATATATTGTATGCATACATACAGTCTAATCTACCCACATTCATTGTAAAGTTTGTCACAGAATTATAATGGAATTATTAATTTCCAAAGTTCTTACTTGAATTGACATAAAATGATAAACCATTTGAATGAACTGCTATTGACCAATGGATACTTAAGTGAAGGTGTAGAGAGACAGTGATACTAGGAATAGGGAAATAATAACTCAATAAATGTACTATCAAATTGAGATAAATAATAATTGAAAATAATAAAAAAAATTAAATGTTTTTCAATTTTCAAATAGAAGATTCACAATGATTATCAAAATTTTAAAATTTCTAGGGTGGATAAAATATAAAAGTACCTCTTTCAAAAAAAAAAAAAAAAAAAAAGCCTTGGGTGGACCAAACACGTGGAAGTCGCATGGCAACATGTCCAAGTTGAAGGGTTGATGTTCTAGGACAGCTCAGTGCATAACAAACTAATTTTTCGTGTGTGTGTTTTTCTACTGCATTGTGCTGTCTGTCATTATCAAGGAGAAGCAACACACTTCTGATCAGAATGCCACACCTTTTTGATTGACTGGAAACTCAAACTTGATTAAGACAATTATAATAACAGGTAACATTAATGGATCAATGTTCTTGAAGAAAATCAGCAAGCAGAATGCATTTTCAGTCCCAGATCATAGCCACCGTGTTCTGCGGTGTGATGCTAATGCAGGGACAGCACGGGTAATGTTTCTAACATGCTCTCAATCTTTGTTAAAAGTTTTACACCACTGAGCCTAAGAAAAGGTTCTTTCCCTGAACTGTAGGAGTAAACAGAGCTAAATTTCAGCTGCATTTACATTTTCTCTGATGAGAAACTTAACAATATCACACTGTGCAACTGCAGGGTGTACCTCTTTCTCACTCATCATCATTGTTGCTGAGAATAAGAAGCACTTGGCATGCCAATGTTAATACTGACTTCCACATGAGTCCCTTATACTGTCCAAACTGTTTCAGACTCCTCATTCCATCGATGGATGCGCAATTTAAAAAGGCAAGTTTATATTTGATCCTTCAAAAAAATTGGGACATTGGACAGAAAAATCAATTAATCACCAATATGCCTTGAAACCTAATTCTCTTCAAAGTACTTACCATGGTAAAATGCACAGATGTATCAATAGTCTAGTGATTGTAGGAAATAATTCATTGGGTTTGCTTTGATAGTGACAGGAGGGAACGGTGAGAAGCTCTCAGGCTGGTACAGAGATGACCTTGCATTAAAACTATTTTATTCATGACGTTTGAATGTGTGTTGCAATATTGAACATCAAGTTTATACTGTGACCTTATACAATGCTCTATTTTGAATAGCTTGTTGTCAATGAAAATAAGACATTGTTTGAGATATATAAGGAGCCTGTTGCTTCATTTTGAACAGTGAAGAAATGGGAGGCTGAATTTAAAAGTCATGATCCATATGGAGGATAACAAAAAACTGCAACCACAAATGAAAACATCAAGAATGTGCACAATAACATTGTATGAAGACAAGGCAGTAGGTACATCAGAAATTAGAAAGGAGAAAGTTCTGTTCAAGATGGGAGCTGCATTTCTTATATGCTGAAAAACAAATTTCTAATGAATTTTGAACAATTCTAAAATGTATTTTGACAATTTCGTGTAGCTTTGTTATCATGAATAAAATGTGGGTCCAGCTTTGTAAACCAAAAACAGAATAGCAATCAAAATAGGAGATGGAAGCTAATGGCTCTACACCAAAAAGGTAACAAAGGATTGCTATTCTCAAGAACTGATCCTGGCAAGTGATGAGCAGTCCTATTTTTTTCTCTATGTGAAGTCAATTATTCATTCAGAATTTGTCCAGTAAAGGGCGCACTATGAATTTGATATTACATTGTGACATTGCAAGATGCCTTCACTGTGATATTTAAAGAAAAATACCAGAGCTTTGGAGTGAGAAAAGTTTCTTCCTGCATCATGACACAGCACTGGCCAAATGGTAGACAAGCCTCAATGGGAATCTCTAGCTGTGACAGATTGGCAATCCAAAAAATGTTCTAGCAGTGGGAGCATTCAGGCACAGTGGGATTACCTTGAATGTGAATTATAATGTTCACAGGTTCACAACCGGTTTGTGTTGATGAAAGACGAGCTTTTGGCAGCGTATTCTGCCACTATCCTCAGATCTGATGCTCATGCTTATAGCGTATAGGAAGTCTTTGATGATTTTCTAATTGAATATCTGTTTTAAAACATGTAATTTCATTTAAAAATGTTTACAATGCGTTAAGACATTTAACTCCATTGATATGAAGTAAATCTAAATATAGATCCCACCTTGCCAGATGAGAAATTTTTCCATTAACTCTTAAAAGAAATCTCAACTAGTGACTAACTCAGATAATGCATTTAGGTATTTTAGAATATGATAACACTAAGTATAAGCTGTGATACTGTTGAAACAATTGACTTGTAAATTAATAATGTTACTTGAAACTAACAAAAAACCTTTATTTTTTTAGTGCTTAGTGTATATGTGCAAAATCAAAATAAATCTGTTAGTTGTCTGTGATTATTGTGCCTCCTCCACAATAAACTGTATGTAAAAGATAGTACTTCATTGTGGGTGAGTTATTTGTAAGTATGTATAAGATTCATTAGACCCGTTAAAGAGGAATAATTTAAAGCACAAAAGACAGCACGTAAATAAATAAATCTTAACAATGAAGCAACTTTCAATTCGAAATCTAACAATCATCATAAAAAACTTAAAAATCTAAAGGTCAAAATTTAAAAGTTTAATGGATTTTGTTCGCCTCATTTTCACAGATAGTACTCTTTAAAATGAACCTTTTTATCTACAGTTTGTATAGTCTGAAAATTTTGCTAAGAAAGTTATATCAATTTTAAGCTTCATTTTGCCATGTGCTTGATTAGGACAACTGTGAAAATCACTTAGAAGAATAAAAAAAATCATTCATTTTAAAAGATAACTCGAGTTTAACAAAGACAGTATACTGTCACATTATGGCCAAAAATAGACTGTAGATAAAATAGAAATATGTTTTTTTAGTGAAATAAGGAATTTCATAAATTAAAGAGGTATGAAAATAAAAGAAGCTTAAATGAAAGTGAAAAATTAATTTAATAATAATAAATTTGACAGTAACTTGAGCCTTCAAGGGGGGAAAAATGGAACTTTAATATTGAAATCTAATAACTTGGCACATGTAACTTTTAGAAATTAATAACTCTTAAACAAGTAGACAAACAAGAAAATTTATCATAATTTAAAAGATTCTAAATTAATTAGGCTATAAGATATCAAAGTTTTGGGAAAATCCGAATAAAAATAGTGTACCATAAGAAACAGGGACTTCCATAATTCACAAGAGAACAGTAGCTTCCCTTATGCCCCGTTTACACGATGCGAGTTGACTTGAATGAGTGTACTGTCTTGCTGCGTGTGCAGCACTGGATAGTCCACTCTCCTCGTGAACAGATACAGACAGCTGACTGAGAAAAGTGAACTTGGTTCATGACCAACTTTTGGCGTGCGAGTTCAACAATCAAGATGGCAACAACTAACAAGTTGCATAAGCGGAGTGAAACAGAGGCATTAAAATCTTTAGAACTGCATGAAAGTGACGAAATTCCGTGGCATTTTAAGAATAAAAATTATAATAACAAGGATTTTAGAGACTCTGCTATCAAAAAATTGCTTAATAGCGGTGTCATTTTTTATGTATCGGAAAAAATAGTTCACGATAGCTCTTCAAATTGGGATACAGTTAGTCTTAAATGATGCAACTCTATATTTTCAATTGCAACTTTATTTTTTTTAAAGGCGCTGAGGCATTTAAAACATTTATTTTTAATATCCACTCTTTTAAAATTTTTCTACATTTTATTTTATTATCCTTCATATCATTCAACATTATAATCAACAAATTAGCTACGATATTAATTCCTTTCTGTAATATGGACTTACTGTTTTCAATAAGATCACAATGTAGGAGTAGAGAACTGTCCTTACAGTGGACAGTGCACTGTCTTCTAATTATTACTAGCATGCTAGTCCACTCTCTTACCCCCACCACTGATGGTCCGGCCAACTGTCATTCCAGTCAACTCGCTTTGTGTAAAAGCATCCCTAGGGAAACACCCAGAACATTCTCATCCAGAGTGTATATAAAGCTGCCATTTTCCTGGCCTTGAGGTCAGTCTCAAACCAGGAGTGTATCAGACCAGTCACTTGTGTAAAATGCAAACAATGTAGGTAAGGAACTCATAATTTTGAGCCTTGGAAAATGGTCATGGACTTAAACTATTCTGATGAAAGTGAATGTCAAAATTAATTAAATTCTGCAAACGTTTATCTAACAATGAGCTGACCATTAAATAAATACCCAGAGTATAAACCAGTTTGACGAAGTTCACTCTGTTTGGGGTTGCAATCGAAGTAAAGGTTGCTTTTATGCAGTGTAGTGTTTCTAAAGAATAATATGCAGTCTCCGCATATGATTTAGAAGTCCAATTTAGAATGCAAACATGATTTCATAACAGCTTAGCTTCAACAAGTTTTAAAGTATATATAGAATGATTATCAAGTAATGACCTTATATTTGGATGTTTAACCTCTCCACCGTTAACTGTTGGGTTATAAGAGTTAACAGATTGGCAATCACAAGTATCGAATTCTTTAGTAATGTATCAAAGACATCACAATCAACATCAACTCTACGGTCATAGCTTGTTCAATATCTGTACAGTATAACCCAATGTGCAGAGTAGTTTGACATTATTAAGACTTGGAAATTAAAATGTATCAAATCAATAATATTTGGTCTTCAGTTGGCATAAAACAGGGTAAAAAATTGACAAAACCTCTCCCGCTCCCCTGACTGACTCCAAAGTTTCTATATTACTTCAATGAAGAGAAATATTTCTGAAACCACTAAAATTTATATCTCTGCCCATAGTATCGCTTAGCAATTAAGTAGACTGAAGTGGTGTCAGCACTCAGTTTTCATATATTTTTCAAACACTAATTTCCAAATATTTATTTTAATCTTTACATTCTTAACACAACTTTTATCTCATTCTAACTGGAAATGTTTCAGGCTGTAAATCCTTTGGATTTTGAATCATTTGTTATTTTACTGGGATATAAGACAATTGAAATGGATCCAGAGGCCATTCTGATTGAAGCTTTATCACGATGGGATTATGACAATTCAGGTCTTATATCAGAAGAAAGGTAAAATATAAAGTGTTATTCCTAAGTTGACAGAATTTAAGGGATAGTTAACAGTTGTCATTACTTAGAGTCTGAAATTTTACTATTAGCTACTGAATGAATATTTAAAATAAAATTTCAATGACCTCAACGTTGTGTTTCAGGATTAAACATGACCTGATGACTTGGGGTGATAAATTTACACCTCAAGAAGTAAGTATTCTTATAAAACAAACATAAAAATACCAATTTTTTAACAGTTATATAAATGACCTCTATATTTAAGCTGAATATATCCCTAATATTAATCTAATCTTAAAGAAAATTGT
This sequence comes from Vandiemenella viatica, assembly GCA_031002005.1. Lineage (NCBI taxonomy): Eukaryota > Metazoa > Arthropoda > Insecta > Orthoptera > Morabidae > Vandiemenella > Vandiemenella viatica. The sequence goes on from CM061920.1 coordinate 355,438,430, forward strand.
ATGTACCCCAGAGACAAAAGACTTAATTGTAATTATGAATTGAAGATACCATCAGTCCTCTATTTTGGTATTAAAATTTCTTGCTGATTAATGACACACATTTGAAAAGCAAAAGATAATTGTAATATCGATGTCAACTTTAACAGAAATGTGCTGACTAGTTTCAAATAATTAGTCGAGTATACTTTTCTGCCTCTGCTTTTCTTAAAATCTGTTTTGGAATAAACATTTCTTCAACAAATGTTATTCTGTATTTTAACTGTATCCACTTTCACTTCACTGTCTGCCTTCACATACTGAATCTTTCCCCAAAATATCTTTTCAATTCTGAAACAGATGTCTTCTTGTAATTGCATCAATAACCATAATCAGTTTGGACACTGATTTACTAAACTGTCTTATGTCTATCAGAACTCCTTCATGTAGACTTATTCATTCTGTAATCTGAGATTTTGTGAAGTTATCATCATTCTTTGTTACAAAGATATCTAAGATGTTTTGTGCCCTTGTACTTTGCTGTACCACATGCATAAAATCTCTTGCCCTCACTACGGTATGTGTAAATCTCTGCCCTTTCATGTTGTTAATCATATTTCCTCCCCTGTTTACATCTGATAAATCACTTTTGAATTTAATTTCTCTTTGAACACCTCTTCTTCATCATTAATCCTCCATTAAGATAAGCAATTAATTCCTAAATTCTTTTTGTATCACCTCAGAAATTTACCTTCAGCAACTCATTGCTATGATCTATGACCACTAGCAAACTGTAGCAGTCTTATTCAACAAGTATGAATATTCCTCCACCAATTTCTCCTTTTTCTCTGCAGTACACTGTTTAACTCTTGGAGAAAACTTCATCATATATTATTTATACACTATTTTTTTATCTTTTCACATTCCTGTTCTCAGTCTGCATTGGGTTAGTGCAAAAACCTTCAGTCTCAGCTATGACCGTGGATATTTTCAGCTTTAGCTTTGCAAATGTAACTTGGTCGCCACTAGTCTATTACTGAAATGGCATCAGACAACATTTCTGAAGATCAACTGCAAATTCGATTAACCAATTCAAGTCAGAACACACTCAACTAGCTAATTTGTGAAAACAAATAAAAGCTCAATACACGCTTCTACTGTTCAACTTGTTTGTCAATAACCGACACTTAGGTTATCCCAGTGCACCACCTGGCGTAAATTACTGTCTCAAAGAGACATAGTAATGCTCTAACTGTACTTGGCCGACTGTGGGAGTCTATGCCTCCCCAAAATCAACATGGTAGCACAGTAGTGCTCTAAATGAAACTGGTTGGCTGATTGCTGGAGAATGAGGAAAATTCTGCCCTAATATTTATAGGAACTGATCTGGGAATGCCGGACTTCCTGGTCTCTTACGAGAATATGCTGGAAAACTGATCAGATTCGTATCTCACGCTTGTATGCTTGTATCAAATATCTTGACCTTGACGACAAAAATAATTCTATCACTCTGAAATTTTGAGAACAGCAAGATTTTATAAAAAGTGTCAACTTTAATTCTTATGAAAAATTCTGTAACTTTAATAGTTTCTTCGTTAAAATTTTTAATGCAATTCTTAAAACCTGTTAATAACTTCCACAATTTTGTTGTTACTAAACTGAAATACATTTTATTCTACTGCTTAAGAGCTACTCTTTCATTTACTATCAAGCAAAGCATGTTTACTATTATAAAAAGGTGAAATAAAATTTGTAATCAAAAAACAGAATCTAACTAATTAATTTCAGAAGTTATTGAATATCGATCTAAAAGTAGCTTTAATCAAATCTAAATATCTAAAAATGGCTACTAAGTGAACTCTCTAAACTGCTTTCTTTGATTAATTATAAATTTTCCTATAAACTCCTCCAGGCGAATGCTTAAGAATGATGCAACAGAAAATACTATCTTAAAAACTGTAAAGATCTGCTTTCTAGCTTGAATGAATATAGTAACTGGTTTTAAAAATGATATGCAATACTATTCAATCTAACTCGTGGTTCTGAGAACAAATTTTGTTATGCACAAAGAAGCATTCAGTCTAGTAGTCAGCCAGTAGTCTCAGCTATATACAATAGAACAATCCTATAGCCCAATATATAGAGATTGAGATGCTTACAGTTTTAGAGGGAGGAGGCAGTGGCAAGGCTTTAGAGTCAGGTAATTGGGCTCTGGCAGGCTCCACCCAGACCAGTGATAGCGATGAACCATTTCTGTCTGACGACCAACCGGCTGGCTAACTACCTGATGGCCTCCTTTATGTACAAAATTACAGCTGATGTAACCTACTACTGCCACAGTTGCCTTAGAATTGCAATACCCCTCCCCCCCTCCCGCTGATATTGCTAGAAATCAAGGTATAGAACACTGCAGACTTTGGCATACCCTCATTATTACTTGCCATCCTCCTTATGATTACAGTCCCTTTTATTGTTTAATCAGCTTTAATTATTTCTTTGGCAGTTTTCTCCTACCAGGGATCTGCACAGAGTTTTATTTTGTTTACCAGTTTATATTCCCTCACAGGCAGCCTCAGCTTTAAAAAGGCACAGTCTCAATCTCATGATAACTTTAGATAGGTTTAGAAAGTACCCTTTTCTCCTTCTCTTAGTGTGCAGTCCATGCCTGCAGTTAACAGGTCAAACCTTTTTATGCCAACAATTCACAAATTATCTGACATCTTTATCCTGTTTACTCTATTTGTCCTGTGACCCATTCCCACATTCTAACCATCCCATTTCTCCTACCACACTTAATTTAACATCGTTCACTTTTGTCTCTAAAGAGTGAAACTAAAGAGCTATGATTATTTCATCCCAATTTTTGATCATTTTGTTCCACTTCCTGATAATTTCTTCTAAATCTAAAATTTTATGTGCAGAACTTTAGGAACTAGAAAGACAGATTTAATTTTATAAGGAAGGATACTGAAAGTAAATCCATCACTCAGCACACACAAAAGCAGTAGAGTTGAAACAATTGCATAAACACACTTTAAAATTTTACTATCATTATCATTGAATAAATGTATGTTTGCTACAAATATAGACAAAGATTTTTTCTTCTGCTATGGAAGTAATTATTATTGTTAAAATTTAAATAAACTGAGAATCTGCTAGAAAATATCAAAATTCAAAAACGTATTTACCATAAAAAATATCACTGGCAAGAACAGCAATTTAAATTGGGAAATCATAATTAAAAATAAACTCATAACTGTTGAACAGTGTGTGTGTAGGCATATGTTTAATAAGCATGGGCACTGGCAGAATTACTTTAAGGGAGGTGCATCTGTATCTATTTTTATACATTATATATATATATAACACTTATTACTTATTAACTAAGGATACTAAATTTATTGACAAAATTGGATCACAACCTAGGCACCCAAACTTATTATTCAAACAGTGAATTTAATAATCAAAATTTTATTTCTTAATCTTTTTCTGTGTATTTTATTTCATAGCAGGGGGTGCAAGTGTACCCCCTTGCAACCCCCTCCTGGCACCCATGTTAATAAGAAACAGTAAATTTCAATCTTGTATTTTTAGTTTAGTATGTCAAATCGAATGTATTATTGTTAAAAATACAGTTTTTACACAGAATAAATACATTAAGATATTTACTTGGAATAAATGTATTTTATTTTTTCTAGGCAGATATGGCTTTTGATGATGCACCAGTATGTGTTACTAAAGGGAATACAATGATAGATTACATCAAGTTCTGCAACACACTGAGTGGATTACGCAAAAAGACAAAGACGCCTGGACCAGAAGATTTCATGACAGAAGCTTAGACTAAATATGGTGGAATCAATGACATTGTTATAATGTGACTGATTGCATTGTGACATCTTTATGAGAAATAAACTTTTTGTTACAAATAATGTGACGAGCAAACTTTATGAATCAAAACAAAATAAGAGTAAAAATGTTGGTTAACTTGCCTGAAATCATAGTTCCCTTCATTTGTGTAGAAGATTAAAGAAAATATTATGAAACAGCCTTTTATTATCATCATCAGCAGCAGCATTATTTGAGTTCTTACATAAAATAATTTGTACATTAGTATTACTTTTAAGATATATTCCTTTTCATAGTACATGAGCATTAGGCTTCCCTAACATTTAATCAACCATCAAAATGTAACTGTTCAAAACAAAACTGGTAACAGATTCATTTGCAATCTAAAAACTGTGGATTTAGCTTCAATGGAGGGAGTACTAGTTTCCCTTCTGATGTTAATCCAAACAGCTGTTATTCAATATGGTGATATATTAATAATATTATTTCAGTGACATATTTATCTAGCTAGTTCAGTGCATCAAAATTTGTCATAAAAATGAGAACAGTAGTAATTATTTGATCAAGGCAAAGCAATAGAATACATTTTTTTTTATTATTTTTTTAAAAAAAAAACGCTTTACTGTCTGGATATAATGTAAGGTCTCCCACACAAATGACACAACAAAGAACAAGATGACAAATAATGTTGCATGACTTTCTAGCTAATCTGGGCCTCACATGTTAAAACGAATTCTGGCGTCGCATCTGGGAGGACGTGGGTTCGAATCCCCATCCGGGCATCCAGATTTGGGTTTTCCATGGTTTCCCCAAATCACTCCAGGAGAATGCCGGAATGCTTCCTTCAAAAAGGGCATGGCCGAATTCCTTGTCCCCAGTCCCATCCCGCCTCTAATTACCTTAGCCATCGACAAGGCATAAAGCAGTAAAAAAAAAAAAAAAAAAAAAAAAAAAAAAAAAAAGAAGAAGAAGAAGAAGATAAAACGAAAAGTGATTTGAGAAGATGGTTCAATCTGCATCTGTTGTTACTTCCTTACGGCTTTATGGCTCATTGTATCAGAAAGGTTCAGTTAACCAATAAACATTATACAGGGTGCCTAGAAGCATAATGAAGCACTGGTACTGGGTTTGTGATATTTTATGAAAGGAATATATACTGAAGAAGGCCACTCTTAAAGTAAAAAGTAAGTAGTAGCAGAGCGACTGCTATGTCCGGAAACTGAGAGGGGAAGAGGACACACAGATAGTATGGATCAGGATCGAGAACAAAATTACAAAAGGTAAGAAAAAGACAAAAGTATTAAAATACTCTTAGGATATATCATACAGGACAATGGGGAAGACATCAGAGCAGGAGCTGTTCCATGTAAGTAGGAATGATATATCTGAAAACTACTACATAATCATTAACCTCACCTACCTTAAACTGTACAACTCAAGCAGTAAAAGAACCATAAATATAAAATGTAATTTGAAAGATTTAAAAAAAAAAAATTCTAATGGACATGTCACACATAAATTTAAGGATTTTGAAACAACTTACATAATATTAATTTTAGACTCTGTTTTTTATTGATAGTAGGATGTTAGTTATTAATGAGTAAGCACAACAATGAGAGTGAAATAAATTCATCATCATCATCATCTAGAGCAACTACCAATCGCTGGCTGGGTCTACTGGGAACTAAAACCTTGTCAGTGTTTCCTGTCCAACCACCATTTCTGTTCTTCCTCTGTTGCCCAATTTCCTCCTTTTTCTTCCACACATTTTTAACACCTTTATGCCATCTATACTTGGTCTTCCTCTGGGCCACTTCCCTTCTGGCTCCATGCCCAGCATCTTCCTTGGTATCTACTCCTCTCTCATTCACACCCCATACCACTGTAACCTAGACTTTTCTATTATTTTTCGTAGAGGTTCCTCCTTGATAATCGCCATGATTCTCTCATTCCTTATTCTGTCTCTTCTTGTTACTGCTTCTCTACCTCTCTGAATTTTCATTTCTGCAGCTTGTACTCTCCCTTTGTCCCTCTACTTCATCATCCAGGTTTCCGATCCATATGTTAAAATTGGAACAAAGTACATTCTATAGATTGCCTCCTTACTCTTTTGCGGCACATCCTTACTCCATACCAATACTCTAATACTCTTAAAAAATCTGTCTGCACATCTTCCTCTTTCATTTATCTCCATCCTGTTTCCTCAACTTTCTTCAAACCATCTTCCCAAATATTTGAAACATTCCACTTTATTTAATTGCTCTCCTCTAAGTGATATGCTTATGTCTGTCCTGTTTTTCTTTCTTGTTGTGCTCACCACTTCACTCTTTCTTACAGAGTACTTTATGTCATATGTTGCAACCACTCTCTCCCACACATCCAGCTGATCCTGCACCCCTCTTTCATCTTCTCTCAAAACTAGTAGGTCATCCACAAATAGCATTTCTTTTTTTCTTCCTTTCCCAATGCTCTGCACCACCTTCTTCGATATTTCATCTGTAACCTATATAAATAACAGTGGTGATAGGGCATTTCCTTGTTTTCATACATTTTTCAAATGGGACCATCAGTCTTATTTCTTTCCACTTTGATACAGCTCTTACTACCTTCATATATATCCTTCACTCTTTCCAATATCTCCTTCCTCACTAACTTTTCTCTTATTACTTCTCACATTCTTTTTCAACTGAGGCTGTCATACACCTTTTCAATATCCAGAAGGGTCATTGCGAGATCCTTTTCATACTCATAGTGAAAGAAATTCATATATCTTTAATGACAGAAATTCAATTACTACTTATCAGTGAAGTGAAGGTAAAACATTTCAATCATAACATTAAGATTATCTTGCGTAATACTGTCATCAATTGACAGTAGTTTTCTTTGGACATAATGCCTCTTAAACATCAAGGTTATTAGAGGCGGGACAGGAGTTAGGACAATTATGTTTAGTTTCTTTTCCACTGTGAGGTTTGGAATTATGAGGATTTACTAATTTTTGTGTAATTTCTAATAGATCAAAATTTGCTTCCTTCATCAGATTTTGTAGAATATGAAATTTTCATGAAATAAATTTAAGAAAATTATATTAAACACCGAGAGAAGGGTGATAGTAAAGAAAAATTAATGATAGTGAAATCGAAATGGAAAAAACAACTGAAGCTGTTATTTCAGACAACATGCAAACAAGAAAAGCATCATTCACACAGTTTCCATGCCTCTGGAACAGTGCCGTGTCCTCGTAATAAATGCCAACATTTTGGTCGAAGTGCATTGGTCTACTTCTAAGGTGAAACTATGTTGAGATGTGTTTCAGAATCATAGTAGAGCAAGTGAAACATACCTCAGTGTACTTTCCTCCTAGAAGAAAGCTGAAGTAGTTCAATCGAAATGACAGCATTTAATAAAAGGATGTGGCACAATCCCAGGAGCGTAAAAACTATTATCCCAGCCATGAAAACCTTTGATTGCATCATACACAGAGTAAGAATTAGTGTGAAATACAGGCCATAGAGCAACTTACTATAGACTGAATGGTTACAGGTCAGTTCCAGCCAAACTAAGGATTTTTTTTTTCACTGAGTGTGGAGGTAGGAGATAATCCTTTGGCCTGTAATTGAAAGGACATGTGTTCATATTCCTATCTGGCATTACAGATTTAAGTTTCCTGTAGCTGCCCAAACTCCAGGCAAATGCTATGATGCCCTCTTGCTATTCATGTAAACTTTTGGATATTTTGAATTAATTGTAGCATGGAAAATCTCTCAATAATTTCCAATTTTCATTTATCATATATTCACCTTTGTTTCCCATTGCACATGATATTAGGCTGTTTCTTAACCAAGCATTAAAATTGCTAGCCACTATAAGGAGATCGCTTTAACTAATTTCATCAAAATCATGTTTGAAGGGACGGTAAATGGCAAATTCGTGTGATGGTGACCTTTTCATTACCTCTAATGCCCTGAGCAGCAAATACGAGGGCAGATCGGAAAGTAATGCACAATATTTTTTTTCCCAAAAAGTTTAATATGTACAACAACCAAACAAATCACAAATTAACTTACATCTTTGACCTACTTTTATACATAGTCACCAATTATCTAAACACATTTCTCACATCATTGTACCAGTTTCAATATGCCCTGTTCATAGAAGTCCATTTGTTGGGAGTGTAGCCATCTGCGGACTGCTGATTTCACTTCCGCATCTGTTGCAAAATGTTGGTTGGCCAGGAATTTCTTCATGGGACCAAACAGGTGAAAGACTGTGCCAGGTCAGGACTGTATGGTGCATGCTGGAGCACCTCCCACCCACGAAAGGAAGCAGCAAAATGGGGACGTGCATTGTCATGAAGAAGTTTGACACCATCAGCATTAATGGTGTGGCGTTTGTCACAAAGGGCACGACGCAACTTAACCAACGTTTTCATGTAGACAGCAGCATTCACAGTAGTTCCATGCAAAGTCCACCAATAACACACCAAAAATGTCCAAGACCACTGTCACAAACACTTTCTTAGCCGATTGAGTCACTTTGAATTTTTTTGTACTGGGGAACCAGCATGTTTCCACTCCATAGAGGCTTGCTTGGTTTCGGGCGTGTAGTGTTACGCCCATGACTCATCACCAGTGACGATTCCTTTCAGAAATTCATGCCTTTCTGCAGCGTAGCGCGTTAAGTGATTCAAGCTTGTCATCACTCGCTGGCCCTTCTGGTTGTCTGTCAGGTTCTTAGGCACCCAGCGAGCACTAACTTTACGGAATTTCAATGTCATGAACAATATCATACACTGCACCATAGGAAATGTTGAATGTCTACGATAAGGTTCACCGGTGTACACGTTGGTCCTTCAAGATTGCTGCCTCAATGGTGTGGACATTCTGCAGAGTTGAAACTGTTACCAGCTGCCTGGAGCATGGCAAATTACTAAGGTTCACGCGGACCTCTTGGAAGAAAACACACCACCTGGAGACATTGCTGAGGTCCAGACAATCGTCCCCATACATGCCTCGCATGTCCCTGTGAATTTCACTCAGTGAATGCCCTTTGCTCCACAAATATCGAACTACATTTCACTGCTCTTCACACGTGGTGGACGATAGTAACATGCGCGCCATGTTTCTTTCATAGTTGACGCTTCTCTTGCTAGAGCTGCACATGAAAACAAAATACCCTCTACAGCGCAAACTTCAAACTATATTGTCGTGAAATTTCAACATTCCAGCTGCAATACTAGGGGAGAAAAAAATTATTATGTGTTACTTCCCCTCATATCAGGGGATTGGCAAAGTCGAAAAATAGCTATATACTGCCCCAGGCCCACAAATTCATTTTTGGGAGTATCCATAAACTATGTACCTCCATTTTGGCCTTCTGTGAACCTCACCTTCAACACTTTTCCTGCTGTTTGGCACGTAGCTTTTTTTCCCTATAGATTCCAGAGGATATTTTGTACTGTTTTCTCTTGTCACAATATCATAAACTACATATGGCGATAATTAAATGGTGGAAACAAATATTCACATGCTGTTGTGTACTTTATTTTAACTGTGACAAATAATATTAATGAAATTCTATGTGGCTTGACTTGGAAACCTCCCTTCCCCCCATGTAGCCCAGAATAGCTTTCTACCAAACTCCCCATCCTCCTAGATTAAGCCACATAGTTTATGGACACTCCTTTTGAAGGCACGGCATTTTCAAGTTTTTGTCCCAGCTCAGAAAATTTGTAGATCTGCCACTGACCACTTCAAGGTTTTCATAAAAGTATTTAGATTCTTTCATTTGTTTTGCTCTGGGGAATACGGTGAACAGCATTAGGTAAGGTCTCTAATTTCAATCTTAGAAGAAATATCCTTTTATTTATGAGGTGTAGCTTTACTATTTTAACTAGATAACGCCTATGCACTAATATTGCTACATCTGCTGGCACCTTAAATCTTGAACTACATGGCTAAAGATACATACCCCTGACAGAAAAGCTCCTGGTCCATCAAGTTAGAGACTGTACTATGGGCTGGTTCCACATTGAGGTAGTAAAATCATAGAACTCAGATGCATCCAAGGAGAAAGCTAGACAGGAACAATGGTGATGGTTGTTGCATGAAGAAAGGATGAACGATTAAGGATAACAGATCAATTACTTGATGGGACATGGAATGACAGAGGTCTGTACACTAAGGAAAATGAATTGCTAAAGGAACTTAAGGAAATAAAAATAAACATAGCATTAATAAGTGAGAGAAAAGACTACAAAGACTTAACATGGTATACTTTAACATATAGTGGAGTCGAACAACAACAAAATGCCAGTGCTTGAGTTAATACCAATACTACAATTTGAAATAAAATCTGATTTGAATGAAAAAATCAATAAAACCAAATTGAAGATATAAAGACGACTCCTATATCTTATATGATTATCTGCTACACAGAAATATAGGACAGAAAATAACAGCGGAACACCGTCTTCTATGAGACTTAACAGATAACACTGGACCAGATCAATGGGGATGATTATCTCATAATTCTGGGCACCTCAATGTTAGTGTTGGTTATAAATCTATCCCAATAACTGTTGGACCATATGGAGAAGCACAACAAAATGCAAACACTCATAAGTTGACAGAATTACACAGTTATAATAATCTAAGGATAGAAAACATGTGTTTCAAAGAAAAAAATAAAGATGCAGAAACTTGCAATGACGAGGGTTCAAAATCCATGATTAACTATTGCATTCTAAATCAGAAACTTCTCAACAAATCACAGATACTAGTGTATTAGTCTAATCACTTCCTAATGGGATTGAAATTAAGGCCATACAGTACAGAGGTCATATAAGGAAGAATTTGACAGAGAGTGGGAAGATATTAAAATTTGTATTCCTAAAACTTCATCAAAAGTTTTAGGGAAGTCAAAGGGTTAAAAAATTTGGAATGAAGGAATAACAACCAGGGTTCTACATTGATTTCACTACTGTTTTTGATACTTACACACACGCATATAACGAAGAAGGACAGGGAAATAAGACCCAACACTTACCACAGATGAAGACGACTGGGAATGATGAACATAAAAGAGACAAACACAGGAAATGCAATATTTCAGCGGTTAGCCTTATTTTTGCTAGGAGTGAGACGCCAGTCAGGACACGACATGTTCAAGTTGAAGGCTGTCCGTGAATTCATCAGAGACATGAATTTACTAATTCATGATGATAACACATCACAATGCAAAAGAAATTACTTAAAACATGAGAGCCCAAATCACTTAGCTATTGACATTAGTCAACAGTATTGCTTCAGGTAGAGAGAAAATGTATCAGACTTTTCAGTGCTATCCGACACAAGTCAGAATTCTCAGACTTGCATAGGCATTGCTCAACAGAACTGGATCACTGGGCTTTGCTGAAGAAGTTTCATTATCACTGACAGAGATTTCTGATAACAAAGAATCACTCACAGTGGAGTAAAAAACTCAAGTGTGTCCACAACAGGATTTGCTCCACAGCCAGGATGCCTCATCTTTCACAGACGGAGTTGATGAATCAATCCACTTTCTGCGATTGTCTTGGTCCATTGTTAGTGGACACACAAAAATCAAATTTAAAGATAATTTTAGATTATTTACCATAGCTCAATACAGCTATTCATTGTACACATGCACTCTGTCTCTTGTATTCTCTGCACACATGTTTATTGGTTGCTGACTGATTTTTGGGACTTGAAATTCTTCCTTCAGAAATCTCTGTGCCGAGCTTACACTTGCTATTATTGAAATCATGTCCTTTTGGTGATCACACAGTAAAAGAAAACCTGGGTTCCTTCAATACTGCACTACAGCTTGTTATAGAAACTTTCCCTGTGCAGACAGTATGGGAGGGACACCAGCGAAAACCATTCCGCCAAGGTCAGGGTGCAGCGACAGTCTTTCACTGCCTCCCCTAAAACTGTACTCTCATGAACCTAGAGTGCCCATGTCCAATTGCACATATACCAATACTACCACTACTAATAATTATTGCATTAGATTTCACATTTAATATTTATGAATGTGAATAACAACTGATAATCAGAAGACATATGAAATTTGCAGGTCTGTCTACTCAAAAGATAAGGAACTATAAAATTTCTATGTTAGCATACTAATCATAATTTAAATACTGACTTACTAAAGCAATTGGGTAGAACCTCATTTCAATGAGCAATAGGTGATCTCAGTATGAAGAAACAAATTTATTTTCACTTCTTAATGTCATATGCAATAATCTTCTGGGACAGTTCAACTCATAGAGTATGTGGAGCTCAAAAAAGTGATTAACAAGAAATATGAGAGTGTCAGCAGTATAAATTTAGCATGATGCCTAGTATTGTACTCCTAAAATGACATCTCCACCAAAATCAAAGAAAAATTTCTTTCAGAGGTATATACAAATAATTCCCAACATCTTGTACAAATGCAGCTGTTATGATAAAATGAACATGTTCTGTGACAGTATATCTTCTGGTGCATACACTTGTTTTGCAATGTAATAATTTTGATGTAAATTGACTCCATTACAAATGCTTCACAGTCAACATTTTATATGGATTTCTATAGAAAAATGACTGTGTAGTATAATAGAGAGGATTGTGAAAAATTACAGAGGAATCTAGGGCTGATATCTACTTGAGTAGGTCAACATGGAATGAAGATATTTGCCAAAAATCCAGCTTAGTATACACACAAGTAGAAATGACTTTTTTGATATATATATATATTGAAATGGGACAGGAGGGGAAATTCTTTGTTGATTGCATAAAGAGAAAATAATAATAACAGATGATAAAGTCCGTATGGCAGGAAATTTTGGGGAGGTGGTAAGGAAAATTTTCAAAGCTCTACATACAGAGAGAGGTGAAACTGCGGTTAAGAAATGAAGATGAGATAAGGAAAATAATCTATCACTTACACAACATAAAGGCAGGAGTGTGTTTTTTGTGTCTGGCCCTCCAGCCTTTATCTGTGGTAAGTAATAGGTAATTTTTCCCTATCCTTAAGTACTACATTAATTAGAGATGATTAATAAATTTTGCTTCATTATTAGAACTACATTACTATATAATAGCGTTGGAAGTGATGCACAAGGCAACAGCTACATTTGTTTGTGGAAATTACTGTTGAGCATAACCAGTAGCTGATATGATGATGGAGCTGAAGAAACAGTAATTGCAAGACAGCAGAGAGTCAAAGCAGTAGTAGGACTATTAAAGGGACACATAAAAAAACTGTAACTGAACATATTTTTTTTCCAACTTAATTTTGCATTTTACAATTTCTTTTTATCTTAAATTTTATGTGCAATTGTAAGGTAACCTAAATTTTGTTATTACATAACCAAATTTAGACTTTGAAAGTTTGGAGTAGCACATTTTTAGTATGACACAGTAGATCGTTTAAAAATTCTTGAAGCTACAGTTTTAAAGATAGGAAAACGATTTATAGCTCAGAAGAGGTGTGATTTTTTATTACACAGCATATAAAGTTTTGCGAGGCATAACTAAAATTTACAGATTATTTTTGGGAAGATTTTGAAAATTAGGTACACCATGAGATTAATCTTTCAAAGAGGGCAGTATGTTCAAATGAAAGGAGAATTTTTTCTGAGCATAATATATCAATTGGTTTTTGAATATTTGCATTATTTTGGATGATATTTGAAAAAGTAAGTAATTACAAATTCATAGGTAGAACGACTACCGGTAGACGTTTTGTAAGAATTCAAATTATAAAGAGAAGGAAGGTGGATTTGTAAGACGATGAAAAAGCTACTAACCAACTGTTATTACAGTTACATAGTGATGATACCATATTGAAAATTGAATGTAGAATAGTTTAAAGTGATTTTCAGGGTCGTGACTTCAATACTTTAGGCCCGTCTCGGCTGGGATGCCATTGCATAAGCGGAAACCGGCGTACCGCCTGGTGGGGACACTGGAGCTCCGTCGCGGCGAGGACACTGGAATTATCTGGCGGCCAGTGAAATCGCTGCGGCGCAAGCCGGTGAAACCACTTCGGTTATGTGGCCGGTGGATGCTCCACCTACCCTCGTGGCTGAACAGTCGAGTCGTGGTCGGCGGTCGTCGGTCTTGGAACGCGGATGCCGACGAGTCGTCCTGCCGGGGACCTGGTGACGGCTGGTGGCGGGGACGTCGTGAGTCGTACACGCTGAACCTCTGCTCGGGTGAAACGTCGCAGCCGAACGCCGGGACCCGTGCTGCCACAGGGGACTACACTGGCATGGCGGCTGCAAGGACACCGCGAAAGGCACAACAACACGCTATCCACACGGACACCCACACCGGGAGACGGCATGCCGCCTCCCGGGGTAAGTAACTGCATGACACCCTAACAAATTAACAGTACCTTCCACATCATCCTCAACTGTAGTATAGATTCTGTTGCGTTACTGGCAGTATCTTAGCCAGCCGCCCTTATATCCCACCTTAACTGTCGCAGAGGTTTTTTTCCCGGGGGTAAAACCCTGGGACTTTTTTCCCTCTGCCGTGTCTCTTCTTTCAAAAGTTTCTGTCTATCTTATCCGATGGACCCATGTAAACGGGCGAACGCCTAGACGCATGGAATACATCACAATCCCGTTCCTGTGATCACCGATAGAAATACTAACTTAATGCATGTGCAGAGGCGAGCAGTAGATAACAGGAAGACCACCATGCTTGGAGGAGCGGGTTTTGGGTGCTCCCCCAATAAAAAAAAAAAAGGTTTCGTCGCACTTCATTGAAGTATCTGGTCGAGGTATCATGTAGTACGTTGTTATACGGATTTAAGTGAGACCGGGTCACGGTGGCTGATGGAAAACCGGAAATTGGGCAGCATGGCTGACTGACGCCATTACTAACAGGATAGGCAACCATAGAAATTTGAACTTTTCTGACATGTGTTCATCGATGTGAACTTTTACTTTCATTTTGGGGTGGTGCGGTCTGTTCTGTTTCATGACTTGTGATCTTCGGCAAATGATTTTCTCCGATTGCCATTGCTAACTGTGACTTTATGTAAATTCTGTGAAATTTTTTAGAATATATACTGCAGTGATCTGGACTTCGACTTTCATTTCTAGTTTAGTACCTTACTTACAGGGGGTTAATTCTGTAAGTGGCGGCCGTCTTTATCACACAGTTAGCATTCTCCAAGGTTTTTCACGGTTATAGAACTTTTCCCGGAATTTTGGCAACATTTTGGAAGACTTCAAGTGTAGGTGTACAAGCCGATACCGGTACCCCGATACGGCTTATCCCCTAACAGAATATGGCTTGATTTTAGGTAGAAGGAATGTGAAAGTTTTCATTTATAGTCAGAGGCTGGTATTAATATGGGAGGGACATGCTGCATAATTTAACTCTAGCAGTATATGAATTTAAAATAAAAATTGGGATATGTAGGGCTACGGAATAGTTTCATAATTTCTAGTCCTTACTCCAGATGAAAGATGGAAGAGAATGTCCGCTCTCATACAAACTGCTCACTTTGCCCAGTTTCACTAAAAGAAAATACGAGGGACTTTTTTTTTTTTTGCCAACCTCCGTTAGGCCATAAATAAAAGATAAATGGAGATGGAAAAAATATTTTATTACCAACGGTTATGTACACTTATGGTTACTTTTAAACATAGTCACCTTGAAGAATAAGGCATTTGTCATACCTGTGGACAAGCTGTCCAATACCCTCTTTATACAATGTTGCTGCCAATGACTTTAAATGAGTCATCACACTGTCTTGAAGCTCCATGTTGGTTCGGAACCGTTGCCCTCCTAGCCACTTCTTCATTTCAGCAAAAAGATGAAAGTCACTTGGTGCTAGGTCAACACTGTATGGCGGGTGATCAAAAGTCTCCTTCAAGAAGTCGCTGGGTGACACCAGCACTGTGAGGGCGAGCATTGTCATGGAGCAGAACAATGTCAGAAGTGAGCATGCCTCTTCATTTGTTCTGAATGGACCTCAGTAAACGTTTTAAAGTTTCACAGTAAACAGCTGTAATAATTGTGGTCCCTGGCAGCATAAACTCCACAAGCAATACATATTTTTGGTCCCAAAACACGGTAGCCATTACCTTTCGGTTGTTGAAGGTCTCTTTGAATTTTTTTGGTTTGTTCGGTGAATTTGTGTGCATCTATTGTTGGGATTGTTGTTTCGTTTCGGGTGTGTCATACCGAATCCAGGTCTCATCTCCAGTCACAATTGACTTCAAAAAATCTTCTCCATCTGCAAGATAATGGTCAAGGAACTTCAAAGCTGGCGCCATTCGGTGAGTTTTGTGGTTGTGTAATTATTTAATGAGCTTGCTCTCACTTAGTTGCAAGCGATAGAAAGCATGTGAGCGATAATGAGTAGGTGTGGGGTAATAATTGGGTTTGATTGCAGGTTCTAATTCTACTAAATCATACCTTTAAATTTAATTCAGATTTATTTCACAAAACTCATAAGAACATACCCACCACCCAGGGCCGAATTTAGGCTTTGTGGGCCCCTAGGCTATACATGTGGTGCGGGGCCCCCTTCCCCCCCCCCCCCCCCCCCCGACTGGCAATCGATACTTAAATTGGAAATTCAGACGAAAAAATTTATCGAAGAATATATTTTTTTTTTTTTTTAAATTTAAATGGTGGCAAGTTAGCTGGTATATGATGTGGGCTGTGGAGCATTTGGTATGTCCAGTGGTGGGGAAGGTTTCCCCTGTGACAGGATTGCAATATGTAGCAGTGGGAGGATGCATGTTGCAGGTTTTGTAGCGAGGTCTGCACAATCCACATCATATACCAGCTAACTTTCCGCCATTGCACAGTTGCTATAAAGGCCTAGCTACACAACAACTTTTTACCAGAATCAATGGCCACAGACAAACAGTGCTCACCCGCAATACCTGAACATGCTAATTACCACAATTTCAACAACTTCAATGAATGTTTCACCATGAGAGCAATCAGAGTTTTCCCCGAAACCGCCGCTGCCTCAGAACTTCGGAGATGGGATCTTGCATTCCAAAATATCCTAGATACCAGACACCCACCCAGCCTCAACCACTGATAAAATTCCTTTCTTTGATGCATCACCAATTATTATCAGCATTAGCATTATTGTTATTTTTTTTCTTCCAAAAGTGTTATATCTATATTTATTTCCCCAATTTCTGTCTTCACCTCTACATTCTGTACTCCTTTGCAATATTACTATTTTTATCATCTTCTGTGATATACATATTTATATATAACATCTTAGTCCCACTGCCATATTGATAATCCACCCAGTCATGTAGGAACCTTCAGCGTGTGCACACCTCCTGAACCACATGACTCACTCTCTTTAAAATGAGAGGTTTAAGACCGAAATATTGTGTATATTTTTTTTGTGTTCGTTATATGTGTTTGCTGTCTTCAACTTTGGTGAGTGATGAGTCATTTTCCCTTTCCATGTAATTAGTATTTAATTAATCGTACTGTATTGATCAGGCAAAGATAAACATTGAAATTGATTATTTACTATGATCTGATACAATAATGATTGAAAGATATGTAATTAGCACTTAATACAAATATGATAAAAGAAGACATTCACTGGTTCTAGCCTCAAGTCATTAAGTTGATTATAGGCCAATTCTATGGACAGAAAAATTTGCTGTTGATAACTTTTATTACCAATCCTGTGCTTGCATCCTCAGTTGGTGGTTATGTGCATGTCATAGTGATGCTGCTGTCCATGGCAGATTGTCACAGTGATGATCATTGAAACATGGATAAATGAGAGAGAGAGAGACAGAGAGAGAGAGAGGTTTCCCTTGGCATTTGTAACAAATACGTCACTTGATCTGTTATTGTTTTATGTACATGTTAACTAATAAACAAGCTCGGACTCGGTCGTCACCAACATAACGTTGGAAAATAGTTCAGAAAATGTTAGGGTTTTTGAAATGATTGTTCAGCAGTTGCAAAGTAACAACACTGTTATTTCCTCATATGTTTAGCTGACCAACCACCTTCCACAACTTTTGACAGTGAATTATTTATCAGAACTTCATATTCGAAGAAAGCAGGATGTTGCGTTGTTGACATCATCACAAACGCTTACTTATACCCGCGAAATCACATGCACAATACTCCGTGATAAAGAGACTGTCTTTATTGGTTTACATTTTCTGCTTTACCATGAGCATAGTCACTGTTCTACCTGTGAAATCACATGCACAACACTCTGTCATAAAGATAGTGTCTTTTATAATTCACACCGTTTGCTTTATCATAAGCATACCTAAACCAACTTATTTTTTGGCCACATTAGCCGCTGCCTTCTGTGTCCTGCTCCCGACTCCACTCAACTGACTCCCAACTGCTGCCTTATATGCTGAAACTCGTCACATGACCCTCCAGCCACAGATATATCACCTGCTTGCCTCTGTATACTTACATGCTGTTTCTGGAGGAAAGCATTTTCATTATGAGTACCTTGAAAAACTACTTCCCACCAACATTTTGCAGGAAGCCCTGCTCATTTCATTGGTGAACTTGAGTTAGTGGGTCATTAACACTCTACTCAACAAAAATAATTTCAATAGTTCAACACAAAACTTGGCAATCACGTGTCATGAATGAGAATGCAGTTAGCTATGACTTGGTGAGTTATTAACGAATTTCACAAAATTACTTGGATTACATATCCATCAAACATTTAAGTCCTGGACTCTCGCTGTGAGAACATGCCTGTCATGTTATTCAATTGACCAAACCTTTCAATTTGACGTGGCCAGACAGGTTTTAGGTTAAAAGTCTGACAAAACATCATTTTGCCCTGTCACACTTAAGATATGACCACTGTCCTATATGATTTACTATTACAAATGGATAGTAGTGAAAATGAAACTGCCATTCTAATATTATTTATTTACTCTTATAACAGGTCAAAATATATTTATAAAAAAATATTTTACCTTGACTGATTCTCAAAGTGATCTACAATTATCAATTCAATTAACAATTATCATTCACCAACTTTCTCCCGCTACCATTGGTTCAATCCCTAGCCTTCCCTCTTTGATTCATTCCTGTGGTAGATATGGATGTGTACATATCTTACCCCCTGTCATAGAACCCACTTTCTACATGAGTAAGGATATTAACTGAAATATTGTAAAGTGTGTTTGTGTTCGCCCTGGCCCTTCTGCCTTCATTTGTGGTAAATGATGGGATTTTTCCCTAGCCATTTTATTTTTTACTATTACAACTAACATACGATTTTCACCAATAAATCACTTACCTTTTCTTTAAGGTTCATTGCAGCAACTATCACTCTTGTGTAATTGATGCACTAACATTAATTCTAGTCTTCATCTTGTTTCGGACATTCCTTTTTGGCACAAACTCATATGCTGCATTCATTTACATTTTTCATCTTAGGATTAAAGAATAGTCACTCTGTATACATGAAGCTGTTATAGCTTTTGAAGAATATCTGTATTTATAGAAAGAGTATTTTGTGCAGCAGTGGTTGAAATAAAGAGAGAACTC
Source organism: Vandiemenella viatica (assembly GCA_031002005.1). Taxonomy (NCBI): domain Eukaryota; kingdom Metazoa; phylum Arthropoda; class Insecta; order Orthoptera; family Morabidae; genus Vandiemenella; species Vandiemenella viatica. The sequence goes on from CM061920.1 coordinate 355,457,815, forward strand.
TCAATACTGCACTATGACTAAGAGCAGAAAATTGCTGGAAATCATCTCAAGATTAGTAATTATGTATGTGTAAATTTTTGTCATCCAGTTATACTCATAGAAGAAGAAAAAAATAGCAAAATGACTTTAAGGACACAAAAGTGTAATAAAAATTGGGTTTCTGTACATATTATATAAAAATACAAAAATCAGTATAAAAAAAGGATGGTTCCACATATAAGGAATAAAAACAGCATCCTCAAACAGATTTTGTAAAATAACTACAAAACTTAGTCACTGTCACGATGTGTGTGTAGTTCTTGGAGTTGTTTGAGCATTCAAGTTGAAACCTCCACCAGTAAAACGTGATTTGGAATTATTCTGATTTTGCGCAATAGGTGGTAGCATACCCAGAGCTCTGTTCTCGTCAGCAAGATGTTCCTTTCTCTTCTGTTCTCTGCGTTTCTAGAATAATGTTAGATTTTTAAATACAATTGACAAATACCAATGCTATTATAGTTATCATACAACTTTACATAATATACTTACAACTTCATAATATTTCTTCTTAAAATCATTTAATTCTAGTTGCAACTGCTCAATTTTGAATTTATACTCTGAAATCTCAGATTTAAACATGGTCATCTCTGTTTCTAAGCACTAAAAAGAGAAAAAGGTGCAGATTATGCAGTATTTGCCATTATTTATTATTAAAAATAATTAAAAATACATTATTTATTGTGAAGCAATATCACAGTGTGAAAGAAAATGAAGTACATATCACAGTTATTTCTTCATATTTTTTCTATATTAAGTGTTTTGTATATTGTTTATTTCCAATTTATCTCCCTGATGCAATTTCCAACACAGTTTTCTCTACTAGAGGCTTTTCCTATTTATGAATCCAGCGACTTGCAAGTGATGAGTATGCATTTCCATTCTTTACATTATAGATTGCAGCCACCACTTCCAGAAATTAAAGAAAAAGCATATGTATGTATTACATAGAAGTGAATTTTAATTTAATTTAATTGAGCACATGCACCAATGAAAACTAATCTTTAATTTTACTTTTCCATATCAGTGGCGGCTCTAGACGTAGTGACACTGAGACATGTCACTGCTGCATAATCAAGAATAAATAAATAAACGTGGTGAAAGAGAAATATATATTTAAAAATTTAGCATTTCTACTATACTATTACTTAGGACAGATGGGGAAACATTGAACACCCTCTGTTGGCCACATAGGCGAACTATTTCATACTCGTGGATACAGCTTCATTCTGTCTCCAATCGCACATGCGCACTAACTGTTTCGCAGAAATTCAGGAGGGTGAGGTACCACGTTACAAATACGGATTTGTGACAACTCTGATCTGTCTCAAGGAGCTCCAAAACCTCAGTAACACTGTCGTAGAGTGCAGCAGTAGCTGCTTTTTTTGTCGCATGCCTTGGGTGGAATGCATGAAATGGTAGTGAAGCTTAGTCTGCAGTTGTGCGCTGAATACTGATCACATCTTGTGACTATCGAAGAGTGCGTAAGGTGTCTTTGCGTCACAAATCACATTAGAAAATTATTAAAGAAGCCATTCTCGCTGCTATCTTATGAAGAAAAAATTAATGTGTAAAAATTAGGAAAACCTACACCACATTTAAATATTTTGTATCGCCAAGAAAGTGCTAAAGTATCTCGGTTGAGGAAATTTAACTGTGATGTGTATTTAAAAAATAATTGGCTGTGCAGTTGCAATGTGAAAAATGCTTTTTTCTGTTTTCAATGTGTTCTGTTCGGTGGTGAATTTAATTGGTCACATGGTGGAGTTTCTGATTTGGTTCATCTTACAGAAAAAATTAAGACCCATGAAAAATCAGCACTTCATATTATTAATGTGCTTAGTTTAACAATGCTTGGAAAAACAAATATTCAGAATCAACTTAATTCTCAGTACCACCTTGCTATTGTTAAACATAACGAACAAGTGGATAAGAACAGGTACGTTCTAAATAAAATTATAAATTGTGTGCGATTTTGTGGTGCTCTGGAACTTAATTTGCGAGGACACATTGAAAGTGATGAATCCGATAATAAAGGAGTGTTTCGTGAATTAATTCATTTCAGTTCGGAGTTGGACCAAGAGTTTAAAAGTTATTTGCAAGGATCCACAGCATTTAAAGGCACCAGTAAAACCATTCAGAATGAATTGCTTGAGTGCATGTTGAATATATATATCACGACGAAATTCGGAAAGAATTCGACAATGTTGAAAATGTAGCCGTGATAGCTGATGAAACCACAGATGTGTCTTGTCAATTTCAATTAGTTATAGTGTTGCGTTATATTGTTGGTGGAAAACCCATAGAAAGATTTTGGAAATTCACGAACCCACATGGCCATCATGCTAGTGCTATTGCAGATTGTATTTTGCAAGAACTTGACACACTTACTGGAAAATCACCCGAAAAATTAATTGATCTAAGTTACGATGGCACCTCCATAATGAAAGGAAATTTAAACTGCATGCAGAAAAGAATTAAAGACATATATCCTTATTCAAATGCACACCAAGTAAATCTCTTAATGTCAAAAGCAGCCTCCATCAATTGGGAAGTGCGCATTTTTTCGCAAATCTTTCCGGAATTTGTTCTTTCTTTTCCAGTTCGTCTCAAAGAAGAAGAGTTTTAGATGAGATTTTGCAGGAAAGATTACCACATGCATCTCAAACCAGGTGGAATTTTCATTTTCGAGGAGTCGACTGTATTTACGAATATAGAAATAACTGAATAGATGTAATGGAAACCATTGAAAACAGCAAAGAAATACGTTTGCCTTCTACCCTTCAACAAGCATGTGCATATAAAAATTTGTTAAATGATAAGAACTTTGTTCCTATTTCACAAGATAATGCCACATGTCAAAATAGTTTTTAAGCAACTACTAAAGAAAGACATTGGCCCCATAAAAGTTAAAGTAATTATGGAGACCTTTGAAACTTCCATTCAAAGAATTAGAGAGCAGGCCGATGAAATTGAAGGGTGTGAAAAAATTCCTGTGAAAAGATGGCGATGTGATGATTCTGAGAACCGAAAGAGACAATATTTAGAAGTTTTCAAAGTCATTGTTTCTGAAATAAAAACTAGATTTCAGTTTATGGGACATCTCGCAGAATCAATCAAATATATTTGAAGTTGAAAAATTTAAAAGTTATCAAACAAAAGTTCTTGCCGAATACTTCAGTGATATGGTAAAAGAGTACCCATTTTTGGAAGAAAAAAGATTGCAGGGCGAACTTGAAGTGTGTTATTCGAGACCAGAATTGAGAGCGATTTCTGGTGCCGTTCAATTTTTATCATTCATTATTGAAAATGACCTTACCGATACATTTCAAGAAACATCAAAATTACTAAAACTGTTCATAACAATGCCAATGTCAACATCAGAATCTGAAAGATGTTTTTCTATGATGAAAAGGGTAAAAACCTTTCTCAGAAACACGATGAAGGAGGACCGACTTACTGCTTTAGACATGCTTTCTTGCGAAAAATCATTTGTGAGTAACGTAGACAATTTCAACAAGAAAGTTATTGATTTATTTTCCACCAAAAAGAACAGAAAAATGGACTTTTTGTATCGCTCGTTTTAGTGCCTTAATTCATTGAGATAGTGACTGTTAATATTATTTTCTGTGACTTAATGTGCACATAAATCTTTAATCACATCATAGAATATGATATTTCTTCACAAACTGCTGCTGAACGTTCACCCCTCCAGTATGGTGAGTCATTGAAGCCAAGTACTATTGATTTTTATTGCATGTCCTTACTATATTGTAGATTCTTTGCTGAATATTGCTTTGAGCAATGCAGGAATTCAGCTACTTGCCCTAAAAGCTTTGTCAATGCGAGGAGGTGCTATTTTTTTTCTATTTGTTACTTTCTTCCAAGGAGTGTTAGACAAGTTTATGAATACATGTGGCAGTAAACGACTCTCAAACTAAATGTGTTTCACTGCGTAAAGAGTGTGCCATTGGAGTCGTGGTTATTGAAGGCAATCAATGGCTAGGGAGCGTGCATAAACCACGTAGCTCTATTTTGGCCTACTGTGAACCCCCCCCCTCCCCCACATAGCCCTTCGTGACTTTCGCCTCTACCCCCCCCCCCCCCTCCCTCCCATGTAGCACGTAGCTTTTCTCCCTTTTGATTCCAGAAGACATTTTGTACTGTTTTCTCGTGTCAGATGATTGTATATTTTATAAGGAGATAATTAACTGAGGGAAATAAATATTCACATGCTGTTGTGTGTTCTGTTCCTCATTTTAACTGTGGAAAATGTTATGAAAGGAAAGCTACGTGGCCTGGCTCGGAACCCCCATATGTAGCCCAGCGTAGCCTTCCAGCCAACCCCATCTCCCCCCCCCCCCCCTGGAGCGAGCCACGTGGTTTGAGCACACTTCCCTATGTCCTGTAGGCAGCGCGGGATAAAGAAAGTATGTGACTCCAGGCACTCAACATTCTTGGAGCCCTCTATTTTGAAGGGAAAAAAATCTATATTTTGTAAGAACAAAGATAAGATTTCGTAGATGACTAACTGAATAGATCATATTTTCCATACAATTAAACAAAAGAATTTTACATTTTATGATATGTTGAAAACTGCTTTTATTTCTTGCACTACAATGAAACCAAAAAAATAATTTTCATGATTTTTATATTATTTTGATCATTTTATTTTGGATTATTTTATTCATTTTTCTTATTTTTATTCAATTAAATATATTAACGCTCATGGGGAGCCTTAAAAATTGGGAGCTTCAGTCTACTGCTAGTCATATCTATTGGATAATCCAGCACTGCCTGTAGTTCAACTTCTTGATTTTTGGCTAATCCGTCATTGTTTGCCTTTTGATCATTTATCATTCATTTCTTCAAAAACAAAATTATTTCTTCAATCCGGCAGCTCGCTGGTAAAGAGACATTCAAACGTAGTAAATGTTTAAGTTGCCTAGATTCTTAGTCAAAACTGAACTTTTTTCTTCCTTCCAATTTTCACTTAAAAAAAAAAAAATGTAATTCGTTGAAAAATTTCAATCTTGTCACTACCTAAGCAAATCACTTCGGTCGCCACTGTTCCATATCATGATTTTTTTTTTTTAATCTTCATTCTTTCTGTGCAGTTTCCATTTACAATCTTTAAAAGCTTTCAGTGTATTTGGTAAATTGTCAGAATTTACCCTAGTAATTTATTCAGGTTGTTGAGTTCTTTGTCTACAACAGAAAATTTTCCCACTCCCTTTTGCCTGACATCAAGTGCTAGTTTGTGCTTATGATCATTTCTGCTCTTCTCTGGACTTCTTCTAATTCTTCTATCAATGTCCGCCCAAGCATTTTCACCAATCTTGACCATATGCTCCAAGCACACTCCCTTCAACTGCCTTCAATCTTTCAGTGACACCTAATCTAATCTACGATCGCTTCATTTGGATGTCATCCATATGGATGACATCCATTTGGATGACATACAAAAGTGTAGCACATAAACCATCATTACATGACTCCAGTCTGCCACAACGATGAAAAACTAGGAACAGGAAACAACAAAAAGTTGCCAATTTCTTATACAACGATCTAGTCAAGCCGAGTACTAAATAAAATGGGCATGAATTAATTTTAAAGGATATTCAAACGTATCAAATATTGAGTGCAAATGCTGAGAATTTAATAAGCGTCTAAAAAAGTGCGAAATGACGAAAAATAAGCTCTGCAATATTATGAAACTTTTAGAAATGTTACAAAATGATTATAAAACAGATTTATTAAATTTAAGTTTATAAAGTCGAAAATAGTGACAGGTACATCACATGTTGTAAAACAACACATTTAAACAAGTAGGCTCATATAAAATTGATCTTCTCTTACTATGTTCTTTTTAAAAACAAGAGTGCAAGGATATTTTTTTCCCGCATGATTCTCTGTTTGCATTTATGTCTTTATTTTTAAATAATACTGGCAATTGATCTATTGCCATATTTATTTTTTCAGGGTAGCCAGGATACGAGATCTACCACAAGCATGGTAAAGTCTTTATACCTCTCAATAATGTACACCACAAAGTCATGTTGAGACAACATTCTTATTTTTTCTAAAAAAAGTAATAAAAGAAAATATTATAATCCTAACTGTTACTTAATAATATTTAAAACTGTATTATTTTCAATACTACATTCAAAATAATATTTAACTAGTATCAAAATAAATAATTCTATAACAGATTCAAGGCATTGGTGCTGTCTCCTCGGTGGTGGGTGACAGAATGAGAAGTGTTTGGATGGCGGTTTCACCATACATGAGCTAACTGGAGTGTTGGCTTGATGTTGCTCTATGTGGTTTTCCCCATACACCATCAGTCAGCTTGATGCCATGATGGTATAAATCGATTAATATTGGACTCACCAGCTATCCAAATAATCCGGTCAGATCATTTGATCCACACCAATTTCCCCACAGAAGAAACGATAATGGAGTGACATCGCTCTATTTGGACGGATGGAACGATTGTGTATGGCCACCTTAAATCCTTTATCATATCAGATTCTGACTATGTAGTAATTTTCACAGACCCAAGCTACCTTCTATTACACATCCTCCAACTTTGATACCTACAATGTGGTTCCCATACTTCACCTCCACATTCAAACAATGGTTTAACAAAGATTTTGTATTTTTTTTTACTTAAGGCTTTACTCATTGTTGACATTGAGGTCATTAGAGGTGTGATGGGACTAGTGGAGAGGAATGAGAAGGAATTCGGCTATAGCCTTTTGAAGGAAGTATCTGGGCATTTGCCTGGAGTGATTTGAGGAAACCGTGGAAAAATCCAAATCTGGATGCCCGGACAGGGATTAAGATTTTGTAACCCAGTTCCCTAACTTATATGATTGCTAATCACCATCACCATTTTCTATAAAAGAAGGGTATTGTATACTCTGCCTAACACATGCCATAATGCCGAAACATAGTTTAATTGTGATGCCTATATTACTGATACCATTTCTCGAAGACGTCCGCCAAGCTATTAATTTAGCCCATAATAGCTAAAAGGTGATACATAAATGAAAGCAAGTCATTGTTGGTATCATTTTGTTACATTCTTGAAAGTATGCTGTACTTACTAGTGGTATCAGATTACACTATTGAAAGCTATTTATGGCAGAATTGAACATTGAAATTCTTTAGAGAATTCCAGGTTATCCTTCAAGGCACTACAATGTACAGAAGCATTCACTCTGGCAAACATATTTGCACCCTAAAGTTCAGAGTGAGGCTAGTGATAGTTTTAAAACACGTCTTAAACCACTGTAAAAAAAAGTTCTTTCACTGAATTTAGTTTGCACTGACACTTGGACTTAAGGGCATGTTCTCATTGTGGATTTTGGTAGGCCATATAACCTTGGAGACTTGGCCATGTGAGGTTGTAGGTTCTTGATTGTCTCTTCTGGTAAATCGGATTTCTTTAGAAGTACTTTTGTTTTGTTGACTCCTTTGGACATAGGATCAGCTTTAACTGACTTGTAAGAAGCATGGTTTAATAAGCTCCTGACTTTGGCATCATATTGTTCTGATGACAGTAAAACTGTAGCATTTCTATTGTCTGCAGGAATGATGGCAATGTTTTCACATAAGATACCTCTATGGGAAAGAAATGTTACATCAACTAAGGCAGCTTGGGAAGCTGCATAAAAAGAAGGCCAAACATATCAGCACACTGGCCATTTTACTATGCTGTGGGGGCAGTGATGTGTGTCCTCACTTTGTCAGATAAATAGCAGTGGTGTCAAAAGGAGTTTATATCGTACTGTCATGGTGCTTCTTTGGGAGCGAATTTGCTGACCAAAATGCATGGCTCCTACTTTTGAGTCATCTAAATCTTACATCTAGATTGGCTGTGGATTCTTGGGACTGGGTTGATGCAGCTACTTTGTATCAAAAGAGCACAGAATGAGAGAAAACCATAGCAAGACACATCTCCAAATACAATCATCTTCAAGGAAAGCAGGTCGACAACAGACTGTCCAAGGCAAGCCATGGTGTAGTTAATTTCACTGGAGCCAAAACTGATGATGCTGCAGTCTTGGTTTTGGCGAGGAGTTTGAATTTTGTTATGGCACCGAGGTCTGTGCCAGTGAAGGACATCGTCTGTGTGGTGGAAAAGATGTATGTATGCCCCCAGCTGATGCAGAAAAGAAATACGACATGAAACCTGTCGCATCTTTAAGAAGGCCAAACCACCCAAGGCCAACATTTACCAGAAGAGACAATCAAGAACCTATGACATCGCGTCGTGAAGCCTCCGAGGTTATATGGCTTACAGAAAATCCACAAGGAGAACATGGCCTTAAGTCTAATTGTCAGTGCAATTGGTGCTCCAACGTACCAACTGTAAAATATCCCACATGTCAGCCAAGTTCACTAGTTGGTCATTGCACTCACCACGTAAGGAACTCTGCTGTGTCAGATTTCAACTGCTTGGTGATCTTCAGTGTCATCTTCCTGTTCAATTGAGTGCCTGTTAGGTAGACTCTAGAATTAATACAATGATATTTCAACCATGGGATTCCAGATCTATTCCAGCATGTGCTCATGTCTACATACTTCGTGTAAGATGGGTGGTTTTACAAGAAAACTAACTTCTCCAATGAAAGTGAATTTATATATGAAGGATTTTGAAGAAAGGGCTTCAGAGACGCCTCCATCAAAACCTATGTGGTTTTACCATTATGTGGATAACACATTCATAGTCTGGCCACTTGGCTCCTTGGCACTCAAAAATTCCTGGAATACCCAAAATCAGTTAATTTACTATGGAGGTAGAGAGAGATGGCATGCTCCCATTACTGGACATTTAATTAAGTGCAAGTCAGATGGGACTCTTGCCACATGGCATTTACAGGAAACCTACGCACACAGACTGGTATTTAGGGGCTGCCAGCTTCACCATCTGGACCAGCGAAAAACTGTGTTGACCATGTTGGTCCACAGGGCGTGAGCCATCTCGCATAGTGAGAGTTTGCAATGTGAAAAGCACCTTCAGTAGGTTTTCAGGCAAAATGAATACTCGCAAGAGCAAATTAATAAGGCATTTCATCCCCATGCTCTGAGATCGGCAGCTGAAGAACAAGAACTGACAAGAAGCCTTGCAGTGCTACCTTAAGCTGGGAATACTTCTGGTAAGATATGAAAAATTCTCACATGATATGGCATAAGGAGTATCTTTTGACCACCAACAAGACACAAGATATGACACTTACTGTGAAGGATGGATTCAGGCATCAAGTTCCAGGAGTTTACTTGATTCCATAGAACAAGAACTGACAAGAGGCCTTGCAGTGCTACCTTAAGCTGGGAATACTTCTGGTAAGATATGAAAAATTCTTACATGATATGGCATAAGAAGTATCTTTCGACCACCAACAAAGACACAAGATATGACGCTTACTGTGAAGGATGGCTTCAGGCATCAAGTTCCAGGAGTTTACTCGATTTTATATGAATGTGGCAAAATATACATTGGTCAAACAATTAGAACCATAGAAGAAGGCTGCATTGAGCACCAGCAACATTTGCTAGACAAGTCCACATTAGCCGAACATGCTGTTGAAAATTTCCACAAAGTAAACTTCAACAAGACTGAAGTACTCAGAAGGAATATTTCTGAGATTCTATAATCAGAGAATCGTTGGAGAGTAGACTGAGTACCAACAACATCAACAGAGATGGTGGTCTCTTTTTAAGTGAAGCATGGAAACCCATCATCCAAGATCTGCGTGATAATACATATGTGCCGGAAGAGAGCCAAGGCATAACTGACCACTGCGGGTGTTGTACGAAGCCTAGTCGATGCAGTTGGAAATGGGAGAGCAGCTTCCACAGTGGGTTTCATAAGTGACTGCTGGGTATTTCTATGAGCCAGAATTGTGAGGTATTCATAGTTGGTGACATTTTGTTGCAGTAGCAACTTTGACTTACCATTTCACCTGATGATGACAGTGGAGGTAGCTGTCGAAACATCGTGTATGGCAGATCATATATGGCAGAACACCCGTGAAGAATTTTTATCAGCTGTACACTGCGAAAGACTCAATTCTCTCATCTGATAACTTATCGGGCACCAGCTACATGTCCACTAATTACTGACTCATAATTTAATGGATTTGTTTGACCTGTGCATAGATATCTGGTGCTAGATACCTATGGAAACCTCCAAGAACTTGGGGTGAAGTTTGAAAAAGGGTAGTGAAAACAGACCCACCAATCTTGAGAAATGAATGCAGGACAGCAGCAATACTCTTGGTGAGTGGATGAAGGATTTCCTGGTCTGTTGCCAAATATAATCTTTCCAAATTCGCTGCTAGTTGAAATTGATAAAAAAGAGAAGCTTCCAGTGGCAACAACCAGACCTGAAGCTCTGATTGTAACAGTGTGGGCATCAGACCTGAAGATGGTGGCAGATTTCGCCACCAAAACTCATCTTTCATCAACATCATCCAGCAGGGAACCTGCAAAGATGATATTTCTGCAATTATTTTTATTATTATTGATTCAAGCCTTCTAGATAGTGCCAATGAGTAGTTATGCTCCTTTTGTTCTCAGTACCACTTGAGCTCACTTAATTTTTCTTTCTCTCCTGTGAGATGGGTTTCCGAGGTACAGTAACTTTTGGTGAAGGGTATCATGAGTTAACCATATTACAAAATTTGGAGTGATCTACAACATCAGCAGCATAAATCCCAGTCAAATCCAAGTCTTTTTGTACCTCAGTGAGCAAGATGCTTCCTGTCTTATAGCTTTTGATAATTGAGAATATATTCTTGGTAAACCTGTTGTTGTCCATTCTTAGAAGTTGACTGTAAAATTTCATCCATCTATGTTGCATTTTGGTATTAGCCATTTCCAAAAGATGGTACAATTCAAAGTTTGCTTTCAGTTCGTAAGTTCATCTGGAAGCATTCTTGGACCATGAATTTTTCTCAGGATACTCCTTTCAACTGTTTCCATGATGCATTTCCTGTTCATTAGCAAGGTTTCTGCAGCATGTAAGCACTGTGATCTGACAACAGTTTTATAATGATAGATTTTGGTTCTCTTCGAAATGCATTTCTTGTTATGATGTTGTGTTGAGTTTGGCACATCTATCTAAGATGGAAGTTCTGTGTCTACCACTGAAATGGGCCCATTCACAAAGTACTGGAATCGATCAGTTTTCCAATCTTGCCATGGATGATCATTAGAAGGGCTTACTTTGGGTGACCAGTTTCGAAAAAACTTGTTTTTTTCATGCTATATCTGTAATCCTGTCTTTGCTGCTGTCTTGTGTAGGGTTTGAACAATAATAGCAGCATTTGTGGAGTTGAAATGTCATCTGTGACAGCCAGGCTTCTGCTTTCAATCTTTTGTCTTCTGGTTCCAATTGTGAATTGTTAGATTCTGATATTGTTCAGTGCAAGTTCTAAGGTCCTGATGACTGTGTAGAGCACCAGGTTGAACAGAATGGAAGAGAGGCCATCTCCTTGTCTAACTCTGGTTGTGATTTTGAAATCCTGGGACATTTCTCCTCTGAAGTTAACCTTGGAAGAGGTGTCTGTGAGAGTTTGCTTGATGAGGATGGATGTGTTATAATCCAAACCTCATTTTCATAGCATTGCAAGGAGTGTCTGGCAGTCAATGAAACTGTTAGCCTTCATGAAATCAATTATTACTAGTGATGTTCAGGCTTCTCATAAGTTTTAATGGGAGATTGGCTTTCAGGTTGAAGAACAGCTTGAAGCAAGAGCACAACTTTGTAGCCTTCTGGTAACAGCTACATTCCCAGGTAGTTGTTGACATCACCTCAGTCTCCTTTTTTGTGTGATGGGAGTTGTCCTCCTGTCATCAGGTATCTTATAATCCAATAATATTTAATTAAATTATGATGCAGCACATGCCCCAGTGGCAATTTTCCTACACGCTCATCTTCACCCTTTCCTGCACCCACCAACATTTGCCCTCTGCAAATTTTAGCTATAAATTCTATCAAGGTTTTTGGTAAATTATTCATAATTTCTCTTGGTAACTCATTCCAATTCCTGACACCCTTACCCAAAAAAAGAGAATCTTCCTACACCCTTGTGCCTGAAATTGGGTGCTAGTTTCTAGTCATGGTGATCTTTTCCTTTCCATGCATTACTTTTAATTTTTACACCAATATCTTTCCATTCCTTGTCACCAATATACAACTTGTACACTCCCATGACCCTCTTCACCCTCCTCCTGTCTTTCAATGAATCCCATTCCATCTCTTTTATCATATCTGTTCTGATTGAATTCTGTGGTAATTTCCAGAAACAAATCTAGCAGCTCTTCTTTGCAACCTTTCCAACTCCTGTATTTGATATGCAAAATGTTGGTCCCATACTACACTACCATATTCGAACAATGGTTTGACCAAAGTTTAACCCAATTCCATTACTTCTCTTGTACATCCCCTAATCACTCTCTCCAAGAAGAGCAGAATTTTGAAACCTTTTCCACTACCTGACCAATGTGTCCTGCCCAGTTAAGCTTGTTATCAAATGTAATGCCACGACATTAACATTTCAAGTCTTCAATAAGCAATTCTTTGCCCACCTTATAATCATAATAAACCTTTAGTTTTTTATTTTTGTATCTAATAAGCTGACTGTTCTTTGCATTTATCTTGATCCCATGTTTACCAACCCAACTAGATATCCTGTCCAGATCACCATGCAGCTGTTTACAGTCCTCTACCGTTTTGATGCTTTTATATAGCTCTATCTGGTGCCCACGACTACGTTCATGTATGTGAAGAATTTGGATTGACAGCTACCAGCTTCTAATCACCATAGGGCAAGATGGGAGACTCGATGCTATTACCACACACAAATGCCAGTCATCTGCGCTATGTAGTTCAGGCATCTAAGTAAAATATATGGATAGACATGTCTTTGGTCGAAATACAAAAACAACCTTGATCGACCAATTTCAACCACTATATCTCCCACACTATCATAGTTACCGAAATTCGACCAATGTTGTGATCAACAGGAAACTCTGTGCTACTACCACACACAAACACCAGTGATCTGCGCTAGATAGATTAGGCTGAAAAGTGATACACCATGACACGTACGTTTTTGGTAGAAATATAAAAGTGCCCACACCCCCATAGCTACCGACATCTAGCCACCATAGTACATGATAGGAGACACAATACCACTTTCACATATAAAGACCAATGGTCTATGCTATGTAGTTGTGGCAAAAAAGAGACATATATGGAGACACATGTCTATCGTCGAAATACAAAAATATCCTTGATCGGCCATTTTCAAACACCGTATCTCCCACACTACCATAGTTACTGAAAATCGATCAACATTGTGATCGAAAGGTGACTCTGTGTTACTACCACACACAAACGCCAGTTATCTGCGGTAAATAGTTTTTGCTGAAAAGTAGTACACCAAGACACATGCGTCTTAGGCAGAAATATGAAATTGCTGCAGGTTGACCAATTTCAACGCCCATATCTCCTTCACCCCCATAGCTACCGACATCTAACAACCATAACTACCACACACAAACACCAATGGTCTATGCTATGTAGGTGTGGCAGAAAAGTGACATATGCGGAGACACATGTCTTTCGTCGAAATACGAAAATATCCTTGATCAGCGACTTTCAACCACCATATCCCCCACACCCCGATAGCTACCGACATCTAACAAGCATACTGCACGTCAGGAGACACGATTCTACTACCACACACAAACACCAATGGTCTATGCTATGTAGTTGTGGCAGAAAGAGAAGTATAAGCAGACACAAATTTTTGGTCTAAATATGAAAATGCCCTGCATTGACCAACTTTAATCATCATATCTCCCACATCCCCACAGCTATCGGCATTCGGGGAAAATTAGGCATGACAGGAAACACCATGCTACTTCTGCACACAAAGACCAGTGATCTGTGGTAGGTAGTGGTGGCTGAAATGTGAAATATCCTAACACACGTCCATATATATATAAATATATATAATAACAATGAAAAAAAGATGCTAAAAAGCGGAAAGGAATCAAATTAGGATAGGGAAATGAGCCACCACTTACCTTTAGATGATGGATGTGGGGCGCGAACACACAGAAAAGACACAAACACAAATAATAAAGAAATTTTCGGGAAAAAAACGTTTCGTCAACAAGAGAACATTATGGGAGGTGGGTGCAGCTGGAGATTGCCTCACAAGAAAGACCGCCGGTTGAGAAAATGGTGGGGGTAAATTCAAACATCAGAAAAGTAGAGGGGCAGTGAATCAGAGCTCATACCCGAGCAAAAATAAATATCCAAACTAATTTCTGGTCGGTGGGAAGATCAAAATATAATTAGAACAAAATATACATTGGAAAAAATATATATTATATAAAATATTATACAAATAAAAAAATAATAATATTTATGAAGTAAACATCACCTCAGGTTAGTGGTGGTTCAATATAGGTAATGGAAAGGAGAGGAATAAAAAAAGGTTAAACATATGTACTACTAATAATAATGACCAGGTATTACCTTATGTTGAGACCAGGTGGTTCCCTTGTGCCAAGTTTATACTGGTAGGCAAGTTCCCACCTTCTGAGTTCAGAGAAACTGCTGCTATTAGGGAGAACTCTGATAGCACGGACTGTGTAACAAGAATTGAAATTATTCAAGTCGTGGGTTATGGCATGGGCAGCAACTGGGTGCTTTGGGTTCTGTGTGAACACCATCTGACGGTGGCCATTCATTCTTATGGAGAGTGCATTTGTGGTCAAACCTATATATGAAGCCTGGCAGTGGTTGCATGTTAACTGGTATATTACATGCGTGGTTTCACAGGTGGCGTGTCCTATGATAGGGAAGGTTTCCCCTGTGACCGGGTTGATGAAATTGGTGGAAGCATGGTGTATGTCACAAATCTTGCAGCGTGGTCTATTACATGGGAAAGAGCCTTGGGGTTGACTGTTAGGAAGAGGAAGACTGTGTTTGTGGACTAGAAGTTCGCTGAGGTTAGGTGGTCTGCTGAAACAAGTTCTAGGAGGGGCAGGGAGGATTTTAGGAAGAATGGATCTCATTTCAGGGCATATTTGTAAGAAATCATAGCCCTGCCGGAAGATTCTGTTGATGGATTCGAGGCCTGGGTAGTACTGTGTGACCAAGACTGTATTGTGATTCGTTTTTGAGGGTCTGGGATGCTTGATTGGCTGATTCAGTTGTAATGTAGCACGTGAAAGCTGTTTGTTAACCAAAGCTGGAGGGTAGTTGCAAGATATTAATGCTTCTGAAATACTGTTTGAATAATCCATGAGAAACTGTTGGTTAGAGAATATGCGACTACCTCGAATGCCAAGACTGTAGGGGAGTGAACGTTTGGTATGGTATGGGTGGCAACTGTCGAAATGGAGATACTGTTGAAGATTGGTTGGTTTGATGTGAACTGAAGAGTTGAGATAGCCATTGGATAGGGACAAATCCACATCCAAGAATGTGGCCTGGGTGTGGGAGTAGGACCAAGTGAATTTCAGCATGCTATAGTTATTGAGATGGTTCAGGAAATTTAGCAGTTCATATATATATATATATATATATATATATATATAAGATTATATCATCTGCAAACATTCTTATTTCTGATAGTAAGCAATCAACACAGTTATTCATTAGAATAATGAACAGCAATGGTCCCAATTTGCTATCCTGGGCACTCCAATTTTACCTTCACTTCTTTCGATACTGCATTTCCTACCCTTACTTTCTGTTTTCTACCTTTTAAAATTCTTCTACCAAGTAAATCACTTTCTCATCCACTCGAATAGTTTTTATCTTATTTACTACCATTTTATGGCTCACTCTGTCAAAAGCCTTTGAAAGATCTAATGCTACACTATCAGTTTGGCATCCCTTGTCCATTTCATCTGAAATATCTTGCATATATCCCACAACTGAGATTCTCATGAATATCCTTGCCTAAAACCACGTTGCCTGCTTAAAAACCATTTACGCTCCTCACATATATTTCTGACGTGGTTGCATATTAATCTCTCCATTAATTTACCTACTACTAATGTCAAACTGACTGGCCTGTAATTTTCAACTTTATTTCTCACCCATCCTTTATCTTCCGATGTCCCAACACATATTGCAATATTTTGGGAATAAACATTATTCATGTGAAAAAATTACACTCAGGGAAGGGGATTGAATGCATACACACATTAGAGAAGTGGTGAGATTTGGTTTGTATACATTTGATCCTATCATGTATCTCATGTACTCAGATGAATACGGTTTACTAATTAAATACTGGTAATATGTGTTTGTTGCTGTCCTTCTGTCTTCCTCCTTATAAGTGACTAGTATGCTTTCCCTAACCTTCCTCATTTTAATTTCCTCAAAGAAATTTCATTATCATACAGTGTTTATTCGTTAATTATCTGTAAAAACATTTTTACAGAGAAACCATAAAAAGAAATAACATAGGAAAAAAAGAAAATAATTATGACATCAAAGAAAGTGTGGAAACATTTCAAACAATTGTACATGAAAATAAAAGAATCTAAGCATAATAGAATAGATGAACAGTGCTTAGTGGTAAAATTAAAAGCAAAATCATAACTATCATTTTTACTTTACCACAGTTAACAATAACAGTTTCATCCCACACTTAAACAAAATTCTTATTACGAAATATTTCACTGTGTACAGCAATATATGTATTGAACATTTATACACTAATGTCATTCTGTTTTTAATCCCTTGTCATTTAATGCACCAAACAAATTTAAGAAAAACTGAAATCAATCATCCTAGTAGCTAATGGGCGACCTGCATCACAAAGTCTGAATATACCTATGGTATAATATAAAATGGAGTTGTGAATCTTTAAAACATAGCAGGATTGTATGAAAAGCCTGATAAAACACTACACAGTGAGGAAGAGTTGGCTGGGAAACAAGTATACAAATTCAAATTTAATCAGCAATTGAAGTTTGCTGTTTCTAAAATGGCAACACTTACCTACAGGAAACCAATACTGAAAAGATACTGAAACACTTCTCCTGATTACAAAGCAATGAGTTACCAGTTTTATTCAGTGTGTTATGGTGCCATGATACTAGTCTTAAGATGGTACAAATGCAAATATAATCACTACTATCTACATAATTTCTCCATAATATTTAAGATGAATGATGGGATTGCTAATGAAGTCAATGACAAGTTTTCGAAGAATATTGAGGGAACTTAAAACTACAAGTGAGAAAGCTAGGTTACAATTGTGAAAAGCTAATGCTAATCACTGCTGTCTGGGGAGCAGTGTCTGAAACTTTACCATCTGACTATGACAAGGTGTGGTTAATATGGAAGTCTTTGACTAGGCCGAGATCAGGAGTGGGCAAATCCAGGATTTACCAGCAAGACAGGGCTATGCTTAAGTTGATAACATCAAGTGTGATATTGGAGAAGATCTTTTTTTTTTTTATACTGCTTTACGTCTCTCAACAGCGAGGTCTTTAGAGACGGGAAAGGATGGGGGCAAGGAATGGGAAGGAATTCGGCCATGGCCTTTTTAAGGAAGCATCCCGGCATTTGCCTGGAGTGATTTGGGAAACGATGGAAAACCCAAATCTGGATGCCCGGTCGGGGATTCGAACCGCCGTCCTCCCGAATGCGAGGCCAGAACGCTATCCGTTACACCACCACGCTCGGTGGGAGAAGATCAGACTGTTCAAAAAAAAAAAAAAAAAAAAATAATAAATGCTCCAGTGTCGACTGTGTCCTATCTCCAGCATGGAAGAAGGCTCATATGAGACCTCAGATAATGCATTGAATGAAGTTTTGGTCCAGTATAGTTTGATGTTGTTCCTGTGTAATATGTATGTTTCCTATACAAGAATAATAATAAAAAAAAACATCGTTTTTGTCCACTAGCATCCTCAAATAAAAAAAAAAAACACACATTATTATCAGTCTTTTTTGCAGAAAACACAAGCTGAGAGAGTAAAATTCTTTGACAATTAAAATACTTTTCTCTATAAAACATACCTGAGAAATCATTAAACTGGCTGTGAAATGGAGATTTAGAATAACTAGTTAAAGAAATGAAAATTTAAAGATTACAGAAGTATAGAATCATAAATGAACATCAGGAAGAGATTAAAGGTCGAAGCATTAGGAGTGATGTTCATGAAGAAAAGATTGTAAAGGCAGGGCATGCCATGAATAGAAGATGGGAGAATGCTGAAGTTGAATGGAAGGGGAACCATTGAAAGACCACGAATAAGATGGAGGAATCAGGCAAAGAAAGATATAATGTAAAGGGAGTAGACTGGAGGCAATTAATGGAGGAAGTGTCTCAGTGTGACCATCAGAAATGGGAGATGATATGCTATATGATCTGCATAAACATCAAATGAAGCTGATGATGATGATTCATTTTTTAATCTGTATTCAGCAGTATTCTGAGTTATTAATGTATGTGGAGCAATTGCTAAGGCTCAACAGGAATAGATGCTTAAATTACGTATTGCTGCAAATAGCTATAATAATAACACAAACTACAAAAAATTACAAGTCTGACGAAGCTGTTAAAAATTTGCTCACACAGAATATTTTATAATACTAGTTAAATTTGAAATTTGTGTGGTTAATTCACAGATAAACTATCAAAGAAATTTTGGATCTTGCCAGCAACTTCATTCATGTATAGTGTTAAAGTATGTACCTGCATCTTAAACCGATTATGTCACAAGAAACACAATGCTAGTAAGGCAAAGAAACTAATACAAAGCATTCAGCAAAAAATGTTTGCTAATTTGTGAAATATTTTATTTTTAATTTTTCAGCTATACAACTTCACATTAAAAGTGAAACAATTTGGCCATCAGATTGCATTTTTCTATTTTGCATTTAACAAAATATTACATTGAATTTAAATTACAAGTATTTAGTAAATGTAACAATTTCATCAATTTTAAAATTTAATAATGCTTATAATGTGTATTCTATTGAAAAACGAAAATACTATTGTTATGAATTGTATGTTATAAAACACAACACAATTTACTTAAAGTGTAACTTTAGTGAACAATCATACTTACCACAATCTTATTTTCTAATGTCAAATTCAAATCAGACATAATTAACATCTTTGTAACTGAAAGTTACTATATTACTGTTTGATAGAATGCATGAGCACTACTATCATGTTTAGGTACATTAAACTTTTCTTATCCTTATTTCCTTTAACTAACGTAGTCAGTTTAATTTGAATAAAAAGCCTATGACATAAAGTCTCATACTGAAAACAGAGTGTAAACTTCGGTGTGCAATGCTTCTCAAATACAGAGTTATCTATGGAATCATGGTCAACATAACCTAATTGCAAATATAGGAATCGTACTTCAGTGCAACCTGTCAGAATGAATCTTTTAAATATAAATAAAAATAGATGTGTGTGTCCCTATATTTCACTTTGCAGCCACAACTATAGTGTTTGTGTGTAGTAGTAGCCTCAAGTCTCCCTTCATGTACTATGGTGGTTGAATGTCATAGCTGTGGGTGTGTGGGAGATATGGTGGTAGACAGAGGGCATTTTCTTATTTTAACCAAAGATATGTATGTCTTTGTAATTCCCTTTGCAGCCACAAATACCTAGCACAGATTAATGGTGTTTCTGTGTGGTAGTAGCCTTGAGCCTCCAATCATGCTCTATAGTGTTTGCATGTTGGTAGCTGTGGGGGTGTGGAAGATATGGTAAAGTGTTTGACTAAGGGCATTTTCATATTTTGACTAAAAACATGTGTGTCCCTATATTTAACTTTGCAACCACAACTACCTAGAGCAGACCACTGATACTTGTGTGTGGCAGTAGCTTCGACTCTCCCAACTTGTACTATGGTAGTTGTATGTCGGTAGCCATGGGGGTGTGGGAGATGTGGTGGATGAAAGTGGTTGATGGAGGACATTTTCATATTTCAACCAGTTTGTTCTAAAAAAATCTTTGGAATCTTCTAAAACATTCTTGAATAATGATCTAAAATGTGACACATTTTTCGGATTTATGAGCTATTAACAAATAAAAATAATTTATATGCAACATATTTAATGTATTAACCAATTTAGACAGCAACTGGTGCTTGCTGATTTGGTAGTTACATCTGCTACTTATTATTCCAGAAATATTTAAGGTTAAATGAAAAAACATAAAAGCCTTAAATATCCCTGACATACATAAACAAAGTCATGAGCACCAGCTAGCTATTTTTTAAAAAAACAAAAAATGTGAAACAACAACAACCAATATGTGAAAAAAAAACAAAAAACATTTATGTACCACCTCAATAACATTTTGTGTAGCTATTGTCTGAAATAGTCCAGTGGTCTGTCAGTGATGATGTGGTTTACACATGTCTAGGATTTTATGTAAAGCTTAACTGTGCAGATCAATACATTATACATCCGTGAAATAGCTGAGTGCTGTGTTCTGTATCCAGTATTTGTGAAATATTAATTGTTATTGAAATTACCTTCATCATATGCTGAGCATCAATTGTCGTTGGCTAGGGCTACATTATTTCTGAATGTGAACAATCGTGGAAGTTGAATTTTGGCAAATAAATGTTTTATGCTATCACCAGTAAAGTCTGAATGTTGTATAAGACATTTACTACATTCCAAAATACCAAATAACTTGAAACTTACCATAATGGTTCGATCTTTTTTCTGTAAAATATGACGTAATTCCATTAATTTGTTTTGCACATCGGGCCCTGGCTTTTTTTCGACAACATGGGAAAGTTCAATATACAAGCGCTCCGTGTCCTGCAATTGAGTTTTGCGAATACTAGCTACCTTACTCATGCTTATCACTCTCTTTTGCAGAAATTGAATTTTCTGGATGAGTTCGTGCTTTTCTGGATCTGATCCCTGTAGGAAAAAAAACAGAGTGAATGTTAAAAAATAAATAATAATAAATGTAGAAACAAACAGGTATACTTGAAAGTAAAAGTTAGATTAATCATTCGTTTAATTAATTACTTTACTATTAATATAAAATATGCACTCAAATTGAAAAATTATATGCCAGGTTCAGCTTGGAAGTAAGGTATTTTAACCATTAATTTAATTAATTATTGTAATTGTAATTCATAACATCAGTGGTGGTCTTAAGGAGTGATGAACCTGGTAATTGCCCCAGGGATCGCTGTTGCAAGGGCCTTTCACACTAACCCGAGTAGAAAAAAAAAATGTATATTTAAAACTTCCTATTTTATCCTTAGTTATTACTCATAACTAAAATAAAGTTAGTTAATTCATAGTAAAGAATATAACAATAGTAATAAGTGCCTAAATAAAATTTATCATTTACATTTATTTATTGTCATATTTGAATGAATAGTAAGATTAACAACATCAAAATTAATTAATTTATCAGTGAATAATAATATTTTTTATAATTAGACCACAAAAACACAATTGAAAAATTCATTACTACTTGATACTTGTACTTTGTGCAATAAAAAACGCACTACAGCCCTTGGCTTTGATACTCTCATCATATTTACATTTTATGCTCAGAGAATTCCGGTGCTTCATTTAGTTCGTCAACTCTTCTCACCTTACACTTAAATTGCTAGCAGCTGTAAGGTTGAACCACACTTGACCGACACTGGGGCACAGGATATTACAGGTAGGATTGCCAACCATGCTCTGTTATATTGTTCTTTATTTTGCATAGGTGTACTTTATGATCTGCGAAACTAATACATATATTATATATATATATATACTTTTGGTTGTGGCTTTATGCCTCATTAACATTGAGGTCATTAAAGGTGGGAAAGGCGTGGGGGCAGGGAATTCGGCCATGAACTTTTGAAGGAAACATCCTGGCATTCACCTGGAATGATTTGAGGAAACCATGGAAAATCCAAATTTGGATGCCCATATGGGGATTCGAACCTGTATCCTCCCAAATGTGAGCCCAGTAAGTTAACCGTTCACCTAACGTGCTCAGTAATATTTTCTTTACCTGATCATATTATCACTTCACTGGTTGATATTTTACATTCAAAAATACTATCCAAACTCAGTCTTAACAAATCATCATTAAGAATTTTTCGCACACTATACTGGATTGAAAGATTCTCGAATTTCTGACCACAATCACAATGTCAAACGTCAATCACTTCGCACTTAAACTTACTTTCGATTCAGTCAATATTTTTAATTAATAAACCATGAATTATTATATATTTTAATTTAAATGCAAACAATAAAGAAGCTGTTTAATTTCATGTGGTCTCAAAAACGTCACAGAGTTTCTTACTGGCTGGGCAGAACACCTTTATCATACATACCTAAATTACTATCGTAATTTTACCAAGAAAACATGGGAGTTTAACATGGAACTACAACCATAGGACATTCTAACATCTTTGTATTAACAAATCAAAACTTTGCCAGAGCTAAAGGTGAATTTTGAGGCATGCAAAAATTGCAACAAGGCTGGAATTTTAACCAGGGACCTTTCACACCACAATTGCACACTGTAACTATCTGAGACATTACACCAAATCTAGAAGAAATGAAAAACATGTAATGAAGCATAATAAAATAAATGTACTCTTTTTCCATACAATGTACTTTATTTTTGCTATCCAAAAACAATAAAGTAGGGTGCTACCTTTGTCACACCACCTGAAGGATGATAAAACGAAATTTTACAAATGTTTTAGAATGATACAATCTACTTTTTATGATCATCTGATGAAGTGCGGTTGAAGTGTGGAAGTGAAGGTTTTAGGATTTTTTTTTTTTTTTTTTTTTTTTTTTTTTTTTTTTTTTTTTTTTTTTTTTTTTTTTTTTTTTTTTTTTTTTTTAAGAAAATCTGTGACATGAAAATAACATTTGGTAGTAAAGAACCGGAAATTTCCAAACTCCCTCACATGCTTCTCCACATCCACTAGTCAACACTGCAACATTAATAACTAACAAAATTAATGATAGTGGGGTGTCATTTGAACTAACTTCAATCAAGTGAGTGCCAACAGTAAGAAAAGTGTTGTTGCGGTAAGAGTGTGTAACAGTATTGGTCAAGTGTGACCCAACCTGCACGAGTTATGTAGGGTTGCCAACCATACTTTATTATAAAGTATCATATTTTATTTTTGGGCATCATATTTCATACTTTTTCCTATCAATAAAGTATCCAGAAATACTTTATTGCAAGTAAAGTATACAACATATGGTCGGAACGGTCTTATGTTAGCTCCACAACTTCGTGCAAGAAAAATTGCATATCTGCCTGGGATATTTTTGTCCACTTGTGTTTTTCGGAGCCAAGGCAACATGGGAGGACCATCCACATTGTCGCCTCAACGTTATTTCTAAACGAAATGATGGATATCAGTCATGTGGTTGACAAGTGGAGAATTCACAATTTTCTTATGTTTCTCGTCATTTTGAGGTTGGAGTTTTCAACTGGATTATTTATTTATTATATTGTTTAAAATGGCAATTTGGATTCTGTTTGTTATATTGACACAACAGTAAATCCAAAGAAAGAAAAACTGAAGAAAAACCTAAAAATATACAGATTTCTGGGAGAAAACATATAACTTGATAAGAAGAGGTCCACACAACAAATTCGTTGAGAATTCTATGCACTGTAAGTTTTACAATTGTGTCAGCAGGGACTAGATAGGTAAGTCAATCAGTATCGATACTCAAAAATTAATAGTTATTCACATAAGCATGAAAAAAATGTGTATTTAAGGCAATAAATACCTAAATTGAAAAATACTTTTTTCTTTCATATACTTTATATTTTCCCCTTCAAAAGACAAATATACTTTATTTTTTCTACATAAGTTAGCAAACCTATTTATATGGCACATATCTTTGAGTAGGTAAATAAACAATACATGATATTTAATTTAGCGAATGATACAATGTTAACAGTACTTATAGTAAAGACTAAATTTTTTTTTTCTTAAATCTACGGTAATCTTTACATGAATATATAATAAGTGATGGTCAAGAAAGCTCTAAAACCATTCCTTGACTGAAAGTGACATATAATTGTACTCTAATCCTAATCCAACTGAAATTATTCCTTCAGCATCATCATGGGTGCCTCTGTCATGTGGTAACAATAGCAAGGATGATGAGTCAATTTCATCATTGTCTCTTACCGCTGTCAACACTGTTCAGCCAAGAAAACATATCTGAGTCCAAGTCTACATCCATGACTGGTGGAACTGAAAATCTGAATCCTCAAAACGACCCAGATTTGTGACCCTCAACAATTACTGATGTAGACGAAACTGAGATTGTGTTAGAAGGTGCAATCTGGGTTAAAGTTGATTTTTTCCAAGTAAATAATGGACAGCAATTGAATGAATACAATTACAGTAAAATATTAGGTAATGGTGAAAAACTTACCAGGCAGTGGATGATTTATTCACAAACAAATGATGCTGTTTCCTGCTTTCCATGTCAAATGTTAGGACTAGAAAATTCAAGAATTGGATCAACTGAAGAAATGTGTGATTGGAAACACTGGGATTACCTGAAGTCTCATGAATGCCAAAAACACAAATATAGTATGTTGAAATGTTTAAATTTAGAGAACAGTTTAAACAGCAGTGTAACTCTTGAGCCTGAACTCAAATTGAACAAGAAAGCCAGTTTTAAAGATGTATTTCAGAAAGATTACTTGCAGATGTAAATTTTTTAGCATCTTACAATTTTGCCCTCAGAAGGATAGGAGAAATTCACTTCCAACTCAGATTCAAGTGAGACTAGCAGCAAGTCTATAAATTTAGTAAATTGATACAGTGTTGCGACTTCAGCTAAAAACAAGTAACATACAAGTCAATTAATGACCACTTTCTGAAACTAGATGGGAATGCATGATAGAATCTGAAAGGCTGTTAAATACCAACTAAGTGATATAAGTGATGCTATAAGGATTTAGCAGAAAATACAGCAGATTGTCAGCTGGTTAGTGAAAGCCATTCTATAGAAAATGAGATAACTACCTTAACATTGACTTTGTAATCAGCAGGAAAATTGTTTCCAATCATTGTTGCTAAATAGCTGATTAAAATGATATTGACATAAAGTTCAAAATCATGAGAAGGAGACGTAAAACAATGAATTTTGATTATGAAGAGGAAGATGAAGTTCTTGAATTGCCTGGGGAAGAGATTTTTAAAATAAACTATTTTTATGTCATTGTTAACAGTATGCCCACAAGTTGTCAACCTAGATTTGATGCACTTAAACATCATGAGAGCATATTTTGTGTCAGGTATAAGGTAAAAAAGATTAAAGGAAATTAAATGATGTGAACTTTTGAAGCAATAATGTGACATGCACATATTTCTAACATTAGGAGAAACATTTGATATTGATGGACATAAATGGTATGAAGAACTGAAGATGTTTCTCCGTCGTATGTAGGAAATGACAACATTTTCTCGGTGCTGAAATATAACAGAAAAAAAATTAAAGCGTACTTCACTATAAAAGTAGTCCAGAGAATTGTTGCCACCACACCTGTGACACTTGTATTTCTTGAAAGGAGTTTTTTGTGGTTGAAGATTTTTAAAACATTTGTGAGGTATTCAATGACACAAGATCAGCTTTCGGCCCTTAGGATTCTATTCCTTCAACTGAAAATGATGTAGCTCTTTCTTTAGATTACTGTGATTTAATTAAAGATTTTAGCTTTACGAAAATCCACAAACATCTTTAAATCCTCATGTATATCATTTAAAGCATTTATGTACCTTAGTAATTAATGAATGGTGATCCTTATGTTTGATAAGTTTTATAAATCTTCTAATATATTGTTTTAAAACTCAAAATTTATTTATTTATAACTTATCATCAGAAATACCTACTTTCCAATCATGTAATGTGCACAAAGGACAAGGGCCTTCAAGATCTGCTGCCCGGATTCTGCAATTGTTAAGGCTGCTGCTGCATAACATGGACTAATTATTTGTTTATAAAACTTCTAGAAACTTACAAACTACAAGTCAAGCAATGTATTTTTGGAAAGATGAAGAACTCTTAAAAGTGTGAAAGGTTGTCGGAAACAATATGAGAAAAAGGAAGGAGTTGAGATATCAAAAGAGTATTTTAAGCGAAAAGATCCAAATCAATACATACAAAAAATAAGTTCACAAATGAAAATCAAGGAGTAGACATTATTTTACAAGGAAATGAGTTAGGAGAATTACTGGTTAATTTTTTGTAAATTTTGATAGGGAAAGGAAAGTCTCAATTATAAGGCAAAACAAAGCAAAAGAGACTATGTAAATGAAATGTATAGAGGTATGGCAATGCCACATGATCAGAAGATAGTAGAAAGGTAGAATGTATGGGTATCAAAGAAGATGCAAAAGGGAGAAAGAAATATATAAAGTATAAATGAATAGTAAAAATTAAGAGAAGGAAAGGCAAACAAGGATAGAGAACATAAACTCATCAAGTTTGATGAACACAAAAATTATACAATGTTTTGACTAACTGCTTTTATAATTTGGGAGAGTAGGTGATTCATAAAGCTATCTGTTATTAACTCTGGGAAGAGAATATACAGTATAAACAAAACAAAAATAATCTTTGGAAGGAAATGCCAGGCTGAATACCATTAGTAATGATAAATCTAAAATAAATAAATAAAAATCAATACCAATACACAGAAAAAAGTATACATAATAATTACCACTTTCCCAGAGGTGCAGAAAGAAAGGGCATTGTTGAATGCTTAGGCTATGGTCTGGTATCTAGGATATGTACATAAGTCTTACCCATTTGAAAATTTTGAATGGTTGTATTGGGGTCTCTATGAGGGCCCTAAATGTGAAGCAGTTATCAAAATAATTGGAGTAATGATGTTGGAGTAACATATACTGGATGAGTATATTAGGGTCTGTAAGGGAAAGAGAGCTTTAGAAAGATTAAAGTGTTCTTACTTGTAGACTAGCATATGTTTGAGTTTGGGCATTCTGTTGACGTCTGTAAAAGGAGTAGCATTAAGAAGTTTGAAAAGAAAAGGATGCATTTTTGACAAAGAGCAAAGAATTTATACTGAAGACAGATGCTGTGATTTAAAGGGCGAAGATCACGAAAAAAGAAGTGATGAATGTGGAATATGTTGTTGTGGTTAAGAATTTGATTTTCTGCCACATTCTATGAAATACAGGTTCAATACTTAGCTGGAGGAGGCAACATATGGAATGATATTGGTACACAGCATTCAACAGTTGAAACAGCATGCTTATTAGAATCCATTCCAACAATACTATTCCTCCTATTCCAAAGGTCACCAAAAACTTTCTTATAATCCAATCAATACTTGATTAACCTTGAACTGTATTAAAACACTTCATAGTTCTTTTCCTGCAAAATAACTGATGCAAACCTTACAATGTGCTCTTGCACCAGAAGCTATTCCAGCCTTCCCTCTGGTGATGACTTCACAGTTACTGGCCATGTCACCTGTATTATCTTGTATATGAAATAACCCTACTTCCAAAGTAACAGTTTATAAAGTATATTGGTCTTACTACCAGTTACCACTTCAATCAAGATGAATTGTCACAGGAATACTGTTTATAACTAAAATCTGTTTCATCCATTTGCTGCCAACACCAGTACCCCCATTTCCAAAAACCTCTATAACAACATCACACCATACGTTCTCTCTGAGATCACACAACCATTTACAACCCACAGGCTGCAATTGGCTGACACACATTGCCCAGACAACACAAGAATGTCTGCATCAATTTCTAAAAAGATTCCTAATCTGGCAAACCTATAATTTTATTTTTTGCCAATTCTTTTAAATGATAATCTTATATATAAAATTCTCGTGTCACAATTTTCGTTCCCATACTCCTCCGAAACGGCTTGACCGATTCTCATGAAATTTTGTGAGCATATTGAGTAGGTCTGAGAATCGGCCAACATCTATTTTTCATCCCCCTAAATGTTAAGGGTAGTCCACCCCTAAATTTTTTTTTTATTTTTTAGACAAAATTTTTATTTTTTATTTTTTTATGATACAACATACAAAAATACATACAATCCTAAATTTTCAACCTTCTACGATCAACCCTTATTTTTTAATAGCCATTTTAGTAATTCTTTTTGGATGCACCGGGTGGAACTGGCAAAACATTCGTTATTTCGCTAATTCTTGCTGAAATACGATCAAATAATGGCATCGCATTGGCCGTTGCATCATCGAGCATTGCAACAACTTTATTGGATGGAGACAGAACAGCTCATTCAGTATTTAAGCTGCCAATAAATATTCAGAATAACCCTGACGCAGTATGCAACATTAAGAAACAATCGTCCATGGCCACCGTGCTGAAACGGTGTAAAATTATCATCTGGGATGAATGTACTATGACACACAAACATTCGCTTGAGGCGTTGAACAGGACATTGAAAGATATTAAAAACAACGACAAACTATTTGGCGGAACTCTGTTGGTCCTTTCAGGTGATTTCAGACAAACACTTCCAGTCATTCCACGTTCAACATACGCTGATGAGATCAACGCTTGCTTAAAATCATCTCCATTGTGGCGTAATGTTGAAAAATTACAGCTAAAAGTAAATATGCGTGTTCAAATGCTTCAAGATCCACCCGCTGAAACATTTTCAAAACAACTCTTAGATATCGGTGATGGAAAAGTGCTATAGATGAAACTGGATACGTAAAATTACCGACCGATTTCTGCACAATCGCTGATTCGCAAGATACTCTCATTGCACAAATATTTCCCGATGTACACACACAGTACATAAATCATGAGTGGCTTGCAGAAAGAGCAATTTTAGCGGCAAAAAATGTAGATGTTTTGTTATTTTTATATTCCCTCATCGTTCACAGCGCTCCATGCCTATTTCACGCATATACCACATTCTTACATACATACAATATACACATTCTTACATACATACATACTTACAATAAGTAAGCTATTTTTTGTCTACACTAGAAATTACTTGAAAGTTATTTATATGGCAAAACAACGTTTGCCGGGTCAGCTAGTTTTATATAAAGTACATATTTTTGAATTATTTAATTTCCCGTTGTTTCAAATTTGCTTATTTTTACATCATTCAAGTTTCATTCAGTTTATATCAACAATACTCCTTCATCAAAACAATAGTCTTCTGCAAGATCACCTGCATTAAGAGTTTTTGTCTGTACCACAAATTTTCTCACATTATTAGAGGTGAAACAAATTATTGTTTATTTGTCATAACTATCCTATTTTCTACCAAACTGTCAATGTGTTGACTTTCAATTATGTTGTTCCAGCTGATTGTCGTATTTCTTAAAATATGCTGTCAATTATCATTATTTAAAACAGTCCCTGGAACGGAAGCCATGTCGCACTTCTTATAAGTAGTTGGCTGTTTACTCATTATGAAATGTGCCGTGACCAGGATTTACGATGGGTTTCACTTTATATATTATCTCGGATGATAACTTTTCTGCAGCTTAATCCAATAATTAATCTTTTAGTCCTTTACTTCTTCACAACATAAATCACAACTTTTATTTTAAATAAAATACGTTCATTAAATACATTATCGGACTTGTCTTAGCAAGCTCTCCTTAGCTGCTGCTAAGTAATCAATCTCTTCTCCTCTGTATGTTCCGTTGCTATGGAAACTTCTTTAAGAGTACTCACTGGCCCGTGGCAAGGAACGCCTACCTCAAGGATGTTATTACTATCGGTTATGCTACAGCCCCCCCCCCCCCCCAAGTTTACCATACCATTTGACATCCATACCATTATAAATGGTTATGGTAAACTTTCCTGTAATTGTCACGTTTTAGGTAAGGAGAGCTTATATTTTACATTTGGCTAATAACCCATTTTTTACATATCACGAGTACCGATGTCTTGAGGTAGCTTTTCCTGGTGGTTTTCCATAAGCCGCTACTGGTTGGAACGTCCTATAGTCTGTAACACACATTTCGACAAGTTACTGTCCTTATCACTTAAAAACCAAAATTAAAATAGGAATATTATACTACAGATTTGTTTTTAATAACATCATCTTTAACTGTCATGGCCTCTGCCTGTTTACCAAGCATACCATTCAAATAATTTAAAAAAATTCTATTACCTGCCCTTGGTACATTATATTCTTCATAAGACCGATCCTTTTGAACCATTTTATTGTTGTACAACCGGCAACATTATTTAAATCACATGTTTGGTCCCTGGACCAGTACAATCAACCCACGCTAATGTGACTGGGACACCATTGTTTCTTGCTAATCTAGCATCACCATCACAACTTCATTTTTATTTTATTTCTTCAATACATTACATTATTCTCTCATAAGTAATAACTTTCTCCACTTCATCTTGAATATATTCATATATAGGCTAAGAGATGTAACAACAAAGTCATTTGAAGGTTCTACCTGGACCTCAGCTATACCTGTGTTAACCAAATCCCGAACCTTTCGGTATCATTTAAAGGCAATGCCTAGATAGTGGCCTTATTTACAGGAACTGAGTCCCGACCGTGCCGCTGTACCCTCTCTATATGATATTTTACTTCTTAATGCAAAACACCTCTATTCATAACAACACCTTGTTTCTTCTCAACTCATTCTATTCATTCTAATGCTCCGGTGTATCTTACAAACTATATATTTCCTAAAAGAAAGACAGTAAACTTCTATGTAATGGTATGCTGTGGTAACAGCCGAAGACTGCACATCTGATCGAGATCATCAATATTAGTAAGTGACAGCTTCCACTTAATGGTTATAAACTTTTACTATCATTACAGTTGAATTGTGTACAGCCACAACAATCAGTACTATTTACAAGTGTTTTGTGGCACTGAATAATAATAATATGCTAACTATAACTTAATAATAATAGGAAATTCCAATATGATTGAGTTTATCTTTACACACCTGTGACTTGCACTAGTGTTAAATCTTTTCATTCATCTTAAACTAAGTCATCATTTTCTGAGTTGTAGATTCAATGTCCTGATTGAATTTGTACACAGGATGAGGCAGTAAGCATAGCTTACCCCTCTACAAAAAAAGAAAACCTTTTTTCCTATATTTCCAGTTCACCTTTTCCCAGTTATTCATACAAAACAACTTTCTGTTTACAGTTAATTTTACTTTGCCAGAACAGTAACATGGAAAACCAACTTCAAAAATATGTAAAGAACTCTGAAAATGTTCAACACCATTATTCTTTAACTGCTTTGATTCATAATCACAAACATAATTCTCCCCAACAATGGAAAAAATGTCACAGTTTACTTCCTTCAAAATCATCAAACTCCCTAATCCATCTACCTTCATTAAAGTCTCTTCCATCTCTTTTACCTGATCAAAGTCACCTGTTCCTTTAATGTCTCTGATATCAAACATTTTTATATACTTACAACCCTTTTCTTCTGATTCATCTGTCTTCGTGTAAGTTTCCACCTGGTTACTTTCATGCTTAAACTCGTCTTTTAAGTGAAACCCTTCTTTAACAATTTGTCTATCCTTGACATGATTTACATCACCATTAATTGTAACATTACTCATCTCATATTTTTCCCTTACAGTATTAGGCCTACTATCATTACTTTCAATTGTATTACTTAATGATTCACAATGAATTGCATTCGTACTTTGTTCAAACCCTCTAATTACTAGACTCTTATCAATATCAGTATCTACAATGGGTTTCTTCTTACACATCTCAGTTTCCTCTTTTAACATTTTATAATGCTTATCAGTCCTTTCGAAGCACTCACTTAAATTATCAATAGATTTTTTATAACTGTTTCAAATTTGGATAGTTCCTCACTTAATTGTGTTTGTGTAGCTGTAAGTTGTGCTGTGAATTGTGCTCCAAATCTAAATAGTATTTTCTCTAATGCACCTACAGTGACTATTTCATCTTTCTTATTTACAGAACCCGAAGGATCACAAATAACCATTGCACCTGGCATCTGATTAGCCATTCTGTAGAAAGTTAAGCAATACCCAGCGTCCCACAACTAGTATCAATAAAATGACGTGATATAATAAATTATTTGAATAATACAGAAAATTCGAAAAGATAGGTTATGGAGTCTTGGAAACACTTAACTTTACGTATTTCGTGGCTGGCGGTTGAACTTTCACGCGACTCAGCTGTTGTTGTCTCTGCTGGTTCCCGCTCGGCCGCTAGTAGCGCTGCGTGCTTTCAAATTCCAAGGATTCTCCTCTCTTCTTTTCTTGTTTTTTTTTTTTTTTTTTTTTTTAATTCTTGCAGCACCTAAATCCACTGCACGATCGCCATGTCGTATTTCTTAATATGCTGTCAATTATCATTATTTAAAACAAGTCCTGGAACGGGAGCCATGCTTCATTTCCTATAATAGCAGTTTCAGAGTTTAATCATTACGAAATACTCCGCCGTGACCAGGATTTACGATGGGTTTCACTTTATATATTATCTCGGATGATAACTTTTCTGCAGCTTAATCCAATAATTAATCTTTTAGTTTTACTCTTCACAACATAAATCACAACTTTTATTTTAAATAAAATAGTTCATTAAATACATTATCGGACTTCGTCATTAGCAAGCTCTCCTTAGCTGCTGCTGCTCTAATCTCTTAGTCTCCCTCTGTATTTTCCCGTTGCTATGGAAACTTCTTTAAGAGTACTCACTGGCCCGTGGCAAGGAACGCCTACCTCAAGGATGTTATTACTATCGGTTATGCTACATGATGACAAAATCAAATGTCAATTCAGGTTGACTGAGCTTGTTTTATGGAAAACTGCAGCTGTAAAAGCAAAAACATAAGTGAAAAATGAAATACATTTTATTTTTATTAATTAATTGTTATAGTAAGTGTGTTTAGGTGACCATTTTCTTTCATACTAACTTTTGCTTTACATGAACATTCACTCAAAATTCTTGGTTTGAAGTAAATTGTTTAGCATATCCTACTAATTTATTGCAGTTTGTCTGTCTTAACTAAATCCAAATTTAAAAAAAAATCTTTTCCTAATGCCTGAAGTTAAACGGCAGCTTATCCACATGCTATAACTAACTCTTCTTTAAACATCACTGCAGCCTCTCCCAGCAGTATGTAATCCAACAGTCGGTTCATACATGGCACTGTGACCTGAGAATTATGAAACATCTGAGGATGTTGAAATAGAATATCGCAGGAGACAACAGTAGGACAGATGTGAGTAAGTGGAGAGCAGGTGGTAAATGCGGATTGTCTGATATGCCAATTATGGATAACATTGGGAGTGGTTTTTTGAGAAATTTGATTTGAAGTTGATCGCAATGACATTAAACCAAGTTCATAGTGTTTCCACAGTGATTGAGATAGAGGCTGAGTCTTAAATGATGTTCTGTGCATAATAGTGAATGAACAAGGTGTTATTTATGAGTATGTAGTATTGGGTGGATGGTGATTGTTGAACTTCAGGATGAGTGTAAAACTGATGACATGCCATGTGTCTTGCAAAACAAATGATGTCTGTGACTGATGGGAAATCCTCTCCCTTTTTCACGAATGAGCATTCTTCAGAATGAAGTCCTAGTTATTACTTGTCTGGTGGCTGGTTTCAGCATGTTTAAGGGTCGCAATAAAGCTTATCTGTGAATTCCACAACATTCTACACCAGTGTAATGAACTTCATTTTTTTAGTTGTTAGTGTGACCTTTAATTTTTGAACTTGCAAGTGCACATAAAGGTATAGCTCACAAGGCTGGTGGCCATAAAATATCATCCTGAAACTGGTATCTGTGTATGGTTTTGAGTCCAGGGCCCGCACCACAAAGAGGGGCCCCTCACCACCCACAACCCTCGCCTGGGCAGGTAGTAGAGCTAAAAAAAAAAAAAAAAAAAAAAAAAAAAAAAAAAAAAAAAAAAAAAAAAAAAAAAAGTCGCCCATAAATTTTTTAGGTTGAATTTCGAAATTTAAAAATCCAGCCACTGCCGACAGGGGGCCCGCACCACATGTATAGCCTAGGGGCCCACAGAGCCTAAATGCGGCCCTGAGAACTGATGTAAACTTGATACATAATGCCAGTGATAGCGATGTGAGGATAAATAAGTAGCTGAAAACGATATAACAGAATTGTTTTCCATTTCCATGAAAGCACACTAAAAGTGGAAGGCAAAACGTTTGTTGGTGTTGTTGAAGATTTGAGCAGGAAGCAGACCAGTGACAATAATGTAACACAGAGTCTACACCAAGCATTAGGAGAGGTCTGGGCAAAGAGCTTGAGAAGAATGTGCTGTCAGTCAAGGCTTCGCAGGTGGAGCAATAGCAGTGCGATGCGCGGGCAGAAGGGTAACTTCGCAGTCAGTTCATTTTTTTTTTAGTTGTTAGTGTGACCCTTAATTTTTGAACTTGCAGGCACACATACAGGTATATCTCACCAGGCTGGCAGCCATAAAATACTATTCTGGAACAGGTATCCATGCATGGTTTCGAGTCCAGAACTTTTTCATAGAACCAAAAAAAACTTGTTATAAGTAGTCTTTTCTCACATGTCCTGTTTTTCATTAACTTTTGACCCAGCTCCTTTACCATAGCAGTAACTGTTTTTAACAAACAAACCTTACTGCTCTCCTTTGCAAACCTTCAATTTCGTTTATTAGATTGAAGTCACATGGGTTCCATCCTGCCCCATCCGTGTCCGGACAAAACCGCGAAGTGACAAAACTGCGAGTACAAAACCACGCAGACAGAACCGTGAACGGACAAAACTGCGAACGGACAAAACAGCGAAACGGACAAAACCGCGAAACGGACAAATCTACGAGTTATCCCCTCACTGTTTGATAAATATTATCCTAACGCAGTTTTAAATGATTTGTGGATCACAGCTAGGGTTACTTTATTATGGAGTACTGTAACTCATTTTGTGTATATGTAATTTATAATCTACAAGTTATCCCCTCACTCTTTGATCTCTTATGCACCAAAATATTATTCTGTCAAGCGTCATCACTTCGCATTTGACGATTTTGTTTTGGTTGAGGTTAATAAAGAATTAGACCCGACGCGCGGTGGGAATGCAGCTTAATGGGGCTTCTGTATACCTGAGAAGAGTGACAATGGCCTTCACAATGGAGTGAGTGGGAAGACCCGCTTATCTCCGGTAGGTTCGGCCTAACTGACAATTCTCAAGTCGAGCGAACAATTTGCCTGGATGATCTTTTGTTGCCGTCGCAGGAGAAATCCCCGCATGCAAATGGAAAATTCGGCAGCCAAAGTCAAAACCCGGAGACGTTTGGGCATTTCCGAGGCAAGGCCGGTATGGCAGATCCAAGCACTCTGTGGTGGCCAGTTAACCGAAGAGATTGTGTATCTTCCTGAATAATGGCTCTCGTGTTTGTAAAAAATAACAAAGGGGGAAATCACCTCGTTTATAAAGGATATTTTGTTACAATTTATATTAACTTATTAATGGTTTATTGATGTATATTTCGTATAATCCATCTATATTGTATTTTTGTTTTCCATAATGTTCATTCTTTTGTGTAATTTTTTTAAATAAAAAAAATAATGGGGTGTTACGTAGATCACCTCCTTGTGGTGCACCCTGGGTAACGCTAAGAATCTACGAACTCTTGTGGTTTTATGTATTCCTGGTTTTTCTGTATTCGCGGTTTTGTCCGTTCGCGGTTTTGTCCGATCGCAGTTTTGTCCGTTCGCGGTTTTGTCCGTCGCGGTTTTGTCCGTCGCGGTTTTGCCCTAGAACCGCCCCATCATAATTAATCAATGGTCATGTTCTGACCAAGGCTATGTATCCAAGTTTCCCTCATGCCCCTCATAAATCCTTTAATCACTGTGTCCATTAATTGATGACTTTGAAACCGCTACCAAATATTTACTCTACTGAGTTTATACCAAATGATATGTCAAGATACACAGACGGAAAAAAAAAATCCCAACACCAAGAAAAAATTATTATAGAGTAATGAAATTTGGACAATGCATTTGTCAAGTTAACATGTTTAATTGATTAAATTTTCAAGATCACAGGTTAATTTAAGCTCAAGAAAATGCATTTCAAATGTGAAATACTGTTAAATTAATAGCCGGTGTAACCTCCAGAATTTTGAATGCAAGCCTGCAAACGTGAATGCATTGTGTCATACAGGTTTCGAATGTCACTTTGTGGTATGGAGTTCCATGCTTGTTGTACTTGTGCTGTCAATACTGGGACGGTCAGTGCTGGCTGTGGATGATGCTGGAGTTGTCGTCCAATGATATCCCATACGTGTTCAATTGGAGACAGATCTGGTGATCTCGCAGGCCAAGGTAACATGTCGACACTCTGTAGAGCACGTTGCGAGACAACAGCGGTATGAGGGCGAGCGTTATCCTGTTGAAAAACTCCCCCTTGAATGCTGTTCATGAATGGCAGCACTACAGGTTGAATTACCAGACTGACGTACAAATTTGCAGTCAGTGTGTTTGGTATAACCACAAGAGTGCTCCTGCTGTCATAGGAAATTGCTCCCCAGACCATGACTCCAGGTGTAGGTCCAGTGTGTCTAGGCCGCAGACAGTTTGGTTGCAGGCGTTCCCCTGGCCTCCTTCTGACCAACACTGGAGATCTGTTGTGTTTTCTGATGAAAGCAGGTTCTGCCTTGGTGCCAGTGATGGCCGAGTGTTGGTCAGAAGGAGGCCAGGGGAACGCCTGCAACCAAACTGTCTGCGGCCTAGACACACTGGACCTACACCTGGAGTCATGGTCTGGGGAGCAATTTCCTATGACAGCAGGAGCACTCTTGTGGTTATACCAAACACACTGACTGCAAATTTGTACGTCAGTCTGGTAATTCAACCTGTAGTGCTGCCATTCATGAACAGCATTCAAGGGGGAGTTTTTCAACAGGATAACGCTCGCCCTCATACCGCTGTTGTCTCGCAACGTGCTCTACAGAGTGTCGACATGTTACCTTGGCCTGCGAGATCACCAGATCTGTCTCCAATTGAACACGTATGGGATATCATTGGACGACAACTCCAGCATCATCCACAGCCAGCACTGACCGTCCCAGTATTGACAGCACAAGTACAACAAGCATGGAACTCCATACCACAAAGTGACATTCGAAACCTGTATGACACAATGCATTCACGTTTGCAGGCTTGCATTCAAAATTCTGGAGGTTACACCGGCTATTAATTTAACAGTATTTCACATTTGAAATGCATTTTCTTGAGCTTAAATTAACCTGTGATCTTGAAAATT
The DNA here is from genome assembly GCA_031002005.1 of Vandiemenella viatica. Classification (NCBI taxonomy): domain Eukaryota; kingdom Metazoa; phylum Arthropoda; class Insecta; order Orthoptera; family Morabidae; genus Vandiemenella; species Vandiemenella viatica. The sequence goes on from CM061920.1 coordinate 355,495,189, forward strand.
TAATCAATTAAACATGTTAACTTGACAAATGCATTGTCCAAATTTCATTACTCTACAATAATTTTTTCTTGGTGTTGGGATTTTTTTTTCCGTCTGTGTATTTACACTACAGTCTACCAAAAGCAATTGCTCTCACACCTACTAATGATATAAATCTTATTTTTCTATCTGTAAATCCAATAAGCACATTTGTTTCACCATTTATCTACATTCCAAGTTAACCTATCTTATCCCACATCATTTTAATTCTATCATATGATGTTAAGCCATTTGAAAACAGTGTAACTTCTGACTAAAAACCATCAAAACAATCACTTATTACAATAATGATCAGCAACAGTCCCAATAATCTTACACTGTTGCACACTGAATCCACATCCAGCTCTTGTGATAATGTGTTTCCTAAGCTAACTCTTTGCTTTCTATCTATTAAGAATTATTCCACCCAGCAAGTCACTGTTTCAATAATCACTATAGTTTTTACCTTATTTACCATAATTCTATGGAAGACATTGTAAAATGCCTTGTGGACATCTATAGCTGCACTACTCACTTGGCCTCTGTTGTCCTCATCTGAAATATCTTGTACATAGATCACTAAAATTCACATGAACAAGCTCTTTTAAGCTCATGTTGCTGATTTATGAACCTTTTCTCCCCCTCACAGATATTTCTGATGTGCTTGCAAATAAAGCTCTTTAACAAGTTACAAAGCAATGATATCAAACTAATGAGTCTGAAATTCCAAATCCTATTTTTACTCTCCATTACAAACCAGTAAATGATGGCACTTTCCAGTCCTCCGGTATAAAAAAAGGTCTAGCATCTAAATATTCGAATATGGTACAATAACATATCAAGCTATCTTCAAAACATCTGAACTACTGTTATTCAGATCAGCTCCTTTAAATATTTCTAACCTACCGATAACATCATAAGAGTGCTAATTTTCTAGTCTGCTTATTTAGAGGAGCTACTGCTTTGATATTTCTCCCTCAAACTCAAAATACAGTCCCCAACAATATTATCAAATCAGTTCTTAATATTTCTGCCAGTTTCATTTCATTGCAAAATATTCTCCATCCTTATTGAAAATTGTATGAATACTTTCCCTTCTTCATGAAAACACTTATAGCAGCTTTTACTGATGTTATTAATCAATTGTTTTGTTATTTCCATACTATCTTGCTGTTTTATTACTCTAGTGTATTCTCCTCTTACCAATTTCTTTAGTCTCCTTCACCTTCTATAAAAATGCACTGGTTTTGTGCCTTTATTTTTCTAAAATATCCTTGAATTGTTCCCACTACCTCTGCACTGTATTTGTGACATGCATCCACATAGTGAGCCTTTCCAGGAAATATCTGGCCAATTCTGGAACCCACACCTTTTTAACACTGCTGTGTTCTGCATCATAAATTAAGAAAGGAATTTTTCAAAATATGGCCCTTAAAGGGGAATGGTATCTTTATTTCCTAAATATTTTTTCCCTCCCTTTATACCTAGTCAAAATCCAGGTACTTATGGTCTGGAATTGCAGTTAAAACCGCCTTCTAGACATCCTCAATTCCCATAACAACAGTCAATCCATCAACCTTATCTAGATTTAATCCCACAAACAGATCATGTTCCTTAATGTGAACAATACCCTTCAGTAGGGTGCCCTTTACACCTCTATTAACATCAAGCCCACTAACTTACAACAAAATCTACAGTAGCCATCCTTGCCATACCAAACTTTCCCTGTCAAACCAAATGTTCCATTTCCCACAGTCTAGCCATCTATTAAGATGAAAAATCCCTTTCCAGGTTCTCCCAAAATCTATCATATGCCTTAATTTCACACTGCTACACATCTGATCTTGTGCTAAACCAAATATATCATGATACTTTCTATCCTCTACACAACTACTTTGCACCTTGCATCTCTAAAAACCAACCACACCCTCATATTTGTCACTTAGGTCTCTCAAAGTCTTGATTTCATCAGCCTATACTGAACATGGGCATGAACGCCTAAATTTCCTTCCCTGAAATTATACCCACAGCACACTGCACATGTTTCTTCAGACCACCCATTTTAAGAATGTATTGGCCCATAACAATTCAACTTTTGATTCTCTGAAACTCCACATGGGTCTTTTCCATACAAGAGACCAGGCTTCACAACCTGCAGCATGCATCTATTTACTTCAATCAACTTCAATCTGGGGAAACCTTTCCCATCTTTGGACATTCCAGCTGCATCACAACAGACCTTATATGCCAACTAACCTGCCTCCACTCCACTAGGTCTTATACAAGCCTCATCACTAACCAGTTTTTCATCAGAAATGAATGGCCATAGACAAACAGTTTATACTGTATCTGCAACCTAGACCATCCAGAGCTAGCCCATGACAATTCCTACAACTTTAACAACCTTAAAAATGTTTTTACAGTGAGAACTATCACAGTTTTCCTGGAAACTACATCTGCTTTTCAAATCTGTAGACAGGAACCAGCTTACCAATATATCCTTGCCATCTGACCTCCCCTTCGTCTCAACCTCCAATAGTGCTTCATGAGTAGACTCATCACTTAATTTTTATTTATTTATTCTGTGTATATTTATTTCATTATTAGCAGAGCATGTTAGGCAGAAAGGAAGCTCAGGGGCTGCAACACTTTGCCCAAACTGTGAACATAAGTTCTTGACCTGTGTATCCTTCTGGTACCTTCATATTTAATGAAGCGGTCACCACGGGTTTGTATAATAACCCCAAACATGAAGGGTGTAATAAATAAGTTCACTTGACACAATAAAGTCTTAAGATCACAAAATACTTATATTCTTGATAAAGTTCACTCATACATTAATGGTACCACAATTGCGAATAAGACATTGGACAACTGTTCCATTGAAGATTGACAGGCTAAGCACATTCATATGAGAAGACAAACTCACTAAGTACCCCTAACATTAGTGAGAATACAATTACAACATGTTACAATGTGCCGCAACCACCATCACCTGGAGCAGTTCACTCCGCGAACTGACGCGCAGTTAACTGTTTGATTTCTAGTGAAAGAACGGCCAATTTTAAGATGACTGCAGAGAATTTTATCAACTTTTCCACTCCTATGACATCAGCAAATTATTTCAGAAATTAATATCTCCCATGAAATAAGGGGTTTAACTTGAAATTAATACAAGGGCTTCCTGTGATCATATTCTATCTGAAACCACTATATATTCGTAATCCTGTCAGTTCAGTCTATCTACTGACATAAATTTCTTAATTCTATTCCTTTCAGTTAAAAACTTTATTTTTTCTCTTAATTAAAAGCATTGCCAAATTAGTTAACATTACTTTTAAAATATGCTAAACAGTGCTGACTAGAGCTGGTGATAAAAGATCGGCTGTGACTTTACTCAATTCAGAGTTATTTCACATCTTAAATCCTAGCTTTCCTAATCATGTGTTTCAAAACGTATACAAACCAAATATATATCTTTAAACGAGCAATTCTTGTATATATATATATATTTCGGATTTCGGAAACGGCTGTGACGATTTGGATGAAATTTGGTATTTAGATAATGTTTTGACTTTTAAGATTACCTGAATAGTTGTCTTCCCTACTAAAAAGCGAGTTTACAAAATATGAACAATTTTGTCACTCCGTATATCGAAAACGGCACTAGCGCCATCTCGTAGACAATTCAGGTACCAGAAAGCCTACAAATAGATTTTCTTTGATTCCAAAGAATAAGTAAACGAACAGTTCTTGTATACTGGCTGACCTGTGGAAATATTAGCTCTGCAAGTTCAATTGTAAAACATTTAAAAAGAAAGATAATTAAAAATTTATCAATGGTTTTATCAGAGGTGATAACTTTACAGAAACTTCTTTGAAATTAATATTACCGGTACCAGTTATAAAGTAATCATCGTTTACTTTTTGACTATAAATAGTGGTTGTTAGTTAGCCATTAAATACTACCACCTTAATTATAAAACATCTTTCGATTTCTGTTCAATATACAAGATTTCGAGTAGAGTTTGATAATAAAGTGCATAATTAAATATTAATACATCTACAAATTCCTGAAAAGCCGCGTGCGAGTGCACATACGAAAAAACGGGTTCTGATAAATAGAATCTTGCCTTTTGAATCGTCTGACCTTGTGCTTTATTGTTTATAACGAAGGTTACTTCTTATGGGAATTGTTTTATTATCATTTTGAAATGCTGATCAGAAGATGTGAGATTACTGCGAGGTATGAGCATAGTTTTATCGGAGTGAATAAATATAGCACAGATGATGTTCTATTGACGTCACAACCTGATGATGAATTCTCATAGTACTCGATGAAACATATCGAAAATAAATAATAAATTTTCTTGGTTTTCGAGATATAGCATGTCAAAAATCAGTTATAGGTATAGTTCCTTGTGCTTTTGGCGACGTTTCTTTTGGTCCAGGCCGTATTTCAACTAAGGATTGCAATCCCGCAGTGTTTTCAATCCCGCGGGATCCGCGCGGGATTTGCGCCAATCCCGCGGGATCCCGCGGGATCCGCGCGGGATTTGCGCCAATCCCGCGGGATCCCGCGGGATCCGTGCGGGATTGGTACAAACAGTTTTTTAACGCATATATTTAAAACATAGTTACTTAAAACGTTAATAAATTAAATTATAAATATATTAATAAATATTTTTTAATGTTAAATGATAAAAATTAACAGTTAACAATATTTTTATTGGCAAATTGACATTAAAACTTTTTAGCGTGTCTTAAGTGTATTTCGAGGTTTTAAATTTTTGTTTTTTAATCTAAACCAATTTTTAAATAAATAATAAAAATTGACAATATTGGTCTTAGGTCATATTATGTGCCTTACAATACATCACATAAGTTTAAAAATATGGTTTGCTTAATGGCCAAGTTACCAGAGTTGTTTTTTAATTATAAATAAACGTTCCATAACACCGAGAAAAGCATTCCATTTCACAAAGTTAGGTGAATATACTTTGTAAAGTGTAGACTTGGCTCAGAACAAGATTTAATAACTTTTTGTCACTGCACAACATTAATATATCTCCTGATTCCTTGATTGATATTACAGTTGATTCAATGTTATTAAAAGAAACTACTCACCAACACGTAAACTGTCAAGTATTTCAGATTTACTTGTGTGGCGTAACGACGTTTTTAGAGTGGAAATTATTATTTTTTAGTAAGAAAGGAGACTTTCTCGGCGAATGATTACAGTGAAGTCCTCATAGGTGTTATCTCCGGATTTCATTGCAAACACACGAAATTACACACGTGAGGAATACGGCGGAGGCAGCCGTCGAAGTATGGTGTTCCTACAACACAATTCGTCGATACACCCGTGAAAATTTCATTATAACTTTTTTTACCTTTAGTCGAAATAATAACAAGGAGAAGAGGGATTAATCGAAAGCCTGAGCGGCACATGTAAGCAGGTGGCTTTCGTCAAAGAAACGCATTGAGGCAGCGGCCAAAACAACAATAAGTCAAAGGATATAAATTTCCTTTTGATAGCTGTTAAATAAATAGGTACGCGATCGTTAAAATTACGATAACATTAGTTTCATATCAACGAATAATCAAATTTTCAGCCGCAAATTAGGAAACTGTCACAATAACTTTATCTGTAAATACAGAAAATGGGAATAATGAAACAGTGAATAAAAAGCTGTAACCGTGTAGTTCAGATAACGTGTGCAACACTTAAAAAATAATTATATAGTTAGAAAATCGTACTAAATACGCACCATAACTCAAATTACAGAAATGTGCACTCGAAACAAACGTAAATTTTGATGAATACGTAAAAATGTATTTATTTACTTACGAATGACGAAGGTTGACAAAAACAAACGCTTGTTCACATGAGTCAAATGCAAACTGGAAGGGTACAGCAAACAGTACAAAATATCCGACAGAGACCGAGTGGGGCAGCGAGTCACGCAGACTGACACGCGTTTCCGCCGGATTTTGCGGATTGCGGATCCGCTTAATTTTGTGCGGGATCCGCTAGACTGTCTAATGATGCGGGATCCCGCTTTGCTGGATTGCAATCCCTAATTTCAACCTAACAAAAACCACTAGGTACAAAATAAAACATTGAAAGTACATTTCCACCATATAGACATAGTGCTTTTGGTGGATTTTTTTTCTGATCCAGGACGGATCTAATCCTAACCTCTTCACTTTTGAGATATAATATCCCCAGAACTAAGTGAGATATCAGAAAAATAAATTCCTTATTTTCGATTTGTCTCGACGAGTTTCATACGAATTCATCAAACTTGGCTATGGCGAAATTTGTCTTCTGGTTCAGGTCGCATTTCAAGCAACCACATCAAATTTTGAGATACGATATCTCGAGAACTAAGCGAAATATTTTAAAAAAATATATTTTTTACCTTCAATTTTTCTCGTCGAGTTACGTAAGAATCCATCATCAAGGGTTATCGTAGAATCCTTTGAATTACCACAAATCTCGCACCATTAATTAATACCAAACTGGCATTAAAATTTCTGTTTAACATATTAATAGAATTTTTTTATTTTATTTTTATTTTTTTTAAAGCAATTTGTGAGGCCGTCTCGCAAATGGATCTAGCGATTTGGATGAAATTTCACATGTAGATAACGTTTTGATTTTCAAGTTTTTAACACGTTATTTTTTTTTTTTTCTTTTTTTCTCGAAAACGGCTCTAACCTCATTACGTAGAAGGTTCAGGTACCAGTAAGCCTACTGATGTTAGTTAAACTTCTCTTTGGTTAACTGTGCACCTCAAAACGCCTAGGAAGCCTTCAAGCCTTATACTTTAATCAAACTTTACTCGAAATCTTGGATACTGAACAGAAATCGAAAGATACCGAGCGAAGATCGGTCACCCAGGTACTTATCTCTTAAATTAATTTTATCCAGACATAATGAATGCACTTAAAAATGATTCTTATAACGAGTTTTCACTGTGGAAATGAATACAGGAAAATCTATTCAAGCTGAAAATTACTTTATATGAAATTTGTTATGTTCTGCATAAGTGACTTCAAAATCGATCTATAGGGCATATTACAACTAGGGGTAGCTAGTGGGAATGCTTTTAGTGAGCAAAAGGGTACCTTCCTCCATACTCACACATGATCTTCTTTTCAAATGTCTCTTCCAATGTTTTAACTTTTAAATTCTTCCTGATGTTTCAATTCCTATTTTTATCCCTTCTTTTGACAATCTCTATCAATCTGAGAAACCTAATCTCTGCCACCCGTAATATGTTACTATATCTCCTTCTTCAAGTCCAGGTTTTAGAGTCACAGGTCAGTTTTGGCTGGTAGTATAAATGAAGATTTTGACTTCCTTACTTAAGTTCCACCTCCAGATAATATCCTCGATCTGGTAATAAATATTGTCTACTCTTCCTTATTCTCTGTCCACCATCCTTTCAACGGTGACCTAGTGTGCCCCATGACTGATACAGTAACTGTGAAGGACCTACAGGAACTCTGAAAAATTATGGCCAATAGGGCTCTGAAGAAGCTACACAAGGTCTAGCATGCAGGTATTGGATTGAACATGCTTTCAAAACCAAACACAACCTTGTAAAGGATAAAGCTGTTAATGTACAAAAACAAGTGGATAATTCCAGGACTTTAATGATGGTTGGAATACTTGGTACGAGAATGACCGTCCAAGAATATACTGTACATATTTTACTGATACCCAGACAATTTAATATTTGTTTTAAATTTGTGAGTTTGATGTATAGATTTATCGATGTATGTGACTTCAGTGCAATGACTCTTCAATGGGAGAATAAAATCAACATTTTAATTCTGATAAAATACTAATAATATTTTTGTTAATGACCACACAAGTTTTGTTTGTATTTAATACCTTGAGCTTCCTCCAACGATGCACATTTAATGGATTTTGAAGATCATCCTCCAGTGCTCGACATTTTAGTTTTTCATGAGTAAGGTCACGTTCCAAATGCAGAATTTTCTGCCTTAAGTCATTCATAGTGCCAGAATTTCTTGTCAGAAGATATTTTTCCTGTCTGTAAGCAGAATACAAGAAAAGAAAGTCATCACGCGTTACAGAAACCTTATGAAACTAGACTGAATGACATAAAACGGTGAACAAAATATTTACACATCACATTTCAATACAAGTTTAAAATAGTGTCATTATTAAAAAGGCAAATTCCAAAAACAAGTATCATAATTGTTTGTGTCTGGAGTCTATAAATTTTCAGAACTGAGTTTAAATATATTCCTAAAAATATATAAAAAAATCTTTATACTCTGTGAGTATACCTGAGGAAGCAAATGACACGTTTTAGGGAAAATAAAGTTTGAGATCATGATACATCATGCAAGACTGTATTTCTACATTTTCATGAAATGTGTACTATACAACTATTCCATTTTTTTAAACTCATAACAAAATGTTAGCAAAGTAATTTTACACATAAGTGTTGGAGCAGCACATTTTACTAAAGATATGTGTGAGCCTATCACACATATCTTGAATAAATCTTGAAAACTGGCAATTTTCTTGATTCATGAAAATTGTTCTACATCCCCATTCATAAAACTGAAGATAAATGTGGTTAACTATAGTCACCACTTGGAGAAAATAGTCCTACCACAATTGACGTTAGATTTCAAAAATATTATACTTCTAGTTACCAGACAACATGTTTTTTTTTGGTGGTAGATCCACCACCACTAATTTGTATGGGTACTCATAAATTTATTGAGCAGAGGTAAGGAAGCACATGTACTTTACGACTTCAGCAAGGCCTTTGATATGATGGAACATGAAGTCCCTGCTAAAACAAAACTGCATGTCCATTGTGTGAGATCTAAACCACTGAAATGGTTGTGCTCATATCTCTCCAACAGGCGTCTGCAGGTATGAGGGACTGGTCACCTATCAAATGAACTGAAATGTCACTTTCGATGTCCCACAGGGTTCGCACTATGTCTAATTCTATTCTGTATCTTTATTAATGACATTTGTGATAACATCAGGTCACAATATCAACCGTATGCAGATGACATGGAGATTTACAGAGTAATTAGTATTTAATAAGACCTACAAATCCTCCATCAAAACATCTACGAGCTTGAGAAATGGTGTACAACAAACAAGTTCAAATTAAACATTAAAAAAAAAAAATGTGCAGTGATCTCTTTCTTGTCATCCCACAGCCAACTGCCTGTAATTCACCTGCTTGAAGATCAAATTATCCAAATAGTTAAAACAATAAAAGACCTTGGTGTGATTACTGATGACATACTAACCTTCTCAGAACATATCAATTATAAAACACTTTGTACCTATAGAAGCCTAGGCTTTATTTGTAGAGCAAGCAAGGAGTTCAGAAATACCAAAACATTGATACTTCTTTCCTTAGTATTCGCCAAACCCATACTGGAGTATGGATCTCTTGTCTGGTCTCCATTCACTGATTTACACTTAAATTGTATTGAAAGAATTCAAAGAATATCTGTAAATGGTTAAGCTATTATAAGCATTCTGAGGATGTAATCAATATCAATGCTATATATCACGATCATAAGCTTAGTAGCCTAATTAGTTGCAGACAAGTGGCTGACCTGACTTTCTGTTTCAAAGTTGTTAATGGGTTGGTTGACTTGCCAGAAATCTTAGTTAACTTTGGCTTTATATGTTTAAAGTGTGTGCTAAGTACTACAAGGCTGCTCTCAGCTGAAAGTACAAATAAAAACTATGTCTACCATGGACCTAGAAATAGAATTGCCAGGTTGGTGAACCAGTACTTAGCAGATATCAACTTTTTTTGGAGAATCTGTTTCATCTTTCTAAGGCAATGTTAAGAAAATAATACTGACTAGTTGAGTTTATATACTCACGAGCTGATACCCGCGACTTCGTACACGTGGATTAAGAATTTCTTTGCCAGAATTGAATATATAAAGTTGTTGGTAACGAAGGATTGGTCCCAAACAACACCGAGTCGGCATAATATGACAGAAAAGCCATCACTATATCATTATACCTTTGAACCTATCTCTTGAAGAGAATCAATTTCCAATATATTTAAAAACAAACGAAGGTGAGGGGATGTGAGGGGGGGGGGGTGTAAACTAAGGGCAGGTTTATTTCAGATTGGTCTTTTCCTCTTTCTTCAGCATGAGCATCCCATTCTTAGGTTCCAATAACTTTAGCTGCCCGTGCTCTGCTAGAGCTACGACTCAGGCCAGTTTATGCCAGCAAGGCATGTCAAAAAAGAAGGCAAAATAAACTGGTGCCGGAAACATTTAAGCAGACACAAAGTAAAAGGACAGAGAATATCTACATCTACACTAAATAATACATTTTTTCTCTAAACAAAATTTATTAACAAATTATATACTAACATAATGCGCAAGGAGCACACCTTGAGCAACTGATGTAACATTACAGACTAATATAATGATGAATAATTTACCAAAAACTTTGAAAGAATTTAAAGATAAAATTTGTAGAGGGCAAATGTAGGTGGGTGCAGGATAGGGGGAAGATGGGTGTGTAGGGAAATTTCCACCGGAGCCTGTGCTCCATTGCAATTAAATTAAAATAAATTAAATACACCCATCCGTCTCTCTGTCACTATTCGATAAGTTCTCAAAATTTTGTGACTACGACAGTTAATCATACTGAAAAAAAATTTAAAAAATTTCCTGTGCCCACCCTACAGACTTTCTTGTCAAATTCCGTCAATATTGGTAGAGGCATTTAGTCGTCAGAACGTAACAAACAGAGATGTACTTCCGCATTTATAGTATTATCACTCCAGATAACACATACACTGACTGCAAATCAGCCCTGAGGGATCAATATAACGTAAAAAAGTGTACACCTACAGCATTGCAAGACTACCTACGATTTGCCTCGCATTACACCCCTAAATTTGTGATATGTACAGTTTAACATTCAATCCGAATAACCGACGGTCCATGTGTGACTCTTACGATCAAAATTTTTTTTAAATCTTTGCCTCCACGGAGATTTGAACCCGAGACTATGATCCAAACATCACTAAGCAAGCACTTTTACCATTGAGCTACCTGACCGCTGTATCGAAAGGTAATACAGAGACCTGGACATTCAATGCGTTAGTCTATCACCGTTCAGTAATTTTTCGAAATTATAAGACAACATGTATTATTTATACAGATAATTTTTCAACCAAATGTAGACAGTATTTTGCTCCTTGTTTCAAAGGATAAGTGTGCAAAGTTTTGTCAAGATCGGATGAAAACTGTGGATTTGTATGAAGAACAAACAAACAAACAAACATTCATCTTTATATATTTAGATTTTCTCATGTCTAATATAGTACAATAACTTTTGTAGCTAATTATTAGTTATTATTAATTAATTAGCAATTATCCTCAGATTTTCCTTAAAGTTATTTATATAATATTTATGTAAAATTCCAATTGGCATAAAATAAATGACTAAATATTTTAATGTCAAATATACCAAATATAGGTATGTGATATGGCATTGAGACTCATTTTTGACAGAGTTATTGTAAACTGTGTTCATCATGGCCCTCCTGATTTCATCTATGGTGAGTGATAGATTTACTCTACCTATCTTTCCTTATTTTCGATTTCCTGAGAGGCTTCAGAATTATTTCCATTTTTTTTTTGGCTATTTTTGTCTGAGGAAAACTTATCATTCATGAAACGAGACTCATGACTTAGTATATTATGATAGGTACATAGAAAACTTGTGGCAGCAGTTTAAAGTCTCACCATCTGATTATTAGGCCAGATTAAAGTACTAGTTACTAGAATAGGTTCCAGCACCAGGGAAAAAATATCATAACACATGTACCGTTTACAAGGATTAAACTTGCTGCTGCTGCCTACATCATGAGACTGTAAACTTGTACTTGTGCATGAATGTTGTTATCTGAAACACTTATTATAAATAAAGTGTTTCTCCACAACTTAAAAGTGTTGTTTACTACACTTTCTTTGTATCTGCTAATTTTTCCAGTAATCTAAGCAATCCAGAGGTTATGTCCTTGACTGTACAGGACAATACAATCTTTGTTATTTGACTGTTTTCTAATATCCACACTGATGGCTAGAAGTGATAGGATATTACTTTAATCATAATCAATGCTTATTAGATGTCAGAAGAAAGTATATTAATGACTTCTAGCGAAACAGAATTTATGTTGTTAATCAGAAAGTTATTATGTTCATACATTTACAAATACTGTACTCATTCTCCTATTGCTTCTTCATCAATGAAAGTACACTTTTTTATATTAAAAATCCTCCTCTGTCTTCCTTATAAGTAACTTTAATTTTGAGAAAATAAAAGAAATTGTATTGTATGGATGTCCACCTGGATAGAACAGGAATAATATCCTAATGCACTTTTACTGTTTGCTGTTGTCATCACAAAATCAACTTTACATTTTTTTTCGAACACCTATACCATTTTTATACGCTTGAAACTAGCAAATGACAACTAGTTCTTTTTTATATGTAGTGCAGTTATGTTCTAATTACAAGCTCATTATAGGTTTACAAATGTATTTTTTTAAATAAATTGTTCGTGGATCACTGTTTTGATACAATATTTGGGTGATCATACACTTCGTTACCATCTCCAGGCAAAAGGATCAGGCTGGAAGACTGGAAACTTCTAGTCTACCAAGAGAATGCATTACTGAGGTTTTTTTCCCACTCACTTTTCATTTTAGCTGTACTGATTTTTAAATTGACAAACTTTATGGAGTAGTTGGAAAACATGACCTTCAGAAATATACTCGATTGTTAGATTGAATGTGATCTTGGTATTTATTAAAATTTGTTTCAACGAAGCACTTATCATTCATTCATTATGAAAGTTGGCAGAATTCGTTGCTACAGTGGTCTCATAAGCACTTACTTCCAACAGTAACAAGTTTTTAACAAATAGCTTCTGTGTGAATTGGGTACCTTTCTTTAGCTGGAGATCTGGTGGTATGAACTTCAAGGCATGATATTTGATTCTGCATCTAAGAATCTAATAGTGTCATATTTCTGTTATAATTTTGTAATTGAGAACTGTGGAATCATCTTGCCTGTGTTAATAGTCTACTGTCAAAAAACAAATGTGATGTTACATTTGCTTTAGTTTTCAGGCCGAAATAAATCTGAAGCACATCCTGTCCACAAAGTCTCCCAGAAATTCTCTAACAATGAGAAAAACTTGAGGATAAAGTGTAATTATTATGATGTGCAAAAAGTTCTATTTAGGATCCTGGCCAAAGTGATCATGAGGTAATGAATGTTTACAAAATTAAGACATCTATAACTTACTATGCGCAAGATATGTTCTCACAGGTATGGGTTAAGGAAATAATTTTTATAACTGAAAGAATACCTAGTCAAAATGATATAAAACTCTAAATCAAATGTAATAACAAAATATTCTATCTAAATGGTTTAATATAAAAACAAATCAGTGGATATATAGTAAAAAAAAAAAAAAAAAAAAAAAAAAAAAAAAAAAAAAAAAAAAAAAAACCAAACAAACACAACAACAACAACTACAACAACTACAACAACTACTACTACTACTACTACTTTAATATAATTATTAATTAAGATAACCTATAAGGTCTAACTATTCAGGCCATCAATTCAAGACAAAAAATCGATAAGCAGTACCATAATGAACAGGAATGATGTAGTTCCATTTCAAACAATATTATGTAATGTAAGGATGCACATCAATTTGTTCATATGCAATGAAAGTAATTTCAGTGTGTTCTGTGATACTGAAAACTAATGGTCTCAATGTTGTAGCTGTTTCTAAGTAATTAATATATTCCCTTTCCTTACCAGCTGTGATACGAGGTAAAAATTGAGTTTATAAAAATGAGTTCTCAATACAAACTAACCTTAATCGCTGTATTTCAAGCTTGAGTAGTCTTATGTCTTCAACCCTTTGTTCGTACTGTTCTTCCCCCTTTGCTTGAGTAACTTCAAGAATTCTAATTTTCTCATGCAGAAGTGAGAGTTCCTCATTTCTTCGTACCAACTGAGTACCCAAAATATCTCTCTCACTGAGCACCTGAAAACAACAGTAAAATGGAAATATAAATTGTCTCTGGACAGTACTTCTTGTTTGGTATAAAAAGAAATTGTCATCAAATATAAAACACAATATTTAATTTACATTAGATAAAAAAACTTACAATGATCAAAATTACTGTACTTTTTTTTATGAAACAACTATTGTCTAGAGTGGCACAAAGAGTCATCCATGAACTTAGATTTATGTTAAGAGTAATTCAGTATATGAAAGGATAATAACTGCACTAAAAATGTTAAATACATTTCATGAGGATATAAAAAAAAGAATATGCAAATCTTTCATCTGCTGAAGATACTGTATTAGGTCCGTTTGAAAATTATTCAACTTCATTACCATTTATGGTAACAAATGATTATGGAGATGCAATAACTATATGTACTAATAGAAGAGATTTTCAGATATAAGTATATTGTCTGTTTGCTCTAAGCATTACTGGTAGCATCAATAACTGCCAGACAGTGATGAGGTGTAACACATATTTATTGTATCCTAATTTTCATTAAAATGGGCAAGTATTTGGAGTAGTTAGCTCTAAAGCATCACGTTATGTCAGAAGCTAGGAGCTGCCTGGGTAGAAGCAATCTGAAAGTATTAGCAACCTATTGGGAAACATGTTATTAAATCAGTCATTAAACACTATCGTTTGACAATTCAAAGTACTGCAGATGAGGATCACCATTGGTTGAAAATGTAGCATTCTGCCTTAGGACTGTGCCAAAATTTGTGCTCCATCTGCTTTCAGCATATTTATATCTATAAAACGAAAATCGGAGAGATTTGTAGTATAAAAACTCGGAAACTATGGAGCAGATTTCGATGGGGTTTTCACTGTTTTAAAGCTTAGAACCTTAATTCACTTGTCTGACGTCTTATGTTTCAACGTTAAATAATGTAGAATCATTAAATGAAATTCTGAAGGTATGGTGAGGAATTCCACAGGAGGAATCACCAGATGGCGCATACATCGCACCAAACACACAACTACAATACAATATCTCTGACCATAGCCTTTAATGAGCAGTTTACAATAATAACCATTTTTTCATACTTTACACTGAACAAAACTTGAAATATTATTTCCTTTAATACGGTGTGTTTAGTTTTTAAACACTTCGATGGCGGTATTGAATGCGAGGAATTAATAACGAGAAATCAGTAGAGATTTTCTTTGCCCATTTCTGGCAATGTCTTTGACCATGAGCTTTAGTATTTGTCTCTGATATCTTAGTGTTCTACAATAATAATTTTCTGGATAAATTACGTTCATACAGGTAATTAATTCGTACACTGATGGTTTTTTTTATCATTTGAAGTTTGTATTCTACCTTTAGTGTTAGGAATAATAATGGCATCAGGTGTTTGGAGCTGATAGATTCATTCCGTTCGCAGTAATTAATAAGTACGGTGATGTTTTTTTATCATTAGAAGTTTGTATTAACTCTTTAGTTTTGAGAATAATAACGGCTTAGGACAACTGAACATTTTTTGGTATTAGGCTGCAATTCTGCGCTATATGCGCGTGTTTGTGACATAATCTAGGTATTATTCATTTTATATTTTATCGCGTTATTTAGAAATGCGATAGTTTTTAACATCAACAGAAGTTTGTGTTATGTCCTTACTGTTGGAAAGTAACCCATTATGACAACTGAGCGTTTATTGCAATTAAATTCTGCACTATACATTTGAGTTTCTGACATAATCTAGCCTTTATTCATATTATAATGTATTGCCTTGTTCAGTACAACAGTTTGTACATCTACCGTGGTGGCGTAATTTGATGATGAATTCTTACATAACTGAATGAGACAGATTGTATTTTTTTTTTCCCCTGCTTAACATCTCTTAAAAGCGAGGTCTTTAGAGACGGGAAAGGATGGGGGGCAAGGAATGGGGATTCTATCATTACCATGGCACCAAAATCTGATGATGAATTCTTGTAGAACTCGACAAGAAAAATTGAAAGTAAGGAATAAAGTTTTTTGATATCTCGCTTAGTTCTCGAGATATCGTATCTCAAAGTTGACCTAATTAGGTTGAAATACAGCCTGGACCAGAAGAAAAATTTCTGTATAGCCAAATTTGATGATGAATTCGTACGTAACTCGACGAGATAAATGGAAAATAAAGAATAAAGTTTTTTGATATCTCGCTTAGTTTTCGAGATATTGTAACTCAAAAGTGAGGAGGTTAGGGTGAGATCCGGCCTGAACCAGAAATTTTTTTTCCACCAAAACCACCATATCTACACGGTGAAAATGCACTATAGCTGTTTTATTTTCTTCCTAGTGATTGTTGATAGGTTGAAATACGGCCTGGACCAGAGGAAAAAACACCAAAAGCAGAAGGAACTATACCTATGACTGATTTTTAACATGCTATATCTATAAAACCAAGCGAGATATCAAAAAATTTTATTCTTTATTTTCGATTTTTTTCGTCGAGTGTCAGAAACTTGATTGCCGGGGGACCAACTCTTCACAGCACCAAGCTTTACTGATTTTGACCGTTTACTCTTGCCTCGGGGTTTAACACAGTCGCAAACTACTCGAATTACCCCAAGCAGTAAAGGTTTAAAACACTCCTATATGAACAGTTCACACTGGGAGGAGCAGACTACAAATAAAAAATCATCATTTAAGATAAAAGTTCACAGTATATTGTTCAAAGTAATCAATATATATACAATTCCCGAGTACCAGAGCGTGTACACCTTAAAGGCAATCAGACTTCATCACCGCAAAATAGATTGCAAAGTTCAGACATGCAGCATCATCACTTGGTCCTTAAAATAATTCCACATTGCTTCTAACATGATAACTGCCGCCCAACACCCATGTGCCTCCCACATTAGACCAACCGCGACGATAGACGACCGACAATAGACCATGTGTAGGACGCGCGCTGTCTTAAATAGCCTCCTAGCGACATTCAGATCACTACGCGCCAATCAAATCTCATAATCTAAAATTCTTTTTGCGTCACCTAGATAGCTTTCCTTTGGTATAAAATCTTAGATACTTCCCTTGCCATCAACTTACCAAAATATCCACCCCTTTATATAACTTGTTCATATAAATTTATTTGATGTGACCCCGGAACTATTTTCTCTCCTCGAAGCACGTGGTTCTTTGGCGCGAAACCAACTCATGGTCTTTAACAGTCTTGCTTATAAATGGCCGATATTTTCATATAATTTCGAAATTAAGTAACTTCTCTTGCAGAACTGCGATTTCAAATCTAAGATCACCAGTGTATGCTTGAATTTTCCCCTAATATAGTTAACAAATTCTAATCGGAAATGATTTCTTGGTTAAACTAACTAACGCGGTCCCACTTGAATAAATGACTGTGGCTACTACCTGAAGCTACTTGCCTATGGAAAACCCAAACTAAAACATCTTTCTACTCTTTTATACCCGAAAATAATGCTGTGACTTCAACTCTTCTTAACTAAAAGTAAGTTTAGGGGTTATAGGGAGGATGCTAGGCCCCTGACACGAGTTCTACAAGAATTCACCATCAGATTTTGGCGCCACGGTAATGATAGAACTGCCACAAATTCGGCCATGGCCTTTTGAAGGAAGCATCCTGGCATTCACCTGGAGTGATTTGGGAAAACCATGGAAAACACAAATCTGGATGCCCGGAAGGGGATTCGAACCACAGTCCTCCCGAATGCAAGGCCAGAACCCTAACCGTTAGACCACCACTCTCGGTACAGATTGTAAAAACAAATTACGTATCTCGCTTAGTTCTCGAGATATCAATGTCAAAAATTATTTATAGGTATAGTTTTCTTTTCTTTTTCACGGCGATTGTTTTCTGCTTCAAACTACGTTTCAACTTGACCACAACCGCTAGAAAGAAAACAAAACACCCTTCATACATGTCCAACGTGTAGTGCCTTGTGACTCTGTAGAATTTTTTCTGGTCCAGGTTGCATTTCAAACTAACCTCCTCAATTTAGAGATTCTCAAGAACAAAGCAAGATATCCCAATATTTTACTCTTCTCTTTCATTGTGTTTCATCCAGTTAGATAAGACTACATCGTCGATTTGACTTATTCGCAATTTTGTTTTACGTCCTAGCTGCATTTCAACCTAGCCAAGTCAACTGTGAAATAACATTTAACGAGAAGTTTAATCGAGATATATATAAAAAAATCTTAAATTTTCATTTGTATTGCGGTATTACATAGGAATCCTAACAGAATTGCAACGTCGTAATTAATACGTGCGCTGATAGTTTTTTTTTTTTTTTTTTTTTTTTTTTTTTTTTTTTTTTTTTATCATTAGAAGTATATATTAAGCCTTTAGTGTTGAGAATAATAACAGCTTAGGACAACTGATGTTTTTTTGGTATTTACGCTGATGGTTTTTTGGTATTAAGCTGCAATTCTGCTCTATACGCGCGTGTTTCTGACGTAATTTAGCTTTTATTCATTTTATATTTTATCACGTTGTTTAGTAATGCAATGGTTTTTAACATAAACAGAAGTTTATGTTATGTCCATACTGTTGGAAAGTAACCTATTATGACAAGTGAACGTTTTTGGCATTGCATTCAGTGCTATACACTTGAGTTTCTGACATAATCTAGCTTTTATTAATTTCATAATTTATTGAATTGTTTAGTAATGCAGGTTTCACCTAAACCATTGTGCCGCAATTTGATGAGGAATTATTATATAACTCAATGAGACAGATAGAAAGTAAAAAGATACACATCTCGCTTAGCTCTTGAGAATTCGATAGTCAAAAATTATTTATAGGTAGGGCCTATAGTTTCTTTTTCTTTTGACAACAATTTTCTTCTTCTTCAAACTGCATTTCAACTTGACCACAACCACTAGAAAGAAAACAAAACTCCCATTGTACATGTCTAGCTTGTAGTACCTTGTGACTGGATATTTTTGGATCCAGGTTGTATTTCAAACTATCAACCTCAATTTAGAGATACAATATCCCAAGGAAAAAGCTATATTTTAGATTTCACTTTCAATGTGTCTCGTCAAGTTAGATAAGAATCCATCGTCTGGTTTAACGAGAAGTGTAAACGAGATATATAGATAAAATCTTCAATTTTGATTGGTCTTGTGGTGATACATAAGAATACATCATCAAATTGCAACGCCACAGTTAAAAGATTTTTCATAAAAGATTTTTCATAAAAGATTATTCTGTTTCTGGGTTGGACGAATACTCTTATAGTAGTAAATCGATATGGATTTTTGTTTCCTTGTGAAGATAGTTTAAATTTGTTCTTATGATCCACGATGGTAATTTCAACATTTCTGAGGTACAAAAACTTAACTCAAATGGCAAAAATACTCTGTTAGGCGAAAAAGGGGGTGTAGAGAAATTGCTAAAGGGGCGTGTGCTCTATCGCAATTAAATCAAACTATAATGCGATCTTGATGGGTGAACGGTAGCGCTCAGGCTTTTCACTCGAGAACACCTGTATCCAAATCCCCGTCCGCCATCCAGTTTTCGGTTTTACATGGTTTCACAAGCAAAATACTCAGGATGTGATACATACCACTTGGGCCCGGAGCTCAACATAAAATTTTATATAAATTATCCCCAAATCTATATCTATAAAATGAAAACGGATAAATTTGTCTTATAAAAACTCAGAAACTACGGAGCGGATTTCGATGAAGTTTTCACCGTTTTAAAGCTTAGAATCTCAATTCAGTTTGGCGTCTTACGTTTCAACGTTAAATAATGCAGGAGCATTAAATGAAATTCTGAACGCATGATGATGAATCCCAAAACTGGAAGGATCAGATGTTGCATACTTCGCACTAAACATACTACTACAACGTCTCTGACCATAGCCTTTAATGAAAGCAGTAAGATAACTATACAATAATAACTATTTTGCACAATAAACAATACTTGAAGTATTCTTTCCATAATTTCGGGATATTCAATTTTTAAACGCCATAGATAGCCGAAGAAATAACAGATTTTTATAAAGCAAGATCTCTGGCATTTCGAGCAAAAAGTATATTCACTTTGCAGTTGAATCGAATGTGAATTTCCAGCATAATCTAGCATTTTTCAGTAACCTAATAATGCAATTTCTTAATCAAATTAATGAAGCTTAATAAACATGAATATTTTCAGACGAATGAAAATAATGTACGTGCAAATAAACTTCAACCCACCAGCTTCTTGCTAGGGGATGGATGAATCTTGCTTGGTTTGCTTTAATTACGAAAAAAGTTGGTGCGAATTTTATGAAACTTTGAGTAAATGTTTCTCATTGCGAGAATAAAAATAGGGCACAGGTAAATCTACGCCAACTATACCGGGCAACGCCGGGAACTCCGCTAGTTAGCTATAACTCCATTTTGTAATCTCACAGAACATTCTGAAGTGTGCGAACAAGAACCTTAAGTTCCTGAAGACTATGGTGATTAGTGAGGATGAAAAAAATATTAAAAGGATCCCATCTCTAGAGCTGCAAAGACATAATACATATTGTTGCAGCACAACTATGTTTCATGAAAAAAAAATAAAAAAATTCTAGGATTGCTCACAATGCAGAAAGGAATGTTGGAATAAGTCTTTGGAACCACATGGGAAATACCTAAAAAAAATTAGAATTGCATTAAATTACATACAGATATATTTATGTTCTTTTCTTTGCCTAACGTTGGATTGTTGTCAAATTAACTGCTTATATTATCACAGATCATAAAAGCAAGTGGTTTGAAATTCTTATAAAAACTTTTCAAACAAGTATGTATTTACAAATACTGTGTACTATGATTATACCAGCCAGTATTATAAGAGTGTCAAGTGAATTTATGCTGAAAGTTTGAAAAATAATCCTGGTTTAATAGAAACCAGAGAATTTAAAATCATGAAATGACTGTGACTACAAATAAATTTAACAGATAGTTAATTGAATAAACAACAATAAAGTATTGCTTTAAACAGTTAAAATAGTAATCAAATCCATATCACCAGGTTAATTTGCAGTAAATCAATTTAACCCATGAAATAGTAATAATTAAACTGTATGTTTCAAAGCCATACCTCTTCCATAGCCTTTAGCTGTCTGCGGCGCTCGGTGTCAGCTTCTTCAATGACAATTTGCAAGCGACGTACTTCTTTATTCAAGCCAGCAATTTCAAAGCGACATTCAGAAACCTCATCACGACTCTGTTGCAGGTCTACACGAAGAGACTCTCGTTCCTTTTCAAGTTTTTGTAGTGCTAGCAATAAGAGAATTTATCAATAATTACAAGATGTGTTGTTGAGGGTAAAATATATTTATGAAGTTTTAAATAGAAACTATCCGTTACCCACGACTTTGTACGCGTGGACTTAGAATTTGATTGCTAGAATTGGATATACGAAGCTGAAAGTTACCTAAGATATGCCCCAAACAACACTGAGTCAAACACCATCGATATACCATTCTACTGTAGAACCTGTCTCATGATTATAACTGTTGTTCATATTGGAAAAAAGTATCCTATTTTCTTAATAAAGATACAAAGTATTTCCTTGTCATCGGTATACACATATAGTCATCAAAATGTAAAAAAAAGAAAGAAAGAAAGGAAAAAAAAAACACGGAGACTTAATTTCGCATATATAATATTATTAGTTTAGATCACACAAAAACTACCTGTGGAACCAGTATAGCGTGAATAAAGTAAACGCTTGGCACTATTCTACTGCCTATGATTTGTCAGAACATGGTATCCTTGCTACAAAATCCCAGGCTTGGCTCAAACTATGAAAAACAATTCTTAAAAATTTTTGTTCCCAGAGGGGTTTGAACCCAAACCCACATGGGAGTTTTCTTATGAAGCAAGCACTGTACCACTGCACTACCACTGCTCTGTATCACTATGTCTTACAGAGACATATACATATTATGCGTTTGTCTTTCACAGTTCAGATAGTTTTCATAATTTTATGACAATATACAGAAAGTAGTATCCTATGTCCATCCTAATGCCATATAGCATCTCCTTGTCAAATTTCATCACGATCGGAGTAGCCATTTAGCCAAAGTAATGTAACAAACAGACAGACAGAGTTACTTTCACATTTATAATATTAGTATAGATGTAACACACCCAACACTCACCAAAGCTGAAGTGAGGAGGGCAGCAGGAACACAAAAAATACACAAACACAGAAAAAACAATATTTCACGGTTAACCCATTGTCAAGTAAAAGAAACAAGTGGCTGAGCTCACACAAGCCTTGCGGTCAACATAGCCACTCATAGAAGACTGCTGCATTGCTGAAATACAAAAATATACGTAAACACTTGGAGCATTGAAATTTTTGGGTTTATGTCTCTTCTTCAACAATAGACTGAGGTTGCTGCCTGATTGAAGCTGGCAGCTAACTCAGCTGAAGAATTTATACACCATAAAAATATTAACCAATGTTTTCCTTCACTGCCCTGACAATATCTGAGGGAATTGATGGATCCTCTAGCTTACTTACTTAATTATTTTCACTTACATTAATTATTTTCACTTACAGTAATATTGTTATTATTTTAATTTTTATTTTCTGTTTAATCTGATCCCACCATTGTTCTATAGTACATCATCATCATCCTCAACAGTTTCCAGCCTCTGGCCGGGTCTGCTTTATGCACAAGCCTCTCCATTTGCGTCTTTCATCCCACCATCTCTCTGTCACCACTTTGTTCCAGTCCTCTCCTCTCTTCCGTACACCCTCCTCCACTCCTTTCAGCCATCCATCTCTTGGTCTTCCTCTGGGTCGTTTACCATGCATCTTAATTTCATAGATTTTTCTTGGGATTCTCTGAGCCTCCATTCTCTTGACATGTCCATACCATCTCAGTCTGGTCCTCTCTACTATTTCCTGTAGGGGATCCTCTTTTATGGTGCGTCTAATCACTTCATTCCTTATTCTGTCCATTTTAGTGTCTCCCATTCTACCTCTTAAAAACTTCATTTCACTTGCTTGTACTCTACTGATGTCCCACTTTTTCATTGTCCACATTTCAGCAGCATAAGTTAAGATAGGCACATAGTACGTATGATAGATTACTCACTTGCTTCTCTGTGGCACCTCTTTATTCCATATCAGGCTTCTAATGCTCCTTAGGAACGCCCCTGCTTGTCTTCCTCTTTCACTTATCTCGCCATCATTTCCTCCACATTCCTCTAATACACTCCCCAAGTACTTGAACCTGTTAACCTTCTTTAGTTGTTCCCCTGCCATCACAATTCCCTGGGCTACCCTATTCTTTTTCCTGGTTGTTACCATGTACTCACATTTCTTTACATTAAATTTCAGGCCATATTCCTCTACACTGTCTGTCCATACATCCAACTGCCACTGCACTTCCTCTTCTTCACCTCCCCAGATCATCAGATCATCCGCAAAAGCCATCACCTTCAAGTTTTCCTCTCCCATCCTCGCTGCCACCTTCTGCATTATTTCATCCATGATTACAATGAAGAGTAGTGGTGATAAGGCACTTTCTTGTTTTAGTCCATTTCTTTGTTCCAGCTAATCTGATCTTCCTTCCCCTATTTTCACATAGCTCACACTTCCTTGGTACAGTTCCATCACTCTCTTGATGGTTTCTTAGGGAACTCCTCTCTTCTCCAAGGTCTTCCATACCTTACTCCTGTGTACACAATGATATGCTTTCTTGATATCGAGGAATAACAGCAGTAGATCCTTTCCATACTCATAATGTTTTTCTGCAGCTGTCTCATAGCAAATATCAGATCTACCGTTGATCTCCCTGATCTGAAGCCATACTGCTCTTCGCTTAGACCTTTTCCCACCCTGTCACGTATTCTTTTTTCAATGATCTTCTCATACACTATGGCACAGTGGCACATCAGTGTAATACCTCTATAGTTTTTAAACTCCTTCCTGCTCCCTTTTTTGAATATAGGTACAATTATTCCTTTTTTCCAGTCTTCAGGAGTTGTGACCTGATTCAATACCTTTCTCATCACACAGTATAGCCACTGCTTTCCTACTAATCCCGCTGCCCTTATCATTTCCATGCTCACTTCATCAATGCCTGGTGCCTTTCCACCCTTCATCTTACCCAGAGCTTTTTCCACTTCTTCCCAAGTTAGATCCTTCTCTTTCTCTCCTACACGGTTGTTATTTTCCTTCTTCTCCTGAACAACTGTATCATCCTGTGACCAATTTGGGTTCAGTAAGGCTTCAAAATACTCCTTCTGTAGTACACTACATACTAATAAATTCTTCATATGATTAGAGTTTCTCCCAACATGTATACGTGCTGCAATTTATTTCATTGATGTCCTTAAGTCTTCAACATTGGTAGGTGATCGATTTACTTCCCCTATACTTGTTTAACAAAACAGTTAATATTTCAAATTAAATTTGTAACCACTATACTGTCTGCTATTCAAGAACTAAACTTATTATTTTTTTTTAAATCTCCAAATATGTTATAATTAGGAGATCCTGTTTTGAGGACAGAATTTAATAAAGCTCTGAATGACTTGAAAGCAAATAAGGCAGTTGGAATTGATGAGATCCCTGCAGAACTTCTTAAATCCCTAGGAGAGGAAGGAATCGAAAGATTATTCAAGTTGATATCAAAAAGTTATGAAACAGGAGAAATCATCTACACACTTCCAAAGAAAGCACAAGCTGACAAATGTGAGAATTATCGCACCATTAGTCTAACATCACATGCTTCAAAATTACTGACCAGAATAATACACAGAAGGATGGAAAGGGTAGTAGAAGAGATAGTAGGTGATGATCAGTTTGGGTTTAGGAAAAGTCGTGGTACAAGGGAAGCAATTTTGTCTTTAAGATTAATACTTGAAGGGCGGATCAAGAAAAATAAAGATACTTTTATGGCTTTTGTTGATTTAGAAAAAGCTTTTGATAATGTTAGGTGGGACATGATGTTCAAAATTTTAAAGAAGTCAGGTCTAAAGTATCGAGATAGAAGAATACTCCACAAACTATATAAGAATCAAGTGGATATAATAAAAGTAGAGAATCACGAGAGACATGCATCAGTTAAAAAGGGTGTGAGACAAGGTTGTAGTCTATCCCCGTTAATATTCAACTTGTACATAGAAGAAGCAATGAAGAAAGTCAAATGTCCATGTGGCATAAGTTTTCAGGGAGAAAAAATCAGTACGATTTGCTGATATGTTAGCGGAAGGGCTGAGGATATTGAGAAGTTACTAAATGGCATGAACAAAATACTGAAGGAAGATTTTGGACTGAATATAAATCAAAGCAAAACAAAAGTGATGAAATGCAGCAGAAATTATACCCATACTAGTAGATTAAATATAAAAATAGGATCGGATGCAATAGGAGAAGTAAGTAAGTTCTGTTACTTGGGAAGCAAAATTACAATCGATGGCCGAAGCAGGATTGGTGTTAAAAGCAGAATAGCACTAGCAAAAAGAGCCTTCATGAAGAAGAGAAATCTTTTAGTTTCAAATATTGATCTAGGAGTTAGAAAGAACTTTTTAAAACTCTATGTGTGGAGCACAGCACTTTAAGGTAGCGAAACATGGACTTTAGGAATACCGGAAAGAAAGAAAATTGAAGCATTTGAAATGTGGTGCTACAGAAGAATGCTGAAAATTAGGTGGACAGACAAAGTAAGAAATGAACGAGTTTTGGAAATGGTGGGTGAGAAAGAAGTTTACGGAAGAAGCTTACGGAAAGAAGAGACAGGCTGTTAGGTCATATTTTGAGACATGCAGGATTGGTTAATTTGCTTGTGGAGGGAACAGTCGAAGGTAAGAATTGTAGAGAAAGACAGAGATTAGAATATATGAAACAGATAATTGAGGACGTGGGTTGTAAGGGGTATGTAGAAATGAAGAGGTTAGCACAGAATAGGAAGGGATGGAGGATTGCATCAAACTAGTCAAAAGACTGACAGCAAAATATATATATATATATATATATATATATATATATATATATAATTTTAAAAATGGATGCAATTTTCAAATATAATTCAAACAGATATTTGGCATAAAAATGGTTGGAAATACTTCTTCAGAAAATTGGACTGCTTAGTATAAATTTGGAGTAACAATGCAGTTGCAAGATTAACTTACCTGACTCCTTCTTCAGCAGCTGATTCTCTTTCACACTTATGTCTTCCTTAAGCTGTTCAATCTGATGAGTCATCACTTTCAGTTTGTGCTTGAGCTCATAAATGCCATCCTAAGATGCAAGGTATATCACATATAAATATGAAACTATTAACATTGTGTTTGCAGCTATAGTCACTAATTCAATGGATTTAATTCAGTTCACAAGTAGCTATCCACCTAGTGTATACTAGACATAACAACAGGTGATAATTTAACCATTTTGAAGAGGAAGTGATACAATATAAATAAATTAAAATTGTTATAGAAAAGTATGGATGTAATCAAATATGCCATAGTTCTTCCATAGATATGCAATTTTGCGTGAAACGATAGAGTGAAGCAGCAAATTTAAATATGTAAAGGTGGAAAAATAAACCTTTATTGACCACATCATTACAGACAATTGAGAAGAGTGTCCAACTGCCACAAAAAACTGCACTTACTAAAAATAGTGTGCAATGTTCAGTATCCATAGAAATTACTGTCGCAAATAAAAATGCATTTATCTTGAAGAAATCACATGGATCATCAAAAAATCCTAATGTTTCCTAATTTTTTGATGTTATTTTAAGAATTTTTTAAATCAGATTTTGGTAAATTTGATTCAAAACATATGTAAATATTTTTGGGAGTTCGCTGGGGAAAAAAAGTCATAGTAGGGAAGAGCTCATCACTTTTAATTGGAATTAGTTTTTGCTTGTACTTAAACATAGATTATAAATAGACAGGGTTGGGATTGAATGGCAACAGATGACATAGGTTTTATTTGAATTTATTGGCAAAATTGCGAACAACACCTTTTATGTAACATTACAATTAAATAAGTTGTCCAACTACCTATTTGGGTGACAATGATAGTAAAAAACCAAGCATGGTGGGTGAGTGGTTAAAGCTCTGGTCTCGCATTCGGGAGGACAGTGGTTCGAATCCCTGTCTGGGCATCCAGATTTGGGTTTTCCATGGTTTCCCCAAATCACTCATGCGAGGATGCTTCCTACAAAAGGCCATGGCTGAATTCCTTCGCATTCCTTGTCACCAGTCCTATCCCACCTCAAATGACCTTGACAAGGCGTAAAGCCACAAGTAGAAAAAAATATAGCAAAAATAAGATTAGAGAAATTAGGTTCCATACTAATGCTTACACAGGAAATCTTTCGTACCTTTCCCTTGTGATGTTCAGGACTGGAATGCACAGAGTTATTTTTGATGCAAGGCATACCCTGGCACCCACAATTTCATTAATTGCAGAGTACATATACAGATGTAACTGCCAAAATTTCATAAGTATGTGGAAGTCCAAGTACATAATATACAAAAATTCATAATCATCCACTCCTAAATTGACAAGGGGGCCATGAGGTGTGGTAAAAAGGATTTTGATCCTCCAAATATATGTTGAAGGGATTCTGCTAGTTGTTATCATCATTAGTAAATTCAATTATGAGATTATGAGGCCTCCTATGGTCATCTATCTCTTTACAAATTTAGCATTCTTATCCAGGTAATGGTTATCAAAAACCCAGTCCAACAACTAAGAAAAGACAGGAGTTATTAGGCCTTTGACAGATTTACAGTTGTAAGACAATAAATCCATTCTAAGAAATTAAAGAATAGTTAAAGGATGCAGTGATAAGAGAAATTTGTAAAAAGATGCAACTCCAGGCAGAAGAAATATTAGTTGTGACAAAATGATATTCAAAGATCAATTCTAAGATACTGCATTTGGAAGTTGCATTGTTTAATGATGAGACAGATGCAGCAACTTTCACTAGTTATCTGTTATAATAGGCACAAAGTAGTGAAAAAGCCACACAATACTTCTCAGGCCTTAACAGAATCCTTTTTGCAAGATTATTATTTCCTGTAAACCTTCCTGGAAATGAAATCCATTCTCCCAAAAATCCTCCATGCCCCTCCTAATTTCAACCAACTTCTAGTCCACAAACAAATTCTTCCTCGTTGCACCCGACAACACCATGACTCTTTTCCATTCAATAAACCCTGATGCATATTGAGCAATATGCACCACGCTTCCATCACCTTCAAAAACCCCATCACTGTGGCAAGCTTTCGCAACAAAGGACACACTACCTGTGAAATCCCCCATGTAATATACAGCAGTTAGCCTGTAACCACTGCCCAGCTTTCTACATAGTTTTCACCACCAATCTACTAACCATAAGAATTACTGGCCACTGACAGGCAGTATTCATCCATAACTCAGAACACCCAGTAGCTGTCCATGTCATTTCCCATGACATGAATGATTTTGGTCTGTGTTATCGGAGTCCTCCCTAAACAGCAGCAGCTTCTCAGAACTCAGAAGGTGGGAGCTTGTTTGCCAATACAAACTGGACACCAGGCAACCACCTGATCTCAATTTCAAATGATATCCAGTCACTGATTTGTCTTTTTCTTTTCTCCAGCCTCTCCTTTCTTCCATTCCCACTAACTTAAACCACCACTAACCAGGGGTGATGTTTAACTTCATATATATATATTTTTTGGTTTAATGATCATTTTTGTATATTTATGTATTTAAGATTTTATATAATTTTTCTATTTTCCCTTTTTGCCTGCAAATGATTAATTTTGATATTTTGCAATGCTTGGTTATTAGATTCAAATCATCAACCTCACTTCCTGGCTTCTGTTTGAATTTACTGCCACCATGGGCCATGTTCCTTGCTCAACGCTCACTATATGAGGCACTCTGCTATGGCACCTAATTCCACAATGTTCCACTTGATGATGAAAGTCTAACACCAAAAAATTTCAATATCATTTGTGTGTGAGTTCACACAACCATCACCTGAGGTAACCATATATATGTTAAGCTCCAAGGCCAAAAATGCTCAGTGAGCGGAAAAAAAAACAACCACAATATGGTGTGGTTTCTTTAAAATGGCTACAACACATTATTCGCATTGTGGCACAGACAAAAACAGCCAGGATGCATCATGGCTATCTCAAAAACGTCACAACATGAAATTTGCATCATGTCTCTCATGATATTTGACCACAATGTGTTGTGGTTATTAAGAAAAGCCACAATACATTTTGTATGTTAGATGGTTTCGGTCTGAGAAAGTCTGGTATTTATTCAATCCCTTGTGAGTATGGGTAGAAGTATACTGGAAAGTGCACCCTGTGTTTCAGCATTGTTTACAGCATGCTAGATGCATATGCCTGGGACAGGTGATGTAGTCAGCAGTGGCATTGCACAGTATGGAGAAGAGGTATGGTTTTGACTTCAAGGGGACATGAATATTAGTCCACGAAAGTTGATACTGGGATAATTTGATCAAAGAGGCTACAGAGGTACATCTCACAAAGACCTCGTAAGCAGAGATAATGGCTATCGACATAGCGCAGCCTGGAACCCAGCGATTTAGCCAACTAAGAGTTATGAAACAGAGATGTCAGAAAATGTGAGAATGAACTTAGAATTAAAGCTGACCTCTTACACCATGTGTAACTTAGCCACACCTCCCACACCACAGCCTGCCCCTCATTACCTTGCAGCTGGCTTCACCACGTTCAGCACACATGACTGCGATGTCGGCAGAAACTGTAGACCAGTGAGGGCTACGAAAGATCAAGTGCTACAGGAACCCGACACTTTGTCAGAAGATGGAGACAGAGTACAGCTCTGAAATGTCATATCTGTTTGACAAGCTCCACCAGTGGGAGGCCCAGTAGTTCTTCATACAGTTGATGCTCTGGGAAAGCCTTAATTGTTTTATTAATCAACTTATCTGCACCGATATCAACATTGTATTTCTTCCTCCATATGAAAAAAATGTTTTGCATAATAAAAATAACACACAATAAATATTTCAAATGAACTATGACCCTTTTTCATTCATGATACTGTTTAGAAACTTAAGTCATGCAACTTTTAGATTTGTTAAGATACAGAGAATTAACTAATGACACACCTTGAGTACCAGCCTGTCCTCAAATCAAAAAATCCTGTAAGAAATAAGGCTTTCCAGGCATCTTTTTGAAATGAGGTCTTCGCGGGTTCTCCGCCAGATAGTATTAATGAAAGACAAGCTTTCAGCGGCTCTGCCGCCATCATCAGGTCCATTGCACGTGTGTGACAACTAGAAATGCACTGCAAGTCTCGCAGAACTGTAGCGGGCCTGCCTCGAATGGAGCCATATCATCTTCTGATTGGACAACTACGAGGTCTGTTTCCATTCTGCTTGTCTGTGACTGGTTGGCTCCAGAATCAGCTGGAGATGGTGTAGGAGGATCTCTCTGCCTTCGGCGTCCTACAATTCATCAGTGGAAAAAGTATTTTTGAAATGATGGGTTCGCAAGTTCTCTGCTGGATAGTATTAAAGAAAGACATGCTTTCGGGGGCTCTGCTGCTATCGTCAGGTCCATTGTAAGTATGTGACAACTAAAATGCATTGGAAGTCTTATGGATCTGTAGAGGATCCATACCGTCTTCTGATTGGATGACTACAAGGCTGGTTTATATTCTGCTTGTCTGTAATTGGTTGACTCCAAACTCAGCTGTAGACTGGGTAGGACGATATCTCTGCCGCCGGTGTCCTACAATCCATCAGTGGAAATACGTGGTTGTTTCAGAATGGAAAAAGTTGGTTTCCACGAGTCACTGAGCCACAGACCCATGTCCCTGTTAACATTATTATTGTTCAGCAGTATTTCAATGGCTTCTTTAATGTCTGATTCCCAGAAGAAGGAACACTTAGCCAGTACTTTCACATTATCAAAGCCCATACTGTGACCATTATCGATAACATGTTGTACAACGGCAGATTTGTCCACCTGAAACAGCCAGATGTTGCGCTGATGTTTGGTCACCTGGGCCTTGATGGTGCGGATGGTCTGTCCAATAAAATACTTTCCACATTGGCACGTTATGCTGTAGACTCCGGCGTTTTTTTTATCCCAAATCATCCTTCACAGACAGTAACAAATCACGGATCTTGGCAAAAGGATGAAAAATGTTTTTTATTCCGTGTCGCGCCAATATCCTGCCAATTTTCCCAGAGATGTTACCTGCATACAGGATGAAAACCAGATCTTTAGGTTGTTCTTCTTGATAAATTGGATGTTTATTTATCTTTTTTCGAAGTGCTCGATCTATCATTTGGTTTGGATATCCATTCCGCCTGAAAGTATGATGGAAATGTTCAAGTTCTACCGGCAGATTGTTAGCATCTGAAATCTCCCTTGCTCTGTGTACCAACATGTATAACACAGTGTTCTTCTGTGCAGGAAGGTGGAAGCTTCTGGCGTGTAAGTAGTGGTCCATGTGAACCTAACATCATTGACCTTTTCGAACTAGTCCTCACGTCCACTTACTTCACCTATAAAGGGAGTTTTTATGAACAGACTGATGGTGTAGCAATGGGGTCACCATTGTCTCCCGTGGTTGCCAATCTCTTTATGGAACATTTTGAAGATCAAGCACATGGACCACTACTTACATGCCAGAAGCTTCCACCATCTGGCACAGAAGAAAACTGTGTTGTACACATTGGTACACAGAGCAAGGGAGATTTCAGATGCTGACAATCTGCCAGCGGAACTTGAACATCTCTGTCATACTTTCAGGCAGAATGGATATCCAAACCAATTGATAAACCGAGCACTTTGAAAAAAGGCAAATAAACGTGCAGTTGTTCAAGAAGAACAGCCTAAAGATCTGGCTTTCATCCCATTTGCAGGTAACATCTCTGGGAAAATAGGCAGGATATTGGCGTGACACGGAATAAAGAGAATTTTTTATCCTCCTGCCAAAATCCGTGATTTACTATGGTCTGTGAAGGATGATTAGGGATTAAAAATGCCAGGAGTCCACAGCATACTGTGCCAATGTGAAAAGTGTTATATTGGACAGACCATCCGCACCATCAAGGCCTGGGTGACCGAACATCAGCATAACATCCGGCTGTTTCAGGTGGACAAATCTGCCGTTGTACAACACGTTATCGAAAATGGTCACAGTATGGACTTTGATAATGTGAAAGTACTAGCTAAGCATTCCTTCTTCTGGGAGTCAGTCATTAAAGAAGCCATTGAAATATGGCTGAACAATAATAATGTTAATAGGGACAGGGATCTGTGGCTCAGTGACACGTGGAAACCAGCTTTTTTCATTCTGAAACAACCACGTTTTTACACTGATGGATTGTAGGAAGCTGGCAGAAGAGAGATCGTTCTACCCCATCTACACCTGATTCTGGAGCCCACCAATTACAGACAAGCAGAATGTAAATGGGCCTTGTAGTCGTCCAATAAGAAGACAGTATGACTCCACCATGTATCTGCGATACTTCCAGTTCATTTCTAGTTGTCACATTGATAGGATGGACCTGACGATAGCGGCAGAGGTGCCGAAAGCATGTCTTTCTTTAATACTATCCGGCAGAGAACTTACAAAGATGTCATTTCGAAAATATGTTTTCCATTGATGAATTGAAGGATACTGATGGCAGAGAGATCGTCCTACCCCGTCTACAGCTGATTCTGGAGCCTACCAATCACAGGCAAGCAGAATGGAAACAGACCTCATAGTTGTCCAATCAGAAGACAGTATGGCTCCATACGATGCAGGCTCACTACGGATCCGCGAGACTTCCAGTGCACTTCTAGTTGTCACATGAGTACAATGGACCTGACGATAGCAGCAGAGCAAGCCACCAAAAGCTTGCCTTTTTTTAATACTAGCCATCGGAGAACACACGAAGACCTCATTTCAATCCAAAATTCCTGTTACAATTTGCAGATTCCTTAATTTTGGGGGTTATTGTTATCAAAGGAATATATGAAATCTAGTGTTTACCTGTGCTTCCTGCAGGTTCTTACTAATAGCATTTCGATCAGATCTGAGTGCCTCATAAAGGTTCAGCTGCATGCGAAACTTAGTTTCTGCTTCTGCAAGTTGTTTTTTCAGATCAAATATAGCCATTTGTTTTAGTTTCAAATCCTCCATTGTTTCTTGAACCTTCTGGGTTAGCTCTATACCCTCAGCAACATGCCTGTTATATGCAGAAAAAGTAATTTACAGGTCAGTATTCCATCTAGCATTAACATTACAGTAGATGTGGAGAAAGCCATGAAATATAAAGATGTGCTTTGTGCCCCATGAATTTAAAAAAATACTGTACTAGAACTAATGGCACCACTAATGTTATCCCCAATAAAATTCACACGACTCCGTGTATACATCTGATCCTCTTGCTGAGTGCCTCATGTATTCACACAAATAAAGTTTATTATCGAAATATTACAATGAAGGGAAGAACTGTCACATACTATAGATGCCAACAGGATAGAGCAGTTAGACAAAATGCAGAGAAACTAAGAATGATAAACCCTTCATAAACTATAACTGTTTTGCACTGGACTGGAGTAATTAAAAAATCTTTTTGTTCTTAATTCCTCCTCATTTTTGTTTATCTACAGTCTACTGTCACAATCTATGGTAAATGAAGTTTTCTTTATCTGCTACTTTAATATTTTTGCCCTTATTTAAGATATTGCATATTTAATTAATTTGGGTTTACTTTTCCTCAAAGAATATTTCTTATCATCATCATAAAAAATATTAATTACTTTCATCCAAAATCTATAAGCAATTTGTGATGAAGAATGTAATTTATAATAGCCATCTGACAACACTGCTCTCAGATATTTTGGAGCAGAAGTCATTGAAGATCTTGGTATTTATAAAGGAAAAAATTCACCACAGTAAAATGCAGAATACAAACTGAATTAACTAACATAATCTTTCCTTCATTATTTCATTTCTAGCACTAATTTCTGTTCACTTTGCAAGCAATAAGCAACACTGATAGTAATCTTTTTATCAGAAAGTCACATATTCTGGGTGAAATGGACATAGAAGAGGACAAGTTGAATGAACTCATAATGTTGTCTAATATGACAGTCTGCTTGGGTTGCAACAAGGGTACAACCCCAAAAAATGTTTGTTGCTGCTGCCCTCCTCCCTTCAATTTTCGTGAGTGATGGAGTGATTTTGTCTTTACTTTTCATATTAATATCATCTCATAGCACTTCTTCCCTTTCTACTGATGCTAATTAATAGTTAAAAATAATCAAAACAGGGAAGGATAAGGAAAATAAACCACAGCTGTAAGGTAGGAGAGCCTTGATGAACATATAAATACAAACACATGTTATAATATTTCAACATAAACCCTAATAATGATTAAGGGAGGTATCAGATGTGTACACACCGAGACTAACCACCAGTAGTTAAATATAATAACAGATAACTCTTTATTCATATCTATAACTTGATAAGAAATTTTAGAGGCCTAATGATGTAATTCATTTTCTTTAGTGATGGTGCTTGCATAGCCAGTCACACAGGCATTGGTGTAAGCAATGGAGGGAGTTCTCCAATGCAGTGTCTTGGGAAATTTAAACAGGTCATATTGTTGCTTGCCTTACCCAGTGATGGAAGTGTATGTTAGTGTTACTGTTTGTGTGAATGACTTATCTGTTTCTGTTCAGTGTGATATGTTGTTTGCATAGTGAATAAATGGAAAATGAAGGTGGTGGCTTGTAATGACCTGCCCTTCTAAAATACATTAAGGGGTTACCAAGCCTTATGTCCCCATCCAATCAATGAACCACAATTAGAAGTGTCATACACCCTCTCTCTCTCTCACTCACACACACACACAGCTGAGAGGTTTGGAGTTTAAACCACGATTCTGGTGACTAGGAATTGCGTATCACCATCTCTCCTATAAGTCCTGATTATGAAAATTTCTTCCACTACGGGGAAACAAACCAGCTAACCCCATATCAGGGTTTAGACAATATTAAGGTGCCACAGCCACCTGAGTCAATAGTTCAAACTCAATTATCACATTAGTTAAATAAAAATAAGAAATCATAACCTATATTTGGCTAAATACCAGTTTTTACCTATGTTTTTCTGGAAAAGAGATGGGCAATAGAGACCAGTGAAAACCTCTCTCATTTCATCATAAAAATACACATATAAATTTAATACAAAAGCAATGAATTTCTGCAATAATAAGGAGAATTCCAAAATATATTACCTTTGTATATTGCAATTAAAGTAAATAAACAATACAATTACCTGTCTCTTTCATGCTCAAGAGCAGAAATAAATTTTTTCTGTCTAGCTGCTTCAGATGCTGACTCTTCTGCCTTAAGTGTCAAGTCACGCTTTGCCTGCTCTGCCAGAGTTAACAGGCCAGATTGATTTGCTATTTTCACTGTTGACATTGAACATGAAGTTATTGCTTCTAACCATCTCAATTATTTAAAACATCACATCAATTTTGGTAAATTATACAACATAAAAATGTACTTAAACATATGGCTTCGATTCTACCATGCAACATAAATATGAGGGTCAATCATATATGAAAAAGGCATCTTACTAAAAAAACTCTTCATTAGATTCAATATATAACAAACTATTTTGCTAGAGAACATCCAGCAAAGCCTACAGATTTCTTTTTCAGTTGATTGGCAATTGTTTAATTCCTTTTTTATAAAAATTTCATGGATTTATACAAATCCAATTGCACATGAAGTCTTGTAACTCATCATGACTGGTAAATTATGTGATGACCAATCTAGGCCATAGTGGGATGATCCAAAGCTGCTAACAGCAGTGATTCTAACTTTTCTTGCATGACAGCAACTGTGTGAAGGGGCAGGATGCTATGGATTGGTATCTTGTAGGTATCTCTAACTTCATTCAGTAGTTCACAGTAGCATTCAAGCAGAAAACAGACATTCAAAATACCTTTAGCATCCCAAAGATGATCATGAGATCTCTGGTAGCATAAAAATAAGTTTCTCTTTTACTACAGCTGCTTCTCCTTACGGAACTATAGTAGTATGTTCATGGTTCTTCATCAAGTATGTTATTATAAATCTGCAAGCAATCTGTGTCTGCCTGAGGGTCGTGTGGAAAAAAAACTATCATAGGGTGTTCACATTTTGAAAGCTTATGGTCTAGTTTAAAATTTGCAGTGTAGCTTATAACTCTAAATGACAGAATAGTGTAGAAAATGATAGTTCATTTAAGATAGGACAGACAGGCACCACACATCACCATATAACTGAGATGACACTCCTTTAGGACATACAAAAGATCATACTACTGCTCTTTGAATTCTGTTAGTATTTTTTTTTCGACTCTGCTTATTTATTTCTTCAGTTTTCTGAACTTTAGTACATTAAAATTAACGCAATACAGTAATCGCACATCATAAGTGTACATTTAATTTATAGTAAATATCTTTGAGTTTAAAATAAACTAGTAATGCTCGATATACATTGATGTATCGAAAATATCGATGTTTACTATCCGATGCATCAAATCAATTTGATGTATCACTTACTCTTGATGTTTAATGATGCATCAATGTATTTCATTTGATACGTCGGAAGAATGCATGCATTATTTCGATGCAATAGGGTTAGGTTTAAAGCAAAACGAAAACAGTAAATTCTATTGCGATCTGTTATTTTTGTAACCTATAAAATCATATTACATTTTTTCTTTTAACTTGGATAAAACAACAAAAAACTGTAATTTACTTGAAATTTCCTGCCACTGTAGGTTGGACCTCATTGATACATCATTTCCATAGCCTTGTCTGTATAGTGAATGGCCTTTGCCTGCTCCATGAGCTCATAAAAAAAAAAGGCTGACCAGTTAATTGGAGCTGAAGCTTCAACTAAAAAAATATATGGGGATTAATATTGTACTAGCAGTAGAATAATCCCTTTAGTGCACTGTATGCTTTTAAAACGCTAACAAATTGTGAGTTATGAACCCTTAATGGTGGAATTACATAGGCTCATCCTGAAAGAAATCAACAATGGATGGGTGCTATAAACAAGTTTCATCTTTAGCTATCGCGCGTGACCTTATTACACCCATGGCTCAGAAAACTACATTTTGAAGACCTGATGGCTTGTGTAAATGCTGTTCAGAAGATAAAAGATGTGATGAAGAGGAAGCTGGAAGAAATGCAAACAAAATCTGATTTAGATAGTTCAGACAAAATATTGGAAGATTTCAGTCTATGGAACGATCATCATCAACTAGTTCATTGAAAGTGGGAATCAAACAAGACCAAAGAATGTGTTCCTTATGAGTTGTCTGGCTACTTGAGGACCCTGGCTGGCTGGATTAATGAAAATCCATTAGAAGTATTTGTCCAATTATAACCAACAAATTCCAGAATTGTACAAAATGGCTTATAAATATTATACTGTGGTAGCCACCTCAGTACCATTAGTAAGACTTTTTTCGAAAGCTGCACAAGTTTTAAATCAACAATGAAACAGAATACAAGGGAAGCTGGTTATTAAAATCTCTTTTTATACAAAGTTTAGGGAAGAAATACTGGGAATTTTTAAATTCGAATTAAATTAGAATCCCAATGCTTCCTCTCTCTATCAGCGTTTCCTAGCTTTCTTTAAATTCTATCTATCTATTCGGATTTCTAATTTAGAAACCCCACATATTCCAAAACTGCCTTTGTGAAAGACTAATTGAAAATATGATTCAATAAATGTCTCATTTTTCTACTTTGACTCATTTTCTACTTTTCTAACCTTTACTATCTGATAAATATATACATAGTGATATTTTTATTCGATGCATCGAAAACATCGATGTTTTTATTCGATACATGGTGAAACATCAATGCAACATTTTGATGCATCACATATAAAAAAAACATTGATGTATTTTCTCCATGAACATCCCTAAAATATACTCACCAAAGATCATACTATTGCTCTTTGCAATCTGATTATATTAGTTTTTGACTTTGGTTATTTATTACTTCAGTTTTATGAAATGTAGTATATTAAAATAATTGAAATCTGTTAATCAAACCACTACATACTAAATTAACACTTCAATAAGAGTAAAAAAAATAAAAATATGTGATATTTAATTTATGGCAAACATCTTTGTGATTAATGTTGGTACTAAAACTTGATAGCATGTTGTTGTTTTATTTTTGGTTTGTTCTATATCTGCATTTAGAAATATGATTTTTTAGTTAACTGTTGTGCAAATGATATGCGAGGGTGAGTCAAATGAAAACCTTAAATTTGTAATAAAAAAACGAAATTTCGCGCCGTTATCCTGTAAGTTGGTAAGCGTGATACAAGCAGTGTGCAGAATGGCCTGTAGGTGTCAGCATAGTGCAGATGCACAAATACCGTCGCAATATCAGTATAAAGATGGCTGCCCCACTTGAGACTTGCACCAGGGAAGAACAGCGTTCTGTTATTCGGTTTTTGAGTAGTGAAGGTGTGAAACCTATTGAAATTCGTCGAAGAATGAAGGTTCAGTACGGTAATGCATGTTTGTCACAGCAGCAAGTCTACGAATGGAGTAGGAAGTTCGCAAATGGTATGACTTCAGTGGAAGATGCTCCTCGTCCAGGTCAGGCACAACGAGTTGTAACTCCACAGAACATTGCAGCAGTTGAAGCCATAGTGATGGGAAACTGCAGAGTGACACCAAATTACATTGCAGCATGTTTAAAGATTAGTCATGATTCAGCACACCACATTGTGCATGATGTGCTCCAGTTTCACAAAGTGTCTGCAAGATGGGTGCCATGGCAGCTGACTCCTGAAATGAGAGAACGACGTGTTGATGTTTGTGAAGAATTCCTTCGGCGCTTTGAACGAGAAGGTGATGGCTTCCTTGCAAGAATCGTTACTGGGGACACAACCTGGGTTCACTTCCACCAACTGGTAATGAAGAGATTGAGCAAGGAATGGCACCATTCCTCATCACTAAAACCAAAGAAGTTTCGAACAGACCATCACCAGGGAAGGTTATGCTGACTCTCTTTTGGGATGAAAAAGGTGTCATTTTGGAGCATT
This sequence comes from Vandiemenella viatica, assembly GCA_031002005.1. NCBI lineage: Eukaryota > Metazoa > Arthropoda > Insecta > Orthoptera > Morabidae > Vandiemenella > Vandiemenella viatica. The sequence goes on from CM061920.1 coordinate 355,534,426, forward strand.
ACATGCCTAGAAGGACCACTATCACCAGTGCATCATACACAGATCTCATCTTCGGCCTGCAATCAAATCAAAGCAACGTGGATTGCCTTCATCAACTGTCCTTTTGCAACATGACAATGCAAGGCCCCACACTGCCCATACAACAGTTCCAACAAACACAGACCTGCATTTTGAGTGTCTTCCTCATCCACCATACTCACCAGACCTTGCCCCAAGTGATTTCCATATGTTTGGACCACTCAAAGAAGCAATGGGAGGAGAGAAGTTCCGTTCTGATGAAGAGGTACGCCACGCGGTGCATGAGTGGTTGCGCAGACTACCAAAAGAATTTTTTTCCTAAAGGAATTTATGCACTTTGTAAGCGCTGGAGGACTTGCATTGAGCGTGGGGGAGATTATGTTGAAAAGTGATACAGCTTTGTACCACTTCTGCACAATAAATAATAGTTAAAAAAATTTTAAGGTTTTCATTTGACTCACGCTCGTATTTTGTTACGAATTCAGATATAATTATGTACAAAGTTTATGCTTAGTGACAATAATGACAGTAGATAGTGTATGTTTCTTACTTTCTTTTTTTGCCTTGCCATCTCAAAAAATATCTAACCTGTTGGTATCAATCTAATAAAAACATCGCTTCTGCCAGTTAAATAAGAGTGAATCAAAACGGCAAGTTCATTTGTAATGCCCAAGAAACTGTAACGCTGGGTATCCAGTGGATGCGTATTCTTGCGAATTGTGTTGGCGCGAATACAACCAATCCTCTGAGAGCAGATTCCTGTGACTCTGTCGCCAGTTCTCCGTTGTACCCCACACCCTATTCCATTTCTTCTTGATGTCAGTGAATATAACAAAAGAAAATAGAACAATAATTCCTTATTATATATTTATTTACTCTTTAATTAAGAAAATAAACCTAAACTTCTTTGATTAGGCCCTAGATTGGCAAAATTTCCATTCTGACATCCTATCATTTGTGAGACGATCAACTTTTTTAATTTATTTTAATCCTATACAGCATTAGCTATTTAACCTCATTTTGAAAATATACTGGTACATTAAAAATAGTTTATGAAATTTTCTCAAGAGGATATGGTACAAAGAGGCTTCAATTATGTGATAGTAGACGAAGTAGACATGTGTCAAGAGAAATATAATTGCTTGGAAATCAAACACAGAAACTTGTCTTACACAGAAAAGATAATTCGAAAGGGCGGCTAAATTCGAGTAAATTAGTGGTCTTATATAAACTACACCGTAAATAATCTTTATAAATTAATTGTATTTTGTTCATAATATTATGTAATATGTCAAGCACTTTTGTCGAAATGACAACAAACATAAACTTAATATATAATACTAAATGCACTGTTACATATTTACATATTAAATTTTATGATTATTCCATGGACATGTTCCATGTGCACCAGCACAATTACTTTAAGGGAGGTGCATCTGTTTTTTTTTTTTTTTTAAACATATAACACTTATTACTTATTAACTAAGGATACTGAATTTATTGACAAGATGTTGGACAAATATGGAAAACAACCTAGACACCTTAAGTTGTTATTCAAACAGAGAATTTAATAATAAAATTTTTGTTTCTCAATCTCTTTCTGTGTATTTTCTTTCATAGCAGGAGGGTGCAAGTGCACCCCCTTGCACCCTTTTCTGGGGCCTGTGACGTGTTGTGTTTTGATGGATTAAAATGTTTCACATGAACCGAATCAGTGTTGTGAATGTATTAAAAACAAGAGAGTGCATGGACTATTAGAGGGCCATAGTTTAAAATGTTATATGGGCTATAATGGTTTTAATGAGATTTTTTATTTTTTTTAGAAGTGTTTGATATCATAAATATGCTGCTATGTTCTTTTATATACTCTATTTTAATATACTCTATTTTAAATAAAAAAGTTTCCTAATGATTTCAAGTAATTTTGTGTAAGTTTTAATTGTTTTTGTTCAATTAGTATGATTTCTGTGATTGTTGGAACTCAAACAAGGTATGTCGGCACCTTTACATTCTCAATATCCATTGTGTGAAGCGTGTGTTCGCGTGATCAAATCCAAACAATTTTGGATCTCATCGACCTCGTGTATGTTTGTGCGACTCAAGGGCTTACAATGGATGGAGTCACATTACATTCCCTGTGTTTGGATTGGAGCGATCTCTTCGCGCGACTACAGCCGTATTCGCGCGAGCATTTTTTGCGTGAATACGCGTCCACTGGATGGCCAGCCTTAATCAATAGCTACAGCAAATACAAGTAACCTGCATCAAGCTATGGGTCTGATCTTTCACTGCTGTTAATTGATCATGTTTTCTTTTCTTTTTTTGTTTGTTTCTTAGAATAAGAAGATATTTCAATAAGCCATCATTAAATAGATCTAATCTGTAGCCTTCAATTATACAAAACTGTGATGTTCACCTAACTATAAAGATTAGGTAATCACAACAGTTGGGTGATAAAGATGGTTTTCCACCCTTTTTCATGTGTTTGTAATAATAATAATAAAAAAGTTTAAATATTCCACCATTAAATAGAGCTAATCTGTAGTATTCAGCTATAGTACATTCAGTTAACAGAGGCGGCTCAAGGTCAGTCTACACCAGCGGTTCCCAACCTATGGGTCGCGACCCACTGATGGGTCGCGGTGTGTATTTTGGTGGGTCGCGGAAAAATCAAGGTTTTTACCACAAAAATATATATTATTGGTTTTGAAAAACTAATATAGAAATAAAAAGTGACTTAAGGTTAAAATTAATCGATGCCCTCATCAGCAAACACCAGTGCCAGAAATCTCACTGATTGTAAAGTTGTGTTTTTATAATAATTAAACGTATTTTTCATTATCTTTGTAAAAAAGCGGGAGGCGTCTGCACAAAGCATCGTCTCATCGAGTTGACGGCTGAAATTCCAGGATTAGTTAAAACTCGATTTGCAAATTAAAATGACATGGATGTGCCAAGTCATATCATGGTGGAAAACACCTACAAAACCCATTTCAGTGGTTGACTGGTAAGTTTACCATTTTGTTTTCCTGCTCCCAGTCTTCCATATTTTCATACATCTGGGTGCAGTAAAACACAAAGATTTAGCTACCAATCAACCACTAAAATCAGGTCTGCAGGTGGTTTCCACCGAAAAGCGACTTGGCAAACCAGTTGCATTTTAATATGCTGATCACGTCACTTCTAATCGTGGAATTTCAGGAGCCAAGTTGATGAGGTGATGGTCTGTGCAGCCGCCTCCCGGTCTATAATATGTTTGTTGTTTTATGTATTATCAATCCTTGTTTTTGTTGATAGTATATCCTTTGTACTAAAATTTGCCTTTTCATAGGATAGGATAGTCTATAGCATATCGAGGTCATACAACAACATTTCCCATTCTGATACTAGATAGACTCTCATGTTAGGTGGGTAGCGAAATTTTTTTTTACTTAAAATTGGGTCGTGTACCAATAAAGGTTGGGAATCGCTGGTCTACACTATCCCTGCTCTGCTGCCCTTAGTCCTACATGCGAAGGAGAAATTTATCACTCTGCTACCTGGGCACAGCATTCATCTTGGAATGGTAGGAAGGGAAGGGGTGATGAGGTGAGGAATGGGATCACAGGCACATGACCTTGAGCAGCCAGTTTGGAGTGAACACAGTATAAATGAAATTGTGATATTTATTTTGCCACAAAGATTACGTAACTTGAGGGGGTGGGTACCAGTTATTCATAAGATAATCCTGACTAGTGATTGTGCTGTTTGCTGATTGAGGCATTTCAAAGTAATTTTCAGTTTGAAAATTTTGGATTTGATTTAAAATCTGTTTCAGTAATTTCATTCATTAACATTTTTCCACACTTGAGAATGTGGTTTTCTTCTTTCATTAAATGTTTATTAAGAAGATATATTACACATCACACATAATACCATCTAACTGATTTGGACAGGATTTTTATGCTTTGAAAGATTATTGTATAGCTTAACACCTGCACTATGCCTCATCAGTTATGTGACTGGGGGATAGAACAATAAATGTTAATCTGTTCATAACCCAAAAAGATAGACACAAAAGATTCTTAGTAGATAAGTGTGGGAAAATGCTAATATGTGATGATACAAATCAAATACGAGTGTCATTCTGATGCAAACTGCTTCAAGAGATTTCAAACGATTTCAGCCCATACAGCCTGATAATTTGCAATCAATATTCTTGGCAACCATCTTCAAGTGATTTTTTATAAATGACTGTCAGCATACAGCCATAACTTGCCCAATTTATTTCACAAATGGTAATTTATGTATCTTTGAAAAGTTGTTTGCGGCATAAGACTCATTCTGGGATAACAAATGTGACTGAGGATTTAAATTACTCTTTAACATTCACCAAAGAACATGTGAATTATACACTTTAGAATTCAAAAGTGTATTATTGTTTAATTTTTCATGCAATCTGCACAAAATTTCTATTGTTTTAGCACCACAATGTACCAGAAACTGTTTAATTGTGTTGACAATTCTTCACAGGTGTTGTGCAATGAATGATTGGTTTGACAACTAACATTGCTTCCTTCATCAAGTGAAATGGTACAAGAGTAGATCAAATATAAATGATCTTTTTTAAATTCCGTGTGCTTTGATGGTGTGAGGAGTCTGAAATGGTCTGGACAGTAAAGGGGAGTCATGTGAAAGGCAGTATTGACGTTGGTGAGCCCAGTGTCCCTTATTCTCGGCAACATTGACGATGAGCAAGAAGAGGTAACCCACGCAGTTGTACAACATGTTATTATTAAGCTGAGCGCTCTGGTGGTTCAGTGGTTACGGTGTCTGACTGGGGAGCGAAAGGTCCCCGGTTTGAATCCCTATCTCGGCGGGGATTTTCATAGGCCCTTCACCCAGCTTTCCCCTCTGGCACAGCTTGCTGTATAATGTGAAGTACACTAGAATGCTTCCATGGTTCAGATTCCACATTAAACTGTAGGTCCCCTGTACCCAGTAGGTTTGTCAGGTTAGGTTAAGACGGCTGTAACATGGGTGGAATGCCAATAGAAACACTGTCACCAGGTCATTCTGACCACATGAAATTATTATTAAGTTTCTCATCAGAGAAAACATAAACGCTGTTGAAATTCAACTCCATTTAGTCCCACAGTTTGAGGAAGAACCATTTCATGGGCTCAGGTAAAACAGTGGGATAACAAATTCAAGAAAGGTTGGGGACATGTTGGAAACATTGCCCACCTGTGTTGTCCTAGCACCAGCATCTCACCACAAAATAGTGAAGCTGTTCCAGAAGGCCATCAGCACACAACTGTTCTTAACATCTCTTAGGAACTTCAAATCAACTATGGAAGTGTGCAGTAAAAGCTGAGATTCTGAAAAGTGTCAGCTCCATGCATTCCAAAGTTGCTGAATGCAGAGAAGAAAACATTGTAGTTTGAAATTTCTTGAAGTATCCTAATAAAGGGGGATGGTGACACTTATTTGAAAAAAAAAAAAACATCCCATGCAACGAGAATTGGTCCATCACTACAACCCTGATTCAAAGAGGACTGGTATGAAGTGCTGGAAGACTGGCGAAGGTGCTCTGGTGAAAGTAAAGATGGTGTGGTGATGTCTGTAGGGAACATCTTGGCTACTGTATGTGTTCTGAGACTTTAAAGGTATTTTGCATGTACATTTTCTTCAAGAACGCTGATCCATTAATGATTCCTGTTACTGTGATTGCCTTAGTCAAGTTTGAGTTGCCAGTCAGTCAAAAATGCATGGCATTCTGATCAGAAGTGTTATGCTTCTCCAAGACAACGCCAGACACTACACACACACAGACACTCATCGACATGCACTGAGCTGTCCTAGAAGATTGACCCTACGACACAGACCTGTCGCCATGTGACTTCCATATGTATAGACCACTCAAGGAAGCCATAGTGAATAGTACTTCACAACGAATAAGGAGGTGCAGCTGTTCTTATGAAATTGGTTTGAAGCACATCCCCAAACTTTTTATGATACCTGAATTAAAAATTACTTGCCGCTGGAGGAAGAGCATAGATAAGAATGGGAACTTTTTCGAAAGATAAGAAAAATATAAATTAGAATTTATTTTGAAATATATATATATATATATATTTTAATATCTGATCCACCCTCACAGGTCAAAGTGGTTACTGTGGCCACCGACTAGAAGAAGTGTTGTTACACTAAACACTTTGACCTACCATTAAACTAATTATTTATTTATCAATCATGTTTCATGGATCCCTGCTGAGGAAGGACCTCTGGAATGTGAAAAATGTCATGGTTAATACACATACATACAGTATGAGACAATTATAGTGAAAACAATTATATGTTAAAATGACAAATAAAGAGAATAAAAATAAAAAATAATTTTTACAACTGAGTTTTGCAAAAGGTCATAGTGAATACAATTAATTATTTTGTTCAAATTCTTGAATGGAATAGGAGTTGCCCATAAGATAATCTCTCAGTTTTTCTTTAAATATATCTTTATTATCTGCAAACTGTTTTATACTCTTGGGGAGTTTATTAAACTGATGTATCCCAGAATAATTCACTCCTCTTTGTACTAATGACAAAGATGTTTGTGTTTTGTGCAAGTTATTTCTGTTTCTTGTATTGAAATTATGTACCTGTGAATTAGATGCAAACAGGTTAAAATGTTATATGACGAAGCACATGAGAGAATATATATACTGAGAAGTCATTGTTAGAATATTGAGTTTTTTAGAAAGTTGTCAGCAAGGTTTCTTGCTTTTACCCTACACAGTATTCTAATAGCTCTTTTCTGTGCTATGAAAACTTTTTTACTCTGTGAGGAGTTTCCCCCCGCAAATTTGTTAATACTAGATCTGCTATTAGAGAAAGTGTTTGTATTGCAAAGGTGGCACTACTTCTTTAGTAGTGAAGTGATATGTTCATGCCAACTGAGTTTCTCATCAACTTTAACACCAAGAAATTTTATAAGATTGTGTTATTTTTATAGCTTACTTGTAAATCCAGCTGTGCATAATTTTTTGTTTTAAACCTAATATAATGTGTTTTTTTCACAATTTAATTTTAATGAATTTGCCTTAAACCAATTTGCTACTTCACTAAGGGCTTCATTTACATTAAATTTTACATTACTGTTTGATGTTTTTCTCACAGTCAGGTTAGTGTCATCTGCAAATAAAACACTCTTAACTTTGTCAGATACGTTTCCAGGAAGGTCACTGATGTATAACAAAAAGAGGAAGGGTCTTAGAACAGAGCCTTGTGGAATTCCATGTTTTATTTTCTCCCAGTCTGATGAAGCATCTTTACTTATTTTAGAATCGAAAATAGAAACTTTTTGCATTGGACTTTCCAAATATCATTTAAAACATTTACCTGCGGTTCGATAAATGCCATAGTATTCCATTTTTTTTTTTAAAGTTATTCATTATTTACACAGTCAAATGCTTTTGCAAGATCACAAAATATTCCTACAGGGCTCATTTTATTATTTAGTTCCTCAAATGTGTTATTTAACAATGAATATATAGCCATTTCTATTAATGATACTTTTAGGAACCCAAAATGTGAATTAGTGAGGATATCATATTGTCTAACAAGTCTATTTGGAAACACACCTTGCATTAAGGATTCATTACAAATGTGGGAAAGTACATGATTGATACAATCTGAACATCTTATCAGTAATTTACTTGAAATATTGTCATAGTTGCAAGAATTTTTAGGTTTTGTTTCATGAGTTTATTTATTTCTAAGACTGTTACTGGTGGCAATTGCATCTGCACAAACCTATTTTGGAAAGCAGTCTGAAGAAGCCTTAGGGCACTATGTGTGGATTGTTTTTCTGTGCCTAATTTCTCTACAACTGAAGTTTCCCTACTTCACTATGTGCAGATCCATTTTGTTCTATTTTTAGGTCTTTAGAGTGATTTACAGATTTTCCTGTTTCAGTTTTTATTATATTCCATATACATTTATCTTTTTGCCAAAGTTCTCTATTTTCTCTGATACATACCTGTTCTTGGCCTGTCTTATTAGATTTCTTAGTATTTTAGAATAAAGTTTATAATGAACTTTCAGTGTATAGTTATCAGATTCTTTTACTTTTAAGTACAGGTCCCTTTTTGTTTTACTAGATACTCTAATACCCTTTTTTATCCTTCCCTTACGCAGTTCACTGTTTGGAGTGTTGATAACTTTCATTTTTTTAAACTTTCTTTGAAAAATTTTAGAAATATATTAAGAAATGAATCAAATTTTGCATTAACTGTGCAGTGTACAATTCTGACCAGTGTTCATTATTTAAGGAATCTATGAAATGTTTTATATTGTTTTCATTAATATTTATTCTATATACCCAGCTTTTCTTTATCTGTTTAACAGTGTTTATGAACTTGATACATAAAAACTGGGCATTATGATCTGAGATACCATTTATTACTGGAAGTATGTTGTAATTACTGTACTGAGAAATATCTATAAAAATGATCAATTGCAGTCCTGCTATTATTTTGCATTCGTGTAGGGAAATTTACAAGACAACATCAAGGCTTCCATATCTAGCCTCTCATTACTGTGATTGAGAAAGTAAACAGTAAAATCTACATATAAAACTATTTGTTTATTATTTGTGAAAACACTAACTGAGATAAAAACAGTCTAAAATTGAATGAAGTTAGTGAAGGCAGCTTATCAAAACATTAAGAATGGCAGAACACCTGTGAAGAATGTTTAGCAGCTCTATGCTGGGAAAGACAATTCTCACATGAATAATTATGTGTTACACAATGAACACACGAAACAAGTATTTACACACTGATAATAAATACATGAATAACAGTGGGAAGGATAGAGTTTTGCATTTAGCTTGCAATCACACTCATACCAACTACCAAATGTTGTCAAATAAATGAATGTTTATATCACTGATGTTATCAAATCTAAAAGAATTATTACATACAGTTTCATCAATTTTAAACATCAGCATGTTTCAATCCCTTATACATCCACTTGCAAGATATGTGACAGATAAACCAAAGAATTTGAGGAACTTGGCTTCTACCATCAGAAATTCTTAATATCTTATAAAAATAACAAAAAACAGACAACTGGAAGAAAGCGAGTTTCTAGGAAGCTTTGATATCAAGTTACTTTTCACAAACGCGCAAATCAATGAAGCAATTAACATAATTTGGGAACGTCTAGAACACCTTAGCTTGCAGCAGGAATAGGCACGACTTGCTAAATTTTTCCTAAGATAACCTCCTTCAAATTCAATGACTTATACCAGCAGAATGAGGGAGCAACAATGATTTGCCCACTGTCTCCCATTGTGGCTGCTATATGTATGGATCATATTTGAGGCTGAGGTAAAAAAAATTCTAACCTGAGAGCTACTTGAAGATATGTGAATTACACTTTTGTCATCTGGCCTCATGGTCAACAATTCGTCTTCGTCTTTTTTCTGGCAATTTAACAGTGTTCATGATAAAATAAAGTTTACAGTGGAAGTTGAAGAGGATGTTTAATTTAATTTAATTGTACTGGAGCACACACTCCAGTGGCAATTTCCCTACACACCTATCTTCCAGCATTCCTGCACCCACAGAAATTTTCCCTCTACAAATTTTAACTTTAAATTCTTTCAACATTTCCGGTAAATTATTCATCATTTCCCTTGGTAACTTATTCCAATCCCTGACAACCTTACCTAAAAATGAGAATCTTCCCACACCCTTGTGCCTGAAATCGAGTGCCAGCTTGTGGTCATGGTCATGGTCATTACAGTAAAGTGTGTGCAAGGAATCAGTACTATTCTCACAACCAACATTTACTGCATGTTTATATTTTCTATGCCCCTTTGAACAATTGTGAAATATTGGAAATACTATACACATAAATCAATGTAAACTTATCAGTTTTGGTTCTCATTGGTGGGTGGATAGAGTGAAGGCACCATATTTTTTTGCGTCTGTTTGATGTCATTAAAAAACATCTTTCAATAAAATTTCACCACAGGGGATGCAAATTACAAGGATTTGGTATGAATAGATTGACAGATGGAGGATGCGATGCAATTATAACTGCTTACACCATTTTAGCCAGGTTCATTTTTACCAGGAAAATCTATAAAAATATTCTTTTGGAAACTTATAGCTTTTTATTGCACTAGAATAGTTCTTTCGGAAATGGTATGACATACTTGATGCTTTCACCAAGCTGCTTTTTGCTATGTCCTTTTCACGTGTTAAATTATCAATAGTACGCTTGTCAAGAGCTCCTTGTCGCTGAACCTGTAGGAGTTCACGCTGAAGGAGACTGAGAGATTCATATGCAGTGTCTCGCTCCTTCTCTACTTCTCCACGAAGTTGATCTATTTGTTGTGCTTTTCTGACATAAGCAGCTTGAGCTTTATTTGCTCGTGCAAGCTCTTTGTTCATTTTTGCTACCTCATCGTTCATCAACTGCAAACAAATAAAATATACGTACTGACCAACATGGTATAAAGCTGAAACACTAAAATTATAAAGCTAACTATGGGAATTTTATGAGTTATATACTGTATAATGCTGGTAGATGATAGTTCATTCAAACACAAAACACTCACACTAAAATTACAAAGAAATTATCCCTATTTCAAAATAAACAAGTACTATACACTTCAGCACATAGTTTGTAATATCAATTACCTTAAATAAATACTAACTTGGTCAGTATGAGGTTTCTGAATAAAAGATGAACTCTAACTAGATTTCAACAAAAATGTTAACAATACTATTAACTTAAAAAAAAAGAATGATAAAAAAGTACATGTATGCTATTTCTTACCATAAAAATAATAAAAAATAAGAGAAATTTTAATAAATCTAAATAAAAATTTCTGTATAGTACCGGGAAAATTCAATTTATATATTCTTTCTTTCTCACTATTAAGGAGACCTAATTGTGATTTATACTAACCTTTAATTCAGCAGATTTTTTTGAAATTTCCTCTGTAGCTCTGTCAAGCATTTCTTGCTGATTTTCACTGTGCAGCTGAAGTCTTTGTAGTTCATCATTCAGATTATCTGTTTCTTTTGTTAGGTTCTCAACTTTTTGCTACAAAAAGAAAATTTAATTAGAAAACACAAAAATAATTCAGTTAAAACCTTACCTAGAGGCATTCCATTTCACTGTCCAATGATAGTCAATGAAATTAAGATAAATGAACTTAATACAAATAATCCATACTCAATGACTGCCAATTGAAAATTAGTTGCACTTTGATAGAGTGTTTCGGTTTTATCATCTGCTAACTCTAAAAATATTGGTATGAAGAAAGAGTGAAAAGTTCTTTGCTTTGATCATAGATGGAGAAAAATGCTAATGGTCAACTAAATAAAATTGGATAAGAACGCTTTCTACAAATAAATATAAATTTATCAAGACTGGGGCAGAAAAAAATGTTTTGAGAAGATGATAATTTGGAAAGAAAAGATAAAAATTGACTCATCATAGACCAAAGTTGAAGCGAGAAGGGCAGCAGGAACAAAGAATACCTCGCAAACACAAAAGGAGTGGGTTGAAGTTGAATTACCTGTACACTATTTTTAGTCATCCGAAAAGATTCATGCATAACAATCTTCATTGATTTACAGTACTAAACTAAACAGTGATTTAGGAGTAGAGTTCTAAGAATGGAGTGGTTTGGATACATTGAGACGGAATGTGGGGAATCTTATTCTACAATAACCATGGCGCCGCAATTTGATGATGGATTCTTATGTGACTCGGCAAGACAAATTGAAATCTTATATATATATAAAAATAGACGTGTTTTTTACTATATTTCACTTTTCAGCCAACACTACCTAGCACAGATCACTGATGTTTGTGGGTGGAAGTAGCATGGAGTTTCCTGTCGTGCACAACGTTGGCCGAATGCCGATAGCTGTGGGGATGTGGGAGATATAATGATTAAAGTTGGTAAGTGCAGGGCGTTTTCATATTTCGACCAAAAATTCGAACCTCCGTATACTTCTCTTTCCTGCCACAACTACATAACATAGACCTTTGGTGTTTGTGTGTGGTAGTAGAATCGTCTTTCCTGTCGTGCACTATGGTTGTTAGATGTCGGTAGCTATGGGGTGTGGGAGAAATGGAGATATAAAGTGGTCGATTTGTGGCAATTTCATACTTCTGCCAAAGACAAAAGTGTCATGGTGTATCACTTTTCAGCGAGAACTATAGATCACAGATAACTGGCGTTTGTGTGTAGTAGTAGCACAGAGTATCCTTTCGATCACAACAGCGGCCGAATTTCAGAAACTGTGGTACTGTGGTAGATATGGTGGTTGTAAGTGTCCGACCAAGGATATTTTCGTATTTCGACTGTCTGCGCATATGTCACTTTTCTGCCACAACTACATAGCATAGAGCATTGGTGTTTGTGTTCGGTAGTAGAATCGTATCTCATGTAGTGCACTATGGTTGTTAGATGTCGGTAGCTATGGGGGTGTTGGAGAAATGGGGGTTGAAAGTGGTCGATCTGTGACAATTTCATACTTCTGCCAAAGACAAAAGTGTCATGGTGTATCACTTTTCAGCGAAAACTATAGATCACAGATAACTGGCGTTTGTGTGTAGTAGTAGCACAGAATATCCTTTCGATCACAACAGCGGCCGATTTTCAGAAACTGTGGTACTGTGGTAGATATGGTGGTTGTAAGTGGCCGACCAAGAATATTTTCGTATTTCGACTGTCTCCGCATATGTCACTTTTCTGCCACAACTACATAGCGTAGAGCATTGGTGTTTGTGTTTGGTAGTAGAATCGTATCTCATGTAGTGCACTATGGTTGTTAGATGTCGGTAGCTATGGGAGTGTGGGAGAAATGGGGGTTGAAAGTGGTCGATCTGTGGCAATTTCATACTTCTGCCAAAGACAAAAGTGTCATGGTGTATCACTTTTCAGCGAAAACTATAGATCACAGATAACTGGCGTTTGTGTGTAGTAGTAGCACAGAGTATCCTTTCGATCACAACAGCGGCCGATTTTCAGAAACTGTGGTACAGTGGTAGGTATGGTGGTTGTAAGTGGCCGACCAAGGATATTTTCGTATTTCGACTGTCTCCGCAAATGTAACTTTTCTGCCACAACTACAGAGCATAGAGCATTGGTGTTTGTGTTCGGTAGTATAATCGTATCTCATGTAGTGCACTATGGTTGTTAGATGTCGGTAGCTATGGGGGTGTGGGAGAAATGGGGGTTGAAAGTGGTCAACCTGTGGCAATTTCATACTTCTGCCAAAGACAAAAGTGTCATGGTGTATCACTTTTCAGCGAAAACTATAGATCACAGATAACTGGAGTTTGTGTGTAGTAGTAGCACAGAATATCCTTTCGATCACAACAGCGGCCGATTTTCAGAAACTGTGGTACTGTGGTAGATATGGTGGTTGTAAGTGGCCGACCGAGGATATTTTCGTATATTGACTGTCTCCGCATATGTCACTTTTCTGCCACAACTACATAGCATAGAGCATTGATGTTTGTGTTTGGTAGTAGAATCGTATCTCATGTAATGCACTATGGTTGTTAGATGTCGGTAGCTATGCGGGTGTGGGAGAAATGGGGGTTTAAAGTGGTCGATCTGTGGCAATTTCATACTTCTGCCAAAGACAAAAGTGTCATGGTGTATCACTTTTCAGCGAAAACTATAGATCACAGATAACTGGCGTTTGTGTGTAGTAGTAGCACAGAGTCACCTTTCGATCACAACAGCGGCCAATTTTCAGAAACTGTGGTACTGTGGTAGATATGGTGGTTGTAAGTGGCCGACCAAGGATATTTTCGTATTTTGACTGTCTCCGCATATGTCACTTTTCTGCCACAACTACATAGCATAGAGCATTGATGTTTGTGTTTGGTAGTAGAATCGTATCTCATGTAATGCACTATGGTTGTTAGATGTCGGTAGCTATGCGGGGTGTGGGAGAAATGGGGGTTTAAAGTGGTCGATCTGTGGCAATTTCATACTTCTGCCAAAGACAAAAGTGTCATGGTGTATCACTTTTCAGCGAAAACTATAGATCACAGATAACTGGCGTTTGTGTGTAGTAGTAGCACAGAGTCACCTTTTGATCACAACAGCGGCCGATTTTCAGAAACTGTGGTACTGTGGTAGATATGGTGGTTGTAAGTGGCCGACCAAGTATATTTTCGTATTTCGACTGTCTCCGCATATGTCACTTTTCTGCCACAACTACATAGCATAGAGCATTGGTGTTTGTGTTTGGTAGTAGAATCGTATCTCATGTAGTGCACTATGGTTGTTAGATGTCGGTAGCTATGGGGGTGTGGGAGAAATGAGTGTTGAAAGTGGTCGACCTGAGGCAATTTCATACTTCTGCCAAAGACAAAAGTGTCATGGTGTATCACTTTTCAGCGAAAACTATCGATCACAGATCTCTGGCGTTTGTGTGTGGTAGTATCACAGAGTCACCTTTCGATCACAACAGCGCCCGAATTTCTGAAACTGTGGTTGTGTGGGATATATGGTGGTTGTAAGTGGCCGACCAAGGATATTTTCGTATTTCGACTGTCTCCGCATATGTCACTTTTCTGCCACAACTACATAGCATAGAGCATTGGTGTTTATGTGTGGTGGTAGAATCGTGTCTGTTGTCGTGCACTATGGTTGTTAGATGTCTGTAGCTTGGGGGGTGTGGATGATATGGAGGATGAAAATGGTCGACCTGCGGCAATTTCATATATCTGCCAAAGACGCATGTGTCACGGTGTATCACTTTTGAGTGAAAACTATCAATCGCAGATTACCGGCGTTTTTGTTTGGTAGTAACACAGAGTCACCCATCGATCACAACGTTGGCCGAAATTCGGTAACTGTGGGAGTGTGTGAGATATGGTGTTTGAAATTGGTCGATCATGAATGTTTTCGTATTTCATCCAAAGACTTGTGTTTATCCGTAAATTTTACTTTGCTGCCGGGACTACATAGCGCAGAAGACTGGTATTTGTGTGTGGTAATAGTATCGAGTCTCCCATCGTGCACTATGGTGGTTAGATGTCTACAGCTGTGAATATGAATACATTACAATCACGAACGAAGTTGTGGATACCAGCTACTATATTATAATTGTGGAAGTAAGTTTCTGTCTTTTTGTTACGTTTTGACGACTAAATGGCTATATCAATATTGATGGAATTTAACAATGAAATTGTGTAGGAAGGACACAGGACATTTTTTCGATATGAATAACAGTTTTAGTCACGAAATTTTAAGAACTTATCGAATGATGAAAGACAGACAGATTCGTGTGTTAGTCTGTAATGTTACGTTGGTTGCTCAGTAGCGCAGTCTGTTAGTGTTTGATTTGTTAATAATTTCGATAAGAAACAAAACTTATTATTTAGTATAGAAGTCAATTTGCTCTGCACTGTACTATTCATTTGTGTCTGTATAAAAGTTTCTGGCACCAATTTGTCTTCCTTTTTGACATGCCTTACGGACGTAAACCTGGCCTAAGGTGCAGGTCTAGAAGACAATGTGCTGCTATTAGATTATAAGATTCAGATGCTCAGGTTGAAGAAAGAAGAAAAAAACCAAGCTGAAATATAGCTGCCATCAGTTAACCCCCCCCTCCCCCCACACACACACACATCCCCGCACCTTCGCTTACTTTTCTGTTTTTAAATATATTGTAAATTGATTCTCTTCATGAGACAGATTAGACGATAGGATGATATAATGATGGCTTTCCATCACATTATGTCGACTCGGTGTTGTTTGGGACAAATCTTACGTTACTAACAGTTTTCTATATCCAATTCTGGCAATGAAACTCCAAGTCCACGCGTACGAAGTCGCGGGTAACAGCTAGTTAAAGATAAAAAATTTTGCTATCTCGTTTCATTTTTGAGATATCGTATCTCAAATTTGATGTGGTTAGGTTGATATGTGGCCTGGACCAGAAGAAACATTTCGCCATAGCCAAATTTGATGATGAATTCATACGTATCTCGACGAGACAAATCAAAAATAAAGAATATATATATATATATATTTGATATCTCACTTAGTTCTCAAGATATTGTATCTCAAAAGTGAGGACGTTTGGGTAAGATATGGCCAGGATCAGAACAAAAATACCAAAACCACTATATCTACATGGTGGAAATTCACTATAGGTGTTGTATTTTCTTCCTAGTGGTTGTTATCAGGTGGAAATATGGCCTGGACCAGAAGAAAGGTCAACAATATCACCATAAACTATACACATAACTGATTTTTGATATAACATATTTTTGAAAACTAGGGGATATATCAAAAACTTTTATTCTTTATTTTCGATTTATTTTGTTGAGTTCTATAAGAATTCATCAACAGATTGTGGCACCATGGTAATGATAGAACTGCCCGGAATTTCATTATTAATTTTAGACCAGGTTATATTTCAACATAACTACATTTACTAATGTTGCTGCTCAAAATCGAACCATTGACTGAATTAATATATACTTCAAGAGCGCAAAACGAAAAGAGGTCATATTGACAAAGCAGTTAAACCATATTTCAACAAGTTAGTACCAATTTTGCGTTGGTTCTAAAAGTGGTGCAGTCTCCGTACCACATACATAAAAATGTATCCAGAATATGTTTATTCAAACATCGTACATAAAATACGGATTTTGAATGGATTTTCAGAATTTGAAAGCTTGGGTTCAATGTTAAAATTTCACGTATTGCTTAAGACATTACGACACATTTATTTTACGAATAATCTAGCATTACCTGAAAACTGCTGAATCGATTTAGTCCAAGTTTTCACAGTATCAAACATTGATGTGTCTCATATTGCTGACTCATCTACCACTTGGAGCTAGAGATTTTATTATGTTACTTCATTTGGCACTGGAGCACATAATTAAAATATATTAGGTACCTGTACAGTTGAACATCCGGTATTCAGAATTGTATATCAAATATTCAGAACTAAGCGATATATATATATATATATATATATATATATATCTTTATTTTTGATTTGTTTCAGAGATCTACAACCTGCGGCACCATTTTATTGTGAACAGAACGCCCAAATCGAAACAAATTAAAAGTGACCAAAGAAAATCTCTGTTGTTTTTTTGTTATTAGTTTCTTGCATTAATTACGGTCATCTATGGCATTTAAAAATGAAAATACCGAATTAAGGAAAGAATGTCAAGTTTCGTTTAGTGTGCAAAATAGTTATTATTTTAAACTGATTTTACTGCTTTCATTAAAGGGAACGGTCAGAGACATTCTACTTGTATGTTTTTTTGTGAAGAATACAACATCTAGTCATTCTATCTTTGGTACTTGTCACCATACATTCAGAATTTCCTTTAATGTTACAGACTTATGTAACGTAGATTCATAAGACATACCAAAGAACTGAATTGAGATTCTAAGCTTTAAAACGGTGAAAAATCTGCTCAGTAGTACCTGAGTTTTTCTCATTCAAATTTATCTGGTTTTCGTTTTATATATATATATATATATTAAACTACCCACATCATTGTACTTCATATGAAATAAATTGTAATAGCTGTTGATGTCATCCCCTTTGCCAGAACCATGGAACATATTCTAATGTTCAGCAACTTGTTCATTCACTATCAAAGAGCTTGTGTTGCCTCTAATATTATTACTGATGTATTTAATTTAATTGAAACAGAGCACAGGATCCAGTGGCAATTTCCCTACACCCCCATCTCCCCCTATCCTGCACCCACCTACATTTGCCCTCTACAAATTTTATCTTTAAATTCTTTCAACATTTTCGGAAAAATTATTCATCATTTCTCTTGGTAACTCATTTAAATCCCTGACACCCTTACCTAAAAAAGAGAATCTTCCCACACCCTTGTGCCTGAAATCAAGTGCCAGCTTGTGGTCAGGGTTATCTTTTCCCTTCCATGCACTACTTTCTATACCTACTCCAATATCTTTCCATGCCTCATCGCCAGTATACGCCCTGTACACTCCCATGACCCTCCTCATCCTCCTCCTGTCTTGCAATGAATCCCATTCCAGCTCCTTTATCATATCCGTCACTGATTGCATTCTGCGATAATTTCCAGAAACAAATCTAGAAGCCCTTTTTTGCACCATTTCCAACTCCTGTATTTGATACGCAAAATGAGGGCCCCATACTACACTACCATATTCGAGCAATGGTCTGACCAAAGTTTTGTAACCCAATTCCTTTACTTCTCTCGTTTATCCCTTCATCGCTCTCTCTAACAAGTGCAGAATTTTGAAACCTTTTCCTCCCACCTGTCCAATGTGTCCTGCCCAGTTAAGCTTGTTATCAAATGTAATGCCAAGATATTTACATTTCAAGTCTTCAGCAAGCAATTCTTTCCCCACTTTATATTGATAATTAACCTGTTTTTTATTTGTGTATCTAATAAGCTGACTCTTTTATGCATTTATCTTCATTCCATGTTTACCAACCCAACTACATATCCTGTACAGATCACCCTGCAACTGTTTACAATCCTCTA
This sequence comes from Vandiemenella viatica, assembly GCA_031002005.1. NCBI lineage: Eukaryota > Metazoa > Arthropoda > Insecta > Orthoptera > Morabidae > Vandiemenella > Vandiemenella viatica. Next base: position 355,552,999 of record CM061920.1, read on the forward strand.
TCATTTTGAATCTTTTGTATAGTATTATATCATCTGCAAACAATCTAATTTAAGATAGTAAACAATCAACACAATTATTCATTAGAATAATGAATAGCAATGGTCCCAATACGCTTCCCTGCGGCACTCCCATTTTTACTTCTACTTCTTTTGATGCTACATTTCCTACCCTAACTTTCTGTTTTCTACCTTTTAAAAATTCTTCTACCCAGCAAATCACCTTCTCATCCACTCCAATAGTTTTTACCTTATTTACTACAATATTGTGGCTCACTCTGTCAAACGCCTTTGACAGATCTAGTGCTACACTATCAATTTGGCCTCTCTTGTCCATTTCATCTGAAATATCTTGCATGTATCCCATCCACTGAGATTCGCATGAATATCCTTGCCTGAACCCATGCTGCCTGTTTGAAAACCATTTACGCTCCTCATATATATTTCTGATGTTGTTGCATATCAATCTTTACATTAATTTACGTACCACTGACGTCAAACTGATTGGCCTGTAATTCTCAACACTATTTCTCACCCTTCCTTTATGTACTGGTACTACTATTGCACTTTTCCAGTCTTGTGGTTAGCAACAAGTATCCAGACTCAATTTAAATAATATTTCAAGATAAGTTACAATGTCACATCCAGCTATTTTTAAGATATCTGTAGTAATATTATCTACACCAGCTCCTTTATATTTTTTCAGCTTTCTTATTTCCTTCTTGATTTCCTCAGGATGAATTTAAAATTTTTTACTATCGTCATTTCTAATTGTGTTGTTAAGCTCTGGTTCTCCGAATTAGACCCTCCCGTTTCTGATTCATTGTCCCTAATGCTTTCACTAAACCAGTTACTTAAAATCTCTGCCTTTTTCAAATCCTCACTGTACTTATAAAGGTTGCAGGTGTTGTGATCGTCAGTCCAATAGATGTGTGCATGAGACTATTAAATGTCAGGTACTATTAACCACTACCAATAAAATTCAAAATACAGATGCAGTTAGTTACACAATCCACAAGTAAGTTTTATTGAACTCATCAGTCAGTCACATGCCAGAGTTAGCCAGCAGACAAATAATGGTAAATATATTGTCACACAAGATGCAAGATTCATGGGTAAAGGTGAATCAAAGCTACATTAATTCAAATAACAAACAAGATATCAGTTCCGTACATGCAACAATACTCAACAATGTCCTGAACCAAAAATCATATCCACAAGTGAATAATCCAAGATTTGCCCACTGCTTAGTAGACCTCCTCTGCACTTTTATTGTAGTCATCCAGTAACTAACAATGCCTTCATTTAATGACAATGTAAGTGAAACACAATTAACTTTAACATGTGCGCTGCCATGTATAGGCAATTTCATACGGTACTGATCTTCCTGACTATTCCAGCAATATTATTACTCATCACCCAGTGAAGTTCTGAAGTTAAAAGCTTGCAGAGATATTTATAAATCCTAAAGTGGTGTTATATCCCCACGACTGTCACTTCATGAAAGGCAATTTGACAAAGCTCAGCCTTCCATCACCAAAGAAAACATGTCCCTAACATCTTAACAACTAGGCAAATTTCATGCAAACATAAATTACAATGACTTTTATACATAACTCTGTCACAATTTTTTTGGTGAATGTTATTTATTACTCCTCAGAGTCGTGTCACCCTTGTGGTGTAGGGTATCAGCAGTGGAGATATAACGATATTCCTCACATGCCAGTCTGAACAGAACTTTATATACTTTTTGAACACTGTCAAGGGTGTAGATAGATTAGCTTTAGGATTGAGTCAAAACCAAAGAAACTTAATAAAAATACTATTTGAAAATGGTTTTACTAAACACTCGTTTAGCTTATTTTAGCATTGGTGTGTGAGGATTCTAGCAAAATTTAGACAAAATTTATTTTTCAGTATTAAAAGTGTAAATTTTTGTTTTCATTGGCTACACCCATGAGCACTCTTAATTGAAGTTTCAGTTGAACATTCTGGTATAATTGTTACCAACAAGTAAGGATTGCACAACAAAGAATAAAAGAATGTGCAACTGGAACTTTAATTAGCAATGCTGGAAAAGTAAATAAAGTGCTGTTGCAGAACAGCTTGTGAGGAATTTCATTACATGTCCAATGATGATGCCTCACACCACAAGGGTGAAATGTGAATGGGAAATAATAAGTATCACTCACCAAAATAGTTGTTTTTAGATGGGAGACTTTATAGAATTAATTATACAACAACTGTGGAAAAACAACCTATAACCAGATTAATATTATAGATTACAATATACAGAATGTGTCTTTGATAGCTACACTTTAATTTTTTTGACTAAAAAAAAAGGGTCAATTGGCAGTGATTGGATCGCCGACTGAAGTGAAAAAAATGTAAAACTATGAATATCATATGTGCAACACGTTGATATGTTTCTCGCTTTAAAGAAACAATTAGTCCAAGAAGAATCACTTTCAAGTGGGTTTATTTTTTTTCTTCTTAAATACATCAGACATCATACAAAGATACTATGTACAAATGTAAACAAATGATCCAGAATTATAACTTGCAACACCTTCAAAACTAAAACTCAACTAACTAACTCGCCTTTGCCAATTTTAACAGAAATTTCAAGAATAATTCAAAGAATTCTGACCGAAATTTTTCAAATTGTAACAATATTTTAAAAATTAAACTCAAACTAAAACAATCAGAATTAATATAAAATTACTCACAATCACTATGAAACACACAGAAATGAAAATTAAAGATATTTACACACAAAATTATCTACATCATAAACCAGTCCATTCATCACAAATTGTCCTCTAAACATTGGAACTTACATCAATACTTAGAATTACAAATTTTTAATCAATGTTTCATCCATAGTACTATCCTTGAACATATCTTATATATTATTTCTATAAGGTGTTTTTTTTGTCACAAGCCATTATCTCCCTTCATACTTAACCAAAATTAATCAATGAGGCGTCATTTTAAAGCTTATAGCTCCCACTTTAGCCACATCACATTTTAAGAAAGGATCTTTTTTTTTTTTTTTTTTTTTTTTTTTTTTGTTTTGCAATTCGACCCTTAAAGGGCAAAAATGTCAATATTTCTAAAATGCGTTTTTGTGTGTTATAAATCATTTATCTCTCTGGATACCTATATGAAATCATTTTAACAATTAAGATCTCTGCTTTGGTGGCATCATATATTAAGACAGGAATTTTTGGGAATTTTACCCTTAAAGTGAAAAAGTATTAATATTTCCGCAACACGTTTTTGTGTCACGAGCCATTAATCTCCCTTTAAATCTAATCGATACAGATAAATGAGGTATCATATTGAAGATTAAGGTCTCCACTGCGGTAAAATTGCATTTTAAGAAAGGAATTTTTTGTAATTCGACTCTTAAAGGGCAAAAATGTAAACATTTCTAAAATGCGTTTTTGTGTCTCGAGCTATTTATCTCCCTGGATATCTAACCGAAATTGATAAATGAGGTAGAATTATGAAGAGTAATGTCTCAGCTTTGGTGACATTATATATTAAGAAATAATGTTTTTGGAATTCAGCACTTAAAGGGGAAAGTTATCAATGGTTCTAGAACACATTTTTGTGTTACGAGTCATTTATCTCCCTTCATATCTAACTGATATAGATAAATGAGGTTTCAAATTAAAATGTCTCAAGCGTGGTCACATTATATTTTAAAACAGGGATTTTTTGTAATTCATCCCTTAAAGGTAAAAAATGACAATATTTCTAAAATGCGTTTTTTATGTCTCAAGCCATTTACCTCCTTGGATATCTAACCGTAATTGATAAATGAAGTAGGATTATGAATAGTAATGTGTAAGGATTATGAAGAGTAATGTGTAAGCTTTAGTGACATTATATATTAAGAAATATATATATATATATATATAATTCAACTCTTAAAGGAAAAAAATTATCAGTGGTTCTTCAACGCATTTATGTTTCACGAGCGATTTATCTCCATTAATAGGTGACCAAAATAGACAAATGTGGTATCATTCTAAAGATTAAGGTCTCCACTGTGGTCACATCATGTTTTAAGAATGGATTTTTTCTCAATTTAACCCTTAAACGGTAAAAACTCAGTATTTCTAAAATGCGTTATTTGTGGTCATTTATCTCCCTTGGTAATTAAACAAAATTGATAAACGAGGTATCATTTTAAAGAACGAGGTCTTCGTAAGGTCTTCGGTTGGTTCTACCATATTTTAAGACAGGAATTTTCAAAATTTGACCCTTAATGGGCTAAAATATTAATTTTTCTACAATGCAATTTTCATCATGAACCACAAAATTCTCCAAAACCAACCCTTAAAAGCTTTTGCTATGTTTCTGAAAATGTTATATGACGTGTAATAAAAAATTACACTTCCTTTGATCTATGAACCATTTGCTATGGCTTCAGGAATTTTTAAAGTGGTTTATGATGCCTTTCTACATCCAACCAAGCTCGACTTATAAAGTCTTATAAGTCTTCAGCAAAAATTCATAGCTGATAAGGTACATACCTCATTTGACTATACATGGCCTAAAGTAATGTGAAAATGAATGCAACATTTTCTTTCATCAAATTATTTGAACTCGGTTATCTGGAAATATCTATATTACGTTCTCACTTTATATGACTGTTTACTTTAATACTAGACGACCTGTGCGAAAATTTCGCGAATAAAATGCGATGAATAGTGAGGTTGAATATAATGTCACCAAGTTCAGTCATTACTCTTCATACTCCTACTTCATTTATCGATTTTGGTTAGAAATCCAGGGAGATAAATGGCTTGAAACACAAAAAACGTATTTTAGAAATATTGACATTTTTGCACTTTATGGGTCGAATTATGAAAAATTCCTTTCTTAGAACATAATGTTAGCACGGCGGAAACCTTAGTCTTTAATACGGTATGTCATTTATCTATATCGATTAGATATCAAGGGAAACATAAGGCTCGTGACACAAAAATACGTTGTAGAACAATTTATACTTTTTCCCTTTAATAGTTAAATTCCAAACACTTCTTTCTTAAAATATGATGTCAGCAAAGCTGAGACATTATTCCTCACAATCGTACTTGATTTATCGATTTTGGATAGATATCAAGGGAGATAAGTGGCTCGAGACACAAAAAACGCATTTTAGAAAAATTGACTTTTTTGCCTTTTATGGGTCGAATTACGAAAAATTCCTTTCTTAAAATATAATGTTACCATGGCGGAGACCTTATTCTTTAATATGATACCTCATTTATCTATATCGGTTAGATATCGAGGGAGATACATCGCTCGTGACACAAAAATCGGTTATAGACAAATTTATACTTTTTTCCTTTAAGGGTTGAATTCCAAACACATTCTTTCTTAAAATATGATTTCACAAAGCTGATACATTACTCCTTATATTCCTACTTCATTTATCGATTTTGGTTAGATATCCAGGGAGATAAATGGCTCGAGATACAAAAAACGCATTTTAGAAAAATTGACATTTTTGCCTTTTCAGGGTCGAATTACGAAAAATTCCTTTGTTAAAATATAATGTTACCACGGCGGAGACCTTATTCTTTAATATGATACCTCATTTATCTATATCGGTTAGATATCAAGGGAGATAAATTGCCCGTGACACAAAAATCGGTAGTAGAAAAATTTATACTTTTTTCCTTTAAGGGTTGAATTCCAAAAAAATTCTTTCTTAAAATATGATTTCACAAAGCTGAGACATTACTCCTCATAATCCTACCTCATTTATTGATTTTGGTTAGATAACCAGGGAGATAAATGGCTCGAGATACAAAAAACGCATTTTAGAAAAAGTTACATTTTTGCCCTAGAAGGGTCGAATTACGAAAAACTCCTTTCTTAAAATATAATGTTACCATGGCGGAGACCTTATTCTTTAATATGATACCTCATTTATCTATATCGGTTAGATATTAAGGGAGATAAATCGCTCGTGGCACAAAAATGCGTTATAGAAAAATTTATACTTTTTCCCTTTAAGGGTTGAATTCCATTCAAATTCTTTCTTAAAATATGATGTCACAAAGCTGAGACATTACTCCTCATAATGCTACCTCATTTATCGATTTTGGTTAGATATCCAGGGAGATAAATGGCTCGAGATACAAAAAACGCATTTTAGAAAAAGTGACATTTTTGCCCTATAAGGGTCGAATTACGAAAAATTCCTTTCTTAAAATATAATGTTACCATGGCGGAGACCTTATTCTTTAATATAATACCTCATTTATCTATATCGGTTAGATATTAAGGGAGATAAATCGCTCGTGACACAAAAACGCATTGCAAAAATATTGATACTTTTGCCCTTTAAGGGTCGAATTCCGAAAACTTTCTGGCTTAATATATGACGTCACTAAAGCGGAGATCTTAATCTTTAAAACGATACTTCATAAAACGGTTTCAGATAGGTATCCAGGGAGATAACTGACTCGTAACACAGAAAACAGCATTTTAGAAAAATTTACATTTTTGCCCTTTAAGGGTCGAATTCCGAAAACTTTCTTGCTTAAAATACGATTTAACCATAGTTAAGACCATAAGCTTTAAAATGACACCTCATTCATTGATTTCGGTTAAGTATGAAGGAAGATATAGGCTTGTGACAAAAAAATACCTTACAGACATAATATATATGATATTACTTGAATTACTTAAGAAAACTATTTGAACATGATCTGTAATGTTATAGGGTTGAAGTTGATGCTCTACAAACAAATTTTGTCATGAAATTACAAACTTTAGGTTATCTTACACAAAGTCTATTACCATCTGATACTGTCATATCATTTTCTGCATCATCTTAAAAAAAATCAGTCTTTGGCATGTGAACTTTGTTGCTTGACTAATTGAAATGTCAAGCACAAGATCACACCACCATACATCTCCGTGCGTACTACCCCCCTTTCCACCCCTCTAATGGCCCATTCACAGTCAAATTTCTAGGACTTACGATGAGACAATTTTCCTTTGTAGGACTCTTGTTGGGCCATGAAATGGGCTGTAGTACTACATTTAGCACATGTTGGATGCGGTGGACTCCCAAACAACCAACAGGAGACCCTGCATTCCAACAAGCTCTGGCGCTGGATTTTGATTGGAGGAAACACCCTACAATTGTGTGATATGGACACTCGTGTGCCGTGAGACTGTGAACTGGAAAAGACTGCTTGGATACCTTCTAGTAGCATGAATGGGTAAGCACATCCATATTATTTCTACACGGATGTCTTACAAGTTGGATGTGTAATAGGGCGCTTTACTTTATAAGCAAGTTCAAACTTGTAAAGTCATACTTAGGTAATAACACCTTTCAGAGCATTGTTACTTTTATTACAGTATCGTACGAAAGAAAACGGCCATATTTTTATTAGCTAAGTGATGATAGAGTGATTCTCGTACAAAGAGAAAAGAATAAAATATATATACTGCAATGTAAACAAAACATCTGCTACACTTCCACATTAATATTTGAAGATGCAAAAGTGAAGGTAAAATTTCATGTGGAAGTATCGTACTTGGCGATGTTGATGCGGAGCTCCATTACATCCTTACTGTACCACTCTCCCTGCCAGAATCCTACCACTCCATCCAGTGATATTATTACTCATTGGCCTGTGATGTTCTATAATTAAAAGCTTTTCAGAGATATCTATAAATCCCACAGTGATGTTGCAACTGACTTAACAATAATGGTATTAACAAATTCCATATAATGAATACTATCTTTCAGGAAAAATTGACAAATAAATGTAAATTTTGTGCCAGAGCACAACCATTGACTGATTATGTTATAGTAAATGAAAGAACACAAACAATGGTACATGCCACAAGGAGTTTAAGATTTTTCATATGGCAAGCCAACGAGTACTCTGAACAAAATGGAGCAAAAGTAACCCAAAAAGATAGAAGTGAAATATTCCAAACTTTCAAACTTGGTTTTGGACTGAAGACATGGTTAGAGACTATAAGCATTTCAGAAAATCCAAAACATTACAGAATGGAGTAATATAAAAGAATATGTCACCAGAATTAAAGTAAAGGTTTTTCTATGAAACAGTAAGCATGAAAAGGAAAGGTTTTAAAACATGGAATGAGGAAGTAAAATAAGCACAGGAAGAAAAACAAAATACCTTCAGAAATACTAATGAGCTTGAATATAACAGAAGGAGAAACTGCCCATACCAATCTAATAGGACTACAATAATGGACAAAACATAGGAAACAATTCTGGTGTAGTGACAAATTGATGGTAGAACTAAAGCACACAATTACAAGAATAGAAGGACTAGATCACGCAACTTTAGAATAGTTAAATTAATCGTCAAGGGAAGAAATGATCCCAGAAAATTGGTTGAATCTAAACAACTGCACAACTGTTGTAACAAGGATGAGTGCTGCTGAAGTATGCTCTAATGTAAATTGTATGGATAGGACAGATAAATACACCTAACACTCACCAAAGTTGAAGGGAGGAGGGCAGCAGCAACACAAAACAACATACAGATAAAGAATATACAATATTTTGGGTTAAAACCCTTTTTCAAGTTAACAGAAGTAAGTGGCTGGGCTTGCGCAAGACTTGCGTTCGACGCAGCCACTCATAGAATGCAACAGACCATTGGAGGTGGTGGGGGGAACAAACAATAATATAACCACTAGTATAAATCATAAGAAAGATTAAAATGGTTGAAAAAAATAATAGATACAGAAAATATAAATAAATAAAAATATAATTGAAATTTTTTGAAAATATATGAATCTATTGTGCTGGCCAGGGTGTGATGGGTGTATAGGGTGAGGATAGAAGATATTAATGGAAATTAAGGCCTGGGGGATGTCTAGTCTGCAGGATGTGTTGATATGACAATTCCCATGTGCAGAGCTCAGATTGGGAGGTAGTGTCTGGAAGTACTCTAATGGCTCTGCCTGTGAAAAGTTATTAAGGTCGCGGGTGTTGTGTGTAAACTGTTTATTTGTGACCATTGATTCTGATGGACAATGAGTTTGAAGTCAGGCCAATGTAGGAACTTGGACAGTGGAGGCAGATGAGCTTGTATATGAGATGGGTGGCTGTACAAGAGGCATGACATATTATGGCGTAGTTTTCACAAGTAGTAGGGTTGCTGTAGGTAGAGGTAGGTGGATACATACCGCAAGTTTTTCAATGGGGTTTCTTACAGGGAAGGATCCAAACGGTGGTTTAGAAGCATCAGAGGGTTCATCTTTATGTACAAGAATGTTTTTTAGACTAGGTGGTCTGCTGAAGGTGACTCAGGGTGTGGTGGGAAGGATAGTGGGAAGAATGCAGCGCATTTCAGGAAAGAATCTAAGAAAGTCATACCCCAAATGAAGAATTTGGTTTAGCGATTCCAGGTCAGGAAAAAACTGGGTGAGAAAAACAGGGTTCTGGTTGGCTTTATGTTGTTTGTGTCGGTGTGAGGGACATTTCCTGACTCTTGATAGCTGTTTTTGAACTAGTTCTGGAGGATAATTGCGGTTTATGAGTGCCTTTGTTAGGTTGTTGGTGTAAAGAGTAAATGAATCGTGATCAGAGCAGATGCCTTTGCCTCAAATGGCTAGGCAGTATGGGATGGAACGTTTTGTATGGTATGGATGGCAGCTATCAAAATGGAGATATTGTTGTAGGTTAGTGGGTTTTATGTGGACAAAGGTGTGTAAGTGACCATTCTGTACAGAGATGTCTACATCCAGAAAAGTGACATCAGTCTGAGAGTAGGACCAGGTCCCCCACACTGACACAAACAACCTAAAGCCAACCAGAACCCTGTTTTTTCTCACCCAGTTTTTTCCTGGCCTGGAATCGTTAAACCAAGTTTTTTCGGTTAGGGTAAGACTTTCTTAGATTCTTTCCTGAAATGTGCTGCATTCTTCCCACTATCCCTCCTACCTAGTGTTGTAAAAAAAACGGTTTTTTTTTCTGGCTTGAAAAAAAACTATGAAAAAAAACTTTGAAAAAAAACATGTTTTTTTTCTGGAACACGTTTTTTTTCACAACTACTAAATCTCGAATTTGTAAGGCAGTTATCGTTTAAAATGACTATTTTAGAGTTTATTCTAAGTACTTATCTTAGTTTAAAATCTACTATATTTTTCTGGTTCAGTAGGAAAAAAAAATACGAAAATATTGGCAAAATTGACTGAAATTTTCTTTATGAACGGGGATTTCCCGAAAAGACTAGGTTGCGCGAGAAGGAATCCTCATTCCCCATTGTTTGTATTGATACTTGCTATTTGAAATAGTGCTGCCAACCCTTTTTATAACTTATTGGGCTTTCCTTATATTCGTATACTTGTTAACTCTCAGAGTATAGTGGAACTGACTCATTAAATTGTCAGTAAGGGAGCGTGCATAAGCCACATAGCTCCATTTTGGCCTCCTGTGAACACCCCCCCCCCCCCCCCCCCCCGCTCACGTAGCTATCTTTCGTTTTGATTCCAGAAGACATTTTGTACTGTTTTCTCTTGTCAGACTATTGTAAATTACATACGGATATAATTAACTGAGGTAAATAAATACTCACATGCTGTTGTGAGTTCAGTTCCTCATTTTAACTGTGAAAAATGTTACGAAAGGAAAGTTACGAGGCCTGGCTCAGAACCCCCCCCCCCCCCCCCCTCCGCTCTCCCCAGCGTAGCCTTCCAGCTAATCCCTCTTCCCTCTGGACCGAGTCACTTAGTTTGTGCACGGTCCCTAATTATGAATCGTTTCTTTGCAACCGTTCGTGTAAACAAACGATTGAAAAGAAGTAAAGCTCCTATTTTGTATAATAATAGTTTTTAATTGAAACTTAAAAGACCGTAATACAGAACTATCGGCGCAGTCTTTATGCACAGTGTGTACTTTGCTCACAATTTAAAATTGCAATCTCAAAATCTTTTGCGTACAATACAAGGACAACCAGTAAAAGAAAATTTAACTATTTCTGAAGTTATGGATCTAGAGGAGACAGAAAATTCCGACACCGATCGAACTAGTGTTGGTAGTGCTGATACTAGTGAATATGGTACTGACATAGAGGATGAATAAAATTATGTTACCTATATATATACACTTATGAATCATTATGTGAGACATTATATGATTCAGTAAGACTTAAAACACACTTGTAAAATGGAAGTTCCTAAAATAAAACTATAATTTCTCAAATATATTGTTTTCTGAAAAAAAACAAAATTTAGAAAAAAAACACGGGTGCTAGGTTTTTTTTCATGTTTTTTTTCACAAAGCTGAAAAAAAACATTTTGTTTTTTTTCAGTTTGCAACACTACTCCTACCACACCCCGAGTCACCTTCAGCAGACCGCTTAATCTAAAAAACATTCTTGTACATAAAGATGAACCCTCTGATGCTCCTAAATCACCGTTTTGATCCTTCCTTTGAAAGAGACCCCGTTGCACAACTTGCGGTATGCATCCATCTACCACTAGCTATAGCAACCCTACTACTGGTGAAATCTACCCCTTAATAGGTCATTCCACTTGTACAACCACCCATCTCACATACCAGCTCACCTGCCTCCACTGTCCAAGTTTCTACATTGGCCTGACCTCAAACTCATTATCCATCAGAATGAATGGGCACAGACAAACTGTTTACTCCAAAAACCTCCCTGTTGCTCACCATGCCAGTACTCACAACACCCGCGACCTTAATAACTGCTTCACAGTCAGAGCCATTAGAGTACTTCCAGACACTACCTCCCACCTCCGACGGTCTATTTCATTCTATGAGTGGATGCATCAAACGCAAGTCTTGCGCAAGCCCAGCCACTTACTTCTGTTAACTAAAGGATTTCAACCCAAAATATTGTATTTTATTTGTTTGTGTGTTGTTTTGTGTTGCTGCTGCCCTCCTCCCTTCAACATTGATGAGTGTTGGGTGTATATTATCTGTCCTTTCCATACAAATATTGCCTCGCGGCATTTTTTTCCTTCCATTGTTACTTTTAATGTAAATTGTGGTAAATAGCAACTACATAATTTGTTTTTAAGGAAGGAGTATATATACAAGCATAAACAAGTACAGAGGAATAACTATGTTGTGTGCACAATATAAAATATACGCCAGAATAATAGACGTTATACTAAGACCAACACAGGAAGCCAAACTATCAGAATTTCAGAATGGTTTTAGACTAAGTTAGTTTTGCTTGGGCAATATATCTATTCTAAACAGAATAAAAGAGAAGAGGAGGGAATATAATCTACCAACAGAATTTGTTTACTTTAAAGTTTTTACAAAATAGAAACAAAATGGCTAATTACTAGCTTATTTAGACTCCTGAACATGGATTACAAAGAGTGCCTCATGAATTACAGGTATATTCATACCATACGTAACAGAAAAAGCCCTTTGAGTTACTTAAATCACATTACAATTGACTTAACAGTGTTTATAGAATTACAGCACCACAAGGTTTCATTTGAAAATATTTCTGTGTATTTTACTGTTTATTGCCTCTAAAATTCGTTCTAAAGCTTTTAAATTATTCTGTTACTGTTTTTTAGGCAAGATAAATGACAAAGGAATGGGAAAATGATTCATGAATCACCAAAGTTGATAGCTGTGATGAGTGAAAAACATATTTGACGAACATAAACATATACAATATTGTGGTTTTCACCTTATTGTTTTATCTTAGTTTAAAAAAATTCCATCAAATATTAGCAATTAGAATATTGATACACAATAATTAAATAATGTTTGGTTTACAAGTTGTGGCTTCGTGCATGTTCGAGAATATTCCAGGGGTTTTATAAACAGCTGCTTCTGGCATGCAAGGGGTCGTTCAGGTGGTTAACTGGTGCCACCAGTTAGTACAAGTCAGTCAGTCAAAGTTCTTCATTGTGTAATTAATCCTTTAACTATTCCACCTTGCTGCTACCCATTTTAAGAAGTCTTTAATTAATTTACCCTTTGTTAAATACTTTGGAGATGAAAGTTGATCAACACAGGTCAACTAATTAATAAATAGAAATTTACAACAATTACCATATCATTTCATAGCTAAGTGAATCTGTCATACTTAATTACAGCAGTTTCAAGTTTGAGGAAGCATCAAGACTCAAGAAGCTTTTGGTGGAAGCATAAATCATCTGGCAAGCGATCTTCAATGAAGGTAGTGAGCAATAGCCAAAGCTCCTAAGCCCTGAGGCAGGACAGGACTTTATCAATCAACTATTCTGTGTCCTGGTTTCAATTGTAGGGTGGAATTAATTAAACCAGCTATACATAATTGACTTCAGCATTTCACAGTGACTGATTCAGCATCAGTGTCTTGTAGTGTTAAAAGAAATTAATGCAATCATTCAAATCAAAGAGTATTGCAAAACAACAAATGGCAGCGATAAATAAAAATAGAAGATACATAAAATTGGAAGAAGAAAGAGGTGTCACTTTAAGAAACTGGTTAAGAGAAACAAGAAGATACAAGTTTATTAGACCAGAGAGGATATCAGGATCAACTAATTAACAAAGAAGATTGAAGCAGATTCCCAGTCTACTCCTTTCGGGGGAGAATAAGTTGACAGAAATAAACTGCAGTAAACAACAAAACAAAGAGTCAGTGAACATGTGAAGAAAGTTTTGCGATAAAGTGTAGAATCAGTTATTAGTTAATGAAAATGGGTTATCTAAAGAAATTGAGAATTAAATATCACATTAATTTCCATGTAATTATGTTTTTTCTACTCAGCAATTTTTCGAAAGATTAGTTATATTAATCATTCAGCCAAAATTATTGAATCTAAGATCAATATTGATGCTATGAATCCAATACAAAGCTTTGCTTACTATGTGGGTGAAGAGAACTCATCTAGATTTGAATTTCTAATTATAGATGTTGACTTGTGTATTAAAGGTTGTAATTTAGATGTAGAATCAGAATGTAATTTGGTGAAAAACCAATGGAAACAGATATTTGAGAAGTGGATAGACACAGTAAAAATGCTAGAATTTTTTGTGAGAATATTTCCGATAAATTGGAATTGGTAGATAAGCTTGTTAAGAGAAGAACTGATTTAAATGATAACCTCGATACAGTGATCCAAACTAGTAGGATGCTAATAACCAGGATAAATGTACGGAAAAGTGAGATAAGATCAATACACAAACTAAAACCACATTTGTTTAAGTTTAGACAAGAAATCAGAAAATTTGCAGATGTTATGTGTACAGAGTCATTAGATGCAGAATTTTAAAATTATGGAGGGCTAAGTTATGATTGTGAAAGAGCTTTTGAGGACATTATAGAAAAAAAAAATTAATTTAAAAAGGACGCTCATTAAATAGTTAATAAAAGAAGTTGATTTACAGCATGGTGTAACAATATTTGTGTACCAAAAGTTGACAAAGTAGTAATGAAGTAAATAATGGATGTAAAATTATTTTAATGATTATGATATAATCTGTATGGTATTGAAAATGGTTTTAATAGTTACAGTGTGTCAGTAAATAACAAATATCATGAGTCAAATGTTTTTCAAATAAGTAATCATGCTTGTGTAATTGAAACAGCTAAATTTTATTGGTAACAAGAGTTGTCTCTTGAGTAATAAAGAGTCTGTAAATGTGATGAAACAGATAATATAAATGGTGATATATTGGAAAAGGAGATAATAAGTTGTATTGATGATTTAGTAATTAGTGAAAAAGTAAAACAAACAGATAACATTTCACCAATTTCAGTGAATATGAATAACTAGCTTCTAGCCCGTCAAAAATGACGGTTTGAACGCCATATTCTGGCAGTTCATTTTATTATTATTATTATTATTTTGCAGTTGGTTAATTATACGGGATTGTTATTAGATAATGCTAGTGGCCTTGATTTGATAATGTTCTACACAGCAATACAGTAGTAACTTCTACTGAATTAATGAGGGCGGATGTATAAAACCAATAAAATGAAAAATAAATTAGGAATCCAGAAACTTTTGCTATCCATTTAATATCAGTTTTATTCCTAGTCCAGGCACACTTCAGCACGATAGGTACGAACTACGTTCACCCGCATTTATTAATACCTTCAGTAACTTGGCGCATATGAAAGCAGTTTAATTGGTTTGTAAAACTCATTTCAAAGTGAATTACGCTGTAATCAAATGTGTCGGTGGGCTTTCTGGTCAACCCAACCACAACCCTCCATTAATATTGCTTTCGAAAATCATAACTTCTACTACTCTCAAATGCTGTAGTCAATCGCAAGACATATTGTTTTTAAGCAGTGATTCCGTTGTAATACAGCCTGTAGACTACCATTATTTTCAAGCAGAAATTAGGTTGTAATACATTCTGGACGGGCATAATACAGTTGAATGTACTACGGAAAATATTTCTAGTGGATTCTTGCAGTTTACCACACCAATTCCTGGCAGAATCGCGATCTCCGGTAATACCGATTTATTTACATTATTTTACTTTAAATGACGGGAAGTAAACTTCCTCTGAGTTTTTAATAAACTTCATCGTTTCTTATCTCCTGACAAAAAAAAAAAAATAAAAAAATAAAATTGTAGGCTGTGTTTTAACCTAGTACTCATTATTGATACAGGTAATATAACGTACACATACATACATTACATGAATTTTTGCTTCTGGTTGTCGTAGATAAATAAAAAGCAATATGTAAATTTAAACGAACGTACTAATTGTAACTTTGTGACACATAATTGCCTCGCATTAATTTTTTTCCCTGCTCTCCGTATTTCTAATATCTCTGCTCACTGCTATTTTGCGGCAATAATATCGTTGTTGCATTTCGAGTGTCATATCGCTTATACTGTAAGTCAGAGACAATAGTCATATCCTTGACTGTTTAAATCATGGTTTAAATCTAATCAAAAGTTTGTATTAAATCTCATTTAATAGTTAACAAATGTATCAAAAACTAATGGTATCATATATAATGGTAGTAAGAATTTATTCTGGAAAAGCTTATAAGGAGAAATCAATTAGTCATTTTTAATGATATCGTTTGTTATATGAATACGTTACTCTGGTTAGATTATCAGAGTATTTGGTTAGGATTTTGCATAAATAAATGTAGACTATAATTTCGAAAACGGATAACTGTTATTTATTTGACCAATACATCATTATGTTTCTCCAAGTTTTAAATACACTTCACAGTTTCTTACCATCTGCCGAAAAAATCTTAGGTTATGGTTTAACCTAGGGCTTATAACTGACACAGATAAAATAGCGTAAATATTGAATCCCTTCTCCTTACATGAATTTTGGCGTATAACTGATACAAATAATATAACATAAACATCGAACACCATTCGTCTTACACGACTTTCTGCATCTAACTGTAGTAAATAAACAAAATCCAAAATGAAGGAATGCAATATGGTGGTTGATGATTGGCCGTTCGTTAGCCAATAGGAGAACCAGCTATAGACGACGCACGCAGACCACACGTTAGCTTTTTATATAGTAGGATGAAGATGATAGCCAAGTGTTTAGTATTCATAATGTTAATGATGGAAACTTGGTTATTAGTGGTGAAGTAGAAGGGACATAAGTTTATCAAGGGACACAATAGTTAATGATTTTGGGAGTTCATGTGTTGTAGCGTGTAAAGATTCAAGTATAGATGTTTGTGTTGGTTAATGATTGTACCTATGAAAGAACTCTACATATTATGATTATTATACATAATTTTTATGTAAATGTTAGTAAAAAGTTGGATAGTAACTTTACTGCTGAAAGTGTAATATTTGAAACTATTAGTGATATTTTAACTGCTGAAGTAGACCTGATCTCAAATGTGACTGCAAGTCAATTGCAGAAGAATACAAAGACATTAACTGTAACAAAATGACATAAATCTGTTGCAGATATTTCAAAGGCATTGAAGTAGGAAAGTGCCTTGTCCTAACTAACAATAAGAAAATGTCTATTTGCAGTACGTAAGATGAGTGTATAACAAGTGTTGAGCATTATACTCACAAAGCTAGTGCTTTGACCATGCAAGCTGTTACAATCAGCTGTGTAGGTCACATGATTGGCCAGCTGGTAACTGAACCCAAAGCAAAGAGGGGTATGTACACAACCTCCTTGCCAAATGGCCCAGTCCTACATACATGAATACGGTTTTTAAACTAAATATTCGAAAGTTTGCTCATTTTTTTTTTTTAAATGTATGTTTGTCCTTCTGCCTCCATATGTGGTGATGGGTTATTTTCTGTATCCTTCCTTATATTCATTGCCTAATGAAACTTTTATTGTCATCATTATCTCTTGTTAATTACTACATGATCAATCATTCAAGTTTCAAAGCAGTAAGAAAATTACAGGTCCAAAGAAGCCGGAGACAACCTACCAAATGTTACCTACTTTTGATTTCCTGATAATAATGTGTGGTTTCTGTTTAACTTTTTCACCTTGATACCACAAAATGATGCTGTAGTAAGTGACAAGTTACCAACTATCCACAATTCCTTCAATTTTGTAGGTCATTTTACTACCACATTCATGAGTAAACTCTTCATCTTTAAAATCATTTTTTGAAATTTAATATTACTAGATGTTACCAAAAATAATGAGAGAAAGGAATGGCTATACAGAATAGGCAACATACACAAGGTAACGGGGTTATATGACATACACCAATCCATTCCAAGATCGTGCAACACATAGGAGCTGTACACAAAGGATGACAAACAAATAGACAATGGTTGCTCACCTAGTCAACAAGTAAATTAAAAAAATGAAGAACAAGAAAGTTTTATCACACTTAAATGCTATTGTTAGATGAAGGAAGTACAGAGTAACTTACCTTTTCATCAAGAAGATTATTTTCCATTTTTTCCACTTTACCTAAAGCTTGCTTTAATTGTGAAGACAATATGGTATTTTCTGTATTTTTCATTCCCAGTTGTGCTGACAGCTCCTTCACTTCCTGTTCCAAGCGATCTCTAATCCTCTGTTCTTTGGATGCTTCTGAGGCCTGGGCCTTTTGCAATTTTTAAGGTGAAAAAAAATATAGTTTAAAAACAACACAATAGAATCTATATATATATATATAATTATAATATTTTGTTTGTTTTTGTTTTATGTAAATTTTAAAACATGCAATCATTAAGCCTAGTACACATTGGAATTCTTTGTCACAATTCATTGTTGTACTACCCAGATGTTGCCCTGTGACAAAGAGTTGTGTTAACACTGCCAGCAGCATCCGGAATCAGTCTCAAGACAATTTTTTTGGTATGAAGATGTCTGAAAATATTGCAGTTGTGGAAGTATCAGTAACACTTCTTTCTACCGTTGGAAAAAAAAAGGATTCATAAGAAAAAAGAATGTATTTGGTGGTCATGTCAGTTATTTAAAAAGGAAAATATTTATGTCTATAATCTGTTGGACATTTAAAGATGGTATCAGTTTCAGAAATTTTGTGAAGAGGACTAATTTTTAATGTCTTCAAAATGGCAACGCACTGGATTTCTAAATGAGAACAACATGTTTCTACTGATTCTGATCATGGTCTCCGGTTCAAATAACTGTCTTGGAAGGGATTTTCAAATGCCCTTAACCTGATCTCCACCTCTGGCATAGCTTGCTGTGTAATGTGAAGTATGCCAGAATGTGATTCGTATTCTGTGTTAAGCTGTAGGAAATCTAATGTGCACCTTCAAATTTTTTAAGCAAGTGGTATCACATTTTGTACAAGATTTGTGTGAGGCCTTCATAATAGTTTTTTTTTTTTAAATTAAAATACTTTCATGTATGAAAAAATTTATGTATTTAGCAAACATTATATAGTACAAGTAAAATATATACTGAAAAAAAGAATCTAGCATCCATAACCATTAATTTCCAGAAAAGTTTGTAAAACAGAACTGCATGAAATACTGGTAACTACAATCCAGATTATCAAATTTTGGCAAACAAACTGTACATTCTAAGGTGCAAATACTGTCAGAATGTAGTGTTGCAGAGCTAGATATCGCGAGGTTGTAGGGTTTTGCAGAGGGAGTCTGAGGCAGTCAACAGAAACAGCAAAGCATTTTTTCAGTGAAATTCCATTCTCTGAAACTACATTTTTATGTTCTAAAAATGACTGGTTGCTGTATTTTTTACAACCCATATTTGACATCACAGTCGCGGAAGTTCCACCAATCCATCATGGATAAAATATTATTTTTATGTTCCCTTCCAAACTGTCCCTTCAATGCATGAATCATCTTTTCTATTTTAGCCACTTAAACTTTAATTTTTTAGCTAGCTCTTTGTTACAATTTTTATTCCCAGATAACGAAAAGGACAACGAGGGACTTGCAGATTTTTCTATTATTTTTTATGAATTTACTGAAACATTACAAAAATTACATGGTTAAAGTTTCATAATAGTTGGAGACCACCTCTGAGGTACACATAATGATGGGTGACTTTTAATGATTTAAATTAAAGAAGAGAGCAAAACAGCGCATGCATTAGCTATGCACGACCCCTACCACTTTGAACGCACACAGTTTGAAAGTTTTCGAGGAACTGAATTGGACGCCGTGAGTTAGTAACACATCTGTGGCAAACAAGATTCAATATTCAATGTCACAGACACTTCTGGGATGCAGAGCTGCAACAATGAGTCAAGACAAAGAATCAGTGGCGGCCGAAGTGATTTGATCAGGTAGTGACAACAATAAAATGTTTCGATGGTTTACTGGCTATTGAAGTGAAAAGTGCCTGGAAAAAACAGCTCAGAACGACATAAAGATTTGTAACCTGTGAAAGTCTTTATCTGCAATTACTGTCGGTTTAAAGAAAAGATATCGAAATAAATGAAAGAAAAATGTTTTGAAATTGACCAAACATTTAGTGATTTGCCAAAAACCGACAAGTTGTTCTACAAGCGGTGCTGTATTATCCAATAGGTAGGACTAGACACTACTAGGCAGTAGCCTGGAGCCCCTGAGTTTTGAAGACCCCCTGAAGTTCACTTTTTTTCACTAAATAAAAATAATAAAAAGATAATCATCCAAAATAAAACAATAAAAGTAATATGAAAGGCATGAAAGTTATTATATTTTGTTTCATTGTAGTGTACGATAAAAAGATTAAGTTTCAAAATATCATAAATTGTAAAATTCGTTTGTTAACAATAAAAATATGATAAATTCTATTAATTATCTATAAAACCTTTTTCTTTGTAGCCTACTTATAAAATACAGATAATTATTTTCAAAATTTTTAGAGTGCCTAGGGCCTCATACTTTCTTATCCGGCACTGCCTTTGATGACCACGACGACAATGAAATACATTTCACTTCAGAATCTTTTCCTCTTACGTGCATTCATAAACTCACGTAATTCTCCTTCTGAGAATCTACATATGCCTGCTCGCATTGACAAATTGTCCAAGCCAGCGTATCCAAACTTTTTTCGTCCCTAGGAGTAGTAAAATTTCAAAAAGAATGCTGCAGGCCTCTAACTCACAAGAGCTATTCCCCCCCCCCCCTTTTTGTTCCAGCCGAGGATTACGCAGCTTCGATTCCTCTTCTGAGTTTTCTTTTTCCGTCGCCAGTTACCTCCACAATTTTTCCTCTGAATAGTTCCGTCTTTAATGTCTTCCACCCTGGGCCTAATTTTATTTTCCATATTGTTATTATTAACATCTCGGACATTATAACATAATAAATCTAAAACCATGTTTTGAATTCCTATGAAAACGCAGATATAAAACTTTATGTGAACTATCAAAAGTTAATTAAATGTTAATCAGACCAAACCAGATAAATAATGTTACTACAGTCTGGACTACAGTATACCACCAGCCTATATGCATAATCTAAAATACCTCTTTTATTTTTGTTTACTTCACTATTCGCTTTAACAATCATACCACCTACCGCAGTTCCTCATAGCCATTTAAAATTCTTAGTAAACCGTCATTTACTTAATCTCTAGACGAACCGCGCTCTTTCTGGTGCCATATGGTTGCCAGGTCATTGAAATATTCAAAGTTTAAAAAAAAAATTGGGCATACGAATATGGTCTCAAAGTTTATGATGATATGCCTGTGGAACTCCTAAACTGTGTTCGCGGACCACCAGTAACCAGTGAACCACAGGTTGAGAAGCAGATGCTGCGCTCTACCGGCAGTGTTACTAACTTTATCGAGCTGTGTGTGACAGAACAAAGTTGTCTCCATTCGCCACTAACAAAGCGAACCCCAACCCCCGAATATTTCCACGAAAATGCTACAGCGCATGCGCGATTGGTGACACACTGCCAGTGTCTCCACAACAGCGAAATACTTCACTGATGTGGTCAACAGATGGAGTTCAATGTTTTCCTTGCTGTCATAAGTTAACGTAGAGTACAGAATGCCGCATTTATAAATATTTATTTTTCTTTCACTACATTTATTTTTTAATTTATTTATTCTTGATTGGAGGTGGTGACAAGTCACACTGTCACTACGCCTAGAGCCGCCACTGCAAAGAATCCCAATGTATACTAGGCTTCAGATATAATACTACAAATGTTGCTTCATAGGACATTCCCTGATGTATTTTAACCTGATTATAAGTTTGATTTGGTGTTTAATAAACATCATAGAATGAATAATACTTTTAGTAGGAAACAATATAATAGTATGAAAAAAAGCACCAGAATACCAAATTCTAGCGATAACCAAATTTACTGGTACAGCATTAATGTAATGTGGATAATAGAAATGCAACAGAAAAAAGTGATTAATTACTAAAAAATCCAAGGAAGACTTTTACCAAAGTTGTTTACATGAAACTGGTCATTTTTATGGAGACACGTGATGTGTTGTGATCAAAATCATTCAGTTATTGTCCATACAATATATACAGAATTCTATGGTAAACCTAACGAACTAAGGAAAAAGGAAGTTGTTTCTTTCTTTCCTTTATTATTTATGGCAAGAACTAAGCATCACACATTCTTAAGAGTAAACATGTTGTGTTTTTATAATTCTCACCCGACCCTTACATTACTTGAACAAAGTCACCCTGCTGAACTGAGATCAACCGTTCAATGGGACCCTGAATTGATTTGAAATAAGCCCCTCTAGCAATTTTCAAGCCATACTATGTAGACTGATTGAAAATGTGAAGCTTCGGTCACATCTGTCCTGGTTTCAAAGTCACAACTATTAATATTTATTTAAATAACTTAAGTAGACTGGCAATTGAAAAATTTAGTAGGATAAGATTTTGTTCGAGAACCTATAATTTTCATAAACACCAGGTGCACTGTATACTTATATTTTCAACACACTGAAGGCTATATCGAGATTCAAAATGCAGACTTCACTATTTTGTCCAAGAGTTCAGAACTTGCACTCCATCTGCAGCTTCTTTATGAATAATTGAGATGCCACAGTGATATACTGTAACATGGTGATTTGTGTGAGGGCAAATGGGTATTGGTGCTAGAAGATGTTGAGGACAGGATAGCTTCAGGTGACAAGCAGAATAAGGAATTAATTAGTGGATGAAATTTTAAAGAAAAGGAATGTCAGCCAAAAGAAGATGCAGAACTATCATTTGGAATAATGAATACTATGATTGTTATAAAATTTAAAAAAAGGGAGTCCTTGTGTACTTAGGTCATGTTCCACAGAAATGGGGGGTGGAGGGGGAGGGTGGGGGGTGGGTAGAGGACGTAACAAAGGCTAACAGTAAGATAATAATAATAAACCTGTTGGGTCCAAGGTTGGAAAAGTTTCAAAGGTCCCAGTTTATAAAAAAATGGGCTAGGACAGTAAGGGTTAGGACAATAAAACCTTAATAAACGCCTGTGTAATTCATCTTAGCAGCAGTCCAGGTAAATATATACTAACCACACAAAAGACAAAGTCCAAGTAGCTACTTGTCAATGCAATTCTTCGAAATGTAGCAGATGGATGCTAAGATTCTGGCACTTTTTGCTTGCAATATGTGATAACTATGTACATGAAAGAAGAATAAATTGCTGATGCAAAATAAATACGGGATATCTACTGGTTAGCAGAGTGTATGTTCTAGAAACAGGGATGAAATAAGATACAAAAAAATTCTATCATCAGCTGCAAGAAGAGCTGATCAAACTTTATAAAATCAAGATTATTGTGATAAGTAGGGATCAGAATCCAAGAGTAGTAATAACTAGATTTCTCAGTAAACAACTAATAAATTAAGACAGTTTGCAATGTGTATTAAATAAAAAATAATGAGTACCTTTTTTGGTATGACAAATGTACATAAACATAGATAAAAATCAAGAACATACAAATACCTTAAAATGTGTATGAAGATTGTTATAGTTTCAAATTCCAACAGAAATGTTTAGGCAAAACGTTTTCAGACAAAGAAACCTAAATCAAACTATGGTGGTAAAAAATTATCATTTCGAAGTTACATATTTCATTGAAGATAACAAAACAGATCACACTAGCTAAAAATTAGCAATTAAAAAAATTGTGAGACCTGAATTGATGTTTAGAAATGAATTATCAGTAATAATTGCCAGAAACCGATAACAAAAAGTTTTATTTTGACAGGGGCTAGAGTGAGTACCTTACTGAGGGAAGAGTTATTAACAATGTTACATGGAAAACATAAATCAAACCTTCCACAGAGCTGTAACTTAATAAAAATGTATTATAACTTACAACAGATCAAACACAAAATGCCTGTGAGAGAAACAAAATATTACAAAATTTATGCTATTTATATTAAATAGGGAATATGCTTGTATTAGTTTTATATTTTAAATCAATTATTTACCCTGTTATATACCCATAAAAAATTTGATTTTAATGAAAATATTAAAATTTAACATTAAAAAAAAATTTCAGCCCAGTTCCGATCATTTAAACACTGTCAGATTGGCGTGCTGCACTGTGACATCTTTGTACATGGCTATATTTGCATATTGCATATTGTGAATTGTTATATCTCAAAATTTTATAGCTAATTTCGATATGGATGGAGGTTGAAAATCATGTTATGAATGCTGTATTGTACCTATGTGCAAAAAAAAAAAAAAGAAAAAAAAAAAAGAATAATACATAATAATTCATTACCTATTCAAACTCTAATCATAACTTAGTTTACAAAACTTTAATAGGTATATTTTTCAAACCATTTCTTATTTAAGCTTAATCCAAAGCAACTACAAACCTTTTAAAGACATCAAAGGAGACCATCTGAAATTTTAAAAATGATTTTTAATTTCCTAAATATTAAATACGAGGACACCAAAGTTCTGAGAAACACATCTTACTTTTGGGTCTGTGTATACAAGGAAGCCATTGAGATCCGGCTATGGAGTAACCTCATAAACAAAGATAACGGGTTCCAACAAAGCCAAGCTTGGAACCCAGCACTGAAGCGGCTCCGCAAATACCAGAGGCAAGGCACAGTGCACAACAGAGGTGGCATACAGACTGACGGTCACTGTTCGACACATTGGAGCACACAACCCCCACCACCGCTACTGGAGTGCCACGGCGGGAGTGGAGGGGAAGGGTCAGAGGGTGTAAATAACGACACCGCCCGACCAGACCATCAGACACATCCTGGACTGCACTCCTCACACTGGCCAGCAGACACACCCTGAAGATTATAGCATGTTATGCTGTTGAAAATTCATTCATCCATGATCAATTGATCAGGCCGCATGCCCGAGAGATCTTCAAGCATCAGATTCGCCGGGAAAACCTACGATTACATATCTCCTAAATATATTTTGAAGGGTATATGTCTACTCAAACTATTGACTTTAAGAGGGCACATTATTTAATGACTGAACTGGCTGATAATGATATGTATGTGGTACCATCATTTCTTCAAATGCACCTACCAAAAAAATCCAAATGTCTTTTAATTACAAAATTTGGCATATATTACCCAGAGTCAGCGTGATGTAGGTGGTAAGTGGTAAGGTGTCCGCTCCCAATTTTTTTTTTTTTTTTTTTTTTTTTTTAGATCTTCACAGTATGAGATATTTCTATTTATTTTCATCTGCAGAAATTGTTGAGTATGAGTTTTTTTAAATTTTATTTTAACTTTAAAACAAATCTCATTACTTCTAACAGGTACAACAAATGCAATTTCGGCCAATGACTTCTTAATATGCCTCGGCAATAGCCGTTGGAATTTGGTTAAGAGGCAAATCTGTTTTTGTCACGTATGTTATTTTGTTTTGAACCATTTACACCCAACCACTTCCAGGAATTAAACATGTTGATCGATCTTCTAGATGTTATGTATTACGTTTAAAATAATTTTTGACGACATACAAGTATAGAAAAAAACAAAATGAAATAAAATAAAAACTAATACCTATTTCAATTGAAAAAACACAAAACAATAAACTTATTAACAAAACATGAAAAAATTATGTTAGAATGTGCATATTTGCAGTGAAGTCCTCATGTGTGTACCTCTGGATTGTGTTGTGAAAACAGAATCCAGTGGTATACTCGTGAGGACTTCATTTAAAATCAACGATTTTCTGGAAAAAATGCTTTGCTGCTACTTTATTAGGTTATTAGCTGCAAAGATTGTCAAAAACAACAGGCTAAATGATTTGTTCTGGGAAGCCATTTCTTTGAAATTGATTAACTTAGTAAAATTGTTATAAAACAATGCGTAGTGTAATTCCTTGTGTCTTACCTGTAACAAAAGCAATCAGTTGTCACTCTGCTCCGGGGTGCATTTAAACATTATCATGAACTCTGCTAATATACCAGACCTATATGTCAGTGTCTGTTACTCTGGTGCGTCCCTTGATTCACATTAGATGTATCTAATAATTCAAATATCTAACACTTAACTACCTTGCAGCTTTCACTACTCCGACGTCAGCGTCTGCAGAATCTGATTTGATGCAAAATACGTTTCTATCATGAAAACATCGTTTTTTTGGCAGACTATTTTACAAAATTGCTTCCATTCACTTTTTATTGTATGAATATTCTTGCAAGAATGCAATATTTTACCAATTATGCTGTTAAATTACGATAAAACTTAAACACAATCACAACATTACAAAAACGCCCAGCAACTACGCCTTCGTTTACAATGTGGACGTGTACTTAGACATCACGATTTGATTTGACAAAAAAATGTTGAATTTCTGCAAAGTTACATTTCCCTTGATTTTGGTTAGTTAA
Organism: Vandiemenella viatica; assembly: GCA_031002005.1. NCBI lineage: Eukaryota > Metazoa > Arthropoda > Insecta > Orthoptera > Morabidae > Vandiemenella > Vandiemenella viatica. Next base: position 355,579,221 of record CM061920.1, read on the forward strand.
AATGAACAAATAAAAAGTGAATAAACAGGAAAAGTGTAGTGGTAATTCTACCGTAATAAAGCTTCCAAATAAAAATACTTAACGAATATTTGAATTTCATGCATATTTCCTATTACTTAGCTAATTGGGATAAAAAGTATCCTACAGATTAAATAATTACTTGAGCTATTACAATGTGATTTGCTCATTAGTCTTTTATCTAACATGTGGTCATGGACAGGAAGACTTGGCCATTCTATTAACAGCATCCTTTGTTTCTCTTGCAGGCAAAGTGCACACACTGTAGTAAGTTATTCTACACAGAAACTGTTGTTCACTTTCAATAAATTGATTTTTCAATGTAAATTTTTTGGAATTTTTGCCTCTCTGCACATGCATCACACAAAAATTCATGAATGGATTTCAATGAAACTACATATGGTTTTGTATGTCTGTGGTTGCATCATATGAAAGCTAATTAATGGATTTCAATGAAACTTAGACACTGTACTAGCTTTTGTGATGTATTAACATACAAGAGGTTTTGTATTTGACAATTTACACAATTCATACAAAAAGTGGTCAAAACCATAAATTGTGAAAATTTTCTGTGACTGTGCATGCACCACACGAAAATTAAGGAACAGATTTTGCACTGTGATAGCTTATGTCACTGGTTAAAATATGGGATACTTTTCATTCAGATAAAATTTTATAGTTTCCACAGAAATCAATGGCAGGCTTTTAATGAAAGATTCCACAGTTATAGTTTATATACCACACGCATTAATAAAATCCCACAATAATCATCATAACCTTTGTGTAAATGAATGAAAAAGTAGCTTATATGTATATATAGTTCTTTAACTCTAATATACAACTGCCAACTGGGGGGGGACATTGATCTTTTATATAAGTTGAGGTTACATACAAATAATGCAAACTATAATACACCGATTTTCTGAAAAAATTAGGGTTTTTTATCATGGTTTATATACATACAAATAAATCAGTTTGTCCCTGCATGTGTCAGAGTGGATCACTTTAAATATTATTTACAGAGAGGGCTTGTATACAATACTGAAGGGTGCATGTGGACGAAACAAAGTAGTGGCAGTTTTAATGAGTGATGGAAACAAGTGAAGTGCACCAATGCCTTTAAAACATTTAAATACAATTTAAACTCAGAAGCAAAGAAGAGAAACCAAAATAGAGGAGAAAAAACTGGCTGCTTTTTCCTTCCTAGTCAACATTTCTTTGACTGTGAACTAACAGCAAAAATCTCAAATTTCATAAGAACAATATTTTGGAATGGATATCACAGTCATGTGATGAGTATTGAGATGTTGGTGAAGGTGGCAGCTGGGAGTATATTACAAGTATATTGTAAGGGAAGGGTCTAGGGGATTCTCTTCTTTAATGTGGAAGTTGGTACTTACTAATCAGAGGCTAATTGAGGTTTTATGCTCCGATGAAGCAAATTTTGGGAGAAGTGCAAAGGTATTCATTTCCCAGATGGGATTGTAAGAAATCAGTCTTGTTGTAGCATACAACAAATGGATTAAAAACCTGGGAATGACAAGAACTAGCCAGTTATTGATTAGCAAGTTTGTGATGGTTGTTGAGATGACCTGATTAGGAAATAGCACAAGTAAATCTTTCTAAAATTCCTTTAATTGAGCCCTTTTTTTCTGTAATATATCTTTGTTAACTTGTCAGGGATTCAACAAAACAAATAAATTTTCAGAAACATAATTTTCAAAAGGTCAGTAACTGGACATATAAGCAATATCTGTTACTACACTTAGTGGTAATTAAATATGCCAAAGTGATCATAATTATATGGTTTTAAAAAAAGTTGATTACCTTGTTAATAGAGTTATTACTCTGGAAATTAAAGCGATGTGTTTGTACATCCCTTGACCTTCCATTTAGTTTATGAATTTAGTTCTAAGAATGGTAATTATAACCATGTTGCTGACACAGCAATGGATTTAAAAAAGAATTAAAATATCTGAATTTATAACAAGAATAAAGTTGTAATCAAAGATTAATATGGCTTGAATAAATAGTTTACATTTTATAATTTTAATATTCTGAAACCCAGAAACAAATCAATTTTACTGCTAACTTAAGAGATGAGTGGAACTTGATCAATCTGAATTTCTTGCAAGTAAGTGGCTATTTATACCCATTGACAGAGGCAAAAAATTTAAGAAAGATTAAAAGGATTCCAAAAGAATTTGCTGCCTCTCTGAAGTTGCTGCTCATGGCTAGTGCCCCAGTTTGCCCTCCCTCCCTCCTAAATCTGGCACTGTTTATATGTATAATCACAGCTAAAATTAAATAAATCTTTAGAGAACAAATATGTTTCACTTTTTTACAATTCAGTTTCATAAACTGGGACAAGAACAATTACAAATTGTCTAAAATTAAATTTCAGTTATGACTTAGCTTCAGAAATTGATCCTCATACCTCTATTTCTTGTGTTAACTCATTGATGCGCAGATCAGCTGCTGAATTTTTTCTTTCTAAATCTTCTTGGTAGGCCTGGGCATTTGACAGTCTTTCCCGTAGGTTAACAATTTCATTCATTAATCGTTCTCTTTCTTTCATCAGACCCTCTTTATTTTTAGCTGAAGGTCCAAACCTATAACAATATTACCTTCCATAACTTCTGATGTAACATGATTACTGGCTTGGATATGCCAAGCTGACAACATACTATAACAAATTTGGGGTTGGGAACTTGTAAATGGCAAAAGCTGTTTCCCTACTCTCACTGGAAATACTAGACAATGGAGAGCCAGTCCATATGAGACTGTTAATTAAAATGTTCTTTTACTAACAGAATATAGACCTATGCAGTTTCCAGCAAGAAATTACATTAAATGAGCTGGTAGTAAAAATTCCACCAGGTTTTCACCTTCTGTAAAATCAAAAATTCTCCATCATTTACTGAAATTTATCAGTATCATGGAAGGAAACTTTTATTTCCAATTGGAAATAATGGTGTTGATGTAGCTTCAAATGGTCTCTCAAAATTGAGTCACATTCGGGAGGACGCCGGTTCGAATCCCAGTCCGAGCATCCAGATTTGAGTTTTCCATGGTTTCCCCAAATCACTCCAGGCGAATGCCGAGATGCATCCTTCAAAAAGGCCATGGCCTAATTCCTTCCCGTTCCTTGTACCCAGTCCCATCCCACCTCTAATGATGTTGATAAGGTGTAAAGCCATAAGTAAAAAAAAAAGAAAAAAATCAAAATTGAGATGGCGAGATAGCAATGAAAAGCACAGCATCACGTGTTTGTGGCTGAGTCAGGACATTTTTCACGTAGGAGCAAGTGGATATGTCCAGTGCTTGCAGTCCAGTTGTCATCACCAATGAACAACACAGTGCAAGGTCCACCCACCTTATTCATCAAAACTGTGGGATGCAGTTTTGCTGCCACATTTCAATGCGAGGACAGAAGACAGGTCACAGTCACCTGTCCTACAGGGAAATGACTTAACCCATCCAATTACCATTCATGGCATGTTGACCAAAGCATCTGAGATTTTTTTAGCTCACTATTAAATTTTTCTAGCAATTTAATTACAAACCCCAGTTATTAGCAAATTCCAACATCCATAATAATGTTACAATTTATATAATTGAATAGTAAACTAACTAACAATAACAACCTAACAAAATTTACATTACAACCTGTACTTATTAATGAGTGAACAAAAACTTATTTTATTTCTGAAAATGGTAATTTATGTTTCATGTATTTTGAAACAAAATGGGTCAAAGTCCATGTTCACAGTTAAAATGTAAATCTCATTTCCACATCAAAGCCATTTCTGATAATTTGTTTTACCTTGATGCTAGTTGATTAATTCCTACATTCAGAAAATGAATAAAAAAGTGCCACCGTAGAAGCAAAATAAAACAGACTGTTCTGGCTCCGAGGATTCAAAATACAAGTCAACAGAGATGTCTTTCTTGGTATTAGTAGCACATCAAAAAAGTTAAAGACAAGGATTAAATAACACTGAAAGCAATTTACTTTTTTCCAATTCACCATAATTATTGAGTGGACACAGCAACTGGGGAACTTAATAGTTTATTTCAGGCTATGTTTTTCTATAATTTTAACAGTACAAAGAATAATTTGATGTTATACAGCAATTTTTGTACATAAAAATTATTTCATTTAGAAACACATAAAGAGAAGTGATCCCATGGATGAAATATGAGTCACAAAGCTATAGAAAAATTTTGATAATATATTATTTTGTATCTTCATATTTTACTCATGACTTGATTTACTATTTCCATTAATTCAACTAACAGTTAACATTGCATGCTCACCTCTTTCATTTTCACAAGTTTCTCAACAATTAACTAAGTGCTGTGTTCCCTATCAGTGTAAACTATTGGAACACAAACAATGGTATAATCGTTGTGACATAACTATTTTGAATCAACACCAAGAAAAACTAAGTGCTGTTATTGGATGTACAGTGTCAAAGAAATCCTTTCAAGTACTGGCATCATAGAAGCAACATTTTAGAAGCTGAGTCACCTTGATTATGTGTACCAAACTTATGAAATGACACCGGTTATTAGACTGTAGCCCATATTCCTGTATTTAAAAGGGATCAAGAGTAATTTTAGTATCTTTCATAAATAATTTCTTGAATTTAAAGAAAAATATATTTTACTTTCAACCATTTGATTTAAGACATTGTGGGAGTTGTTTCAGAATAACTCAAATACTTCTAGGGTATGACAGAGTAGCACGATGGTTGGTGATACTTGCATCAGTAGTGCATCTTGTAAGGAGTTTAGCCCCCTGCAATTTTTTTTTATTTTTAGATATCAATTTTTATATCGTATTGTATTATACACTGAAGAGCCAAAGAAACTGGTATAGGCATGCGTAGAGATATGTAAACACTCAGAGTACGGTGCTGCAGTCGGCAAAACCTATATAAGACAACAGGTGTCTGGCACAGGAGTTAAGATCGGTTACTGCTGCTACAATGGCAGATTATCATGATTTAAGTGAGTTTGAAAGTGGTGTTATAGTCGGCGCATGAGAGATGGGACACAGCATCTCAAAGGTAGCCATGAAGTGGGGATTTTCCCGTACAACCATTTCACGAGTGCACCGTGAATATCGGGAATCCGGTAAAACATCAAATCTCTGACATCGCTGTGGCCGGAAAAAGATTCTGGAAGAACAGGACCAATGATGACTGAAGAGAATTGTTCAACATGACAGAAGTGCAACACTTCCATAAACTGCTGCGGATTTCAATGCTGGGCCATCAACAAGTGTCAGCGTGTGAACCATTCATCGATATGGGCTTTTGGGCCAAAGGCACACATGTGTACCCTTGCTGAGTGCACGACACAAAGCTTTATGCCTTGCCTGGGCCCGTAAACACCAACATTGGACTGTTGATTGGAAACATGTTGCCTGGTCTGACGAGTCTCATTTCCAATTGTATCGAGTGGATGGATGTGTACGGGTATGGACACAACCTCATGAATTCATGGACCTGCATGTCAGCAGGGAACTGTTCTAGCTGGTGGAGGATATGTAATGGTGTGTGGCATGTGCAGTTGGAGTGACATGGGACCCCTGATACATTTAGATACGACTCTGACAGGCAACACGTACGTATGTACGCATGCTGGTTGATCACCTGCATCCATTCATGTCCGTTGTGCATTCCGACAGACTAGGGGAATTCCAGCAGGACAGTGTGACACCCCACACATCCAGAATTGTTACAAAGTGGCTCCAGGAACACTCTTCTGAGTTTAAACACCTCCGCTGGCCACCAAACTCCATGAACATTACTAAGCATATCTGGTATGCTTTGCAATGTGCCGTTCAGAAGAGATCTCCACCCCCTTGTACTCTTATGGATTTATGGGCAACCCTGCAGGATGCATGGTGTCAATTCCCTCCAGTACTACTTCAGATATTAGTGTAGCCCATGCCAAGTCATGTTGCGGCACTTATGCATGCTCGCGGGGGCCCTACACGATATTAGGCAGGTGTACCAGTTTCTTAGTACCGTCCCCGTCTCTAAAGACCTCGATGTTAAAAAGAGACGTAAAGCAGTTAAAAAAAAAAAAATGTATTAGTACCAGCCATTCTCTAATTCAATTTCTGATTGACTGATTCCACAATAGAGGAAGATGCACCTTGGCCAAGTAGTCTGAAGGTTGAAGTGACAGCATATACACATATTGTAAGCCATTAATTGTTCTGTAAGCTAATAACTGTTATAATGAGTTTTTATGGGGCATTGGTTTAATTGATGGATTAATTGATACGTTACAATTAAACACAGATGCACTATAACTTTCTATTTCAAGCTACTGTAATGTCTACAGTCAAACTCATAAAGCTGAAACACATATACTAAATCAATTACTTACTGTAGGAACAATCAGATTTCAACATGACTTGATAACTGTTCTCAGTTCAGCACTAAAATACACATTTAGAAAGAATAGTTCACAGTCACCAGACTGATAAAATACCTCCCTGTTAAATGTAAAGAGAATTTGGAAAGATATAGTGGTTATTAACAGTTGGAATTCTAAATATGGTCACATAAGGTGTTCAATTATAGTTTATTTACTCCCCTTATGTTACCCAAAACTGGGACTGCAACCAGTCAAAAATTAAATGTAGGTTCATCACCAAAGATTACTAGACCTTCGATGAAAGTGAATCTAAAGATAGTAGCCACAAAGGACCAGCTTAAAACTGATCACACGTATTACTTATTTATGACATTACATAGTACTCTTGTTGTTCACTGTTCTTCACAATGTTAACCAAGGTTTAATCCAACCAATATCTGCCAAAATAGATCATTATTGCTTGAGATGCAATACTCCAGAACTTTCTAAATGTGCGAGTAAGCAGTGTATACTAGTGGGACTCACCACTCGACCTGAGTGCTCACTCCTACAATTTTTTTAAAAATCATCTCTACTTCCAGCTACTTCTAAAACAGAAGTCCCATCTCTACTGCACACTAACTTCACTAATATCTTCTCAACTTCCTTAAATTAGCTTGACATATTTTATAAAATAATCCTAATCATAATTGTTCATTCAAAAATTAATGACATTAATTGTTTTTATACCCTAAGCCTGTTGTGGCATAATACTCATCCTCTATCTGTTTGGAAACCAATGGATTTGATAAAGTTCTGAGCTTGTTATAAATAAAACTTCTTTGTTTTTCACAAAAAAATATCTTGACACATAAAATATCTCGAAATACATAAAATACCTAACGGTGTAATACACAGGCACAAAATTACAACACAAATATGCTTCAGTCAGCTACCCAGCTCTCTAAGCACATCACTTCATCATTAGACTAAAAATACTTATACTGAGTGCATAAACAACACATCCCAATTTTAGCCCCTTCAATATATTGCCAAAATAAAAAAAAATAATTGTTCTTATTACTTATATTCTTCAGGCAAGAGCAGAACCTTCAAATTCTCTTATGAAAGTCCTCTATCAAAACGTTGAATATAAGACATAAACAAAAATAACATCATAAGTTAAAATAATAATAATAATAATAAAAACTGTACTGACACCATGGTTTGGGCACAAGTACATTGTTGCATATGTGAGCATGGTGCAAGAAGTTTGTAGCGTAATAACAAAATGTGCATTGGGGTTATGCAACATTCGCATTAACTTGATTGTGTTGCCTGTGTAACTGATACCTAAGATGCTATAGTTCTTTAAACTGGCCACCAAGCTATTAGTTTACCCTGTAATAGGTAACAAGTCATACATAAACAAAAGAAAGTCACTGTAGTTACTAATTGGAATATATTCTGAAAGTTTTATGAAGTTAACACTGGTATCAGATTACAATGTTGAAAACATTTAAGGCAATATCGAACTTCGAAATTAAATATGAAGCTGCAGATTATCCTCCAAGGCACAACACTGTTAGGAAGCATCCACTCTGGCAAACATACTTATATTTGCATCCCAAAGTTCAGAGTCAGCTTAGTGATAGTTTTAACTACTGTTACTAATGACTGCTTAGACCATTGAAAAAAAGTTCTTTCATTGAGTTTAGCTTAAAGTGAATGAGAAAGTCCATAAACTTGTTCCAAGGCAAGATAGTTAAACTTTCAGTATTTACATTTTGAATTTTAGCTCGCAACGCGATTGCCTCTCAAGACTGCTTTGCTTCAAAACTTTCTAGACTGCCCGTCCAAGGGGACGCTGGTTGGCTTTTTATAGCCTTGCTTAATCTATTGCTGAATTTCCATAGGAAAATGATAAATTCTCGCAGGGAAACACAATTCTCTGGTGAATTACTAAAATCCCCTATTCTTGTGGTACACTAATTTCACTCAGAATTTATTGAAATTTTAATATTTCCTAGTTTAATTTATTCCCAATCTTTTCGGTCATGACAAATTTTCCCGTAAATATTCTCGTTTAAGGGCTATTAATTTCTAAAAGTCACACATGGTGATGGCATCACATGTCGACACTAGAACTTCGTTTTTCTTACTTTAAATTTCAAGTTACCTTTGACCTGTTATATTATTGTTATTAAATGAATTTTTCTGTCTTATTTAAGACTACTTTTATCTCTCTAGCTATTTTATATAAAAAGTTCGAATTCTTTATTTTTTCAATATCTCCTTAAGAAATTTCAAAAGCTTACAAAATTTACCTTAAAATGATCGTAATTCTCTGCTTTCTTAGTGGAAATAAATGCAACAAAATTCATTATGACTGAAAAACAACCTTATTTGAATCTTATGTCTTTTACAAAACTGGTTTAGAAACAATGTGAAAAGGGCTTTACTGTTAAGAAAATGGTTATAAAAGTTCTTTTCTGTTCAACTATATGAGATCTGTCCCCTTCTAAATGGTTTAAGTAAGATAAAGGACATATAACAAGGTTATGTTCTCAAATGAAAAGTGCTTTACTATTGAAAATGATTTTAAAAGTTATTTGCTATATACATTATATGTACCATAATAGGCCACCTCCTGAATGGTTTAGGTAAGATAATAAATAAATAACAGTAGTTGGTCCTCGCATCACTCCCTAAAAAATAAAGACAATTGGGCAAGCTGATAATTCACATGACAATGTTTACAAACTGCCCAAAACTGATGTATGAAAATAATCAGCAGATCTTGGATTGTCTTATAGTTTGGAGTTGTGAAAAGGTAACAGTTATTGCCACAACAAAAACAGAAAAGTTTGACTCACATCAGGAAAATTAAAATACAATCAATTCTTGGTAAGAAATACAGCTTGGGAAACAAAAATGGGAATATTTTTCAATATATGGAGGATGCAGCAGACCAATGCAGTACTCAAACTTCAATTTTGGCATACTTATAAGATTTAAGTGACACCAAAGTGTACTTTCCCTTAACGCTCCTACTACTGGGGTGCTGCAAAAATATGAATTATCACTAGGGATACTTGCGACTATTAACGGGCCCTCATATAAAAATTTAATTTTCGGTATTTCATTCTTTATACTTGACAATTTCAAATGTTAGCTGCAGTACCATATCACCTATTGCATGTGACTATTATATACAGACTCCTCTTCTGCTATCATTAGTCTCCTATCACGTAGTGTTAAATCAAAATCCGTAAAATTTGTTTGAGACACTGTAGTGTAGTTTTTCATAATAGCAATTTATTTTGCACTTGGCTTTATTTGTTAGTGTGCTAAATGTGAAGTACTTATTTTAACTAGCATATTTACAGTCAATAATGTTATATTTAATAATTTTGTGGGAAAAACTCAATACACTGTGATGAAGGATTTTGTTGTGGTTATGTGTGGGATGGGACTAAGGCATCTTGTTAATACATGTCCAAGCAGTTGGGAGTCTTGAGAAGGAGGTCTTTTGTAATTAAGAATTTACCTCTGTTTTAAATAAACAGCAAAAAAAATATGGGTATGACAAGAGAAAAAATATTAATGAGGATTTTACATCATTTACTTTGGTACTAAACTTAGTTCAGTATTATACTATATATATTGTGGACAATCAGTATATGTAGATCAAGTGTTTAAGTGGAAACTATATAAGATTTAAGAAAAAGTAAGAGAAATTTTTACACGACAATTTGTTTTACTTCACTGTGTAAGGGAACACATAAACTATAGGTTTTCTTTAGCTACATAAGAATATAATTTGTCTATGCAAGAGCTATGAAGAAGTGTGTGAAAATAGTGGAAGTCACACAGAAGTGTCACTTTTTAACCAGCTGGGCAGATGTTTGGCCACCCTAGCAGAGGTCGCGGCAGTGCGACTCTTGGCCCTAAGGAAGACAATTCAAAAATATCTGGCACTCATACAAAGACTCTACTTGTTTTTTTAAAATTAAAGAAAGTCCAAAAACTACCGAAGGCCTTCCTTTGTTGTTCTATGGGCAAACTTGAGTTAAGAACTTCTGAGATATTAAAAGAGCATACACCACAAGTAGAATGACCATTACAGTACAAGGATGAGTTTGAGGGGCAAACTGCAGAGATCACCATCTACATCTATACTCTACAATTCACAAAATTGTGGGTGGCAGAGGTTGCTGAGCTTCAAAGCTAAACTCTCTGTTGTGCATTCCAATTCCGAATAGAACAAGGGAAATAAGAATTCATATCAGAATTAGTGTGGCACCTTATTTTTCTAATCTTATCTTTCCTGTCATTCTGACTCAAATAGGTTGGTGGATGAAGTATTTCACTAAACTTTTAATTGAAACTGGGAGTACGCATGTTTACCAATAAGATTAAACGAAACGTGCGTTGTCTATCTACCAGAGACTCCCAGCCCAGTCTACTAATCAGTTATGTGACGCTTTTGTAAGGACTGTAGCAAGCAGTCACAAATCGAGAGGCTCTTCTCTGTACTTTCTTTATACTGTCAATCAACCCCTTATGAAATGGATCCCAAATGGCAAAACAGTAGTCCAAATGTTGATGCACAAGAGATTTGTGAGCTGTCTCCTTTGTTTGTTCATTACAATTTTTCAAGACTCGACCTAGGAATCGCAGCCTAGAATTGGCTTTACTTACTAACGAAATAATGTGTAAGTCCCATTTCACATTCCTTTGTACTGTTACTCCCAAATATTTCACAGAATCAACCATATCAATAACAGAACTATTTACCTCATATTTCTGAACAATCGGATTCTTTTTGTTAGTTATGCTCATTGTCCTGCACTTTTACAATTTAGTGTAAGTTGCCATTTAGCACACCATGCCAAAATAACATCCAGATCTAGCTGAATTTCTAAGCAATCGGCCGAATCCCTTACTTCCCTATAAATAACCATGTAATCAGCAAACAATCTAAAAATGCTTTTCATTTTGTCTCCGAGATCGTTTATAAAAATTAAGAAAAGAAGTGGTTCTATTACACTTCCTTGAAATACACCTGATATAACATCTAGATTAGAAGAAATTTCTCCTTCAACGACGACATACTGTGAGCGACCAGTTGGAAATCGTTTATCCATTCACAAAGCTGATCCGATATACCGTACACTCGAAGCTTCACTAAAAGGGGGTTGTGCGGCACAGAGTCAAAGGCTTTCTGAAAATCTAAAAAAAATTGCATCTACTTGTGAACCTGCATCAATAACTTTCATACATCATGTGTAAATAGGGCCAGCTGTGTTTCACATGATCTTTTCTTCCGAAATCCGTGTTGATTTGTTGTAAGCAATTATTTTCATCTAGAAAATTCATAATGTTCGAGCATATAATATGCTCCATAACTCTGCTACAAACAGATGTTATAGATATGGTACAGTAGTTTCTAGGATCACCTTTCTTAAAAATCGGAATTACTTGCGCGATTTTCCAGTCGGAAGGTACTTTTCACTCTTCTAAGGATTTAGTCAATATATCAGACAGCAATGGTCTGATTTCTGGAGAGTACTCTGAAAATACCCTTACTGGAATTCCATCCAGGCCCGGTGCTTTTCCCCACTTCAGGAGCTCTAACTGCTTTATAATACCTGCAGTATCTATTTGTAATGATTCCATCACCAACTCGACATGACGTGGGAAAATGGAATGCTATCCTTATTTTCATTATTAAATGAATTTATGAATACCGTATTTAGTAAGTTAGCTTTATCGCGGCTTTCGGAACCTTTACGAATTAGTGCTGGAATATTATTGTCGGTACAACAGACTTTTCACACATATGACCAAAATTTATTTAGGTTTTCTTGAGACTTTTAGAGTAGAGAGTTGGAATGAAATCGTTGAAGACCTCACACATCACATTCTTAACATGTCCTCTTAACTCAGCTAAGGTTTCTAAATCGCTATGACACCCCTTTCTCCTTGAGCATGCATGTATCCTCCTTTGGTTATGAGTAATCTTTTGACTTCGCGTGTTGTACCATGGTGTATCATTCTACCCCTTTATTGTCCGCTTCGGTATGTGTATTTCCATACCTTCCCTGACTATACGTATAAATCGATGCACATGTCTTCAACGGTGTCCCTTGTTAAATTGAAGTTATGGTAATTATTCCTCAGGTAGGTTTTAAAACATTCCTTTGAGGCCTTACTGAATCTGTATACAATCCTTTTTCCCTTTTCGCTTGGTCATTAATGTAGTCACAATTACCGCTTATTCCTGTGGTCGTTGAAATGTCGGTGAATAATTCTGGCCTGTTGGTAACCAGCAGATCTAAAATGTTTTCGCTACGTTATGACACCGCGTAGGTTCATTAACTAGCTGCTCGAGGATTTCTGAGAACAATCGAGAATTACTTCAGAAGCTGCCTTATCTGCTACCATTAATGTGAACGTAATTACCAGTCGATATAAGGCAGATTGAAGTCGCCTCCTAGAATCATAGCATGATCCTGAAAACGGCTAGCTACTACTTACATTATTTCTTAACTCCTCGATGATAGCTATGTCGAATCGGGTGGACGGTAGAAGGCCTATGATGAGTTTTGACCCAGCAACATTGAGTTTAATCCATATGATTTCACAGATTCGTATCGACGTCTATTTCATTACATGGGAGAATTTACTCACAGCTATAAATACCCCACCTCCATGAGAATGTAATATATCTTTATGAAAAACGATCATGGTATCTTTAAAAGTTTGGCGGAATTTATTTCTGGTTTTAGCCAATTTTCCGTACTGATAATGATATACTTCTGTGCTACAAATAACGCTTTCAAGTTCAGTTGTTTGTTATAAATGCTTCTACAGTGAATTACAAGAACTTTTAACTGTTGAGATTCTTTTACATTCCTCCTACAGTCTGGTGTTGCATCTGATTGGGTTGCCTGTAACTGTATTTCATGTTTCGGGACTTCCTCCCTCAGCGTAAAACACCACCCACTGCATTCCACATGGCCCTGCCACCTGTGTAGCCAATTCATGTGTGTAGTGTAACCTGACCTATTCAGGGGAACCCTACATGACTCAACATAATGGTGAAGATTGAGAAATCTGCAGTCAATATCATCATTGAAACGTTGTAGTCTTTGGTTCAGCTCCTCAATATGGCTCTGAACCAGAGGTCCACGAACAAATCTGTCTACGATGCTACAGATGGTTAGCTCTGCCGATATCTCGTTGCCACTGGCCACAGAGTTCACCCTTTCAGCCAGCCGCTGGAAGAAAGAGAGGATAACCTCCCACCCAAAGCGACAAGCATTATTGGTGCCACAACCTCTGACAATACATCATACCAGTTGGACAGTCGAACAAGTTCAGTGTCTTGGCCTTTAAGCCTGTCTGACCGCCCCCATGTGCGGCTTCGAAGTATAGAAGCCATACGCCAGTCACCAACAGGCAACCGCGGCACAGCCTCCAACTCTTCAGCCCTGGTTGCAGGTACAACAGTTGATATGGGAGAATCTGTGAGAGGCATGGCTACATCCGGTTCCCCAATATCAGATCTGCTGCAACCTTTTTTGGCAGCTTCCAGCTGTGTAACTTTCACAAACACATCTGCAAGCTGTGCACGCAGATCAGCCACCTCAGCTCGCGTCTGCACAAAGCAATCACTATCCCTAGACATACTGCTTTTGAAAAACTCAAAAAGGAACAAACTCGAACTAGCCTGTACTTCCTACAAACAATAAAAACTCAGAGATAACACTAACTAAATCTACACACCACTAAAGATAAAATATAAAACAAAAATATGCTACTGTCCTCAGTGACTGCTCAACTGTTACTAACCTCTACTTCCTACAAAAAAGTAAACACTCAGAGATTACACTAACCAAATCTAAACACCACTAAAGATAAAATATAAAATGAAAATACGCTACAGTCCTCAGTGACTGCTCAACTGTTACTAACTATGGGAGGGACAGTGCCTATATGGGCATGGAAAGCAAGAATATGAGGAGGTATTGGGAACACAAGGCTGGGGGAAGCAGGAACAAAGAAGGGAAAATGCAATTGGTCTTCTGCAACATAAATGGGTTAGTGACAAAAAAATCCTTAAAAAAGAGAGGAGAGAGGTAGGAAGTGAGTGTCACAGGCTAACCTGGTACAACAGTGAATGGGTGTACAGTGGGCTACATGATATTTAATGGTGAATTATGAATACTGCTGACGTAAAGGGGAGAAGATAGTGATTAACAGAAAAGAGATAAAAAAAAGCAGGATAGGAAATTGAAGATACAGAAACTGAAGGAGAAGGAGGAAAAATGAAGTGCTACAGAATCATAAGGAGCTAGCCATAGGAGAAATAAGAAGTGACAAAGATTTAAAAAGATGCTGGCTGTAACTGCAAAAGAAGAAAGACTAGCAGCATAATAAGATGGAAACAGATATTATGGTGAAATGGTGTAATAAAATAAGGATTTGAACTGAAAAAGACGTGTTTAGAAAATGGTTCAAGCAGAAGCAAATATTGCAATCTTTGACTTCTTTTACAGTTTCTTCCTTAGACTGTTTATTTCATACTTATCTGTACACTTCAATTTCAACACTCTTCAATAGCAACACATTCCAAAAGTTCAGAATTTCATTCAGTCTGGTATTTTACATGTACAAGCTACATTACCATAAAGTGGTTTGCACCATATATACTGTATATAGTTTTAGAAGGTTCTTTCTGATTTCCAGATTAATATTTATCTACATATATACTCTGCAATTCACAAATATTGTGGGTGGCAGAGGGTGCTAAGCACCAATCCTAATTCTACGCATTCCAATCCTGAAGAGAACGAGGAAAGGAAGAATACTTAAAAGCATCAGTATGGCATCTTATTTCTCTAATCTTATCCCTCTGTTATTGTGACCTAAATAGGTTGGCGGAAGAAGTATTTCATTGCACACGTTAATTAAGGAATTTCGCATATTTTCCAATAAATTTAAATGAAAACAATGTTGTCTGTCTGCCAAACAATCCTAGCCCAATCTATGTATCAATTCTGTGACACTTTCGTAAGGAGTGTAACTAACAGTCACAAATAGAGTGGCTCTTTTGTACTTTCTCTAATGTCTCAATCAATCCCTTGTGATACAGATCCCAAACTCTACAACAGTAATTCAAATGCAGACACAATAGTGTTTTGTATGCCATTTCCTTTTTATGAGCATTACAACCTATGAATTATAACCTAGAATTAGCTTTGCCTACAATGGAAGTTATGTGCAAGTCCCATTTTGATGTTGCTTTGTACTATTACGCCCAGATACTTCAGGGAATAAACCAGGTCAACAACTGAATTGTTAAATTTGTACTCATAAACAAACAGAGTCTTTTTGTTACTTATTTGCATTGCCTTGCACTTTTTGCAGTTAAGTATAAACTCCCATTTATGTCACCATTCCGAAATAACATCCAGATCGCGCTGAATTTCTATGCAATCGTCATAAGTGCATCAGTGGCAAACAACTGCAACCTGCAATTAACGTTGTCACTGAGATCATTCATAAAAATTAGGAAAAGAAGTGGTCCTATTACATTTCCTTGAGGAAATATTTTTATTTTTCAAGAAGGCGCTTTTTACTAGTGCTATACTTCTATTAAAACCATTTGTACTGGGACTATCAGTTGTAATTTTACTTCCTAAGTAACAGAAATGACTTACTGCTTCTGTTACATTCGATTCTACTTTTCTGTGTCATCGGGCTGGTGGCATACTTCGAAGTAGTCCCCATTTGACTCAAGTATACACTGCCTTTACACTTTTGGAAGCAGTCCTGCAACTCATCTCCGTTAGAAAATTCAACGTATTAGTTTCAAATGTTTCTCTGTCACTGAATCAGAGTTCTTTGAGTGGCATTTTTAATCTTGGGAACAGCCAAAAGTCATAGGAAGCTACATCAGGGCTGTATGGAGGCTGACTGAGCTGTACCAATTTGCAATTTGTCAAGTATTGCTGTATGAGGCTTAATGCCTGCTCTGACGTGTTATTGTGATGAAGAAGTCAGTCAGCTTGATCAAAGCTGATGCCATTTTTTCAAATTGTGTCACACAATCTCTTCATAATTTTAAGATAATATTCTTTGTTGATGGTATGACCTTAGAGCATATTGTGGTTGCACAACACCCTCATAATAATAATAATAAAAATAATCAGCAATGACTTGACATTGCTCTGACTTTGGCACACTTTTTTAAGTTGTGGCTCTGATGACAGCTTCCACTGTGAAGACTGTCATTTTGTTTCAGGATTACAACCATAAACCCACAATTCATCACCAATTATAAGCTTTTTAAGCAGATTCATGTTATTGACCAATTAAAAACTGTTCTGAGTAATTTCACGGCGAAGATTTTTCTGCTCCACCGTTAGCAATTTTGGAATGAATTTCGTACAGATTTTTCAGTTAAAATCTTCAAAACACTAATTTTCAATACTCCAAGATCACATTCTAGTTCTGCTCAGTCAATCGATGATCTTCATTAATCACAAGTAGCACACATTAGATACCATATGAAGTTATTGTTGTCGAAGGCTGCCCAAAGCATGGGTTACTATCAACAGATGTGCGCACATTTTTGAACCACTTATACCACTCTTTTATTTGTGTTTTGCTCATACACTTATTCCCAAATCCTGTCATCATCATTTCGATGGTCCCTATACAACTCTTTTCAAGTTGCAAGTTGATGCAAATTCGTTTTTTTCATTTTTGACAATAGCAAAAACACTTTGTAAACAAATGCATGCTGCATGTGAACTAAGGCATCCTGGTGACAACTGCAGCATTTAGTTAGTTTGTGAATCTTTACTGTTGATATTAATATGGCATACAGTGCTAAAATTGGCTGGAGATATGAAGGAAGGTCGGATAATTTTGGGATAGACTTTGCACTTTACGCTAATCTTATATATTTTCATTGCCTAAAATTATTTTTATTATTTTCTTCTCTCTCTCCCTCTCTCTCTCTCATACACATACACACATGCCAACTTTCACCTGTAACTGGTTTTTTTTATTTTGAAATGGGTTATGAGATGAAGACATTGTCTTCAGAGTTATCCACTTGTATAAGTTTGACCTACTTATTTACAATAAACACATCATCAAGAATATCATAAATCCCATGAGAAATCCTTTGGGTCATGACTTAGAAATGATAAAATGACGGCTCATATGATGATTTGAAGTCACAAAAAAGGACCATATAGTGGAAGAAAGTGTTTGTAAATCAGACTTTTTTAAAAAAAATTGTTATTTTTTTAAAATAACAATAGGCTTTAAGTATATCTCTTGTGGCAGGAACTTATAATTTTTTGCTGTACAATTCTAACAATATCATAACTAAGTGTGGTCTACATGATGTAAGACCCAAGGCTGATACCGGGGCTGTAGTATAGCCTTAGTGCCTCAACTAACCGTTTATGTTGACTCAAAGTTCTGCCGAAAATTTATGAAATAATTTTGATTTGACCATGTAGCCGGATAAACTCAACGTAAATGCTTGAGGTCGCCACAATATTTGTTAAACCACAAATAGAGAAACGGTAGCAAGCTATCTACTGAAGCACACAAGTTCACCTCTAGAAAATCCAAAGTTTTATTTTTCAAAGTCACAATTTCAAATATGCATTTTACAGTTGAGCAGGCAAATCGAACACACTTTTCCAAAAGGTTGCATGTTGTGGAGAGAAATTTAAACCGACTGACCCCTTTAGTGAATTTATAAGTTCACGTTATAAGTTAACCTCGCGTGCCATACACCAAAGTTTCAACATGGCTGACTCGGTAGCTTCACCTTCAACCGATTTCCTCCTGCCCCGACACAAGACTGACACAGGCTCCCTCACATAATGCTCCCGGAACAAGAAAGACAAAACAAGATGGTGGCGGGGTCTTTTTATAGGAACCATTAGAATCAGTGATGTAAGCAACTGTATCAAATCTTTTTGCTTCCGCGTAGCTAAAAGTGTGTGTAATTTATTTGACGATCCAGACTATTAAAAATGTTTAAACTTTGACAGTGTCTAGACTTATCTACTGGAAGTCCAACAGCAGTTTAGTGAGAAATTTAGAGTAATTAGTTTTAAAGTTTTATTTAATTCCGTGTAGTGATACAAAGCTCTAAAGCAGGGGATTAACCCAAACGTTTGAATTTTTACAGCGACAATCAACGACAATCTATTTTCGAAAAACTTAATTACCAGACAAATGCTTAAACTTTTTATGGAAACCAATATATATACGAAATCGTCTCAATTAGGGCTATCTACTGATGTAATTTTTAAATTAATATCTCTTTTAATTAAAAAGCTTATTATTTTCTCTTAATTAAAATCACTAATTAGAATTTACCAGATTATTTAATTTTACTGCCAAAATATTGGGGACAGTGCTGACTATAGCTGGTGATAAAAGGTCAGCTGTAGCTTTACTCAATTTAAAGATATTACAAATCTTAGAATTTTTACTTTTATGATCGCGTGTTTCAAAACCTGAACATAGCGGAATATCTCCTAAAATAAACATTTCTCAATATGATAAATGCACTTTAAAATGATTTTTATGACGAATTGTCACTATGGGAAAGATTACAAGAAAATTCCGTAAAGTTAATAACTATTCTTCTCGAAATTTCTAAGTCCAGCTTCGCTAACTTTACGATCGATCTACAGAATAATTTAACTACTGGGAAAACTAGAATTTGCCAAAATTCCAAGGTGCTTACAATGACTTAGTAGCAGAGTTTGTTAGCAGCTGCCATGGCCGCCATCTAAAATAACACGATAGTCTAACAAGGTAATGGTCCAAGTAATTCTAAAAAGGAAACCAAACAAATTATATAAAACCAGGTTTATAGATTAAAAGGAGGGTATTGCTGATTTAATAGTGGACATTGGGACACCTAGAATGGTAAATTATTTGTTTAGTTTGCCATAGAAAGGTCAGGCAATCATATAGAAATAATGAAACATTTCTTGCAGTAGAAACTGACCTACTGGAAAATATAGCCTGTACATTGGAAATAGACTACTGACTACTTGGCAGCTGTATCCTAACTTACTTAATACCAATAATTCAGTCAGTATATACTCTAAAATGTATTTCGAAATAGATGATTTCCACCATACTTTCTGATATTCATTACAATCTATGTTATAGTGAAAATGTGACACAACGTTAATCAGTGTGCAATTGTCTGTAGTCACAAGGCCTACTGCGTATGTTAATGGTTCAGTGTGAAGATACTCCATTACAATGCAATACATATGATTAGTTTACCAATAGATAGACAGTATCAAACTGCACAAGAGAACAATGCCACAAATTTTAAAGTGTTCCGTTGTTGTGCTAAAACTTGCAATAATTCGCTAGTGCCAAATGTAAAATTTGTCTGTAGTATCATAGTTACATCTTATAGTACAGAGCTAATGGTTCCTAAACATTTCTCTGTTTATAGCCCTCACCTGATTCTTAAAATGATGGTATTAAGCATATTAGGATCCATGCCCTGTTTTACACACCCACAACTATTAAGTTATTACTAACACTCATTAATGTCAAAAATTATTCTCAGGTGTTTTGCCAGATCAGTTCTTCCAGGAGTGTTTCAACAACAAATATTTATGATCAGCTTAAGTACTATCGTTGATCAGTAATGTTTAATATTCAGCTCACCCATCTGCCTGATTATCACTCATGCGACTTTTCTGATCAAGTTCTTTTTTTAGATGTGTAACTTGCTGCCGAAGATTCTCAATGTTTGTTGTGCATTTTGTTCACGAGCATGGGCAGCATCAGCCAACTGGCAAGCTTTCTCAGTTTCCTAAGAAATATAAATCAATATTTCAAATACAACAAAAAATTTCTTTTAAATGCTTTCAAATTATTAAAAATAGCGAAATATTATACATTAAAAGCTCATCAGATTGTTTTAATACAACAAAACAATTATAATACACAAGAACAACAATGGTTTTAACCTGTTTCAGAGATTCGATAGTTTCTTTATCAGCAGCAACCATAGCCAATGCATCTGCAGTTTTGGAAGTATTTGTTTCCAACTCAGCCTGCAGAGATTCACATCTTCCAATAAGGCTTTTTTCAGTAACCCTTGCCTTAGCAAGTGCCTCAATAAGATTGCTGAAGGCAATGGCATACTTGTGAAGGTCTTCATTCTGCTCTAATTCAGACAATATCTGTAACAATTTAAGAAAGGAAACAGTGAATTGAAATGCTGTGCCTAGTAAAAAAAAAAGTTCTGAAATCAGAGGCTATTTTATAAAAACACTGTGTTTAATATTACAAAAAAATATGGAACTACAAATTTTGAAATTACAACATGTGAAATAATTACTGAAATTAACAGCAGCTATTATTGTTTAAAGGGCGTTATGGTGGCTCAGTGGTCAGTGTCTGACTGGAAATTGAAAGGTCCCTGTCTCAGTGGGGATTTTCAAAGGCCCTTAACCCAGCCTTCACCATTGGCACAGCTTTCTGTGTAAAATGAAATTTGCAGAGCACTTTTGTGGCTTTTATTCCACATTAATCTCTAAGTTGTCTTAGGTTAAGGAGGGTACAATAGGGGCTGAACAAGTAGCCACTGAAAACCCTGTCACCAGGTCAATACAACACAAGCCGATGTTGTCTGAAGAAAACTAATGCTAAATCCTTGACTTTGAACAAAATGCAGTGCTTATTATTAATACTTTATGAAATATATATGTTTAAACTTTATCTTATAATTATTTTTGGTGTCAAATTTATCACTGTAGTTTCTAATTATATTGCTGGCTGCATTAGGTATTGCTGAAGTGTGGTTGTTCATTCACATAATGCCTTGATAGTTGTGAATAGCATTTGCACTGATTGCGTTGTTGGTGTTATGTCTTAGTCTTATAAAGTAATGTGGTATGTTCTTTTTTTATCATATGGTTGCATACATGAACAATTATACAAGCAAACATACCTACATAATAAAAGAGAACAAATAACAATGAGTGCAAAGTTAAAGTTGAATCGTCAAGTTTTTGAAGATATTTGATTGCTCTTGCCAATCCATCTATGAAATTTTCAGTCATATATAACTCTGGTATGGACTGAGTGTACTCAGGGGCATAGCTACCATAGGGCTAGGCAGTGCAGTGCACCGGGGCCCTCACACTCAGAAGGCCCCAAGTGTATCCCAGGGGGGCCCCAAGCACATCCCAGGTGCAGCTAATTTTTTTTTAGCTCTGAGGGCCTTGTGAACCTAGGTATGCTACTGCTCAGGAGGCCCCCAAACTCAGCTCAGAGGGACTCCCAAGCTCTGCTCAGGGGGGCCCCTACCAGCAAACTTGGCAGAGCTAAAAAAAAAAATACGTCGCCCATCTAGCCTGAGGGCCCAAAATAATTTTATTTTGCATCAGGGCCCTTATTGACCCAGCTATGCCACTGAGTGTAGTTGGTATACACTTCCAGTATTAGATAATGATATTTATGTTGTTGTTATCATTTTTGTCCTTTACACCGAACTCACAAACTTTAACTATTTTGGCTTGAAATTTGCAAATAAAATTATTATTGGTTAGATAGTCACTATTTATGATTCTTGGTTATAATTTTTGTTATTCTGTTTTTATGCACTAACTGACATCAGAATTTCTCTGGCCATAAGCCAATCATTTGCTGCAGCTGTCTCAAGCCTGCTAAACTACTCAAAATCAGAGGTTGACAGTGTGCTTCTTACTGTGGCCTGATGATATAGGAACATAAAGTTTGTGTGTGAAACAGGAAGCCGAAGGACAAACTATATTATAGCGTGTTCACTTAAGAAAGGCAGGTCAAGGTCACTCTGCTCTATCCCCACTCCAGTGCTCCAACCCATACAGGTGAAGGGGAAACAACTGCCACACATGCACAAGTGTCCTCACACCACATGAAGTACCATAGTTTGCAACTAATGTGATTTTTCTTTAGTAAAACTGAGCATTTTAATTACTTGTCATGAGCGAAATTAGTGAATCATAAGTTGTAGAAATTTCATTTCTTCCAGCTACAATTTCATATGTTAATAAAGACAAAATTATTTACATCATATCAGTGAATAAAATTTACCACTTCCATTAATTATTTTTAGTTTTTAAAGTTGCACAAGAAATTTCGAGAATTAAGTCCAATTTTTAGATGTGATTCCCACAGGAAGTTATCCTCGAAACACATTGTATAAATTTTGAAGTGAAAGTGGTAGTGACTGGAAGCAGTAGTTTTTGTTTACAGAAATTGTTGATAAAAACAATAGCCAGCTTTCACACAGGCATTGCATAGTGTGTGAAGTAAATATAGTGGAAACAGAGTTAATAGCAATACACTATAAGCCTTTGCATTCATTTTTTGCGGTTCCATAAAAAGTATATTAACTTTATCTTCAGAGTTTTCTTGTGTCTTCAAGAAACAATACACATCATAAATAATCGTTTTTGACTGTCACCTGATATAATAATTATCTGAAACCATTTTATAATTTATTAACTTATTTTGTGTCAGAAACATGTTGTTACACAATTACAAACACCAAATTGTACCAGACTAAAACTTGGCCATTTCCAGTGCATTTTCTGAGGCCTCATATTTATCACTTTCCGAGAAGGATGCTGGACACTGTCGACACTGGAGCGTGTGATGAACAGTCTGATCATCTCCGCAGTGGCACTTGATGTCACTGCTATCCGCATAGTCCCATCTTGCTAGGTTGACTTTGGATATGCCCACTCCTGATCTTAGCCTATTCAGAGACTTCGATATAAACCATACCTTGTCATTGTCAAGTGGTAAAGATTCAGACAATCTTCCCCAGCCATGGGGAAGGGGAGCCTTAGATTCTCACACTTGTAACAGCCATTATGAAAGCATCACAGAATTGATGCTGGGATAGTTTGGAAGACAGATGACGCCATTTACGTTTAAATTTATTGGAGAATATGCAAAATTCTATGACCTACGAGTGCAGTGACATACTTCTTACACCAACCTATTTGGTTCGCAATGACCGGAGGAATAAGATTCGAGAAATAAGATGCTTTACTGATGCTTTTATGTATTCTTTCTTTCCTCATACTATTTGGGATTGGAATGTGCAGAATTAAGATTGGTGCTCAGCACCCTCTGCCACCCACAATGTTTGTGAATTGCAGAGTATGGATGTAGATGTAACCTGGCTTTCTCAATTGTAGTTGTAAGTTCCAGTGATGTCTGTAGGAAACTTTTCCTGGAATTCAGTCTTTTCCTGTGCAGTAAATGCCCATGTAATGGATGAGTTCTTTCATTATTCACTTTCCTCCTTTCCCTGTTTGCTGCTATTTCTCTTTAAATAGAAGGTGGTGCTATTCCTGAAAAGCGGTGGAACCATTCAACTGGAGTGGGTTTTAAACAGCCTGTTATGATTCTGCATGTGTTGTTAAGTGCAATGTC
Organism: Vandiemenella viatica; assembly: GCA_031002005.1. NCBI lineage: Eukaryota > Metazoa > Arthropoda > Insecta > Orthoptera > Morabidae > Vandiemenella > Vandiemenella viatica. The sequence continues at coordinate 355,603,134 of CM061920.1, forward strand.
CTCCTGTTTGGCATGAGCATTTTAAGATGTATTCATACAAACACGACAATACTGCAACAAATGACAATGACTCTTGTCAGTTTGTATGCAGTGGTCTAGCTCGGAGGGGAGGCAACGGGAGGGAGGGGTTGGTGAAGTGAGGAAAGGAGTGAGCAAATAAGTTATATACATTTAACATAGTGCTCTTTCTCAACGAGCAATTCCCATGGATCTGAGAGCAAAATTTCGTGAAAATTAGGAAACGAGTTGTAAGACAATGGCACGTCAAAAAATATTCTAGGCTTCTAAAACTTGAACAAAGAGAAAATCCACATGGTGTGTCAGAAATTTTGAACCCCGTTAACTTGTATGAGACAACTACCAATAATAGAATTGCACAACATTTTAAATATAATATTAAGTTTCGGGTATAACTCAACACATAACATGTGCAAATTGGTCGGCAAATTATTCAATTTATGAGTCAGAGGCCTGTGAAAAATGGGATAGAAACACCATTAGGATTCAATTTCCCATTGGATATGGAAAACCAAAATCAAATTTTGAAAAGTAAGCCCTATCAACAGAATATAATTTACACATTTGCTGTTAGGCTACTGTTTAGTGTTCAAAACGGTAGTTTTCTTATATTTAATTAGCAACAATGGAGTGTAAGGGGGAAAAAACTAACACTGCACAAGAAAAGCACAATATTTCTGGGCTATTCCCTTTTCTGGAAGAAAAGCATAGCTGAAATATTTTTTTTTTTTTTTTTTTTTTTTTTTTTGTTTTTTTAAATGGTACCCTCCTTCCTTCAACTCTTGTGAGTAGTGGGCATATTTTATCTTTCCTTTTCATACAAAGACTTATATTTTAACTGCCAGTATGTTCGTTGGTGAAGTGTTCTCTGGTTGTGTGTATGAACTGTTGTGCACTAAACTGCAATTTATTTCCTCACTAGATACGTTTTGCCAACTAAATTAGTTTAAAACCTTGAATTATCAAGCAGTTAGTTAGGATTATTATTAGTGAGATGAAATATTACTATTTCCACTTAAAATAATAATGCAAAAATCACCTATTGTTGTTGGTTAATTCTCTCTTTTCTTATCACAAGATTAATTTAGAATTAGCTGTAAGCTTGGCAGTTAGCTTATCTTATACCTTTAAACGAGCAGTTCTTGTACACACATGTTTTGTATCTCAGAAACTGCTCTAACAATTTGAATAAAATTTCATATTTAGATAAAATTTTGTTTTTTAAGTTTACCTAAATAGGTGTCTTCCCTGCAAAAACTTGATTTTACAAAAAATTAGCAATTCTTGTTTTTGGTATCTCAGAAACGGCACTAACGCCATCTTGTAGATGTTTCAGGTACCAGTAAGCTGGGCTGATGTTAGTTCTCTTTGATTACAGCAAGGAACTCTTATAATTTTAAATGAATATTTTTTTTACGGTAGCTGACCCTTGCAAGTAGGTCAGTCACCGAATGGTAATATAATAATGTGGAAATTAGTAAATGCAAGTATTTATTAATGAAAGGTATTTTATTCTGAAGAGTAGTAATAACTTTTACTGTAAAAAGTCGTTATGATTAAATACTACATGTTTAATTGTAAAACATTTAAAAATAAGATATTTAAAAAATATTGACTTTGTCAGATGTCCTTTTTTCAATCTTCTTTACTTTACGAGCATTCTTTGAAAACAATATTAGCAGTTAAATGTAATTATTGTTGACCTTTGGCCGTATATGTCTTTAACACAAAAATAAGTAAAAACGAATCTACAATCTCGTGAAAAAGCTCATTATAGTTGTCAATATGAAAAAACAGGTTTTTATAAATACAATCCGGCCTTTTGAAGCATCTGACCTTGTGCTTTATTAATATTCATAACAAAGTTTTATCATTTGTAAAAGCACTGTTGATCAGAAGATGTGAGGCGAACACAGTTTTATTGGAGTATATGAATTTAGCACTGATGATGTTCTCGTACAAGTGAATTACCACAAATCTTGCACTATAAGCACTGATAAGCATTAAGATTTGTATTTAACATAATACCATTTTTATTTAAATGTAATTTATGAGGTGGTAAAGCAGACAATGTCGGAAATGTCTAACGATTTGGATGAATTTTCATATACAGATAACGTTTTGCTTTTCTAGTTTGTAACACAATTTTTCAAACAAAAGAAGCAATTCTTATGTTCGGTTTCTCAGAAATGGCTATAACCTCATCTCATAGAAGTTTCAAGTACCAACAAGCCTACTGATGCTAGTTAAGTTTCTCTTTGGTTAGAACAAGGAACTGTGCACCACAAAATGCCTAGGAAGCCTTCAAGCATTTTACTTTAATCAAACTATACTCAAAATCTTCTATATTGAATGGAAATCGAAAGAAGCCGAGTGAAATCGGTCACCCAGGTACTAGACAGTAAACTGTAGTTGCATTCAGGCTTTGGAGGCTCAATCTAGAGAAGCGCAAAATAGAGATTGTGGGTAAAGAGAGGAGGGTGAGAAGGATGGTTGGGAACTGATAAGGGTCGTAAGGAAAATATTGTTAATAGGATAAAGAAGCCAGACACTTCAGAAATTGTTGGGATAAATATTTTTGACGTGTTGCCAGAGTTAAGAGGGGAAGAGCGTCATGTAGATGTAGGAGCAGGTAAGGTGCAGTAGGATTTTAGGAATAGGGGAATGCAAATAAAAAATAAGAAGAAAAGGGTTTTGCTGCTAGGTAGTTGTCATGGGAAAAGTAGATTCCCTTTTCTGCAGGATCATTTAGCCACAGGCTACCAGATCACAAGTTTAATCAAACTTAATGCAACATTAGGTCATGTAGTAACAGAGGATATAGGTTCGCCTTCAGGGCTGCTGTAAGCGGGCGTTCAAGGTGTGCACCACACTCGGGTGGCACGTCGAGGGGGGCGGCAAATTGAGTGAGTCAATCGGTCCACTCGGTTGTCGATTGTAGCAGGCGAACTTTTTTTTTTAGCTCAACTGCTGCATCAGGCGGCAGGCGACACTCGCGGTGGCAACAATGGGGGGCGACAATCTTACAGGTTTTTGACCCTGTTCGGAAAATTCCTAGCTCCACCACTGGCTCTAGTTAGACTGGGGGCGGCATAATCAGTATTGCATGAAGGTGTTCAAAAAGTTAGTGGTGGACCTGTTCGCCTTGTAGGGGTTTCACTATGGAAAATGGAGCAGTGATTGTGGGAGTTGAGGGGAATAGTATTGGTAGAAACGCAAGCGATAGTATACGGAGTTAACTGAGGAAAGTGGTGCATACCAGGGTTGAGCTCATGCAGATCCTAACTCGCCATGACTGTATACAATTGAAACACGCTGTGAGGTTGATACAGAGATGCTACTTTTGAAAGGCATTAATTCTGTCTTGGGGCTTGTGCCTGTGGACACCACTGGTAAGTGGGGTTTCACTAGGCATGGCCTATACCTAAATAGAAAAGGGATACTTTCTAAGTTGTTAGCTAACGCTGTAGGGGATCCAACTTCCAGTTACGATGGTGTCAGTGCTGCTGGTGAGGAGATAAAAATAAGTGATCAAAAGGATACAGATTGCAAATGCACAATCAGCAAAAATCACTAGTGTTAAATAAATATATGAGGCTGTTGAGAAAATAACAGTTATTGGTACGACTGGGAAGGCAAAGGTTAATGTTAAAAATATTATAAAGCCAGTAGTAAGGTTGTTACTGGTGAACTGAAGAAGTTTAATTAAAAAAATTTGGAAATTTAATAGAGAAAATAACCCGACAAGTTATTATAGGGGTTTTGAACATTTTGTGCTCCCTCATACATCCACAATGCTTTCTTCTTTTTCCTTTTCTGCTTCTTCTTTTTACTCCCTTCTTCATTTCCATAGTATCTCATGCACCCTCATTCTTCAAATTCATTCTCTTTCTGAATATTCTCCACTTTTTTTTTATCAGAATAAATGCTTCCTACATTTTCCTTCCTTTCAAATTGATTGTGGTTTACTAAGGGTTTCAGATAGTTACGTACTGAAATACTGATAACTTTTCTATATGTGCATAACACGGCAGCCATTCAGCTGGCTCTGATTGTTGGCAGCTCTGAACACAATGCCCCCTGCTACAATACTAGCAAATATATATTTAATATATTTAGGCTCAATGTTGCATTTATTACTTTCTTCTTCCAACTCTTCTTTTGACTTTTCACAAATTGTTGCATCATTATCTTAACTTGCTTTCTCTTCTTCTGTTGCATTCTGCAAAATTTCTACTGTAATCAGCTCTTCCAAAATTTAATTTTATTCAGTATTTTCTTCTGCATGGTTTCCTTCATAGTTCAGCTTCTAACTTTCAGTTCTGCTTGCAACACACATTTTTCTCATTAATTCCTACAATGAGTTATCATATTTCTTTTTCCATTTCTTCGGTCTTTCTGTTGATTTTCTGAAAGTTGATGCGTCATCATAAGCATACTTTGTGCAAGGATTTCATCCCTTTCTTGATTGCCATTAGTTTGACTTGGTTTAGGTGAAGGCACAGTTACTATCTCGTTATTGCTCCAAATAATAATTAATTTAAAAAAATGAAAAATAATTTCTCACGCAGCAACAAACAAACCGCTAAAGATGACAATCACTTGTTCAAAGTCAATAGCCAACACAATAACGGATCGGCGCCGCTCGGCAATGCAGCTAGTACAGCTATTACTACTAGACATTTTGCAGTTTCTGTTATGCAGATGAAATGCAAAACCAAAAATCCACTTGAAGCAGCAGTGGAATTGAAAAAAAAACCATGCAGATGTATACATGAAATCACTAACATCTACACTTAACTAATCAAGGATAATTCCCCCCTCCCCCCTTTTTAAACTTTTTTGTGTGCTCAACTATGGGTTTCCACAGCTCCTGACAACTAAATTAGGTATACTACTGTAACTTTGAACATAACTTTTAATTGTTAATTACTAAAATGTTTCTTTATAATTTTTGAACATGTAACAATTTTTTCTTTATTTAATTTTCTTAGAAATTTGAATACTAGAAAAAAATTCTTTTAGAAATTCGCTCTCTTTAACACTTTTAAATGATTAACGAGTCCTTTCAAAATAGAATTAATCACCAGTTTATTGTTCACATTTTAGCTTTGCAAATTACTAATTTACTACAGCAGACACTATCAGGGGTGGATCCAGGATTTTGGTTTGGGAGGGGCTTGAGTGGACTTTAGTTTGGGGGGGGGGGAGATTGAGTCGGCCAAAAGGTAGTCTTTATAGTCTCCTCGGGCCTCGAATCCGAAGAGCTAAAAAAAAGGTCTCCAAAATTACTATGTAGAAGGTGGACCTAGATACTTTTTTCGGGGGGGGGGGGGGAAAGCTTGAGCCCCCTAGCTCTCCCTGGACACTTCTTCTTCCTGGTGACTTGGTGTTGGTCTTGTTCCCCCAAAGAAGTAATTGGATTATGGTACTTGCCAACTTTGTGCCTCTAATCCTGAAGATTGTAGGTCCGTCACTGCTGCATTAGAAGCTCCAGTCGTTTAAGATGATATGTTATTACTAAGGTAATTACTATCTTTAAACAAGAACTAGTGCCATTAATCGTAAGCTACAAATTATTCTGGAAATGGTCAGCCAAATATAGCTACCAATCCCACTAGTGGATGGCAGCATGTTAATTGTTATTTAGACAAGACTGGCCCAATTCTCCTCTTTCAACACATGGAAGCCATTAGCTCAGATAGTTTGAATCACAATTTTCTGGCATATAACTGCCAAACAAATCGAGAGATGATATGATTAGATCTGGAAATGAAAAAGTCACTGTTCTGGTTAAAATACTACTGAATTTAATTAATACCATTCATTGGAACAATTTTTAGAACACTTATGTTATATCCAAACAAGTTTCATGTGCATTTTACATGCTGTTTTAGATTGTGTACACAGAACATGAATTTATGCCATACAACCTTCTTCAAGCAGCACAACACACACTCTGCCCTGTGCCCTGCCATGCTAAAATGCAGGTGCCTAATCAACAACACTATGCTACCCTATTTACTAAACAAACTACAGTCTGTGGAAGCCCAACAATATTAAAAATCAAGGTACAAACATTAATATAATTATTCAGTATATTAATAATTAATAAATGAAACATAATTAAAATTGATTGGGGGTTAGCGATAACGTTAAAGACTGCTCAATAATGCATTTAGAAATTTCTATGTTAGAAAACTGAGAAGGGAAGGTATTCAGAGAGTTATAGATAAGGATGAAGCAAGTAGCTGAGGATTTGAAAAAGACAGAGATATTAAGCAACTAGTTTGGTACAACTATAGGGAATTATGATTCAGGAATTGGAGGCTATAGATCAGAAGATGAGCTGGTTGGCACAATTAGACATGAGCAGGCCAAGAAATATTTAATTCATGCTGAGGATATTATGAAGGAACTTAGATTGCTAAAAAGGAGCACAGTGTAATAATATTACTACAAATGTCTTAAAGAGAGCAGGACTCAACATTAGCCCTTATCCTGAAAAGTTATTAAGATTGAGACTGGATACTTGCTGCTTACCACAGGACTGGAAAAGTGCGATAGTAGTAATTGTTCTTAAAGGAGGGGTGACAAATAGTTTTGAAAATTACAGGCTGATCAGTTTGACATCAACGGAAAGTAAATTAATGGAGAGATTGATTCAAATCAACTATAAGGCATTAGGCAATGATATTCATGAGAATTCCAGTTAGTGGTTTATTTGCAGGATTTTTTGGATTAAATGAAAAGGTATGTCAAACCGATAGTGTAGCAGCAGATCTTTCTATGGCATTTGATAGAGTGAGCCATAAAGTTGTAGTAAATAATGTAAAGAACATTGGACTGGATTAAAAAATGATTTGCTGGGTGGAAGAATTCTGAAAATCCAGATAGCAAAAAGTTGGATAAGGATATGCAATATCGAAAGACGTGGAAGTGAAAATGGTAGTGCCACAGGATAGTATATTGGGGCAATTTCTATTTGTTATTCTAAACTAGGATTAGATACCCAATTATTTTAAACATTAATTGTTTTGACTGTGTTGGATTTTTTACCCCATGGTTTTATACCTCATCGATGTCATTAGCGGTGAGAAAGGACTGGGAAAAGGATTGGGAAGGAACTTGGTCATGGCCTTTTTGAAGGAAGCATCCCAGCATTCGCCTGAACTGATTTGGGTAAAACCATGGAAAACCCAAATCTGGACGCCCAAACAAGGATTTGAACCTGCATCCTCCTGAATGCGAGGCCAGAGTGTTACTGCTCACCCACCATACTTGGTAACTGTGTTGATGGTTTACTGTCAGAAGTTAGGTTGTTTGCAGATGACACAATGTTATATAATAAGATCAAAATGGTTGAAGACTGTACAGCTGCAGGGTGATCCGGACTGGACAGCTCTAGCTTGGTAGGTCAACATGAAATGAAGATAAATGCAAAGAAAAGGTACACAGATAAGAAACTAAACGTTGACTAGGATTATAAGGTGAAGAAAGAATTACTTATTGTTGACTTGAAATGTAAATATCTTGACATTACATTTGATAATAAACTCAAATGGGAAGTACACATTCAACAGGTAGTCATCCTGTAGTTTTTATAATCACAGTTACTACTGATAGCAGATACTGTAGCAGTGTTTACATTGGTCAAAAAACTTTGGCCAGACCATTGGTTCAATGTGGTGGTTTAGTTTGGAACCCACATTTTTGTTATCAAATACAGGAGCTGAAGGGTGTGCAAAGAAGAGCAGCTAGATTTGTAAGTGCAAATTATTGCAGGACCCAGTCAGTAACTGATGCGATAAAGGAGCTGGACTGGGAGTCATTGGAGGAAAGGAGGAGGATAAAGTGCTGGGAATGTACCTGGCATATGTTGGTGATGGGTCTTGGAGGGTTATTGGTCAAAGAATTAGGAATAGTGTATGGATGGATGGGAAAAGAAAACCATGACAACAAGCTGGCGCTCGATTTCATGCAAATGGGAGTTGGAAAATTTTTCTTTTGTTGGTTAAGGGTATCAGGTACTGGAACAAATTACCAAGCGAAGTGATGAATCATTTACCAAAAACACTTCAGGAATTTATAAAAGAAAATTTTAAAAAATGAAATAAAAAGGGCTAGTTAAATTACTAGGGGAATTGCCACTAGAGCATTAGCTCCATCGCAATTATATTAATAATAATATCAAAGTTGTGTGCACAGTTTGAATTGTTGCAGACAACATTGCACAACAATCTCAACTGTGTGAGCACCAGGGCCACATTTAAGCATAGGCTACTTAGGTTGTAGCCTAAAAAAAGGTCGCCCATAAATTTTTGGACCAAATTTTGAATTTAAGCATCAATAGCCGGAGGAAGCCCCCGGTCGGAGGGCCCACTGCCGACAGGGGGTGGCGGCATCACATGTATAGCCTAGGGGCCCACAAAGCCTAAATGTGGACACAGTGTGACTATGTTGCACAGTGTTCTGTGCATACACACATAACAGCAATTTGATTCAAGCATGAAGTGCCCACTTTTACTTAAGCTGATGTTTAGAGTATCATTTTGAGTTAGCTTGTACTGTTATAGAAGAGTAGTTATCAGCCCTCTGGTATGGTTGGCCATTTAACTGTCCATCACTTGTGGGAATAATAATGAAAGATGGAACTAAAGCACAAAGATAAAGAATTATAGTTTAATGAAACAAAAAATAAATAATAATAATAAAAAAATAAAATAGAATAAAAAAGATGCATTTGTAGATGTGTAAACTAAAAAGTTAAAATTAAAACATAGTTTAAAAAATTAAAAGAACACACTTTTGTAGTAATGTGAACTAAAAAGTTAAAATTAGAGTTTAAAAAACAAACAAACAAAATCCATGCTTTGGTAGCAATGTGAAATAAATATTTTGTTTGACAGTGATAGGACAAATGACAGTTTAGTATAATTTAATTTTTTTAACAAGCTTAAAACAAGAAGAAAGTTATTGCCCAAAGAATTAACTTTAATGAAAAAAAGTGCTGGATGCTTTCTACTTATTACTCTGAATAGCTAGAGATAAAAATTTTAAGTCAACTAATATCTAGCAACCCAGATTGTCCTCCCTCTCCCAAACATTGAGCTAATATTAGGGTCATTTATTCTTCTACCATTCACATAGGAGTTGTTTAGTATAACATAATTATTCTCATGTGGGACATGTACCATCTTTCAAAAAAAAAAAAAGAATTAGGTATTACAGTTTTACATTTTGACTGAAAGGTGCATAGTATTTTGCCTCTAAAATGTGTGTAAGTTTGATTAAAAATATTAAATTCTTAAGCAGGAAAAGAAGTGCATGTCACTCTTTAGTCTCAAATCAAGATTTAATGGTACAAGAGCATCAATAGTTTTGTTAATACAATATTTATTTTTAATAAATGTTTTCATTGTAGATTAAAACCAATCACATACAATGAATTTTAATTACTTGTCTGCTTAAACATTGAGTCACTGATTACAATAATGACATTTGTATTTTTTTGTCTCATTTGTATCTTGCCACTCTTTCTTACCTTCCTTCTTACATAATCAAAAGAAAGCCTTTGGCCTTCCTCAGATATAAACCTGACATGACACTAATGTTAATATAAATAAAAAAAAAAACTTTTTTTTTCCTGTCAGTGTTTGTCCAAGTTCTATCATTATAACAGGATTCTTGCATAATTTTGGTGCTATAATGTAGGAGCTTGTTATTAAGTTGATTTGGAATTATCAGATTTATCACATCCATAACATTCAAACAGTTGTCGTTGAGATATTTATATGTAAAAGAGTTCTGGTTTCAGTTTCAATTTTTTTCTCCCTTTGCTGAGCAATCTTCTCTTCTAAATATTGTATAATATTCGGCCAAAGTCATGAAAAAATACTTTATAAGTGTCCATCTTGATATCAATTTCATAAAAACAGCTATCAAGCTTAACTTCACAAAAGCAGCTGATCAAGCTTATTAACTAGAATCAACTATATCTGATACTGATAAAAAGCTAAATTAATAAAGGATTAATAGAATTTTAAATAGTTTCAGACACAATATACAACAAATTTAGATTACATTTTTAGATTCTTTCTCCAATGCTGTTTCTCCACCTGTTTCTTCACTTTCTTCAGTAGTTGCAGAGTCTGTCTGAAAAAAATAAAAAAATACTGGTTTTAAAAGGTCTGTATGATAAAATACATAATAGAAATATAAAAGTGTGCCACTCTAGTAAGTATTCCAACCTGTATAATTTACAACAAAATTTATGTCCATATATTAGTCAAGTTTCAAGAAATTTCCACTTTTATTACAACCAAAGGATTATAAAATTCCTTAACTTTTTATAACAGGACCAAAATTATTGTCATCACTTTATTATTATCTTTTTATGTGTTATATTCAAGTTGCAAAAAACACATATTTGTTAAGCAACTAAAACAATTTTATGGTTCATAATAAAACACTTAATGAAAGTATAAAATACTTTTCCCACAACTTAGTTATCAGACACTCAGTGAAGTAAACAAATTCAGACAGGTATGGATATTCATAGAGAAACTGAGATACAGGTCACCAAATATTGGAAGACAGGAAGAGGGTGAAGAGAGTCTACAAGAAGTGGAAATATATTGGTAGAAGAATTAGCCCCTTCTTTCACTTTGCTACAGCCCTGTGCTGTTTTAATCCAGCCTTGAAGGGTGTTATGGACTGAAATAAATTACCAACGGAAATGAATAATTTATCAAAATCCCTAAAAGAATTTAAAGTTAAAATTTATGGAGTGCAAAAGTAGGCAGGTGCTCCATTCTATTAAAAAAATTAAAAATTTAACAGAGTGAAGAGTACTGATACTATGACTCTGACCTGTCTCTTTAACTGAAATTAAAATAACAAATCATCATTATAAAAGACTGAAACGTTTCCTAGTGTATTAGTGCAAATATAACCTGTAATCAGAGAATAAATGAGCAGCTCAAAATTTAATCTTCAATGTCTTGGATGTCATATAAATGGTTGGTAGCTCAGCAGGTAAGACGCATGCCTATACATTCAAGGTGTAGTGTTCGCAACATGGTGCAGCCAGGATTTTTTTTTTTTTTTTGATGAGATTTGCTTTGATCGCTTGAGCCATGCAATGATAATCAGTCGTTCAGATTCCACATTAACCTGGATGCTTCTTTTAGGAAGACTCAAATAACATTAAGGTTGTGCCCTAGGTTGAGTTTTATCATGAATTTGACAATATGTAGACACTATTTCCATGAAGAAGTAGTCAGAATTTTTTATTCAAATATTATAATAAGTCATAGATTAAAGTGATTTTTAAATAGCAAAAGTATGTTTGATAATGATGTTAGACAAGAAAATAATCAAAGTCAATGGTAGTTTGGTGGCTAAATGACACAGTGCAACTAACTACTGTTGCAGTGATTATTTTTGGCATTATTGATGTAATATTTCTAAGTACTGCGTGGGGTGGGGAAGTGTGTCAAATGCTCAAAATATTAACCATTTCAATTTGTTGCATCAATTTAAGTGCCCGAAATTTTTGCAAGGTTCTCAAATCTTCTACGCTCTCAACCTATTGGCATGCGATTATGTGTGTCCATCAAATGGCTTAAATTTTTACCACTCTCAATGCAATTATCTAATCAGAAAGTTTTCACACTCTTTGACAAATTAAAACCTACTGCTACATCATGTATCCTGTTTCCAAAGATAAGGTTCTGCTGACTTGTAATAAAACAGACGAGCTTACTAATAATCCTACTTAAATACTATTTATTGTATAAAAATAATGTTAAAAGTCTATTGTACTATTTTTTAACAGTTTCAAATTAGAGCACTAATCATACTTATTATATGAAAAGCATGTGAAGGCTACGGAATTTCCTCATGCTTTGTTTCTGGTGTGTAAAATTTGTTTGATTTTGTACATATGATTTGTAATTAATACATTGCCAATAAGTCTTGCAGTAAATGGATTGCTGTAAATATGTGGCAGTTACTGTCAAACGTTCAAAATATTAATTTCCATATCAATCTGCTGCAGCAAATTGATAGGCAATGCAATTATTTGATGCCATCTCATGACTTGAGTTTTATCACACATAATGCAATATATCTAGAATCAAAATTTTTGTTAGATTACAATTAATTAATTAATTCTCTTATGGAACTAATAATGTTTGACATGCAGACATCTTAGTGGCTTAGGACAGGGACGTAGCTACCATAGGGCTAAGTGGTGCAGTGCACCATTTTGCACCGGGACCCTTGTTGACGCAGCTACGCTACTGGCTTAGGACAATATATTTCATAAAACAGATGCTAATTCTAAAGTGAAATTTTATTGTGATTTATTTTAAAGAAATCCTGCTTATTGATTAAGTTAGTTAGCTGCATATTGATTTTAATACAATATGGTAATCATGAAAATGAGTAGGTATATATCTACTGAATCCGACATATGGTAAACTGGTTCACAAGCTGTTGTGGGATAAGTGAAGTCAACTCAGAAAGAGGTTGAAGACTGATCAGCCAGGAACTGACACATTTGTGGCTGATTCAGTCTGTTCTGTGTTTCAACTGAAAGGAATTGCTGAAAGAAGTGTCAGATTGTCCCATTTAGAAAGAGACCAAGATTAAACTCAAGGACAAACCTACAGATTGATCATAGTACGACCAAAGTCTGAGAGCAAAAAACAGTGGAGATGAAAAGTGTTTATACACTATAGAGTTTTATGTATAGTTTACAATGAAAAGAAAAGAAGTAGGTTTACCATCTCTGAATAATTTACCATGATATCAGATAGTTTAATATTATTTCTAAGAGTTTCATATTAGCCATCTTGGTTTGAGAAGAAGAAATTGTAAGAACGTGCAATTTATCAAGGAAAAGCTCATTTATCAATTTAAATGGGGCATCACAGAGAGAAAAAGTGGATAAGTAAGTTTGATTAACATAAAAGAAAGGATTATTAAGTTTTGGGAAAAGAAATAAGTCAATTACATGATAGCTGACGTGATTTCTAAGTCTTTTTGCACAGACACCACACACTTTGCAGGCGAGAACAGTTATAAAGAACCTATGAAACAAAAAGTCGAAGAATATCAAGGAAGGGAAAAAGTTAAATAAAGAAAGTTGTAATTACTGTTTTCTGGAGTTCCAAATGCATCTGTTCCTATGTATTAGATTTTCAATTCCATAGTAATGGTTACAATAATGTTTCTAATACCGGTAATTGAAAATATATTTCAATATTAAAACACTGATAACTTCTGGAGATATTAACTGCAGGATTATATCACATAATATATATATATTTTCAAATAAGTTCGTTTTAATCCCAATAAGGCCAGGAATTTTTACATGCACTTGGTGTGACCTTCACATTTGCTTTGTATATGAAGTTTGCTATGAACGCTCCAAATTTTTCTGCAAATTAAAAATGTGCTACAGTGTTTTTCAGCAAACAATTTTATATGCATTTACTTTTACTTTCATAACTGAAAAGAAATTCTTCTTTGTACCTCCTCAAATCGGGGATTACCAACAACACAAAGATGAAGTGTAAAACTGATTAAATTCTTCAAAATGGGTATTGACCTCAGAATATGAGTGTTGAGAAAAAAAATGCCCAGAAGGAGATAATAAAGTCTGTGTGAAATCTATTACAAATCGTGTTCTGCCCCATGATAGCAACCAAGAAAAAAGAACTAAACAGGCAATAATTTATATAGCAATACAAATGATGCTATTTACATAGAGTTAATAACGTCAATATTATGAGAGAAGTGAAAGCAAAGTACACTAAAAATTAATACTGAAATTCTAATGCTGCATCCCGTGTTGTTAGTTGTAACTCTGGTTTAGGCTGTATAGTTCGTGGTACTTGTGAAACATTTTCATTCTCATGAAGTAATGACGTCAGTAACCACTGATGAACGCAACATAAACTATAAACCAAATTTTCTCGTGCCTCATGCTATACTTCATTGTCAGTTCTCATTGAGGTCCAGGCTGCATTTCAACCTAACCACTAAATTACATAAATACTAGCGAAAAATCAAATACCTTCTACTACCAACGTTCTTTCATCTTACCTCTTCTTCATCATCTCCAATATCTTCTTCCTTATCCATTTTTTAGAGCCAAAAATCGTGACAGTTTATAAAAATAAAAAAAACCCTATTTTTTACAATCTCATCCCAACAATACCCCCAACCCGAATGCTCAATGCCCAAAGCCAGAGACAATAAATTGACCCAAAACTTTATGTGTAATGACAGGTGATCCCTTTTGTTTAGTTGTCACGGCAACGCAGGGATCTACAGACGTATTTGCGGCCGGCGTGTATTTCGTAATTTTCCCTTTCTTTTAAAACAAATGATTAGTATTTCCTTGTTTATACGATATTTCCAGACATTAGGCGATAAAAATCTGGAAAATAACTTGTATTTAGCAAAGTAAGACCATGTCCTAAGAATATTAATAATGACACGTTTTGGAGATTTCATAAATGTGATACTCTGGCTTAAATCACTCTAGAGCGATTATTCTTCACATGTAATACTTTTTTAGTTTCTCGTAGTACATATGTGTAATTTTCAACTTTGTCTACCACTGCTGCCAACATAAGCATTCTATAGTATACCAAAGCAAAGTCTAATTCAAAGAGGCTCTGGCAATGAAATGACAATGTTAACTTGATATTGTCTTTGGTGTTGTTTCATTTATGGGATGTTAGTTATTTGTTGTTAAAGACGTGACAAAATTTAATAACTGTTAACTATAAATAACTCTAAACATGTACCGGGATTTATACTCACAACACCATAGCCTGGATCCTTTGGCAAGAGTTGTTTATTGGTCTGCATGTTGTAACGTATTAGAACATTCAGTTAACGAGTTTCCTTATGTCAATTATATTTATCAAGAAGATTGCGGATCACTAAAGAGGCAATAGGTCTCTAGGAGATGTCAAAACCAAGGAAGTATTTTACAAAGATTCTTATAAAGAGCACTAAAAATTTACTAAGGGTGATACAGGAATGTTAGAAAGTTGCAGCAAATATTTATTTGTTTCTATAGATAGCTACAAAATTTGTAGAATCGTTAATTCCAAACTGTGTCAAAATATTTTAAACAATAAAGTAGCAAATTTTAGGAAAGTGTAATAAAAGAAGAAGATTTAGAAATACCATGTGAAAGGGAAGAGATAACTATGACAATAAGTTATCAATTGATTTCAGACATAAGGAAGCAGGAATGTTTCCTGTCGTAGGCATGGGAGTGAGGGATTTGAACAAACTACCTGAGGAATTAAAGAACAGTAGGCCTATATCTCAGACGTTTTAATGAACTACTGTCTGTAAAGAATTTTAAGGTAAAAATACAGAAGACTATAAATTAAGTTGTAGTCCAATTGACACCGGGGCATTAACTCAATTGAAATTATCAATAACAAATAAAATGAAAGAATCTCATTTCTGAGAAACAGGATTTTAGCTCATTCATATAATTTTTCTGAAATTTGCTAAGGTAATCCTTCACTACCAAGATGTCTTGTTCACACAGTCTAAAAAAATCTAGGTAATCCAGAAGATTTTGCCCCTGGAAGAAAACACCACATGATAGTACTAATGTGGTTTCGAGTTTTATGCTAGATATTCATTTAAATTTGTCTCTTAAATGAAAAATTACTCTTATATGTTCTGCCACAATGATTTCTATTTCAGTATTTAGCTTGCAGTTATCCTTATCAGTTTTACTACATTTTTGGACCACTTTAGGGGATTTTTTGTTTGTTACCATAATATAATCAAAAACGTTTCCAGCCTAATTCTCACAGTTACCTGAAAATGGAAATCTTATGAAATCAAACCATAGCCTATTCTTTGTTCCTTTATTCAACTTTATTTTTTTCCCACTTCCTTGACTATTTCTTCTACATATAAACTGAATATCAATTAGAAGTGGAGCATACATCCCTCGCCGGAACACTCTACTAGGGCAAAGACATCCAAGCTGCCTTGGTCCACGTATTTATAATAATTACCAGAAGATATTATCAATAAGCCCAAAGAAACCATGAAGAAACATATAACTACATGGCTTTTAGACAACCATGACTCGTTAAATGAACTAATAAACTTCCATTACCTGATATAAACAATATTTATATATGTATGTACAAATAAATTGTGTTATGTCAAACCATATCAAACTAATCTTTATAATGATTGTATTACTCACATGTTGCAATGATTGTTATTCACGCACAGTCATGTATAGTATATCTCTTAGATCCTAAGTCACTGTAAATATTTGTATTATAAGAATCAAGCTACCTGCATCCTGAAGCCCACACACAAGTTTTACCTTATGTGGGATTCACAAAATCATCTTATGTACTATAAAATATATAAAAGCTGTATCATTGTCCTTTGTGAATAAAAATAATAATAATAAATAAAATAATAATTTTGAAAAACTAAAAAATATGCTTATGTAACAATGTGAATTGAAAGATTAAAAATAATCTGTAAATATAAATTTTTTTTGCTCAACAGCAGTAGAATGTAAAAAATTCAGTAACTTTATAGAATGTGACTAAGGTCACTGATTAAAAAAATTAACTGTAATAAAAAAAAATATAGTTAAAAAAAAATACACGCTTTTGTTGCAAGGTGAACTAAAAGGTTAACAATAATCTTTAAATATAAAATTTTAATTCAACAACGCTAGGGTGTCCCAAAAGTTTGCTGAATAAGCATAAAATAAAGAATATACCATTACAAACAACTATTGATTAAAAAATATGATTACGGATATCTAGAACCCCACGCTTTTTTTTACATTAAAGTTAATTTTTTGCTCAGTGGCTTTATTCTTACTTTAAGCTTATTCAAGGAAACACACTGAATTTTGGGACATCCTAGCGCTGCTGAACAAAATTTTTATATTTATTTTAATGAATATTTTTAACGTTTTGGTTCAAATTGTCACAAAAGTGTGTATTTTAGGATTTTTCCAAACTATAAGTTTATTTTTAAGTTTTTGGTTCACATTGCTACTAAACAGTTTTTTTGTTTTAAACTATAATTTTATTATTGTTCAAATTTTGGACATCTGTGGGCAAAATTTCAAATAATTCGAACATCATGAAGTGGATGAACGTTGAAATGAAAGATTCCATTGTGTTAAACCATATTTCTATGTACAAGTAACTAGAATATCAGGACATAGCTATGAAATTATTGTGTTATCATCGGTTCTCAATACATATACAAAATTTCAAACAACTCGGACATCTGGAATTTCGTTTAAATTCCATCACATTCAGCCATTTTTATTGTTGTTGTCAAAGTAATGATAGTAGAAGGACGTTGCTATTAAACTATTTTACTGTCTCCAGTTCTTAATACATGTAAAAAATTTCGAACAACTCAGACATATGAATGTGGGTGAAAATTGAATTGAAATAATTTGTTTCATTTATACACTCATACATATAACTCAAGCCATTATGAAGCGTATAAAAATAAGAGAGAAATTTTATTTTTGTGCAAAATGTTAAACAATTCGGACATCTGGAAGTGGACTGAAATTCAATGCAAGATTCCACTACATACATCAACTTTTCTGTTGTTACTGCCAAAGTAATGAGAATAGCAGGACGTTTCTGTAAAATTATTGTATTGTCACTGGTTCTTAATACATGTGAAAAATTTCAAACAATTCTAAAGTCAGGAAGTGGGTGGACATTGAAATAGAAGATTCCATTGCCTTTAACCAGTTTTCAATTGCTACCTTCAAACTAATAAGGATAACAGGACGTAGATATGAAATTATTGTATTCTCATCGGTTTTCAATATATGTTCAAAATTTTAAATCAATTCAGACATCTGGAGGTTGGTGAAAATTGAATTTAAATGTTCCATTACTTTTCTACTGTTACTATCAAAGTATTAAAAATCTCAGGATTTCGCTATAGAATTACTATATTGTCACTGGTTATTAATATGTGTGCAAAATTTCAAACGGAAGTGGGTGAATATTGAATTGGAAGATATATATATGGGTCATGCTAATATACGAGGTGCTTCCCAAATTATCCGAGAATTTCATTGTAAATATCATAAACATTTACTTACGTCCTAATGTATTCCGTTACTTTCAAAGTAGTAACCTCGGGCATGTATGCAACGATCCCTGCGTTCTTCCAATTTTTCGAAGCACCACTGGAAGTCTGCAGGGTGAAGGGAGTTCAGGACTCGTTGTGATTCCACTTGGATGTCTTCAATGGGGTCGAAACGTCGCCCTTTCAACGCGATTTTCATCTTCGGAAACAGGGAAAAGTCGCTCGGAGCTGGATCTGGCGAATAGCGAGGATGAGGAACCGTTGCGATATTGTTTTGGGTCAGGAATTCCCTCACAACCAGAGAAGTGTGTGTGGGTACGTTGTCATGGTGCAATGACCAGTTTTTATTTTTCAACAACTGGCCTTCTGCGCCTAACATTTTCCCTCAGTCGTCTCAAAACCTCGCAACAAATCTGTCTGTTGACAGTCTGACCAGGTGGAACAAACTCCTTATGATCAATTCCCCGAATGTCTGAAAAAAAGATCAAGATTGACTTGATGTTGCTGCTAACGTGTCGAGCTTTTGTCGGCCTTGGAGAAGATGGCATCTTCCATTGTGATAATTGCTGCTTCGTTTCAGGGTCATAACCATAAACCCAAGATTCATCACCTGTTATGACTCTGGATAAGAAGTTTGCACACTCTCGAACTCTTACAGCTTAGTGCACGTTCGAATTCTGAGTCGTTGGTCGATGCTGTGAAGGCAATGAAATGTATCATATGACAACCCAAGTCTGTTACAAACATCGTGAATTGTCTGCCTTCTGTTTGCGTGAATCACGTCATGCATTTTCATGATCGTTTCCGGTCTTGTGCATTTTGACGGTGGACCAGAATGTTTCTCATCTTCCACAGATCCTCTGTCTTCCTTGAAGCATTTGAGACACTCCAATATTATTGCTTGACGCAGTTCACTCTCGCCAAATGCAGTGGATTTGAGCTGCAGTTTTCTTCAACTTGAAACAGAATTTGATGCAATTCCGTTGCTCCTTCACGTTATCCATTTGACGATTTGCAGAAACATTGAAACACGTCCTGCCAAGCCCCACCACACCTCAGAACTGCATGTGCCAAAGATGACGCAACTTTGTACCACAGTAGCTAAGACGTGTACTTCAAGACATCTAGCGGTGGAATGTCGTACTGCTACTGGATTGACCGGTACAATGAAGTTCTTGGATATTTTGGTTAGCACCACGTATAGCGTGTAACAACATTTATTTTTTTTTTAATTTTTTTTTTCTTCACGGGCGGCACCACTTTGATGAAACCACTGCTGATTATATAATAAGTGGCTAATCATTCGAACGGGTCTGCCTATACAGACGCTTGTACAGGGCCTAGTAGCTGACACTCAGACACTCAGCTGGTATTTACGAGGCAGGATCGAATCTCCATTTAACCATCCAGATTTCTTTTTTTTTCCATGGTTTCCCGAAAACACTCCAGTCGAATGCCGGGATGGTTACTTCAAAAGTCCGAGGTGGAATTCCTTCCATTTGCCCAGGCTATAGTGACCTCGATGTTTACAAGCCGCAAGGTCATAAAAATATATTTGTGACCCCATCTTGACACAGGATTTAATTTATTTTAATTGTGATGGAGCACAGGCATCGGTGACAATTCCCTTAGTTATCTAATTATCTTGTATAATTTGAGTGTTAAATTCCTCCCATCTACATTTTCATTTACAAATTTTAGTTTTAAATTACTTCAGTGATTTTGGTAAATTATTCACTTGGTAATTTGTTGTCTCTTTACATGCTATCTAATAAATACCTTGCTCACAAGTAGGCTGACAAAGCCTCCATATCAACATAGGATATCTCCACCAGCTTTCTGTTAAATTAAATTGTAATTCCCGTGAACGCTTTCTATTGGTAGAGCCTGGGTTTTCCTGGAAGTTCTCCACACGCCCGCTAATAGGTCGACTGAGTCACTCTCTCGGTAATACGAACATGAAAAATGAGACGGAAGCCCATGTGTCTGCTTTTAATATTGAAGATGGGACCCTCTGGGCACAGACTCGTGCCTTTACCAAAAGAAGGCAGTGGATTCCACCGCTCCACGGAGAGAACGGGATTATCTTTAAAGCAGAGAGTAAAGCTAACACTATAGCTGATAGCTTTGAGTGTAACTTTAAACCATCGGACAATAATATGGACGACCGTTAGTTGAGAGCAGCCCGTCGACGTCTCCGCGTCTACCTGCAAGCAGATGATGAAATTGAACCAATCTCTGCACATCTGTCTATCTCGGCTATCGCTAAAGAAGGCTCAAGGACATGATCGAATTTGAACGCGGTGCATGAAAATTCTGCCACCTATCGCCTCAGAGTACCTGGCAGGCCTTTTCAACAGAATACTTCAGAGCAAGGAATATCCACGAGGGTGGGAACACGCAGAAATCGTCGCAGTTCACATGAGCGGTAAAGACCCAGTTTTCCCCTAACATTACCGGCCTATAAATCTCTTGCGTTCGATGAGCAAAATGCTCGAGAGGCTGCTGCTGAAGATAATCAGTAAGTATATAGAAGTGAACAACATCTTGTCAAACCACCAGTTTGGCTTCAGAAGCGGACATTCTATAGCTCAGCAGGTGCTCCACATAGTGGAAGCAGCTAGCCGCGCCATTCTCCAGAGAGAATATTGTGCTGTGATATCGTTGGACGTGGCCAACGCCTTCGACTCGGTGTGGCACATAGGCCTCTTGCTGAAGCTTTATGAATAAGGTTTCTCTGGACCATTGGTAAAGCTAAGCGGCCGAACCTTCCAAGTCCGGACAGATGAGAAGATTTCAACCAAAAGACGAATCCTAGCCGTAGTTCTACAGGGTTCGGTGCTCGGACCCATCTTGTACTCGTTGTACACGGCGGACGTATCTACGGCTGATCGGGCACAGACAGTGACGTATACGAATGACACCACCTCTATCACTAGTAGCAGGAGCCGAGCCATCGCCACCCGCAGACTGCAGAACATCATACAGTTGACGGAGGCCTGGGTCAGGAGATCAACCTCACTAAAACTCAGGCCATCATGTTCATGAGAAAATATGGGCCGCGCATTCGTAACGTACAGACACCTTTGCTGTAACTTCATGATGACGATATACTGTGGCAGAGGATACTGAAGTACCTAGGAGTGACATTAGATTCCAAGCTGACCTGGCATGCACATATTACAGATGTATGCAGTAAAGCCAGTGCAAGACTGCAGGAAATCTACTCCCAGCTGAAGAAGACTAGTGAACTCCCACCACCACTGGGTGTGCTACTATACCTCTCTATGGTCAGGCCCCTGTTGGAGTATGCTTGCCCAGTGTGGGGATATGTCGACCCCAAATATCTACAAAGGCTACAGATAATTCAGAATAGAGCCCTGAAGCGCGCTCTCCACCTTCTCAGCGAATGGTTTACATGAAGCCGCAGGAGTCTCATCGCTGAAAGACCGCTACCGCACGCTGGCAACAGCTTTCTACACGAAGGCAGAGATTAGCTCCAACCCTTTAGTCAGCTTACTAGGCCGATATGAAGTTATAGTTGGCCGGGACTGAATGCCACGAAATATGCTCATGTGACAAAATAAATCTAACGCCAAAAATTGAGACTCACCAACAGATATACTATATCAAATCAACTAAAAGTGGATTAACTGTCGAAAGACAATAAACTCAGGAACCACTGCCAAGAATATGGCAGAGAATGGCGCGGATGATGGAACGGACATCTCAGTTGTTAAAATAGTCTTGTTAAAGCAGCTGAGCAAGTTTATCGGAGACCCACCGGTACCAACGCATTTTTTTTTTTTTTTTGCTGTCATCAGTCTTTCTTTTGGTTTGATGCAATCCTCCATCCCTTCCTATCTTGTGCTAACCTCTTCATCTCTACATATCCCCTACGTACTCAATTATCTGCATCATATATTCTAGTCTCTGTCTTCCTCTACAGTTCTTACCTTCGACTGTTCCCTCTACCAGCAAATTAACTAATAAAGCATGTCTCAAAATATGACCTACGAGCCTGTCTCTTCTTCCTGTAAGCTTCTTCCACAAACTTCTTTCCTCACCCATCATTTCCAAAACTCGTTCAATTCTTACTTTGTATGTTCACTTAAATTTCAGCATTCTTCTGTAGCACCACATTTCAAATGCTTCAATTTTCCTTCTTTCCGGTATTCCTAAAGTTCATGTTTCGCTACCATAAAGCGCTGTGCTCCACACATAGAGTTTTAAGAAGTTTTTTCTAATTTCTAGATCAATATTTGAAAATAAAAGATTTCTCTTTTTCATGAAGGCTCTTTTTGCTAGTACTATTCTGCTTTTAACATTATTCCTGCTTCGGCCATCAGTTGTTGTTTTCCTTCCTAAGCAACAGAATTCACTTACTTCTCGAATTGTATTCGATCCTATTTTTATATTTGTAATAATACCCTTCGTTTTAAGTTATTACTTTTATTATTATTTATTTTGTTTGCCTCGTCATATGATTGCAAAGCTGATATGTGAGTTGATTTAGGTCATACTTTGGGCGGCAGTGAGTTCAATCAACTACCTTGATTTGACAAAATAATGGATCACAAGGAAAGGTGATCAATGAACCATATTATTAATAAAAAAAAACACAAATTAAGAAATAAAATTCATCTTTATTTTAAAGTAAATCAACTACACTCTGAGCAATTCATAATTGCTGCTCAGTTGATTGCATGAATTATCCCACAGGCGTTACTGGGTTTTGCTAAACTGGATTCTTGTTACAACTGAGGTGTAAACTGGGCTCCTTTACCGTGCGTTGGACGTTGTTGTTTGAAGAGGCGAGATGCAAGGGCTGTTGACCAATATGCAGAGATGTTGTCCTGGACTGCAACAGCTATCGAGTCGAGCACCGTAAACTGCTCGGTGTGGCGTCGTGTAGGGAAGGCGTCTGCACAGACCGGCTCCGTCGACGTCAGGTAGTCAGCACCGGCGAGACCCGATCGCAGAACAGCATGCAGCCGTGGTCCACGTCACGACTCCAGTCGACCTGCCTCGACGGACTCTCAGCCACGAATGCCTCTTCAGTCGTCCGTCCCTTCACATCACTCAGAAAAACATTCTCCCCAGTACCGCAGTCCTCCATCAGACGACCAGCAATAAATTTCAACATACCACTCACAACACGTCTGAATCACTCGTATCTTCCGAGCGCTAAACAAACATTGCCTTCTCTCCTCCCTTGGGAAAACATCATTAGCGTCAGACTCGCGGAAGCCTCTGCTCAACCGAACTTTTTTTTGTGTGTGTGGTGAGCGTCTGGTAAGATCGCTACCTTCCTGTCTGCGGCTGCTCAGGTCTATAACACAAACAGTTTCACTTAACGTTGACAAACATCAGCTGTTATTTATTCTCAAAACAGATGTAGCATTACAGTATTTAATCTACTAGTATTGGTTTCATTTCTGCTACATTTCATCACTTTAGTCTTGCCTTGATTTATATTTAGTCCAAAATCTTCCTTCAGTACTTTGTTCATGCCATTCAGCAATGTCCTCAGCTCTTTCTGCTAACAAGACAATGTCATCAGCAAATCGTAGCATACTGATTTTTTCTCCCTGAACACTTGTGCCTCATGGAAATTTTTCTTTTACTTTCTTTATTCCTTCCTCTACATAAAAGTTGAATATTAACGGGGATAGACTACAACCTTGTTTCACACCCTATTTAACTGATGCTTGTCTCTCATGATTCTCTACTTTTATTACAGCCACTTGATTCTTATATAGTTTATAAAATATTTGGGTGCACGGCAGTGCACCCGCCAAGTCGAGTCAACGGCGGCACTGCCTACCCTTTTCTCGAAGCGATTCGGGCCATTTTTGAACCTCAATTTCTTCGGTCGTATTTATGGTACATGTCTCAAATTTCTGTTATGCATATATATCAGCAATCTTAGCAAACGTACGTAATTTTATTACGTTAATGTTCTTAGTTCGTATGTTAATTGGATGCAAACTTCAGAGATTTTGTCACTCACTCACTCACTGACTGACTGATGATCATCAAAATTCTAAGGCACTTCCAGTAGCCGTAGAAAGCTGAAATTTGGTACACAGATAAAATTTTACCCACATATTATAAGAAAAGTCTGAAACTCGTAAATTTTCATATACCTACCCACTTACCTACCGCTAACGTGAAATCTCTTTCTACCCTAATTACTTTATAAAGCTCAGATTTTCACTGTAGAGTGAGCTTAACATGTTTAACTAAAGTGTTTAATTATTCTTCTTTCCTTTTCTTACTTTTGAAGTTATTAAAATTCAAAATTTTATTTCGGCACAACACACCGACATCAAAATTCCACTGTATTTCCAGTAATCCTAGAAACAAGTAATTTGGTACACATATATGGTTTCATCCCTAAATCATAAGAAAAATCTGATATTGAAGTTTTTCACCGTATTTATCTATATATAGAAAGATGAATATTTGTTTGTTTATTGTTCATACAAATCCACAGTTTTCATCCGATCTCGATGAAACTTTGCACACCTTTCCTTTGAAACATGGAGAAAAATACTGTCTATATTTGGTTGAACAACTTCTCGTCATATTGTAACGTAAATTTGAAAGATTACCGAAAAGAACATAGACCGACGTTTAGGATGTGGAAGACTCTGTAGTTCCATACACTATTGTCTAGACTTGCGCATAATAGTTCGCGAAAGGTAGCGCTCAG
The DNA here is from genome assembly GCA_031002005.1 of Vandiemenella viatica. Classification (NCBI taxonomy): domain Eukaryota; kingdom Metazoa; phylum Arthropoda; class Insecta; order Orthoptera; family Morabidae; genus Vandiemenella; species Vandiemenella viatica. The sequence goes on from CM061920.1 coordinate 355,628,026, forward strand.
TTTAGTTCGCAGGTCCCTCGCGAACTAGTTCGCTCTTTTAGTTCGTTAGTTCGCGTCTCGAATTCAGAGAAACAGATCATTCGCTCGCCTTGCTACCGCTACTGCACGCGCTATTTTGTTTGTTAAGTCAGTTTTATTAGGACATAATCATTTTTTTGTCGTTTCTAAATGGCATTTAATATGACCTTCTTAACAAAAGTTATTGCTTAATAATAGCCCTTTCAAATTACATTAGCATGAACAGTTGGCGTCGATAAACCAAAGTGCTCATTGTCCTTTACACAAATGGGTAAATTGAATAATTGTGCTGTTTTTACTATTTACTTTACATGCATTCCTAGAATATTAATTTTTTAAATGGATTTGTTTATTAGTTCATGGAAGAAACATTACTTATAAAATGCGCTAATGATCCTGCCGTCGACGCGCCCTTAAACCCCAACAACAACAACAACACAACATTACTTATAAAATATTATAAACGCATTTATTTTGATGAATTAAAATACCCGTTTATAAGTAATCGGCTTTTTTATATAAATAAAGTTTTGGAAATCATGGACAAAATATAATTCTACTATTGGCTACAACTTAAGTACTATATGACAGAAATAGTATTACCTATATTATTAAGAAAAATAACATTAATACTTCCAATGTGATATCTAAAAATTAGACATATAAAAATAATAGTGACCCTTGAATGAGAAAGTGGTAGCAATAACGAAAATGCATAAATTTCCAGTGAATTGGAAGTCATTGAGCTATTATTTTATTAGTGAAGGGGAGAATAATCCAACACACATTCACAATTTTTTTGGCGACGAATGAAACTGATGAAGATACAAAATTTAAAATCTTTTTGAATTTCGCAAGTCATTTCTTTCATCACTTTCACAAAGCTGTTAACCAACAGACTGAGATAAGTATTATATTATGTCAGCTTTAAAATCAGCGCTAGAAAAATGTAAAAGAAACTGTTTCTTTGGTTAAGAAAACAAGAAAAAGCCTTTAGAAACCAAATTCTCCACAGAAAGTGATAATATAAAAAATAATACTCTAGTATTCGTTGATAAATGTCTGGAGTATCTTAGTAAATAGTTAGATTTTATTGAAAGCAATTGGCTATACAAAATCCAAAAATTAAATTCAAATCACTGGTTTCATTTGATGACTGTGAGACTATATTAGAAGTTATAAATTTGCGAGAAAAAATGAATATCAACTTGAACAAACTTTACTCTGAAATAACAATATTTTACGAAATCCACGTAAAAGTAAGAGAAGTATTTCATGAATAAAAAATGAGCTTTTTCTCTAAATTAATTTGACAACTGAAAGCGATAAAGCATATGACAATTTTACTGTAGACAAAAAAGAATTAAAGATGAAAGAAGTGCAAAAAATATAGCTTAAAAAATGAAATAGTAAAAACATACCTTTTATCATTTTCTACTCATTCGTAAAATATTATATTTTTGAAGTTTGGCATATTTTTATAGGTTATTCTTTTTAAAAAATTCCTACCAGCAACCGAAAAAATATTGGAAACCCTAACGGCGAATGGTGCTAGTTCGCGAACGGAAGCGCTCAATTTAGTTCGCGAACGGTACCGCTCAGTTTAGTTCGCGAATGGTACCGCTCTCTATAGTTCGCGACCGGGAGCGCTCTGTTTAGTTCGCGAACGGTACCGCTCTCTTTAGTTCGCGACCGGGAGCACTCTGTTTAGTTCGCGAACTAGGTCCTCCAAGACAGCTCGCTCATTCGCTTTGCTAGCGCTACTTGTTTGTTATGGTAGTTGTGGTTATCGGTGGTTATCTTTTGATTGTTAATGCGATCAAAGTGTATTTTATTTTCACATTCCACGTTAAATTTCCGTTTGTGACTTCTGCAATAATTATTAATGTTGAACAATTTATTTTTATTTTATTTTTATATCTGTGTCTTCAGTGAAATGTGTCCACAAGGAACTATGTTTCCTTTTAGATAATAAACTAAAACAAAAGTTGGTCTTCGGGAAAGGATCGAACGAACTAACGAACTCAGGAGCGAGAGATCTGGGAACTAGTTCGCGTAGTTCGCCTGTGGGAGCGCTCTTCCGAACTAGTTCGTTCGCGAACTACACAAGACTACTATCGTGGGCTGGTGGCCCGCTGGTTAACGCACTTGCCTACTAATGTTTGTATCGCCGGATCAAATCCCAGTGGAGGCGAAGATTTTTAAAAATTGTTTTTGATCGTAAGAGTCACGCCTGGTCCGTCGGTTATTCGGATTGAATGTTAAACTGTAGATATCACAAATTTAGGGGTGCAATACGAGGAAAATCGTAAGTAGTCTTGCAATGCTGTAGGTGTACACTTTTTTACGATTACGTTATATTGACCGCTCAGGGGTGATTCGCAGTCAGTGTGTGTGATCTGCAGTAATCTTTATATATAAAGATGAATGTATGTTTGTTGGTTTGTTTGTTTGTTCTTCATACAAATCCACAGTTTTCATCCGATCTCGATGAAACTTTGCACACTTATCCTTTGAAACAAGGAGAAAAATACTGTCTACATTTGGTTGAAAAATTATCTGTATAAATAACACATGTTGTCTCATAACTTCGAAATACGGTGATAGACAGACACGTTGGATATGGTCGCCTCCGAACCGTGTTTCCGTATAGTGGACTGGCAGCTTAGTGGTTAAAGCGCTTGCTTAAGAACGTCGTGGTCTCCGGTTCAAATCTCCGTGGATGCTAGGATTTTTAAAAATTGTTTTTCATCGTAAGAATCAGGCCTGGGCCGTAGGTTATTCGGATTGAATGTTAAACTGTAGATATTAGAAAGTTAGGGGTGCAATGCGAGGCAAATCGTAGGTAGTTTTGCAATGTTGTAGGTGTACACTTTTTTACATTATAATGATCCCTCAGGTGTTGTTCGCAGTCAGTGTGTGAGTGTGAACCACAGTAATATTATTATAAATAAGGAAGTAAGTCTCTGTCTTTTTGTTACGTTTTGATGACTAAATGGCTATATCGTTGTGATACAATTTTATAAGGAAATCTGTATGAAGGGCACAGGATATTTTTTTCCAGTATGATTAACAGTTGTAGTCACGAAATTTTGAGACCTTATCGAATGGTGACAAATATGTTGGAAATTGATTCTCTTCAAGAGTCAGGTTCGACGGTACAATGATATAGTGATAGCTTTCCTGTCATATTATTCCTACTCGATATTGTTTGGGACTAATCCTTCCTTTAGCCACTTTCTATATTTCATTCTGACAAAAAAAAAAAAAATATCTTAATCCACGCGTACGAAGTCGCGGGTACGGTCTAGTAATACTATAAATGCGGAAGTAACTCTCTGTCTTTTGTTACGTTATGACGACTAAATGCCTATACCGGAATTGACTGAATTTGACAAGAAAATCTGTAGGGAGGGTACAGGACATTTTTTTTTCGGTATGATTAACAGTTGTAGTCACGAAATTTTGAGAACTTATGGAATGGTGACGGAGAGACGGATGTGTGTGTTTAGCCCAGTCAATAAAGGGCCAAAAACAGTGAATGTCGGAACTTTCTCTGGTAAAGCTGAATTTTCTCCCAGTAGTAGATCACTATTAGAGAGACATTTTTTCAAAAGTCCCCGAAAATTCCAATGGAGCTTCCCCCCCTACCCCCCCTTTAAGTTCAAAATGTAGAGTTTTACGCAATCGCATATAACTTTTTAACCAAAAGTTTATTAAGGTTATATTACTTACAGTTTTATTCCCTGATAAATATTCTACAACTTTTATAATAACATAATTTATGATATGTGCAGCAGTTTTCCCGTAAATTAACGAAATGTTGTAAAAAAACAATATTTTTTTGCCACCTATCTACGTTTTTGCAAAACCATATTTTTATTCGTCACCAAATGAAAAAATGCTTCGAATGAAAGTTGTAGCTCATATATTCTTGAGTACATCGGTGTATAAACATATACAGTTATGTGTATTACTCTACTAGTAACATAGAAAACAGTAGCTGGGTTTTGAGCGCGTGAGCGGCCGGGAGTCGGCGGGCAGCGTGAGCCGGCCGCGCCCGTTGTGTAAGAGGAAGAATATAGGTGCTATAATTTCCAGAAATAATTCTTAATGCATTTGTAAATTTGGACCCAAGTTATCCCTCCACGATATATTCAGCTATTAGCTACGCCGCAGAGGAATGTAAGACACAAAATCGCAATTTTATAATTACATTTGATCAACCCTTGTACTTAAAGGCGTCTGAAATAGTGGCATCAGCAAATCCTGGATCAGAGGTTTCAAAAATCACTTTAAGGTTAGGAGGATTTCATCTGTTGATGTCGTTTTTGGGTTCTGTTGGTAAGATAATGGAGGGCAGTGGCTTGGAAGAATTATGGGCAACGGTTCACGGAAAAAATACTGCAAGTCACATGCTGAACGGTCATGCATATGCAAGATGTGTACGTGCATATAATCTTGCTGCTTGCTCTCTTATAAATGTCATGAAAGATCAGTTTCCCGAGATTAAAGAATCCCTTACAACTCTTGAGGCATTTTCTAAGATCTCCTTGAAAATAAACGCAATGAAGCTGAAATTCTCGAAGATCCAACTGTAAAGGCAACATTGAATCAATTTAACGAGTGTTTAAATAATGTGAAAACGCTCAGCAGAACAACTAAGCTTTGGATAAATCTTCTGAAATGCATTGACCTCATAATGATGTTTATTTACGCAGAAAGATCCGGTAATTGGGACCTCCATTTAAGTACTACAATTGAAATGCTCCCATACTTTCACGCTGCAGGCCATCTGCCATATGCTAAATCCGCACATCTTTATGCACAAGAAATGACTAAACTTAACTATCTCCACTAGAATTTGGTCTCTTTAAAGAACATTTCACCGTAAGAAGAACGGGGAAATACTAGTCTGGGACGTGTACTGACATGTGCATCGAACAGGGTTTGATGCGTCCCATGAAATCCGTTGGGGGCCTAACTCATGGACGAGGCATAACCGACAGCACTCTATCGAAATGGGTCCTCGGAACACAATTTTTCTTAAAAATTCATGATGCTGTGGAAGCTTATTTTGGGACATCAATTCAGTACAATGAGCAGCATGTTGAACTTCGCGTATCTAGACGAGAAAGAGATTTGTCGGACCTGCAAACATTTACAACATGGTTCCAAACACACAATCCTTTTACAAAACTATCAGGTGAATTAGTTTCATTGACATCTGGATTCGTGTGTGATGACTCAATAAACTGCGATGAAGCTTATGATGTCGGTCTCTCAGCCATAGCCAAAATGAAGGGAACTAACTTCCATGATATTAAACTTCACACGAAGGATATGGTTAAGACTCAAGCAGTGCAGAAGTCAGCATTGGTACGATCAAAAGAAGTTTGTGTGAACTCCCAACAACTTTTTAACCGTATTTTGTGTGTGTGCGACAGTCCCGGAAAATTGAAGGCTTACTTGGAATTCGAACTGGCTCCTCGACCACCTGCTTTGTTTGATGATGTATCCTTACGAAAAGGAACAAAATCGTCACTGATGAAGGTATTTGAAGAAGGTGTCATCGACGTAACGGACCAAAATGGTGCAACTTATGTTTTGTACGGGGGCTTTCTTCTACACAAAGTAGCGTGGCCAAGAAATTGTTCCTATGGCGTCATCTTAGAAACTTACTGTACATATGTTGTAAATAAATATGGATCTAATTCAAATGTAGTATTTGATGGTTATCCAGACGAGCCAACAACGAAAAATGAAGAGCAAAACAGAAGAGCAGCCAAAAGATCTTCACCTGACATAGTATTTGATGAAAACACAATTTGTGTTACTGGAAAAGAGGAGTTTTTAGGAAATACTAGTAACAAGAGAAAACTGGTACTAGCTTTGGCATCTGAATTCAGAAAACGAGGACTACAAGTTGTTACAGCGGAAGATGATGCTGATGTGCACATTGTTATGACAGCAATTCAACAGCAGAGAAGTGACTTAATAGTATTACTTACGGCACTGGCTCCTGAAAGTACTTGTATATACTTCTGTAAAGAGATAAGGGGTGCAGTTCCATTAACAGTGTACTACAGAATCGCCACTCTCATAGAAAAGTTTGGAGATCAACGTCAGTTACTTCTGTTTTGTCACGCTATGACCGGATGTGATACCACATCCAGCATGTATGGAATGGGCAAATTAAAAGCGATAGAATTGCTCAGATCGAAACCTGATATGCAGAATACAGCGAGGAAGTTTTTGGATGATTCTACAACAATAGAGGACCTTTTGATTGCTGGTGAGAAATTTGTTTTATGTTTTTATGGGTTAGAGAAATATTCAAATCTGAATGAAGCCCGTTACTACAAGTTGTTGACAGTAACAAAGAAAAGTTCCCTTAGATCAAATTTTCATCTAGCAACATTACCTCCAGCGCCTGAGGCATGTCGTGAACATTTGCTGAGATTATTTTTGCAAGTTCAAAAATGGTTAGGTAATACTCTTGATGCTACAAACTGGGGTTGGAAAATTGAAAACGTGAAAGAAATGAGAGGTACCAAAAGAACATTGAAACCAATTCCTACCTCGAAGCCATTTGCTCCAAACGAACTGCTGTACTTAGTGTCATGTTCTTGTAAACAAGGATGTGGACAATACTGTGGATGTAGAAAAATGAACCTGAGTTGCACTGCAATGTGTGAACACTGTAGTGGCTTATCTTGCCTAAATTCACCCCTGTATTCAGAAGTAGAAGATGAATTTCCTCATACGGATTAATATGTAACCGTTATCAAAGAGACATGCTTCTAAACATAAAATAAGTTTTATGAGTTACAATAATGATGACTTGTAAATATTAAATCGGTGTATATAATATCTGTGGTGGGTGGGAGGTCCGTGATGCTGTTATAAAACACAAGTAATTTTAAACAGCTGCCGGTTTAGCCAGTCCGGGACACGGCGGGTCCATAGGTGGTGGATAATGGAATGGCCTGATATAACAAGGCTAGGTTAAATCCCCCGAACCAAAACTGGCATACAAATGTGTACAATAATTAATTATGAATAAAATTAAAATCTTTAAATCAAATATGTTACAATCAGAAAAACAAATTTTACTTCTCATATCACTCTAATGTTATTTTGATTATACACAAATATTTACTAAATTACAAATTAAAGGTCGACACACTATGGGCTAGTACGAGTATAAGTGTTAAAAATAGATGTTATAATTACAGTATTAACTAATTGAATAGGCATATGAGGATAAGGCGCCTTTCGCCTACGCCCGCCGACTCCCGAGCGCTCTCGCGCTCAAAACCCAGCTACTGTTTTCTATGTTACTAGTAGAGTAATACACATAACTGTATATGTTTATACACCGATGTACTCAGGAATATATATGCTACAACTTTTATTGGAAGCATTTTTTCATTTGGCGAAGAATAAAAGTATGGTTTTGCAAAAACGTAGATAGGTGGCAAAAAAATATTGTTTTTTTACAACATTTCGTTAATTTACGGGAAAACTGCTGCACTTATCATAAATTATGTTATAATAAAAGTTGTAGAATATTTATCAGGGAATAAAACTGTAAGTAATATAACCTTAACAAACGTTTGGTTAAAAAGTTGTATGCGATTGCGTAAAACTCTACATTTTTAAACTTAAAGGGGGGGTAGGGGGGGAAGCTCCATTGGAATTTTCGGGGACTTTTCAGAAAATAATCCTCTCATCAAGGTCTATCACCCTTGAAAAAATCAGCTTTACCAGAAAGAGTTCCGACACAAAACCTTTATTGACTGGGCTAGTTAGCCTGTAATGTTAGGTCGGTTGCTCAAGGTGTGCTTCTCGCGCATTATCTTAGTGAATAATTTGTTAATAAATTTCGTTTAGAGAAAAAAACGTATTATTTAGTAGCAGATTTTCTCTGTCCTATTACTTTGCGCCTGCTTAAATGTTTCTGACACCAGTTTATTTTGTCTTCTTTTTTGACATGCCTTGCAGACGTAAATTGGCCTAAGTTGTAGCTCTTGCAGAGCACGAACAGCTAAAGGTATTAGAACCCAAGAATCGGATGCTCATGCAGAAGAAGGAAGAAAAGACCAATCTGAAATAAAGCTGCCCTTATTTAAACCACCCCACCCCTCCTCATCCCAACACCTTCGTTTTTTTTGTTTTGTTTTTAAATATGTTGGGAATTGATTCTCTTCAAGAGACAGGTTCGACGGTAGAATGATATAGTGATGGCTTTTCTGTCATATTATGCGGACTCGGTGTTGTTTGGGACCAATCCTTCGTTACCAAAAACTTTCTATATTCAATTCTGGCAAAGAAATTCTTAATCCACGCGTACGAAGTCGCGGGTATCACCTAGTTTAATTATAATCCCAAACATGAAAAATTCTGGCACATATTTGCGGCTTAATTAATTACTTTGCTCCGGATTAAGCTATAAACCTGACATTTCTATACTATATGAAGGCAAACAAGTTTAACAAAAGCTTTAAATTTTACTTTGTTCCTATGGTTAGTTTGGAAGTTACTTGTTATTTATTTGAGGTGGTAGTTAAACCAGCGACAATGCTCAGTGCTAGGCTACAACGCACATTAATTGTTTGCAGAGATTGGGGTATTGTTGGTAATGATATTGCTGATTTTCCTTGTATTTATTCAATGGAAACCCAAACGTGAAACGTTGCGGTTCATATTAGCAGGTTAATTGCTTTATTCGGGATGAATCAGTATGCTCAAACCGTCGAACCTGTCTCATGAAGAGAATTAATTTCCAACATATTTAAAAACAGAAAAACAAAAGAAGGTGCGGGGATTCGGGGATGTGTGTGTGTGGGGGGGGGGGGGGAGGGCGTTTTTTTAACTAATGGCAGCTTTAATTCAGCTTGGTCTTTTCTTCTTTCTTTAGCATGAGCATCCAATTCTTGGGATCTAATAACTTTAGCTGCTCGTACTCTGCTAGAGCTACACTTTAGGCTAGGTTTACACCCGCAAGGAATGTCAAAAAAGTAGACAAAATAAACTGGTGCCAGAAACTTTCAAACAGACACAAAATAATAGTACAGTGCTGAGTAAATCGAACTCTATATTAAATAATACGATTTGTCTCTAAACGAAATTTAATAACAAATCATACACTAACAAATCGCGCGACAGCAACATTACAAACTAACACACGTCACCATTCGATAAGTTCTAAAAATTTCGTGAATACAACTGTTATTCGGATATGTGAAAACTGCGACCAGTGAAATTTGCGGCCAACCTAAAATCTGCGAAATCTGCGGCCAATACCTCTTCTCTTTGTGTCATGCCGCGCCGTCCTAATCACTCTAAACGCCCCTTTAGACGACCCGACCTGGTCTCACTAAATCGTGGCCTGGAAGTTATTACGTGAACAAATCATTTTACATTACACGCCCGAAACAGCCAAGTTAATTTTTTTTTTTTTTTTTAATAGACTTGCAAATGTTTCACAGGTTTTTTAGACTAGACTTTTTTCGCACTCGTTACTGAAAGCTGAATTTTTTGCTGATCTGCAACACTGTTCGGAAAATCCAGTGCGTTACTAACTAGATCGAAGTGGCCGAGGTCGTCTAGAGGCGGCCATACACGATCGCTCCATCCGTACAAATGGAGCGATGTCACTCCATTATCGTGTCGTCTGTGGGGAAATTTGATGTGGATGACGTTAACCCACAACTGCTGATGGTAGAATATTTTTTCCTACACTAGTTTCTTATCTGCTTAACGTCTCTCTAACAGCGAGGTCTTTAGAGACGGGAAAGGATTGGGGGGGGGGGCAAGGAATGGGAAGGAATTCCGCCATGGCCTTTTGAAGGAAGCATCCCGGAATTTGCCTGGAGTGATTTGGGAAAACATGGAAAACCCAAATCTGGATGCCCGGACAGGGATTCGAACCACCGTCCTCCCGAATGCGAAGCCTCCTGCACTAGTAATGTGAGGCAAAGGGAGATTTTGCATGAAATCTACTACGATTCTGTAAGTATCTGCCTCGTTATTACAATTCTTTTCTACGTCTTTTAAGCAAGAATAAAACTTGTATTTTAATAACAATTATAAACTATAAAACATCTGTACTGTCAACCTGCTGTTTAGAAACATTGGCTAGAAACGCAGCAATCCGCTCAGAGCGCCGGTGGGGCGGCTTTTAACAATACAACCAGTTTGATCCTTTTCTATAATAAACATGCCGCTACAGCATTGTTGAGAATTCTGGCCGCAGATTTCACTGGCCGCAAATTTCACTGGCCGCAGTTTTCGCGACACCCCCACAACTGCTGATGGTAGAATATTTTTTCCTACACTAGTTTCTTATCTGCTTAACGTCTCTCTAACAGCGAGGTCTTTAGAGACGGGAAAGGATTGGGGGGGGGGGCAAGGAATGGGAAGGAATTCCGCCATGGCCTTTTGAAGGAAGCATCCCGGAATTTGCCTGGAGTGATTTGGGAAAACATGGAAAACCCAAATCTGGATGCCCGGACAGGGATTCGAACCACCGTCCTCCCGAATGCGAAGCCTCCTGCACTAGTAATGTTAGGCAAAGGGAGATTTTGCATGAAATCTACTACGATTCTGTAAGTATCTGCCTCGTTATTACAATTCTTTTCTACGTCTTTTAAGCAAGAATAAAACTTGTATTTTAATAACAATTATAAACTATAAAACATCTGTACTGTCAACCTGCTGTTTAGAAACATTGGCTAGAAACGCAGCAATCCGCTCAGAGCGCCGGTGGGGCGGCTTTTAACAATACAACCAGTTTGATCCTATTCTATAATAAACATGCCGCTACAGCATTGTTGAGAATTCTGGCCGCAGATTTCACTGGCCGCAGTTTTCGCGACACCCTGTTATTCATACCGAAAATAATATTTCCGGTGTCCTTCCTACAGATACATAGTATTTCCTTGTCAAATTCCATCATTATTGGTATAGCCACTAAGTCGTCGAAACGTAACAAAAAGACAGAGACCTACTTCCGCATTTATAATTTGAGTGCACGGCAGTGCACCCGACACGTCGAGTCAACGGCGGCACTGCCTACCCTTTTCTCGAAGCGATTCGGGCCATTTTTGAACCTCAATTTCTTCGGTCGTATTTATGCTATATGTCTCAATTTCTGTTATGCATAGATATCAGCAATCTTAGCAAACGTACTACATCTTATTTTGATACTGGTCTTAGTTCGGTTGTTGTTAGGATGCAAACTACAGCGATTTTGTCACTCACTTACTGACTGACTGATGATCATTAAAACTCTAAGGTTCTTCCCGTAATCGTGGGAAGCTGAAATTTGCTACACAGATAAAATTTTACTCACATACCAACAAACTCGTAAATTTCCATATATCTACCCCTTACCTACCCCTAACGTGAAATCGCTTCCTACCCTAATAACTTTATACACTTCAGATTTCAATTGTAGAGTGAGCTTACTAAGTTCAACTAATGTGTTAAATGTTACTTATTTGCCTTTCTTATTCTGGAAGTTATTAAAATTCAAAATTTTATTTTGACCACGACACCCCGATATCAAAATCCCACTGTACCTCCAGCCATCCCAGAAACAAGTAATTAGGTACACATATATGATTTCACACCAATATCATGAGAAAAGTCTAATATTGGAGTTTTCTCCCGTATTTATTTAATTACTATCCCAAATATGAAAAATCCTGGCACATATTTGCAACTTAATTGCTTTTCTCCCGATGAAGCTACATGGCTGAGAATTTTTTAATGCAAAGAGATGAGCAATTTTAAGTGACATCTTAAATTTTACTTTGGTCTTATGCTTAGTTTGGAAGTTACTAGTAATTTATTTATGGTGGTAGTTAAGCCAGCGGCAATCTGCATTGCTCGGCTACTGGTCACATCAATTGTTTTCAGAGATTGGGGCATTGTTGGTAAACGTATATTTATGTCTTAAAATCTGAAATGTTCTTATTAACCGATTTTCAAGTGGAATCATTACATTTGAGCGGCGATTTAGGATAAGCGATAAACTTACAAAAAGAAATGAGATCCCACAAAAACAATTCTTGTAAAAATAGGCCAAGTCTCGTGTTAGTGCAATGACAAAAAGTTATGAGATCTTCCTCTGAGCCAAGTCTACACTTTTCAGTGTATATTCACTTCACTTTATGAAACAGAATGGTTTCTCTCGGTATCATAGATCGTTTATTTAGGATAAAAAATCTGATGACTTGGCCATTATGCATGTCATAATTTGAACTTAAATTGAGGGCATAATATATATACTTGTCAAATTCGAAAAAGAGCGATGGAAATCTTGGCCTTTACGTATTTATAAGTTTGTGTGCGTTAACTAAAACATGGCATGCATAATGGCCAAGTCATCAGATATTTTTATCCTAAATAAACTATCTATGATACCGAGAGAAACCATTCTGTTTCATAAAGTGAAGTCAATATACACTGAAAAGTGTAGACTTGGCTCAGAGGAAGATCTCATAACTTTTTGTCACTGCACTAACACGAGTCTTGGCATATTTTTACAAGAATTGTTTTTGTGGGATTCTTCTAACTCGATACTTTAGACCTTACTTCTTTAAAATTTTGAACACCTTGTCCCACCTAACAATATCAAAAGCTTTTTCCAAATCAATAAATGCCATAAAAGTATCTTTGTTTTTCTTGATCCGCCCTTCAAGTATTAATCTTAAAGACAGAATTGCTTACCTTGTACCGCGATTTTTCCTAAACCCAAACTGATCTTCACCTACTATCTCTTCTATTACCCTTTCCATCTTTCTGTATATTATTCTGGTCAGTAATTTTGAAACATGTGATGTTAGACTAATGGTGCGATAATTCTAACATTTGTCGGCTTGTGCTTGTGTGAGAAGATTATATTTTTATTAAAAACAGTTGGAATTTCTCCTGTTTCATAACTTTTTGATATCAGCTTGAATAATCTTTCGATTTCTTCTTCTCCTAGGGATTTAAGAAGTTCTGCAGGTATCTCATCAATTCCAACTGACTTATTTACTTTCAAGTCATTCAGACCTCTATTAAATTCTGTTCTCTAAATGGGATCTCCTAAGTCATTAATGTTAACATCGCCTTCCTTTTTCATTACGTCATTAAGTCGTCCCCATCATACAGATTCTCAATGTATTCCTTCCATCGGTTAGCTCTATCGTCTGAACTCATAAGAGGTTTCCCATCGGAAGCTTTAATGTTCACACCTCTTTTCTTCATTTCTCCAAAATTCTGTTTGATCTTCCTATAAACAAAATCTACTCTACCTACCACCATTTTCATTTCTACTTCTTCACACTTTTCTTGAAGCCATTTTTCTTTTGCTTTTTTGCATTTCCTGTTTATTTGATTTCTAAACTGTCAGTATTGCTCTCTTCCTGCTTCATCCTGAGCATTTTTGTACCTTCTCCTCTGATCCATCAGTTCCAAAATTTCTTCTGTGACCCAAGGTTTTCGAGCAGCTTGTTCCCTAAAGCCTAATGTTTCTTTACTAGCTTTCATTATTTCGGTCTTTAATGCATTCCATTCATCCTCGGCTGAGCTCCTTTGAGAGTTAATTCTTAGACCTAAGTCTACCATTTCTGCAAATTTTTCTCTCCTGTTGGATTGTTTCAATTTATTCACTTCCAGTCTGTTCTGTTTATGCTGCTTCCTTATTCTCTTGAATTTTAGCATGCACCTCATCATTATCAAATTATGGTCAGAATCTATGTCTACTCCTGGGTACGCCTTATAGTCTAGAACTTGATTCCTGAATCGCTGTTTGACCATGATACACTCCTGGAAATTGAAATAAGAACACATTGACGCCGGTGTGTAAGACCCACCATACTTCCTCCCGACACTACGAGAGGGCTGTACAAGCAATGATCAAACGCACGGCACAGCGGACACACCAGAAACAGCAGTGTTGGCCGTCGAAGGGCGTTAGCTGCGCAGCGGTTAGGCACCGCCGCAGTCAGTGTCAGCCAGTTTGCCGTGGCATACGGAGCTCCATCTCAGTCTTTAACACTGGTAGCATGCCGCGACAGCGTGTACGTGAACCGTATGTGCAGTTGACGGACTTTGAGCGAGGGCGTATAGTGGGCATTCGGGAGGCCGGGTGGACGTACCGCCGAATTGCTCAACATGTGGGGCGCGAGGTCTCCACAGTACATCGATGTTGTCGCCAGTGGTCGGCGGATGATGCACGTGCCCGTCGACCTGTGTCCGGACAGCAGAGACGCACGGACGCACGGCAAGACCGTCGCATCCTACGCAGTGCCGTAGGGGACCGCACCGCCACTTCCCGGCAAATTAGGGACACTGTTGCTCCTGGGGTATCAGAGAGGACCATTCGCAACCGTCTCCATGAAGCTGGGCTACGGTCCCGCGCACTGTTAGGTCGTCTTCCGCTCACGCCCCAACATCGTGCAGCCCGCCTCCAGTGGTGTCGCGACAGGCGTGTATGGAGGGACGAATGGAGACGTGTCGTCTTCAGTGATGAGAGTCGCTTCTGCCTTGGTGCCAATGATGGTCGTATGCGTGTTTGGCGCCGTGCAGGTTAGCGCCACAATCAGGACTGCATACGACCGAGACACACAGGGCCAACACCCGGCATCATGGTGTGGGGAGCGATCTCCTACACTGGCCGTACACCTCTGGTGATCGTCGAGGAGTCACTGAACAGTGCACGGTACATTCAAACCGTCATCGAACCCATCGTTCTACCATTCCTAGATCGGCAAGGGAACATGCTGTTCCAACAGGACAATGCACGTCCACATGTATCCCGTGCCACCCAACGTGCTCTAGAAGGTGTAAGTCAACTACCCTGGCCAGCGAGATCTCCGGATCTGTCCCCCATTGAGCATGTTTGGGACTGGATGAAACGTCGTCTCACGCGATCTGCACGTCCAGCACGAACGCTGGTCCAGCTGAGGCGCCAGGTGGAAATGGCTTGGCATGCCGTTCCACAGGACTACATCCAGCACCTCTACGATCGTCTCCATGGGAGAATTGCAGCCTGCATTGCTGCGAAAGGAGGATATACACGGTACTAGTGCCGACATTGTGCATGCTCTGTTGCCTGTGTCTATGTGCCTATGGTTCTGTCTGTGTGATCATGTGTTGTATCTGACCCCAGGAATGTGTATATAAAGTTTCCCATTCCTGGGACAATGAATTCACGGTGTTCTTATTTCAATTTCCAGGAGTGTATAATCTAGCTGATATCTCCCTGTATCCCCAGGACGTTTCCAGGAGTATATCCGTCTTGCATGGTTCTTAAACAGTGTGTTCGTCACTACTAACTTAAATCTTTCACAAAATTCTAACAACCTGCTTCCTCCCTCATTTCTTTCTCCTAGACCAAAACTTCCTACAGCATTCCGCTCTTTTCCTTCTCCCACTATCGCATTCCAATCACCCATGATTATTAGATTTTCCTCCCCCTTCACATATTGGATTAATTCTTCGATTTAGGTGTACACTCTCTCTATTCCTTCGTCATCTTCCTTTGACGTTGGCATATACACTTGTACTAACGTGGTTGGGGCGGACTTAGGTTCTAACCTCATCAAAATAATCCTGTCACTAAACTGTTCATAATAACTCACCTATTTCCCTACTCTCTTATTAATTAAATAGCCTACACCAATGACTCCATTGACAGCTTCTGTGCAAATTATCGTGTGTTCACCAGACCAGAAATCCTGTGCGTCCTTCCATTTAATCTCGTTAATCCCAACAACATCTTAATTCAGGTGTTCCATCTCCCTTTTTAAATTTTCTAGCCTACCTGCGCTATTCAGACTTCTAACATTCCACGCTCCGACTCGTAGAATGTTTCTATCCATTCTGATGACTCCTCCCTGAGCAGTCCCCACCCGGAGATCCGATTGGGGGACTATTTTACCTCCGGAATATTTTATCCAGGAAGAAGCCATCATGATGTATGTAATTTGAGAGGATTAGATGTCCTCGGGATACCCTTTGGGTCTTTAATGTAGTGGTTTCCCGTTGCCTTCTGCATCCCCATGCCATTGATCATTTCTGATTCATCCGCCTTTAGGGACCGTTTCCAATCCCTAGGGTAAGAGGGTGCCCTGGAATACTCTCCGCTGTTCCGTCCTCCTTACGGAGGCCGTTGGCAAGCAGTGGGTGACTCCTTATACAGGGAATCATTTAGTCGCCAGAGCCTCGTCCGTGCAAACAGGGTGCACCACGTGAAGGAGAGGTTGACATTTGGTTGGAAAAGGCTATTATAGTCTCTCTCAAACCTTTACACCCCTACCAACGCATAACCTTCAAATAATAATGGCAGAGTTGTTCGTGATAAGTGATCTGAATAGTAGTTTGTACAAGGAAAGCTGCTTGTTGTGAGTAACTACAAACAGGCAGGATCCCTACCTCTGACCATGAAATGCTTTGTTACCAATTCCCTGTATAAGTGAAATCACACGTACTGATCAAGTTCGATCACTATCACTCTTTTGGTTACCACCTTCCTACGAAGGAAAAGCTCTAAAATAGAAAATCAGAGTCTCTAAAGGCTTTGAAAATAGATATAATCTGATCTTTATTTGTAAATTTCTAGTATCAGTCACAGATTGTTGTATTAAATCGGATTCGATTCTTAATAAAAATTGCAGGTTCCACCAGTTGAAATATTTTTCATAGTCCAGCCGACAATGACCTGGTTAATCCCCACTAAAATTCAAAGTTCACAAGAATTTAGCTAACACAATACTACTCGTAATTTATCTTTCCTAATGTAAAATGCGGCGGCATGGCTTTACGTCCCGTCTTCATTATTAGAGGCGGAATGGGATTGGGGAAATGGAACGGGAAGGAATTCGGCCATGGCCCTTTGAAGGACGCATCCCAGCATTCACCTGGAATGATTTGGGGAAACCATGGAAAACCCAAATCTGCATGCTCGGACGGTGATTCGAACCGGTGTCCTCCCGAATGCGAGGCCACATCGTTAACCACTCACCCACCACTCTCGGGAATGTGAAATGCATCGGCGTGTCCACTCGAACAGTACCTTACTTGATTTTTATGGTTTTAAATGTTTTTATCCGAAAGATTCACAAAAGGCCGCAAAAATCTCTTCTCACCGAACTTGGCTATCTTGTATTATTATGCCTGCCAGAGCTCACAACTACATACTCAATCTAAAGTCCGTGATAACACTAAGCTCAACCACGTAACGCAATCGCTTTTATCGACTTTGCCTAGAGTACAAAAATGTGGCAATATTTCTTAAACTTTTCTTTTAAACAAATGATTTATGCCCTTCAATTTCAGTTAGCTATAATGTAAATTATGTTATATAGTTTAATTACTTTAGATCCTTAACTTTTACTGCATCATTTTTGACTTCACTCCTACTCTCTTGCTACGACGACACGGATTTATTGTTAAAACCTGAATTTTTATCGATTTATTTGAAACTTTTGCATTTTGTAGTGCTGATTTTTAGAAAAAATTTCTACCTAGTATTTTTCTTGAAACAATTCATGATTTCTTTCTAAATTATAAGATTTGGTTGGAACTTTTAGTGATACTTTGTTCCTCACAAATTTATATTTCTTATTCTGTTTTAGTTTTATCTATTACGCTTTTAATAGATATCACAATTATAAAACAATTTACCGGCGGATATAATCAAAGGACCTAACGCTCACAAATCAGTTTTTTGCCTGCTTAAAATGAGGTTTTAGCATTTTTTTTATATTCTGAACTCAAATTAATTACTCTTTTTTTATTGATTTATGACTGAATTAAAAGTTTATTTTGTTGTTAAATGACTTGATTTACAAGTGAAGGAATTATTTTATTACGCCATACTTTTCCCGTTACATTTCAGTTAAATTACTTAGTTCCCTCATTATCCAGTATAGGCAAAATCGTTGCATTTTTTGAACTAACCCGTTTTATTCAAATATTGTTTCATTCTATTCCATGCTGTATTAAGAAAAATATTGACCTGTAACGAATATTATATTCGGCCATACGCCAAATACCGAATATTCTGCTGACTTCCTTGTCGAATAGCCGAATATTCGGCAAAAGTATTCGGCCGGCTTGACTCCATAATGTGTTACTACGATTGTCCCTATCCCGCTTGTTCAAGAATTGTTACTCCTACCACCTACACCTGTTTTGACATGCTTCAAGTATGGCTTCAGATATTGATGTTCAGTTATTTGTGAAAGATTCATTTTTTAAGATATCTGTCACTTGCGCTGAAAGCACTTTTCACGAGGTGTGAAGATGGAAAACTTTCTTGCGATAGTTCATAATACAGGAGAAGCAACAGAATATTTTACTGAAGCCCGAAATGCTGATACCACTTTCTGAACTGTGCCTTAAGTTGTTCGATAGTGATTATTTTGATCAATTCGTGTAGTACGATATGCAAATGTTCAAAGGCACTATACAGATGGATAATCGAGTGCGGTACTTCCATAGTCAAAACATCCTCAAACCATTTTTTAAGTCTATGAGAAGGACGTTTAAAGTAAATGTTGCACAGAGGCCGAAACGTCATCATCCTCATCGTTTGTCAGTGGCAAGTTGGTGAATTGGAAAAATTCGTGCCTTCCAATGATTTGCTCGAATAAATTAATTCTGGAAATAAAAGTTTAAATTATGGCCTTCATTTTATAAAATCCAGACTGTCATCTTGTAACTACTATTGCCTTACAATGCAGAAAAATGTGTATTTCTGTATCACAATCTTCTTTTCCTAAATTTCAATTATCATGATTCAGTCGAATTGTTATTTAATATTTTTGTTGGTTTGACATTGCGCGATTATTTTTGTAATTATAAGTAAAATACATTATCATGTAATCATTTTATTTCAGGCTGTAACAGGTTGGGGTGTTTCAAAAGGGGGGGGGGTTATTAATTTTTTATTAAAAATTAACTATCAAAATTAAAAATCTTTGATTGGCAAGAATCTTCCAACATCGGTCAGGTCTTAAAAGAACTGACATTGATTATTTATTTAATTGCTATGGCTTCTACATCGCTAGGCCACTTTACATTTACCGTTAACATCACTCAAACAAGCAAACAAAAAGCCTAGACGTTACAATACGCCGTTATTTCAAGCAAACAATATTTGAATTTATTTTTAATGTAAGTCATGAATCACCTACTGCAAATTTAAATATCAAAATTAACAAATGATATTGAAAATGAACAACGTTAACAATTGTAACATTAGATATTTACAACATTGAATCTCGGGCGCCTTTAATAGTTTAATAGTCACAATAAATTCGTGCTATCACGTTTCACCAATCTTTGCCAGCTTACTCAGGGTTTTGAAAAATAGAGCATGTCTCGTAATCTCAGGACGCTTACGGAATTCAACAGTCTCGTGAACTCGTCATGCCTGGCGGAGTACTTTACCAATTTGCTGACAGCGACTCTGCAAGTTGTGTCACAGCCTATCTGCGTGACATGGCGGTCTATCGTCCCTCCAGGATCGCCAGTCTGCGATCTTATAAGACGACTACCAGTACGACATCAGCTCTGTCGAACCGTCCTCGTCCTCTCCAAAAACATAACCATCACTCTCCACTGCCGTAGAAAGAGTCGACCGTTCCTCTCCACTGTCGGAGAAAGAGTCCACCGTTGCTCTCCACTGTCGGAGAAAGAGTCCCTTCTTCCTCTCCGTAGTCACATGTGGACAGAAAGAAACATATCAAAAAACCCGAATACCACTTCTCATTGGAGGAAATGGGCTTCTCGAAATCACGTGTTCCACCTCGCGCATTCAGATACGTGGATTCGCGTTCCCGCGTCTCTTGGCGTGGCGGGAGAAAACTCGCCGACCTTCGCCATTGCCACCCCCAGCTTCAGGAGCAACGTCCGCTGGCCTGTAGGCGACAGCGTGGCGGCCTTGGTAACGGTACTGTTTTCGCCCCAGGATACGGAGTCTCAGCTGTCCGCTCCTTGCCAGATATCAATCCTCGTTTATTTTCCGTACACTCCCTGAATAACTTGGCATTCATTACACCACATATAGTCTTTGGCTGGCCCCGAGATTAAAGAATTAAATCAATTTACAGATCTGATTACATAAAAAATAATTAAGAAAATTGTAAAATATTAACTATTAAAATTGTAGTAGACGTAATAACGTCTTGCTACAAGGCAGATATTCAACTACACAAAAATTTCTTAATTCGGTATTCGGCCTAATAGTACCTAGACATTCGGCATTTGGTCGAATAGGATAAAAGTGGCCGAATAGGTCGAATTCAGGATAGTTGCTGAATATTCATTGACAGCCTAACAATATGCTTGTTTCTCTTATATCGTTCTATTTCATTACTGTGAAAAATTATTTATATCTTTTAAATTCATTAGTTTGCTGTTAAAGTGGAATAAATTAGTTTTGTTGTCGTCTTTTGCTACCTTATATTCGCTCGGTTTATAATACTAGTTCTGTTTATAATTTTCCAACTCTACAATAAGCCCTTTTATTATTATGTTTAAAAATGTTAAATAGCCTATTTTTTTAGGATGTTTTAGAGCTTCAAAGTTTTTGTTATTATTATTTCACTAGGTAAAAACGATTTTGGTGTTTAGGAAATAAACTCTATTTCTGTGCTAAATTAGTCCCCTGATCCCAAATATGACCTTCATTTTGAGATATGAGGTCTAGATTTTAAGCTATGTAACATACTACTGTTATATATTAGGTGTAGTCAAAGTGAATGATGTTTATAAGTGTGCATGTGTATGTGTGTGTGTGTGTGTGTGTAAGTGTCAGTCCATGTTTCTTTTCATTCTAACATAGAAAAATGGCGTGCATGACTCGATTGGAGTGGCTGCATGTCTGGAATTCATTTTTCGTGGTGATTTACAGCAAATGCCGGGTTCAAACCATCACTATCCGAAACAACGAAGCTGACTCACTCACTCACTCACAGTTCATATATTTTTAAGGTTATTATGTATGCATGTACGTTTACTGCACTGATTTGTCACCTTATTGTAATTTTAATTTGTTATAACCACTTCAGAAGTCAGCGTTTCAATTAATCAATTTTGTCTTAAAACAACAAGTGGATTATACTAAATACCGATATTTCCCAACTTGAATAGTAGGTACCGTTAGAATCACTATGTTGAGAAAGACTTGTCCCTCGAATAGATATGGCTCCTTTTATAGATGCCAATATATTATAAGAACCTTTAGCTGAGCGATAAAAAAATCATCTTCCGACCTTTGAACATTAAACTGGGATTGATAAATAATTTGACAAAGCTGTTGACAAACTTGGTGACTGCTTCAAGTATATCTGCAGTGTGTTTCCAGAAAAGTCATCTGACAATCTTAAAGCAGGGATTATTGACGGACCAATGACCCGTAAGCTCATAAAGGACACAAATTTCGCGAAAACGACGCACGAGAATGAAGCATTAGCTTGGCGAGCCTTTGCAGAAGTAGTACAAAATTTCCATAGGAAACACAAAAGTGATTATGAGCATTAAAATGTATTTTTTTTAGTCATCTTGATCACTTTCTTCAAAATCTTGGATATGTCAGCAACAACTATGGTGAACGATTCCATAAGAATATCAAGGAGCAAGGGATACTGTGATGATGGCAGATTATTGCTGTTGTTTAAAAGGTTATATCGTTAATTTATTACCTTAATTTTCAGGTGAGAACTTTGCATTTTCAATTTTGATTATATGTGTTTTTTCTATTCTTTTCACATGTTACTCACAGTTTATCACTTAATATTCTTTGCTTCTTATATGAATAAAATAAATTTGTTAAAGAAACAGTCTAGTTTAATTCCGCTAAAAAAAACCCACAAATATCAGTCTATGTACACTGTTGGAAATTAGTATTACAATGCAATAGAGTCAAATTGAGATGAGCACAGTAAAAAAACTACATGATGGAGAAAAACCGAAGTTATTTTCCAATTTATCAGCCAAAACTACCTAAAAATTTGTTAACATATTTCATACACCAGACAAAGTTTTTTGGTGTCCTGTGTCATTAGATCCTCTTTACTACTTTCGTAATTTTATATCGTCAAAACTTCGTTTTTTTCACCTCCTTTTATATTTCTTAACTAGTTTTCATCTATCGTACGCTACACATGTGAGGTTTTACGTATACATAGGAAGCTACTCCACTACACAGTTTAAGTGGAAACAAATACCATTCACATAGGTGCGCGTTTCCTGAACTTCATGTCGTTCGATAAGGCCTTAATTTATGATAAGCTGTGGCTGAATAGAATTTCGCATCCTTGAAGGAAGCTTCTGTAGTTGACAAGATCTCTAAGCTAATTCAAACAACAAAAGTTCTGTTTCATTGGTGATACCAACATAGGCGCAGAAGACTAGGAAAGTATACCGACAGAAGAGATAATTGAACTCGAATTCTCTATTCGGATGCAGATTGCTCATGCCGGAATAAGCCTTCTTTAGCAATATATCCAATGTCGTGTGTCCAGGACTTATATGTTAAAATGCGATTTTTGTCGGTATCGTGACATTTACCTTTTTGTAAGTGATTGTCCGATCATTTTCCGTTAGAAGAAAAAAATATTCCGACTCTTAAATGTGATTATTGCGTAGGCGATTCAGGAAAACATTTTTTTAACAACATGGCATTAAGCGTTTTAGCCATTGAGCCAGCATCATCTGTGTTTCATTTTCATCAACCATTTTAGATTATTCTAATGTTGTTGATAATCTCAAGTGAAAGGACAATACAGGACGAACACTTAATTAAAACAACCCATGCACTGGGCAGGACTCGAACCGGCGACCTCTGCAACGCCAAGTCAGCTCGCTAGCCCCGCGCTACTGAGGCCGGTAGGGAAACATTTCTTCACTGGATTAGATCACTACTCTGATGCCAGAGTTAACCCGAACGGGTTAGGTAATCAGCGTTTCACATCAGAGAAAGGGCTCTTGTCTGTGCTCTAATAAGCATTCTATCAGGGCAGTTTTCAGGAAGTGAAATGCCCATCTTATGCCGTATTGTCACGCTGACAGCACTTTATTGTCAAAATCTACGGTGAAATGGCTCCTTAGACAACTGATTCGTTGAACGTTTTAGACAAATCAACAGAATCAAGAAGCCTCCAGGGAAGTGCTTAGCAACAAGAAACCGCAGAAAACTCTTTTATGAGGATTTTTTTTTTTTTTTTTTTTTTTTTTTTTTTTTTTTTTTTTTTTTTTTTTTTTTTTTTTTTTTTGCTATCGAATGAGAGAACCACCTGACAGCAAATCATGGATGCATATTTTACGTGGGTGATTGGAGACGTATAAATCTTTCCTGCATGACAAGATAAAAGTTAAAAACCTCGCTCCACGTCTGCTGGTTCAGTGGTACCGAGAAATAAATGGAACAGGCCATTAATGAGAAGTCATGTGGATTATATTGTAATGTTCCGATAACATCACAATTACTTTATTAATGTACGTGCAGTACATTTTAATTAATTGCGCGGCGGTCTGCGTGAATGATAGTATTCCGTAAGGGCCTTCAGTGAGCCCCCCCGTCAGGCCACCATTTCAGGCAGTTCTCGGAAGGGCGCTGGGACAGTCATTTTGTCAACGCATGCTCGGCCAGATAAACATCGGTGAGTGGACTGTGTCGAATTTTTACATGTAGAATTCAGTGTAGCAAAGATTTAAGGTGCTCGGGGACCTGTCAAGAAATCTCCGTGTCGAATCATATTATGTGCTCAAGTGCAAACACGGTGTTGTGTTATAGACTTCTCACGAACAATGAAAAGGCGAGGGAAACGCCAGATAAGCTGTTTTTCGCGTAAACACGCGAGACAAGGACAGACTACCTGTTAGTTAGAGAAGTTCGATATTTGTAATTCTATGAACTATGGGAACGGTCGGAAAACTCGCATCCAGTAAGAATGAAGGAGGTGATGTGTGGGAGAAGAGTCATTGAGACCCTCCATTAGCAAATCGTTTAATTTGAAGTTACTATTTTGTTTAATTTAAAGTTACTATTTTGTTTAATTTTGTTTCGTGTTGGACGTAATGCAAGATCGAAGGAAAAACCTCGAGAGGTCATTGGCACAACGGACTTTCGCTGGTGGGAGATTAAGGTCTCTCGAGGTGTGAAGGCAAGTGGGAAGCATCGAAACGGGGACTGATCCATCTACAGCTGTCTCAAACTCATCTCTGATCAGCTGGAAACAGTGACCAGATATATTTATAAGTGTTTCATGAATTGAACATAGGTTTTTGATGGCGGATTATGTGGGTAACTCGCAGTGCGGCATCATACGGTAACTTGACACCAGATACTCTGAGCTTTGCACTAAAAGTAAGATTCCAATAGCTCTCTTTCCCATATATCGGTCCAGGCGAAGAAACTTGCAGATAAGAGTCTCAATCTGATGAACTTTAATGAGTTTTAGCCGGAGCATTATAATTCAAATGACATTTTGTCTTTAAAATCATCGCCGTGCCTTTGGTGTTCCTTTATTTATGTAATTTTGTTAGTAAATTGTAAAAGTCACATTGCTTGCCGAAATGATAGCTTTCTTTCTAATTTATTTATTTTGCTTGATAAATTCATGTTCAAACCAACCATTATGGTGTCATTAAGATGTTTGTGTGTGTGTCTGTGTGTTTTTTTTTTAATCTGCTTAACGTCTCTCTAACAGTGAGGTCTTTAGAGACGGGAAAGGATGGGGGGCAAGGAATGGGAAGGAATTCGGCCATGGCCTTTTGAGGGAAGCATCCCGGCATTTTCCTGGAGTGATTTGGGAAACCATGGAAAACCCAAATCTGGATTCCCGGACGGGGATTCGAACCGCCGTCCTCCCGAATGCGAGGCCAGAACGCTAGCCGTTACATCATCACGCTCGGTGTGTTTGTTGTTAAATTGGTACTGAAGTTAAATAGATCTTATTTGAAAATGTACACTATATAAGAATAAATTGTCAGGTTATGGCAGTCTAGTTCTAAGTGTGCTGTTATGATTTTTCAATATTTATAATTTATGAACCCTTTTTAATTTGCAACATTTTTTAATAAAAATTTGCGTGATATAATAAAAATTAAATTCATATATATAAATTAAGACACTCCCAACAACACGTCATACTAAAATAGTTACTACCATCAGTAATATGCGAAAAGTGCAGTGTATAGACAGTAACAGTTTTGTAGGCGGAAGAACGAAAGAGGTGTCGCTGTGGTATCAAAAAGAAAATTATCCCTCCATTCTATCATTTGTTATAAAAGTGGTGAAAATCATTTTCCAGCAATGAGAGACGATGCTGTTGCCTGGATGAAGAAGGTGGTATCCAGGAAGTGTAAAAACCAAGAAAAGCGAAACGAATCTGAACCAATTCAGATATAAACTTCTGCATGAACAGTCACCAGAAAAAAATTACAGAAGAGAAATTTTTTTTTTAAACTGCTTTACGTCTCTCAACAGCGAGGTCTTTAGAGACGAGAAAGGATGGGGGTGGGGGGGCAAGGATGGGGGCAAGGATTGGGAAGGAATCGGCCGTGGCCTTTTGAAGGAAGCATCCCGGCATTTGCCTGGAGTGATTTGGGAAACCATGGAAAACCCAAATCTGGATGCCCGGACGGGGATTAGAACCGCCGTCCCCCCGAATGCGAGGCGAGAACGCTAACCGTTACACCGCCATGCTCGATAGAAGAGAATGAACAAAGTACATTATTTGTAGGCAGTTTTGAGTTTCTTTGACGACTAAAAACAAGTGAAAACGCTCTCTTGACAGAGAACCTATTAATCGAAACTACAATATCGACTATACTTAAGTAGTGAAAATACAGTTCAGATACACTTATGTGTTTATTTCTCATTCTGTAACAACATTCATATCACCTTTACCTCAATTGTGGACAGTACCTTTTTTTGCGATGTACGTCAAGGATTGGATAATTGTTTTGAATAGATAGAGAATTTAATTTCGTTAATTGTATTGAAGTGTCACGTGCTGAAACATTTTAATAATTAAATTTTTATTGCGATATTATTACATAACTAGAAATGAGCTGAGAAAACTATATTACTATACTACTAAAACGCTATTCTTGGTCACGATGTAGAGATGTCTGTTAGACTCCGACGTCACGACTCCCGCCCCCACGGCCGGAGATTTACGAGGTTATGCGCGTTATTTATTAAACAGTTCTATTTAACTAAGCATCTGCGAATAAATGAATTGTCAGAATACTGAAAGAAAAGTATGTATTTCATAAAAATCAGCATATTAGTTATTAGCTGCTATTTCTTAATTTAAAATTCGTTCGATGTGATTTTTTTTATACTCTCTGTACAGCGATACCATTGTTAAAGTAAGCTAAGAAATATCTACATTACATCATTTTCAAAATTATGAGCGTTATTTGATGAAAATTGTACTTAGTTAGCGAAGAAACGAATTGCTAAAATACTGCATTCAACACATGAATTTTGACGGGCTTGCAAGACATTTTTTTCGTATAGATATTTTAAGTCACTGTTATGATATACTATAAGAAATGATTTGCCGAATCACTGAAATAAAAGTATGTACTGCGTTTAAATTAATATATTAATTATCAGTTGCTTTTATTACTGATGTCACTAAATCAGACAATGGGTCAAATTTAGATCGCAATACAGTGAATATTCCTACACAGGAAATAGAATCTGTGAATGTTGAGCAGATATATTAGTAGACGTTGTAGTTATGTCGAAATGCAGAAGGAAACAGAATGACAACTGACACAATTTTTTACAGAATAATTGACATGAAGTTAGTTTTATAAATAATTTAAGTTGCTTTCATAAGCACCGAATTACTGAAGCTAATATTTCATGTGGATGGAAATAGTTCAGTATTTATCGTGCTGATTGAGACCTGGACCAGGAATAAAACCAATATCATGCGCTACCGCATAAGGTTTTGGGATTCCTAATTTATTTTTAATTTCATTGGTTTCATAATTCTGACATTATTAATTCATTCCATCTGTTCCATCTGTATCGCTGTGTAAACTATGATTGAAATATGTACAAATTACAAAATAAGGTTTTGAGCATAACATAACAACAATTCTGTTTATTCAGGCAATTGCAAAGAAAAGAATTGCCAGAACATTCCATTCACCCGTCATTTTTGACTGCGATTGGGTTGTAAGGGATATGCAGACATGAAGAGGTTAGCTCAAGATAGAAAGGGATGAAGGATTGCATCAAACCAGTCAAAAGACTGATGACAGCAAAAAAAAAAAGTGTTAGTGTTATATAATAGGATCAAATGACAGAGCACTGTGGATAATTGCAGGGTGACCTGGACAGGTCAACATGAAATCAAAGTTAATGGAAAGAAAAGTCATCTTATTAAGTATATAGATAAAAATTTAATGGTTGATTATGATTATAGGGTGGGGAAGGAACTGCTTGTTAAAAACTTAAAAAGTAAATATTTTGATATAACATTTCATGAGGAGAATGGTGTAAAAATGATTCAGTATCCTTTGTCTAATGGGGAGAATTAGGGGGAATGACAAAAGAGGAAATAAACTGGGTTACAAAATCTTGGTAAAACAATTGCTTGTATATGGGGATGTAGTATGGGACCCACATTTTGGATATCAAATACAGATGTAAGATGGGGGACATCTAGAATTGTTTTTGGAAATTGACAGAAAACAAAAACCAGTAACCGATACGACACAAGAACTGGGTTGAGAGTGACTGAAAGCCAGCAGACGGATGAATAGAGTGCTAGGAATGTATGAGGTCTGGATGAATATTTATAAAGAAATTTGGAGTAGTATATTGGATGGAAGAGCTGACAATGACCACTACTTTGCACTTGATTTAAGTCATAAGTAAGTGGGGAAATTGTCTTTTGTGGATAAGGGAGTTAGGAATTGGAACGAACTACCAAGAGAATTTACCAGAAATACTGAAAAAATTTAAAATTAAAATTCATAAAGGGCAAAATATTGGGTGATATTATCCCATTCAATGAATTTTAATATTAAAAAAACCCATGCTAAAGAAAATAAGATGTGTAGGTAAATTGCACATCATGCTTATTTTTTTTAAATGGTTTGTTGAATGATCGATATTGACAGGTAGATCACTTCGGTTGCCGAATCTAATGATAAACGGCACTTTCAAGCACAGCAAGTTTATTTCACTTATATATGGTTGTTCCTTTCGCCTTTTTGTTTCATTACTACGATTTTCCCTATCCATTAAATTTAAAAGTACATTACTCGATACTTCCACATAACTGCCGATAGGTGCCATTGGAACAACATCAAATGTCGGTCGAGTGAAATGAAATTATTCCTTAGCTTTTCACCGACTGTTGTAAAAGCAATTTCATTTCTGTAGGATTTACTCGCACAGTTACGCGATTATTTACATCTTCCAAACTTTTTTCGGTGTGATCCCTCTGCTCGAAATAGGTTTCTGTTTTGGATTTCACTATAGTGCATTTGCTTGCAGACAATGGCCTTTTCTGCTGTACTCCATCCACCCCCTCCCCCTTCTCATATATGTTCACAACTGTAACACCGCGTTCAACATTTCCTGAAATTTCAGAATCCCCCAGCCTATTACCCGCTAGAAAGCCCGATAACCTGTCGTGTACAGTATTGCCAACTTAGCCACAGCAAAACGAGGCGGATTTCAGTCGCCACTAATCCTTTTCAACTGCCGCCAATAATCCTCTACCAGATAAAACGCCTGCCATCAGCTTCACGAACTAATTAGTACCGCGCCTCTGTTTGCTCGTATTTACCTGTTGCGTGCTTCTCTCTAAAAGAGCGTTAGGCCTATACCTGTACTGGTTGCCGAAAATATACCATGAGCCTTAACCATCAGTATTTTGTTTCGTATAATATTTTCTAAGCAGTCAGTTTATGGAAAATTTCACATTTGATACGGAGTTTTATAATTCATGAAAATTGAAAAACTTCTATTTTACAACGTTTTATTAATATTGTAAATGTGGAACAATTAACAGAAACATTACGTACAAAAATTTTATTTGTTCCCTCGAATTATTTACTTGCTATTTCTATCAGTGTAAATTGTGATACTGGAATATCAGCAATAATAAATACATATTACAGCATTTATTAATAATACTGCTAATTGCATTGGCGCTTGTGTCTCTGAGGTAATTTCCATATACACCTACTTACACGTTTCTCAGATGTTTTCTGTTTGTCTCTTAATAACTTACTCCACACGTATATTTTAAGTTCGAAGATTGAAAGATTTCATTTTATTGAAAGTACTTAGTGTTGTTATGCAGAATTCCTGCAGCTTCATTTGATTTAAACATCAAAGGCTATACAAAAGTTGATAGGAATAATATAATGAGAGACTGTATTATTATCTACGTTAACTGTGATGCAAACTGGAACCGTGTTACAGGAATATGAAATTTATGACGTGAATACGTTTATCAAGGTCAGTACTGGGTGGCATTCTGGAATTACGAGTAATATGAAACTGTCCAGTTTGAAACTGCAAGAACTCGAAATTTACTAACAGGAGGAGAACGAGCTGAAGAGCGGTTGACAGGGAAAGATCGAAAGTGTCAAGTATATTAGACGTCATATCTCCCCCGCCCCGGCAAAAAGCGGAAAAGGCAGTGCCAGATCTACGAATTTTCCGAGCCGGGGAGAAACTTTGAATAACGTTGTGGCATCACATTCGGGAAGCCGCAGGTTCCAATCCTCGTCGGCCTTTCAGATTTGGGTTTTCCACAGTTTTCCCAAATCAATCCAGACTAAGGCCATGGCCAAATTCCTTTCCGTTTCTTGTTCCAGTCCTTTCCTGCCTCTAATGGCTTCGAAGTCGACGTTAAGTAAAGACGGATGCAAAAAAATAAAAAAAAAAATAAAAATTCGGTACTGAGAAAAGGGAATATGATTGATGAGGTAATTAAACGCCAAGTGCCCTTAGAAACCGTTTAAGTTGGTTTGTCTCCTGATGCGAGGCAAAATAGTGTCATATCGTAGGGAATACACTACGGCCGATAATTTAAGACCATTTCAATAGCGATGAAAGTAAATTTTTAAAAGATTTCACTTTGCAAATGAAAATGTCAAAGTACACGATAAGAAAATGGAAGCAAAACCAGCGGAACGCAGGTAGAAATGAACCAAACGGCCTTAGAAATGCGGAGAGGTGTCGGCTATAATGATACAGCAAGAAAGCCAAGTGATAGATAATGATGTAGAGCCATGGAGTGGACCAGGCGCCGACGAACGTCTCTGAAATATAGGCTTGTCGACGTCAGTGGCACCTGTTGGTGCGGGGAAGGGTGTTAAGTAATGAACAATATTTGTTATATATGAAATGTTCTCGGGTTGCTTCCACTGGCTATTTAGAGAAAGAAAGAAAAAAGACGTATTCACGTTGACTGTGGAGGTAGTATCAGCAACTACTTACACCCACTTTTTATTACTTGTATTATAAGCTAGGCGGAGACAACACATTCTAAACGAGGCACAGAGAAATTTAATTTTCCAATTTTGGAATATAAAACGTTTAGAAAAAAAAAATTCTGAATGATTTCAACATTTTGTTTATGGAGATTTCTCTTTAAATTACTTATGAAAACACAATTTTGTCCCTTGCATTAATAAGTTCTGTGATATGCGGAAACGTAGGCGGTGGCTACAGTTAAATGTAGAGGGGACGAAATTAATATTGAAGTTGAGCTGTGAGATGTGTGGTGTGCGTTGTTGGCAGCACTGTGAAGTGTTTGCTGAAGGCATCCCGCAGAGCTGCCGCCATCATCAGACGGCCAGCTTGGGCAAATATTGACTCTGACCGTGAGATGGAGGGAGCGGAAGGCGCACCCACACACACAGTCCGACTTGCGAGTGACTCCAGACCGAATTGTCCGTGAAACTCAGACAACTTGCGTTCCCACACCGCTCCCTCAGGCACATACGGTTGATTCTGTTCAGAGCTGCCAACGGCGATGGAGCAAAATTTCACAAATCCGTTACCAGTGTTGCCAGCAATGCGCGTTTAAAAACTAAAACGCTTCAATAAAACGATAGTTCCTCAACAAAATGGTAATCAAATAATTAAATATTACTCGGCACGAGAAATTTAATTAATTCAACCTTCTGCTGATAGAAACGTTTAAAAGACTGAGGGGATGATTGCATAGGAAAGTCGGTAGCTTAATCGAATTGAGTGTAAATAAACATTTTACAACTAAATCACTATTTAAACATGCAAGGTAAGTTACATGAACTAACGACGGAAATTGAAGGTCTCCATGCGATATTATTATTTTTATTATTATTGCTTGTGGCTTTACGCTTCGTCGACGTCAAGGCCATTAGAGGCGGGAAAAGAGTGGGTGCAAGGAAGGGAAAGGAATTCGACCATGAAGGAAGCATACCGGCATTCGCCTGGAGTGATTTGGAGAAACCATGGAAAATCCAAATATGGATGCCAGGACGGGGATTTATTAGAGCAACGAACAAATGGCAGAACATATATTTTAAAAAAATGACTGAACACGTTACTTAATCGGTTAGTGGCTGTTGGAACGTTTTCCATGGTTTTTCACCCAGGCGAATGCGGGAATGGTTCCTCGAAAAGGAAATGGCTCCCAGTGCTTTCCTATCTCTCATGACCTTGACGAGGTATAAAGTCAAGAAAGAAGGCAGGCAACACATCTCCTTCTGCATCTGAGAAGTCTTCTTCGTGGTGATCAGCGTGTAGTGGAGTCAGACAGTTCGTTTTCCACTAGCACTCCATCGGGTTAATCAGCAGAACGATCACAGTCAGCAACCGCATCATCATCTCAAAAAACTAAAAATATGCAGTTTCTCTTCGTGACTACCCAAGTCAACTTGATTCCCACCCAAACTCGTGGTTAGAAGCACCAGCCAACTGTGCAGCCGTGCAAACAGCTTTCTCTAGTGACTGGCTACACAGGGGAAAGAAAACACAACATATTAGTTTGGAATGCCAAAATTAAGTCTTGTTATTGGCTATCACGAGCACTTAGAGTTTGTACACAGAATAAATATTTTCCATTGGCTGGCAATACACGTACAGATTCAACTCTTCCGGGAAAGGAGTCAGTTTTCCACAATTCGCGATTCGCACACAATTTTAGTTTTTACACCACACGTGCAGCGTTGGATATCAGCCGCCTCCTGTGCAAAATGTTTATCTTGGAAGCCTCTCACATCATTCAAATTATCTCTCCCAATTTTACAGAATACATGTCCGTTTGCATTCAAAACGCTTTCGTTGCACATCCCGTCACTGTTTTTGAAAGAATACCTGGAAAGTAGATGACCTGTCACTGAATAGTGACGTTACTTTCTTATACTCAAGCGGGGTGTCGGAGACACTTCACACCCCATCTCATAATCCACGCCTTGCATTCCCGGTAGACTTCAGTTCACTGTCTGTTATTTATTATGGTTATTGCTTGTGTACCTCTCCCTAACTGTCAAGACGTCCCGAAAACCAAGTCCCTTATGCGGTACGGCGAAATAGGCACATACGTTACAACGTCGACCCACCATTTCTATGCTTTAATTAGTGTAATTAGATGAGCTCGCAACTTCATCACGTTAGAGCGCATCATTTATTTCTATCTCTCCTTTAAACTCTCACTAATTGGTAAAGTTTATGTTTGTTGTGAGAATTAAGTTTTTTCCCGGCATATGGCTGACAAGAATTCTTCTCGGGTATTCTGCCGGATAAGTTCTTCTGTCCACGTTTCCCCAGCAACCTCCACTGTCTTCATCAGGTGAGAATACCAGCGAAGAATTCTTGTTTATTTTTGCTGATGACCCACAGACATAATTCAGGAATGGCCACGTGGCCTATCTAGAAGCGAAATTTGAAGTAGTGCTGGCTGGCTTTATGGGATTGGATTGCTTTATTTGTATGTATATAAAGGGTGATATAAACTTTCTAATAAAATAACAAAGTCGAACACGTGCATGAGAAGATAGCACTTACAGTGTCAGGTGGATATACTGCGAGAAAGTTGAGGCAGACGATACATAATTTCATGTTGTCTCGAAGACATGGTGACAGATTCTATTACAGGCTGCGCACTGCATCTGTATCGTAATAGCCTAACCATATCTGATAACCATACATACAGTTCAACATGGGATCCAAAGCACAGATCGTTCAAGCATTATTAGCGAAGAAAAGATTTGCCAGACGTGAATGTCAATTCTATAGTCAGCAGAAATTCCGGTTCAGACCGGGTTTCGAAACTTGGACCTT
The DNA here is from genome assembly GCA_031002005.1 of Vandiemenella viatica. Classification (NCBI taxonomy): domain Eukaryota; kingdom Metazoa; phylum Arthropoda; class Insecta; order Orthoptera; family Morabidae; genus Vandiemenella; species Vandiemenella viatica. Next base: position 355,661,375 of record CM061920.1, read on the forward strand.
CTATATAATCAACGTGAGACATCAGACCGCTTCCAAAATTTACGGTTTTTCTCTCTGTATCAGGGACGAGATATGGTATTAATCAGAATAAAAAGTATCCTTTAAGTTAACTGATGATATAAGCTATCACTGTGCTAAATTTCGTTGAAATTTGTTCAATAGTTTAGGCGAGAAGCACGCACAGAAAGACAAATACGGAAATGTTCGATTTTGTGTTTATGGCATTACGCCTCTTTGAGGACGGGGGGCAAAGAACGGGAATGAATTCAGCCTCTGCTTCCTGAAAGATCCATCGCAGCATTAGATGGGAAACTAAGAAAAACGGGATCTGGATAGCCGGACGAGGATTCGAAGCAGCGTCCTGTACAACGCTTTAGCACTCACGCACCACACTCGGTAAATATTGCGGTTTTTCCCTCTGTGTTGTGGGGAAGTATGTTCTAATCAGAATAAAAAGTATTCTATATCCCAACAGGTTACATGAGCTATTCCTAAGTGAAGTTTCGTTGAAATTCGTTAAATACTTTCTCCCTTTTACGCGAACAGTTAGATTTTTTTTTTCCTTTACGGTTTTCGACTATGTATCGTTGGTAATTTGTAACTTATCAGAATGAAAAGTTTCCTATATCCTTACTAACGACATAATGAGTACTTTAGTTCAAATCCCTCCATTATTTTCTGTGTGATGCGTAAAAATTCCAAATTTTATGGTTTTGGCATTTCTGTTATCAGTAATGTAAATTGCAATTACTGTTTTTGGACTAAATTTAATGTACAGTCACAACTTCTCTCCAGTTTTACCATGTAGTATTACTGTAACTTCTACTCAGTTTTAAGCAACCAGAAGTATTCTTATATAGAGATATGTCGATGCAACGTTAAGCTGATGCTTTTTATTGGAGGGGGTACTTCTTGTTGCTGAATGGTCTGTTTCCCTCGGGGTAATGACCAAAGGAGGACTGGAGTGTTTGAACTAACAAGGTTGCCAGCACAAGTAATAGCTATTCTGTTGACAATGAGCGCCTTGTTGACGTTCGCACTACTCAAAGGCCGGGGAAGCACTCTGTTATGAACGGTCGCCCGCTCGAGCAATGTCAGCAGGCACTGTGAAATGTTCAATTACAACGTTTAAACTAGTCTTAAGGGTATCAAACAGAAATAAAACAACAATGGCAAACTATATAGCAGAACTATAGATAAATGAAAATCTGGAGAAAGAAAAGAGAAAGTAATTTTTAAACCAAGCACTTAGTTGATTGGACTTCAATGGAATAAATCATTTCCGTTATATCCCAGTGTGGAATGTGGAAAGCAGTCAGTTTACAGCTTAAGAATTATATAACAAAACAGATGTGTGCATTAGAAGACGAAATCTCACATGTTTATAAGATACTGGGAAATATTTTTGAAGATACCATTGAAAGAAATTCTTTATTGGAATAGAAGGAATTGTAAATTAAAAATCCTTTTAAGATGTTCCTGAATTTAATCTTATCCACCGCCAGATATTTTTGACTTGTTGGGAGCTTGTTGAAGATATGTTTCCCTGAATATCTGAACCGTTTTTGAACAAATGACGACATGTAATACTTGTGAAAAATAATGTTTTCTTCTCTTGCCACAACTGTGTATTTTGCCATTTGTTTCAGAGTATATTTGGTGACTACAAAGCTATATAATCTCTTATTCTGAGCAAGTAATTTTAAAATTCCTAACTTCTTGAATAGTTCTCTGCAGGAACTGTTAACTGTTAACCACGCACATAATTCTTTCTGGACTTTATAAGTTGAATTGTCCGAGAAGATTATTGCATTCGACATTAAGGAATGAAATAAGGAAAACACACTAGTTTCTTCATATTAAAATAAGTTGCTTTTTTTTTAATTTTACGGAACAGCATATACATCACCAAATTATTAACTGATAGCTCTTAGGAATGGTGATCTACCTTGATGGTGTGGTAATTGGAACATTTTTAAAGATACTTGTAAAGAATGACGTAACCGACAACAGTAGTAGTACGCAGATGTGTGCAGAGGAACTATCTTCAGAGCATTTCGGAAACACATAGGTCAGCGTTTTCTGGATTTTACATGGTTATTATAAGCTTTACTAACAACAACCAATAACTCGTTTTAGAGAACATTACGAAATTCAATGAAGGAAATTAAAGCAATAGAAGGAAATAAAATAAATATCAAATTAAATAGTAACAGTGCTCTTCTGCGAACAGAAGAATATAATGTGAACAAAAGGTTTAAAACGCTAGTAAGATAGGAAGATTCCTTTTTCGTTTGGCTATGAGGCAGCCAGCACTATGTCATTATGTAATTTGCAACTATTTGTTGGTGCACTCATTGTATTCTAGATTCTGCATGGAGTATAGATGGCATAAGACAAACACAACACTTAATTATAATCAACCGTACCCGAAGCCTGACTCGAACCGGCGACCCATGCAATGCGAGGCTAGCTCGCTATCCCTTACGCTACCTGGGTCGACCAGTAAGAAATGTTACACCAATAATAAAAATGATCAGAAAATTTCGTTTTACGGATTGTAGTGCGAGGAAATACTAGTAAATGACAATATGAAATAAACGTTGACAGCATGGATGTTTTAGCGGAATACTCACACTGGGGTAAACTGAACTGTTTCTTCGTATTGCTATTTGTGTATAATCCCACATGAAATCACAGCATGAGGATCCTTGATACTGATCCATTCGTTCCTTTATAATAGAGAATGTCGGTGACAGTGGTACCAAGTCCCATAATTCACCGACCAAACATCACAGGTGCACCAACCCCCTCCCACTAGCCGAGGTTTAAAGGCCAGGACGGACTTATCGACATGACTGCTCCCTTCAAGGGTATACCATGTCACTTGGGGCTCCGTGAGTCTTCTCCCTGCAGATTCTCTCGTCGTCACCTGAACACAAGGCCTTACTGTCTGACAATGATACAGATAAAACATATAGTTTACATAAATTAAATTGAAAAATCCATTTTGTCGTTCCTATTCCTATTATAAGCAATGTTACCATTCGCATTTACCCAAAATGGAAAGATCGCCTTCACTCCAAGAGGACCACGCGATGGAATTCACTGAAGGAGAGCTCCACATTCCCATTCTTGAGCTGCGCACTGAGGGTGGAGATGGTGTGGTCAGCGCCACCATGCAGCCGACCTTACATACGATTAGCCTCGAAGAAAAATTCTAGTTTCATTGGACATGATCTTCAGGCTACAGATAGACTCTTTAAGTACTGAACATATATTAATATAAGTAATTAAACAGAATTAAATTTTTCTGTGCCTATTTATCTTTAATGATGCATGGAAGAAACTCTTATCATAGTATATAAAAACTACAAAAAGTGCGAGTTGATTATCGCGGAATTAGGATTTCGTTCACTAATGATTTCACAGATATGTATATGGTAGATCACGGGCATCTTGGTGCAACATCAGTGAGTGACATGATCTGAGGTTACACAGAATCTCAAACGTCACGCCACTCTGTCAAACGTGTGGCTAGTGAAATAATTTAATTCTAATAAAACTTATTACTGGCAGTGCCTGCCATAACCATTAGGTTGCAATGCACTCTGAATTAAGATTCAATAAAATGGAATTAATATTTGGGAAGGTAACCACGATATTATAACCTTTGCTTGCAACTTACAAACTACTTTTTTCTTGCATAAAATGTTCTCGGGCCTCCCATCGGAGCAGCACGTTAATTTGATGCGGTGTTTGGAAGTGGTTTTCCGACTTCCAGCGAAATATTTTCTCCTTAAAGCTGCTATAGATTACGTAGACATCAGCTACTTGTTACGAAGGTGACTAGTGTAAGTAAACAACAGTTAGAAGCAGATTTGTTAGATCTGGAGCATTTATGGAGTGTTAGTGTTGCCATCTGTTTGTGAAACTTATAACTTGTGTTTAGTAAGATCAGTGTACTTTTAGTCCTGAAATTCGTAGTTTTGGAGGAGGAGATTGGAGACAGTTCCAGCATTAGTCTAGGTGAGTGGGGGAAAACGTCTAAAAAATTGCAGTGAGGACGTTCGATACGCAGGGTGCTGCACTGTTGTACACTGCTATTGTTGTACACTGAAGGCGCGCAGCCACGCTGACGTGTAACATATGTAGCACATATAAACATTTTCAATAGTTCTTTTTTTAAAATAAGGGTAGAGTCAATATTTGGGACAATTTCAGTGTCTGTAATAGTGTTTTCGATATAGACATAGAAACAAAAATGGGTATGAAAACGACAACTTTGACGGCCGCTCATGTTTTTATTTTACAATGAAATAACTGAAAAGAATATCTTAATCCTGAACTTGAAGACATCTTAACAACTGCATCACACCTTCTGGTATAGAAAGTATGTTTTTGTGCCCCTTTACTTTTATGGAACAGCTGGTACCCTCACTTCCCCAATATAATTTTACAAATTCTTAAATAAGATATTCAGTTTTGGGACAGTGAAATAAGTAACATGTGAATATTTTAAGGTTGAAACGTATTACATTTACGATCATTAACAATAGACCTGTAAAAGATGGACAGTGAGTGGAGCGACAAAAGTATAGTTTTGCTTTATTTTGGATACGGAACTCTGAAAAGGCCCGTTGTAATACTGCATAATAGCGAATAGGTAACTGTTGGGACAATATCATGTAACTACGCTGTATTTAATTCGGAATCGTCATTAATTAATTTATAAACGCCGTAGCAGAGGTAATTAAAGAAGTAGAAGTACTTCTGCTAGTTTAAGGTTGCAACGTTGCAGTTTGAATGAACTGTTCATTTGCAGAATGTTGGACTGTGAGTGCGATTTAGCCGGTGCAGTGTGGAAGGGACTGGATGTCGTCTTTTTGTTCGTCTCTGACTGTTAACAAGAGTTTTTCAAGTTCTCCCAGACGTCGCCTACGGGACAGTTTAATGGGAGCCCCAGCAGACACAGAGTCGGACTGCGCTTATCATTTCCCGGAGAAACTCTCTTTTGGAGTTGTGAAATGTACGGGAGAGAGAAGAGGGGGAGAGAGAGGTTAAAATGTCTGCCCGTGACAAGTCTCTGTGTCTCAATAGAAGGCAGAGCTGAATTTTTTTTCTTAGTACATTACGAGAACGTTATCAAAAATTATCGGTAACATTCCCTTCTCGCAAATAACCCTATTACGTTTACAGTAATTAGCAATCGCTGGGTGAAATTGTTCCAGCTACCAAAACAGGGAACGAAGATGCAAATTAAGCTTACAGGAATCCAAAAAAACATTTGTTCATGATTTTTTGATAATCCGTGACTATCTACACCCAGTTTTCTTTAAGTTACGTACTAAAAGAAAAACGGATCCTTATTGCTGTTGCTTTAATCTTTGGCGATTAGGCTTCTAACTGGTAAATGGAAGTTGCAGACATCAAATTCTTATACCGCACAACGGATTTAAAAATTTTGTGAAGTTATTTTCCATGTGAAACCATGAAAGTAAAGTAGGCCTTCAATGGGGTCAGGTTTTAGCAGACTTCAGAACATATGCTTATTATTATTATTTAAAAAAAATTATAGAGAAAATACTATTCTTCACAACGGTAATTTGAGTGACCGGACCGGGGATCAAAGCCGTGTTGTGCAAAATGCCAGACCCAACCGTTACCAGTAATAATCTTGGTCTAGGACAATATGCGAGAGGCAAACAATTTTGGAAAATATAACAGCTGAGTCTTGAAAGTAAATGGCAGTTGGTACACCAACAATGGTCAACATGCCATCCAGTCACATAAACATAAAGTACTTTTGAAGGAAAAGATTAAAAATAAAAGAAGAAGATATAAAGCCTGCGGAGATTAATAGATTAGTATACTAGAGGAGTGCTGCGTCAAACCATCAGACTCTTGATAAGAAATAAAGGGTTTAGTTACAGCATGAGAGAAGACTAATGTAGCAGCAATGTTGTTAACATTTTTCTGTACACCAGCTCATCCCTGCTCCGCATTATAAATATCGTTCCTGTCGAATTCTAATAGATACGATTAATTTGCCTTCACTATTTGGCTTTAGAGCTGAATTTCACAGTATTTTATTGTATCTGTTTCAATAAATGCATTCACTTTGCTATTACATTTCAAGTGTTTCTCTGCATTAAATGATTTTATTTATTTCAATTTTCATATAGCTGTTACCATTTAGAACGAAGTGTGTCTGGGATTAGTCGAAATTATGACCATTCGATGCGAGTTTGACGCATCAGAGTCTCAGCTTATTCAAATGATATTTATCGATTTAAAATATAATTTAATCGCTATAACAGCAATAATAAGTATGGTTCCATACGATAATTATGTGTGGTAATGAAGACACCACAATATAATATAATATTATAATAAGCATGTATGACGTCATCTGTCACGCCATGACATCACTCTATGACGTCGTGCAATGAAGTCACACTTTACGCCCTTGTTCTAGATTATGCAAGTTATTTAATAGCATTTCTAAGCATCCGCGAATAAATTAACTAACAGAACACTGAAATAAAAGTACTTATTGAGTTTAAATCGACATATCAGTCATTAATAGATGCTTATATTTACGTAAAATTCTATTGATATATGGAAGTATTCCTTAAATTCTTTGTCCATAGATATGTAAGATAGAAGCTTTAAGTTTCGTGCATCAATGTTAGTGAAAGTTTTGATTAGATTGCTACTTAGCATGGGTCAGAATTACAACTGGCATTTGACGTTACAGCAGAGGGCATGAATAATTTAGTTTTTTTTTAATAATTTAAACTGTGTCCTATTACTGAAATTATTAAAAAGTTTGAAGGGAAATAGTTGCACACCTACATTACAATTAAAACAAATATTACGTGGCATTCACTGGGGTCATTATTTCAGCCGGATGTAACCTCGATCTTCATCATAGACAATAAGGAAGATGTAAGAAACTGTGAAGATTTTGGATCAAGTTTGTATCGCGGTGCATGATGACATTGACATGCGATACGGGGAATTTATTAATTCGCGTGTGATTGAAGCTTTGATTTTCTACCGGTGATATTGGCGGAGATTGTGGTTATGCTAAAACGCAACATGGACCAAGTTCACTACTGAAACTTTTGCTACATCACAAGGGACGAGAAATTACAGCATATTGAGCTTTATTTTATAATAATTCTATTTAGGTAAGCAACTAAAAAGAAATTAATTGCCAGAACACTCCGTTAAACCCAGTAATTATTGACGGGTTTCGTGGCTAGTAAAAATATAATAACTATAATCTGGGATTTCCTGAGCCGAACTTGAGCCATAGTTCCTTGCAACTTAAGAAGTAGGCAGCGCGTAAAGTGTTGGGCTGCTGGGATAACATACCCAGTGATTTACAATGTGTGCGGAAAACGTCGCCGTTATGTCCCGCGGCAGTGCTGCTGCTAGTGGCGTGCGTCACAACCAGCTGCCTAGCTACTGTCTCTGACAGGAGCTGTGTTGTACTGCGGGTCGTATAACTCATTCCCACAGCTCTTACAACTCAGCAAAGCCCTGTTTGGAATTCTGGAGCGAAAATGGTAAAGAAATAGCTGTAGATAGTAGTCAAAGCCACTATCGCAGGTACTAACGTGAATACGTTTACATCAGCTGTAACAACAAATAAGGTTTATAAGTTAACACTTTATTCAGGTAAACATGATAAACTTGTACCACTTAACTGCTGTACACTTTAATTATGTACACATTGGAAACGTTTACTCAGTACTTAACGGTTTCAAAGGAGGTTTGCAGACGTAAAAAAGCCTAGACTGGTATTACTTACAACTGGGCTGCTATAACTCCCTCCGGAGTGCCGGCTTGTGTACATTTGTGGTTCCAAAAGACTTTCTTTCGCTCGGCTTTCTTGCTCAATAGGTAGAAATGATATCTCTGCGTATTTCCAAGAGGATTTGCTTTAATTCTACCATCGTTCCGCTGGTTCTGCTTCATCTTTCTTACCAGGTACTTCGAAATTTACTTTTATCGATCTTGAAATATTCTGTCATTGTCCGCAATATTGAATTTCATACGAAATACTATTATTTTACCTCAGTTCACACGATAAACGATCAGGGTTAGGTCTATAAGGATCTCGGCGTATTCGCTGTGCCGTTACTCCACAAATCGCGTTTCTCCCCACGTCGTTCAGGGTGAGAGATACTGGCTAATGTGCTTGACCTTTTTAAGATTTCTCTGTCGAATGTTTTTCAACCGTCGTCGGCTCTTCAAGAGTCTTTGAGTTCTATCTGCTTCAAACCGGACAGTTTTCATGTGATTCGTAATTTTGGGATACCCCTAGTACTGAGCTTTGAAGGCGAATTTACGTCAAAACTGAGCCGCTACAATTTCTTCATGCCCGTCTGTCCGTCCGCGTGTCACAGTATTGTAACTCGGTCCCCTCTGCATAAATTTTGATGAAATTTTACTGGATTAGATGTTACCCTGATCACAAAACACATAGAAAAATACACAAACAATTGAAAGGAAATTGCCATTCACAAAGGAGAGATCAGATTAATTTTTTTGCGTGCCCCACTGAGTATGGTGTTGTCGATAAAATACGTTGCCTGACAAAAAGCACCTAAATGGGAGGAGGAAACGAAATGAAACCCAAGAGTTGAGAGGGTATGTGTTAGAAATTCGAGTCAAATTTACAGATAACTTGATAGTATGCGCCCAATTATCAGTTTAAAATTGCTCCCTATCTGGTTTTATTCTGCACTTATTCGGTTGGGAAGGGTGTCATAAAGCCATTGTATACTTTTCTGAGGTAATGTGGCCCGCAACTGTTGTGAATGGTTACTGATGTCATGGATACAGGCACTAGAACGGACTTGATGTCCGAACTGATCAAACACATGTTCTGTCAGGGTGAGATCTGGAGATCTTGCTTGCCACGGGAGTACTCCAACATAACGCAGACAGTTCATAGTGACACGTACCGTGCGTGGACGAGCATTGGCGTGCTGAAACGTGGCATCATAGTACTGTGGCATGAATAGTAACATATTAGACATCAGAATGTCTGTGAGAACCATTATGCCGTTGGAGTTCTCTCAATAACTACTAGCAGTGCCCGAAAGACACACCCGATGGATCCTCACACCATACTCGCCGACGATGGTCATCCGAGGTATTGCAGAATCGCTGTTCATCGCCGAACACAAGGCGTCGCCATTCATCGTTTTCAACGATTCTACGAATATGAAAAAAAATTTCTTTACTTTAACTGTTGTTAAGCTGCTATGTATTACGTTTCGTCAGATGATTACACACTAAACATAAAATGCTTAACTGATTTTCTGCTCTACCTCAAGACTGGGAAAAAAAGAACGTAGTCAGTCTTTGTTAAATAAGCTTGATTAAATTACCGAGCGTAGTGTCATCCAGATTTCGGTTTTCAAGGTTTCCCAACATGAGTCCAGGTGAATACCGGGTTGGTTTCGTCAAGAGGCCATAGCTGAATTCCTTCCTGTTCCTTGCCCCCATTCCTTTTCCTCCTCTAATGACCTTTACGTCGACGAGGCCTATACCCATAAACAAAAAGGTTTTTTTAAATCAGCAGAAGGAAAGATTACTCGCAGGGTAGTAGGTTAATAAAAAACCAATACCTGCAGACTTATTGTTGCCAAATCGCGAGGTGATGATAGTGAGGATACGTTTTATCCGCAGTTAACGCATATTAAGGACTTACATACAACAATAATTAGAGTATAAGACAAGACATATTGGAACATGGATTGTTCAATCTCCAGTTAATACGCTAACTTGAAGGATCGGGGAGAGAGATGAACAACGGTTGAAGACAGCTATAAGCACTTCTTCCTTGCGGAAGAAATTAAAAGTAATAGCTTCCTGAAAATCAAAGAAAACTCAGCGTACACTATCACCTGCGATCTGATCTAACATGCAGCACTTTTCTTGGGCGAATTTATAAAGAAAGGAAACGTGGTGGGGATGCAGAAAAGAGCCAGAACAATACAGAAGATATGGAAGACATTACACGGATAAAGACTGGTGGAAACACTTAAGTGCCTCCGTTTGGCTAGATCATCTGAAATGTCACCATTGATTTTATTTGAGATCCGTATTCCCAGGACCATCCTGTGATTATACTAGCTACTGCGAGGTGCAGTATGCGTTTGGAAACAAACGTATTCCTCACGAAACCGCAGTTTCATCGGTGTGTTTACGTGATAAACCAACAAGATTTAAATATCCATTTGCATATTAATGTCCATTTGCATTTACAAGGGACACAATCATGGAGCAATAAACAGCAAAAGCAATATTACGCTTCGATATCACCCATCGCCGATATTCCAGCTCTGTATAGTCGCAATGTGGTTAGAGGAAATTGTTGAACAGGTTCAGAACAAAGCACTTTGTTACTATGTCATTGTAAGTTATAAACCTTTCGAAAGAATTGCGAGTGTGACGTATCATCGCAAATAAGACAGGTATAAAAATAAATTTGTACGCGGACTTAATGGAAAAGATTCATCTGTGTTGATTCATGATAGTTAGTAGTAAAATAATTCTCCAAAATTATGTACAGCCAATAAAAGACGAACACACATACACCTACATTATTTTTCCCCTAGAGGTTATGGCAGCATCACTAAGAGCTGATGAGACTATTGTAAAAGGTGCAGTGTAATAGTTACTTCATTTTTTCTCGTATGTTTATACGTCTCGTTAACTTAGAGGTCATTACAGCCGGAAAACGAATGGGAGCTAGGAAAGGGAAAGAATTCGTTCATGGCCTTTCGAAGGAACCATACCGGCATTCGCCTGAAGTAATTACGGAAATCCATGGGAAAACGAAACCTGGATGGCGGGACAGGGATACGAATATGCGTCCTCCCTGCTGCGAAGCCACAGTGCTACCGCTCACTAGCCACGCTAAATTTTGCATACGATCTTGGGAGTAACTTCAAGAACAGACTGATTTTATCACATTATGATGGAGTTGCACGTAAGGAAATTAAACTGAAATAATAGGTGAATGGTATCACTCTGGCTTCACATTCGGTAGGTTCGAATTCCTGTACGCACAACCGTCGGTTTTTCATTGACGAATTATGGTATGGTTCCTTCAAAAATACCATTGCCGAATTCCTGTCTGTCCCAAGTACTTTGCCCCCTCCAATTACCTCGACGTCTACGAGGAGCAAATCCATTAAAAAGAAATAATCTACACAAGATGTTTATCGCTGTTTTGAGAATATTCCGGGGTAGTGGTAAGAAATAATCTACACAAGATGTTTATCGCTGTTTTGAGAATATTCCGGGGTAGTGGTAAGAAATTTAATAACTTAGGCGGAACTGTAGAGAATAGGTAAGCAGGAACCCCAAATAGCTAAAGGATTAGAAGATTAACTTACGGAGATTCAAATATTACGCTGAGCTAACTGATTAGGACAAATGCTACGAAATAAAATGAAATAGCATAATATTCAAAACAGTTATTAATATTTGCTTCGTTCGATAAATTATGAGAGACTGTAAGGAAAGCAGATTTGTATGTAATTCAGCTGGTCAAACAATTGCTACTGCATCAGTATTTTGGGTCTGTATCAAAAGGGAATCATTCAAAATTTAAAAAAAAAAAATGATTGTATGCCTCAGCGTTTTAAACTGGAAGCATGAATGGATTACAAACAGAAACATACCCTCATCACGAAATCACTGGTTAAAATATGATCCTCCTTTTTCATCTCCTAAGGAGATGAATGGAGTGAAAAGGGGAAGAACGTATAGAAATCTCAGATCAAGAGAGATGAAAAGTAGGAATACTAGTCTCGAATTCGGGAGGACGCGGTTTCTAATCCCCGTCCGGGCATCCAGATTTGGGTTTTCCATGGTTTCCCCAAATCACTCCAGGCGAATGCCGGGATGCTTTCTTCAAAAAGACCATGGCAGAATTTCTTCCCGTTCCTTGTCCCCAGTCCCATCCCGCCTCTAATGACCTTAGTCGTCGACGAGGCGTAAAACAATAAGAAAAAAAAGTAGGAATAATAAAATGAAGAAATTTTACTAACGGAAACGCTGTGAGATATGATAAAGATAACAAGAAGAAGAAGATTTCATATATTGGACGCATAAAGACTGAAAGTTGATACGTGTATATGAGGATATTAGCAGAAGAAAGAGAGGAATGAAGAAACTTGATTGTGCCACGAAGTAGCATGCTACTAGAAAGTGCAGTTACTATATATCGTCACCTTAAATCACACACATCATTTAGAAATTCTTATTTACCTCTCGTAAGTCTCTAGCTTTCCCATAATTTCTACTGAATTATTAAAGACTTATTTTTTATTATTAGGTTGTTAGAGAGGAAGTTTTGGAATAGTAAAAGAAACTTCTAAAAAATGAATTCGCAGTGTGTGTTTGTGTGCTCGCGAGTATGTGTGTGCGACAGTTCACTATTTAGTTTGTGTCGTTTCCCAAATTTTAACCAGTGAACTCTACATACAAATGATATAATTATACTGGCGTGCAGAAATCATTACTTTAGTTCTTTGTAGCTGGGGTAGTGAACTTTACCGCATCACTCTTTTAGAGTCTGACAGGTTGAAGAAACTTTGAGACGGATGCAGTAAAACGAAAGCGAGAGATGGCGAATAACATGCAACGTATGGTTCACCTTAGACATTTGTCTCTGGAATCACAGATACATTTCTGATGTGAGGAGTATAACTTCCAGAACAGAAATGCCATTTATGAGTCATTTGGAACAATTTTTGATTCATTACAACACTGCGAGACTTTGTATCCGCTACTATTGGTCCATATCTACTTTCAGTCTACTTTCAGTATACTGGACCGTAGCAAACTTCCGTTTTACCTTAAACAATTTGAATCAATCCTTTCAGGTAGCCTTACATAACTGCAGATACGTTTTTAGCAAAGGACAGATGGATAATCTTATTTTTTATGGCTTTACGCCTCGCCGATGTCGAGGTCATGAGAGGCGAGTGGATGGTCGTGTTCTTGACATGTCTATGGCAGTATTGGAAACGGTTGATTTCAAATACTAAAAGACTTTAAAAGGCATTTCAATTTTGTGGTCATTCGTATAGATCCATGCTTACTGACAATATTTGCTGGAGTGTTAACCAGTTTTGTATCTACTACATTTATACAAGACTAAACTAATTTAAACATACTTAACTAAGCCCACCCTTATCAGAACGTGAAGAAATCGTTTTACAGATTTGAGGATCTCAGCGATCAATTGTATCAGTGGCGTTAAAGAAAACTGGAATCAGCAATAATGATCCGCAGCAAACTGGAGAGAACATAAAACATTCGTAAGAACCTGTATGGACTTTAATCCCTCTCCTTTAACATTAAACTCAGGGACTGCTGTAGTTAGATACCTAAGAGCGCCTGAACATGATTAGAAAGGGACAACTCAGAAAACTGCAACTAAGGGAGCAAAAAAGCCTGATAAAAATTCTGGGTCTCGTAAAAGAAGAGGGTAAATACAGATTCAGCAACAATAAGGACCTAACCACAAATGTAGAGCATTAAAACAGCTAAGAGAAAGAGGAGATTAATCTTCTATGGTCCACATTCTTCAACACCGTCTCTAGAGGGAAAATAACCAACGCAAAGGGGGAGAGGCAAGTCAGGAAATATTTCCATCAACTGGAAATTGACCCCAACGAGATTTACAACAGAGACAGGAACAGAATGTTGATTAAAACATCCGACTACTTCCCGTGACTAACAGCCAAAATAGTGCCCCGCTGATCTGTTGTGCAATGGAACCAGGAAAGAGAAGACGACCACATTGCATGGATGAAGTACTAGTGGACTAAGAAAAAATCTTGCTAGAGTTAAGAACCACGTGGTCCATAGTTGGCCAAAACGATTCACAGGAGTAATATTGGTTACATCTGAGGACATATATAACGGAAACAACTGCCTCGTTTCAGTTCCGTGGGGGATTACCGACGCGACATTCTGGTTGCAGACGCGGCGTCACTTGTCGACCCGTAAAGGTGGAGGCGCGACCGTGGCCGTGGTAGCCCCGCCCGCCACGCATGCGCACGTGCCGGGCGCCGCGACGCCTGCCGACGCCCGGCGTCGCTCTCCAGTTCCAGTGCCGCCGTAGCGCTGCCGGCGGTTGGACATGTTCTGGATCCTCAGGAGGACGCGCCTCGCAGGCGCCGCTGCCTTCTTCAACGCCATCAACAACAACAGCAGCAGCAACGGCAACTCTAGCGGCACTGCCAGTGGCAGCTCCACCGGCCTAGGCTCCTCCAGCAACAACAACAACCAGCCGGGTGAGTTATAACGATGCAACAGCTGTGTCAGTTGTAATATACAAACAAGCTATAGGATTTAAATGTCGCGGAAGGAATCAAAACTGAGCTACTTGTCAAACTGCTCTGCCACTTGTACTAACACATTGGTTAAATTCGTCGAAGTGTCATCTCTTGGCAGAAATCTGTGTCGCATGGTAAACAGAGTGCTTGATAACGTATGGAAGACGTCTTTTTTCCTGTTAACCAACCATTTTCACGCCGGTCCTGGCAGTGTAGTGGCTAGCGTGCTGGCTTCACATTGCTAGGGCCGCCGGTTCGAGTCCGGCCTCGGGCATGGGTGGTTTTAATAAGTGTTGTGTTCGTCTTGTGTTGTCCTCACTGTAGTGTCCACAATATCATAGTGATACAGCAGTTGCAACGTAAACAAATTGGATCTGGCTAAATGGTCGAAAAGACCGAAGGCCATATACAGAAGAAGAAGAAGGAAAAAAAAAAAAAAACCATTTTCAGGTTGATGAGAATGAAGAGCTGGTATTACGTTAACAGCAGGAGGAACGAAGGATTCTATCTTAATTCATGGAAATTTCAATAGGAGTTTGATGCCGAGCCCACATGAGAAGCTCAGCTGTTGTAACTACCCTGTGATTGTTAATTTATACCCGCATTTCTGTTACTACTACTGATCTGAGAGTGCATTCCAGCCACAAGTTGGAAAGCGGAGAGTAGTCAAATCAAATTAATCGGCTTTCACCCAACCTTACGTATCATTCGAAAGGGATGTTGACCGCGAGGGAGAAATAATCCTTGGCCCATGCAGCAGACAATGTGGGTATCACATTATTTGAGCTAACTTTTGTGCTTAAAGACCAATGATAACATTGAAAAATAGGATTCATCTAAGGAGTATTTTACTGGAATAGGATTTTCCAATGAAGTTTCATGAAAATAACAAGCGGAAAGTTATCACTGAGCGTGATAGTTGAGCCGTAATGCCCTGGCCTTGTATTCGGGAGGATGCAGTTTCGAATTTCTTATACGACCATCCTGATTTTGGTTATTCATGGTTCGCAGAAATCACTCCAGGCGAATGGCAGGATGGTACCTTCAAAACACCAACGCTTAATTCCCTCCTATTCCTTGCCCCTAGTTCTTTACCGCCTCTAATGACCTCAACGTCGACAAGGTGTAATGCCGTAAAAAATAACTCATCAGTTTATTTATCGTTAGAAATAAACAATCATTGACCTGGACAAGAAAGTAATTTTGAATTTCAGTTTGTATTTTGCGTGCATCGAGCTGTAACCATGATAAATAATTTCAGCAGTTTCGATTGTGAGATGACAGCTGCGGTCTAGGATGATATGGGTCGAAGATACGTATTATATCGGCAGTATCTTTGGCCATAACAAAACCGAGAATGACAGTCACAATACGCGATGCTGAACTTTCTGAGATAATAGCTTGGGAGTCAATGTGACAGAAATTAACTTCTGGGGTGGTGTAAAATCCTCATATCAGGAGGCACGAAGGCAGAATACGATTAGCAGACCAGTCTATTTGATTAATTAGATGTTCTGAAGGGGACAATGTTTAGTGGTTCACAACTTTGTTGCTTCGCTGCACCTAAAACATAACGAAACTAGATGCTGATTAAAGTTTTTCACTCTCTTGCCTCGTTTGGCCCTTTTACGGGGTAAAGAAATTTAAATCTGGTGGTGGGGACGTGGGGGCAAATCTTTCACGGTTGTTCACTTAACCTTTGGAGCTGCTTGTATACTAAAATACTGCCATTAGTGTTAATTGTGTTCTGTATCTTAAATGAATGTGTAATGTTTGGAACCGTCTCAAAATTACCTATGTGCTCACGAAAAACCGCCAAGGAAACATAATAAAAATCACATACATGCCAGTCACAATGATTGAATTTTGGATGGCTGCATCACCTAGTATAGAACATGTCGGCGCTTTATCGAGAATGGCATAAATTAATTGCTTCACTGTAACTATTAAGTCTGAAATTCTTCTTCGGTTAGCCGTTTCAGAAGTGACGCATGATTAAGATAAAAAATGATGCCATTTGAAAGAACCCAGAAGCACGATCAGTCTCATTAGATTCCCCAGAATTTGTAGAAATCATCAAAGGTAGTTCCGAAAGATCCATGTAATTCACATTCGCAGCAAGAATATACGAATACGCTTGTCACGAATACTTCAGATTAGGACGCAATAACCTCGATGTCAACTGTCCTCAAAACCTTCTTTCCAATATCACAACTAAGCATGAAGATTGAATTTTTCTAATTGTAAGAATACTGGCGTAGCAGTGACTTTTCCGGAGAACACTTGGGGGAGTAACAACAACATGGACGAGTTTTCTATGGTTTTGCGAAATCACAAAACGCGAAAGCCAGGCTGATTCCTTCAAAAGGCCATGGCTGAATTCCTTCCTGTTTCTTGACCCAGTCCTTTCTCGCTTTTAAAGGCCTCGTCGTCGATGAGGCGTAAAGGAAAATATAAAAAAACAGAAAAAGGGCAAACCAGTTTCCAATGAGAGTATCAATTATAGGCTTGCAAGTACGAAAATCGTGCCTGTATTATTACAGCTTTTGAAATAGGGAGAAAATCATCAAGCTACGCCAAAGCAGTATCAAAGCGTACGTACACGACACGCAATTCATTGCTTTGTGAAACGGCTTTCGTCAAGCGTTTCTGGAGTGATGTCGATAATATTTGATCTGCGATGAACTAACTATGATGACGTGAAATCAGTCCGAGCGGATCTTTTGCAAGGGACAGAAAACAAATTGAAAATAATCTCTACAAAGGTGAACTTTGCATCATTTGCGTAGAGTGATTTCGAGCAAATATTAAAAACGTAAATGTTAAATGCGGACATGTATAGTTTCAGCTTGTCGTATAACTATCGGACTTATTTGTCGTATAACTTAATGCTTATTATAAATGACCGTGATTTTTAGGTGTTTTAATAAGTAAGGGCGCCAGGGAATAAGTTTAGTTTAGATAAAGAATGTAGTCTTTTATATTTTTACACAGGTTCACACTTTATTAACGTTCTTTTCATTTTCTTCCCACGGAACTACATCGGAGAGATGAGGTACCCAAAAATGCCAAGTTCCTTTTTTAGCAGTGATATTCATAGCATCAACTCACGTACACGTTATGCACTGTTGAACACTCTAACTCACCATGGCAACCCAAACTTTCTTTTTCTTGTTCTAAAAGTACGGTAAGAGCAATCACTATTCAACCGCATCAATGTCAAAAGAACCAAATATAATTTGTGATGGAAAATTATTATTATTATATTCTACACCAATCCAAAAACTATTTCTGATATGTTACAAGCTGATGATAACTTAGTGCGAACGCTGCGATTAGCACAATCTTCTGATATTTTCCATCTTGTAATTTTTTTTAGATGTTAATATTTTTATTTCTGTTTGGCGATTTTAAATTACTACTTACGTACAACTAATATACTTCTTTGTTGTATCCACCTGCCCTGACCACAATCCAAACGTGAATCCTGAACTTAGTTGCAAATCTGGTTGTAGGCCATCTTCCGCAGTTGTTGGTTAATAGATTATAAATCAAAATTCCGTCTGGAAACAACTGTTGATGTTACTGTTTACTTTATTCACATACGCGTTTCGCCCTTATGGTGTGTGGTATCGTCAGTGGAGCTAGGGTGATGGTATTTTCATGGCGATCTGGAACAGCACTTTATGCATCTTACAGATCTTCTATTTCACAATTAGAAAAATTGTTTTACACATATTTCTGAATAAACAAATGGATGAATAGTCGGAGCTTTAGTTTAGTTAAAACATCAAATAGAAATTTAGTATGATTTTCATATCATATTTTAAATACTTACACCTTTGGAAAAGAATAGGAACAGAGTTAAATTGAAAGTTCAGAAATCATATGGTCCAGTCTATTTAGTGGCAAAAAGTGAAGCACAAATATAGACAGGCCATAAACAAATGTAATTTTTCTGCATATGCTGGTAACATTAGTTAGTGATTTCAAGCAGAGTATTATTTCCTTGTTATAATTCTCAAGTAGTTATTTTCTGTTCTGCGGTTATTCAAGGGATGGATTTAGAAATCGAGTTTGAAAGCTACCCTATTTATTATTTTCGTTTTCAACACTTTTTATAATCTTATATAAAAGGGTTGTATGTATATAAATGTGTGTGTGTGTGTGTGTTTGTGTATCCCTATATTTCACTCTGCAGCGTAAACCACTGGTGTTTGTGTGTGGTAGTGGCCTCATGTCTCCAATCATCGTGCACAATTGTGGTTGCATGTCGGTAGCTGTGGAGGTGTGAAAGATATGGTGGTTGAAAGTAATAGATCTAGGGCACTTTTATATTTCAACCAAAGACGTGTGTGTCCGTACATTTCACTTTGAAGCCACAAATACTTAGCGCAGATCAATGACATTTGTGTGTGGTAGTAGCCTGGAGTATCCCATCGTGAACTATGGTAGTTGCAAGTCGGTATCTGTCGGGGTGTGGGTGATATGATGGTTGAAAGTGGTCGACCTAGGGCATTTTCATATTTCGAACGAAGCGTTATATGAAATGTTTGAAATCTTCTTCTAGGATGTTCTTGAATTTACTAAAATGTTCTCAAATAATGTTCCAGAATACGACACACTTCTCAGCTATTAACAAATATAAATAATTTATATGCAACATATTTAGTGTGTGAACCGATTTCGACGGTATTTTCACTGTCGGGTTACTGATTTGGCAGGGAGTAACATAGGTTAGTTTATATCCAGAAAATATTTAAGATCCCGTGTAAAAGCACGAAAACTTTCGAAATTGTTAACAAACTTTAGCGAAGTCGAGAGCAGCAGTAACATAAAGTCTACAGCGATGAACAAGGTATCATTGCGTAATCCTTTAGGTCGGTGTGGGGCTTAATAAATAATGTGTTTTCACAGTAATACAGTCAATTTATGTGCCACGACTTTTCTGATCTTGCGTCTACAGCTTTCACAATTCCTCTACGCCGTAATAGATTCGCTTGTCTTCAGGCCCCAGTCTGGTTAACTGTACTACATGAATTATGGAATCAATCAAAGACAAAGCACAAATACTTGATGTAGATAGAAGTACACACGCATCTCGTCAATCACAGTCCAAGAAAGGGTTTATTCCACTTCAAGTACATTCACCAAAAGCTAGCCACAGACATCACCGAAGATAGCAGGTTTCATGCATAAAAGGTAAGAAAAAATAGGTGAGTAGTAGCCCCACTAAAGTTCACTAAAACAGTTTATGCAATGAAGTTCTCTTGCAGACTTCAGAAGAACGTCGACCGCAAGTTATACTCTCACAATATCACAATATGCCCGCTCTTCCACACATGGCTAGTGGCCCGGAGGTTATATCGCGATGTTAACGGATTGCGGTGCACATGTTAAAACTCTAACACTCCCGGTCACCTTAGCACACACGTTCCTGATACCGAGCGTGATGGGTGAATGGTTAACGTTCTGGCCTCGCATTCGGGAGGACGCGGGTTCGAATCCCCGTCCCAGTGTCCAGATTTGGGTTTTCCATGGTTTTCCCAAATCACTCCAGGCGAATGCCGGGATGCTTTCTCCAAAAAGGCCATTGCCGAATTCTTTCCCGTTCCTTGTTCCCAGTCCCATCCCGCCTCTAATGACCTTAGCCGTCGACGAGGCGTAAAGCAATAAGTAAAAAATAAAAAAATAATAAAAAAAATAAAAAAAAAAACGTTCCTGATGTATTCTTGCCCACTACTCTCCAACTCAACTCCAGAGATATTCTTAAATCATCTCTGTGATCTCATGCGTCTGCCAGCTAACAATTATACGTAATTCTCAGAGTGTCGTTACAAGTGGATTTGATGCAGCGTAGTCAGTTTATTTTATAATATCTAAAATTTACGTTAAAATACTTAACAAATTAAATTAAAATAGATCAGGGGTGGCCAAGACACTTGTCCTCATCGTAACCCATCGCGCACAGTGGTAGAATTAGGTACAGCACTAGCCGAGATTTTTTAATTAATATATTAACCATATTTTTATTCAATTACCAAAAATATTAAAACGAAAAATTCAGTATTCAAGTCTGACATAAAATATTGATTACAATCAGGTATTTTAAATTGTAAATACCATAACATTAATGATCCCTCTCTGCTATTTTGTGTATAAACTTCGTTGAGCATTTAACTTAACAATCCAATAAAGACTGAATCTTTTTAGGGGTTGGGGAGGTTAGGTAGGATGTGTGGAAGTTTCTCACGGATTTACTGGTAATTTTATTAATAGTAACTGTGGCATTAGATCTTTGAAGTGACGGGGAAAAAAGAGTCTGTGTACAAAGTACTGCAATGTGACAACCTGTAAGGCGTAGACTGGGGGCTTTTGACAATAATTTGAGAGTTTTGTACCGAGCGTGGTGGTGTAACGGATAGCGTTCTGGCCTCACATTCGGGAGGACGGCGGTTCGAATCCCCGTCCGGGCATCCAGATTTGGGTTTTCCATGGTTTCGCCAAATCACTCCAGGCGAATGCCGGGATGCTTCCTTCAAAAGGCCATGGCCGAATTCCTTCCCATTCCTTGCCCCCATCCTTTCCCGTCTCTAAAGACCACGTTGTTAAAAAGGGACGTTAAACTGTTACAAAAAAAAAAGAGAGTTTTGTCCCGGAAAGGCTGGAGTGGTAACACGTTCTTAGCCTTGCGGGAAGCATATGAGTGAATAAATTCAATATGGTACTAAGAAAATAGTCATTCAAAGACTGTTAGTGTTCAGTTACTAAAAGCTTTTAGGGAGAATCAATAAAGCAGTCGGATGATGCCCTCTCACACCCAACCGATAAATCCTACGTTAGGGACATTTCTCTGCTAAGCTGAATTACTTATTCTGTGCTTACATATCCTTAGCCCAAAATGATAAATGGTTTAATTGTTCTTACCAGTGGTAAAAAGTCTTTCGCTTCAAAGTTCTGTTTTAATAAAACCGTTTCTTCAAAAGGCGGAAAGTGTAAAGATACGTTATAAGAGAAATGTTGGCTACAATTTCGTATCTTTCACAGGCTTCACAGGCAAATGATAATTCCGAGCGTTGCGGATGAGCGGTAACGCTCTGGCTTCGCATTCGGTAGGACGCAAGTTCGAATCTCCATCCAGGTTTCCCATTATTTTCCCAGATCACTCCAGACGAATGATGAGATAGTTCCTTCAAACTGCCATGGCTGAATTCCTTTCCGTTCCTTGCCACCAGTCCTTTTCCGCCTCTAAGGACCTCGATGTCGATGAGGCGTAAAATAATATATATATATATAAATAAAATAATAATAATAATAATTTACTGCTGATGATGAGAGGTTGTTTCAGTTTCCGCCATGATAGATTTTTTTAAAAAGAAAGTATACATAAACTCCACACCAAATATATTTCATGAAATAAAGTGAAATAAACCTGCAGGAAAATACAGTATTCTAAGAACCCATAGAACTGTGGTGTATGTTTTTACTTCATGAACGTCAGCCTGTTCATATTACAACCATATTGAAGAAATATCCAGCTCTACTGGCTTTACTACGCACGGTGATCGTAGAGTGTTTCTTGGCTCACATGTGTTTGGGAGCGCCAGACAATCAAAATAAAGCCTTGTGCAGAAACCTCTAAATTTTTACAATTACTGAAGGTCAAAATAAACAAATGCACGTTGTTAATATATGTTATAACACTATATTAATTGTGAATAATAATTAACGGAATTGACTCCAAATGTTAACAGAAATTATTCAAAAAATTAATTTAACTAAAAACTTCGAAATCATTCAGCAGATTGTGACATTGAAAGTTATGGGAAATGTTGTGGTGGCGCTCCATTATTGTTGCCTAAGTGTTTTAAAATACAACAGAAGGTGAGTGGAGAAATCACTGTTCCGTTTCGTGTTGTAACCCGAATGCAAAACACATTTTAACACCCTGTAAGTGCTCTCGAGTCAATCTACTTCTTCTAAGTTAGTGGACATTCTCTTTATAATTTAGTAACTCTTATTTTTTGTTGCTGTTGATCGAGTAGAAGCTAGTGCACGATCCAAATGTTGCGAGGGTACCCGGTTCGAATTAGGACTAGGGCTCTGGTGTTCATAACTCTTTGTTGTGTTTGTCTTGCGCTGTATGTACTGAACAGTACAAATACTACCTGGAAAAACTACTAATACTCTTTGCGAACAATTAACTGACTCAGTGGTCTCAAAAGCAATTTTTTTGTAAAAATTTTTTTGTTATTTTCTTTTAAGTACTTTCCAGAGATTAGTTCATAAAACAAATTTTTTATTGAAAAGTTAGTTTAATTCCGTGTGTTATTTCGTGGTTAGCAAATTAATCTTTGTCTGTCCTTGATTTCTTGTATTGAAAACATTTGGAGGTTAGTATTATAACAACATGTACATCGAAATGGTCCAAGGAAGAGTTCTTGCTGTCACAGTGGTAACACCAGACCAGAAGATCGTCTTTCTACAACACTATCCGAAGGAGAACTTGTGAAGATTATAAGTCAGCAATATGCTATAACGTAGTTGGACGTAAAATGTAAAACATCATTTGTTTGAGTTTTATATTTTGCCGTGCTCCGATCACTTTCGTGGTATGAGAATTTAATTCATGATTTTTTCAATAATTACGTATTTTTTTCGGTTTGCAGTTTCAAAATGAAATCGTCCATTATTGGCATTATTTTGTATTTGTAATTTTAGTATCCATCATCTTACGGTATTCTCTTATCGCCCGATATTCGTTCTATAATGACACGTTATTTTATCTACCACAACTACCCTTTTCTATGGAGAATTCAACCATTTCGACAGTTATTTATAGAAATACAAAGTGTTAATTTTTTAATTAATCACTTGCTGAGTAACCAACATTCATATTATCAGCGAAAGTGGAAAGAACGATAAACATATGTTATGATCAAATTAAGATACGTTTCCGTTTTTGAAGGTACGGTTTTCCGTATACAGCTGCTTCATTTCCATTAAGTTTGACGACAATTTTCACAATTATTTTTCTTACAAATTGTTTTTGTAATTGATGTCATTAACACGATCAATACCTTCTCTTCATTAAATTAGTGGTTGCCACGTTGTTATTCTAAGACTATATATCGCGTTGAAAATACACATCGATACATGGTTTTAGGATAGCTTCGCATGACGCTGAAACGCAACTGGTCTATTCGTTTGCGTACATGTATTACGGCAGGTGTAAAAAAGTTATCAGTAATAATAACCGTGTTATTATAAATGTACAAAATTTGATAAAGTGAATTACTAATAGAGCCATATTGAAGAATAAGTATTAGGCAAAGAATAATGGGGGCTGTGAGAGACACGATACCAAGCAGTAAATGAAGAAGGCGTCAAAATGGAGTTGTTGAAAAATTAAGTTGATGAAAAAACTTAAAAAGATTATGTTGAACAAAAAGGATATGGTATAAAAAGAATTTTAAACGTCGCGCCAAAGAGTACTTGTGATGTAATATATGTACAACAGTGTCTTAAGAAGTAGAGTTTAGTAAATTTACAAATTTAAAATAAATAAGTGTTCCAAAAGTGAATTTCGAAGTAGATAGCACTAATTGAAAGCAGCAAAATTATCTTACGGAACATGTAGAGAAGGATAAGTGTGCCAATATTCTACGTAGTTTTAAGACATAAAAGTGGACGCACAATGTGCTCCTTCTAGTAAAAGGGGACAAAGAGTCAGCGAAAGGTAAAAAAGAATAGGCTATTGATATATTAAAACATAATGTAAATCAACGCATAGTTACGTAACGTGCGTTAAGCAGGGGACTAAAACCCTCTTGTAGTAGGGTTTACCCTTTTAATGTGGTGGATCGGAAATATAACAAATTTCATGGGAATCAAACGATTGTAATAGTGGTACATGTGGCAAAGCGGTGGGATGTTGTTGGGCGCAAAGCGGGATTCATTACTTCAGTTGAAATTTGCTTGGAAATGATTTCTGCGCCAAGTGACTGCTGTCATAAATGTGAAGGTCGTTGGTACACGAAACCGTAATTTCGCAAAGTTCCACTCGGACTTGGGCGGTTTATTATGTTACAACTTAATAACTTCTGAACTATTTACGCTAGTTGCCCATAATGTTAGTGCTTACTATCGCACAAAACCAGAAAAGTCATTGAGTTAGAATTTTTAAAAATAATCCCATGAGAATCTAACAACCCACCGAATTGGATTTTTTTAACTGCACCTATTGTACGCGTATTTAATAAAAAAAAACATAAAATGTTTAATTCCATTTTTATTTCCGAAACCATTAATCTGAAAACTCTTTATTGCTTTACAATGATATATAGCTTCTTAAAGATTACGGGAAATTCAAATCGAACTTACTGTCATATACTGTTTTCGCAAAACAACTAAATCAGTAATTTAACAAAACGTGTTTCATCAGTATTGATGTTTGGCGATTCGGTAGAGAATATCATGATTAAAATGTTATTTTTTATTGTTTTTTTCTTCTTAAGGCTTTAAGCCTCGTCGACATCGAGGTAATTACGGGAGTGAGGGCGTTGTGGACAAGAACCCGGAAGGAATTCGGGCATGACATTTGAAGGAACCATTCGACTGAAATGGAAAACCGAAATCTGGATGGTTTGAGTGGGATATTAACCCGATTCCTCCTGCGTACCATGCCTGAGGGTTACCGCTCACCCATTGGACTCAATCAGAAGACACTTATTTGAAAAATTTGCTCAGCCTCATTATTTCATTCAGATTAATTTTTTACGTTTTATATATATATTGATGTATATATATATATATATATAGATATATAAATTCAAAGGCAATGTCGGAGAACTAAAAATGAACTGACATTAATTATTGATTTTTTATTAAATAGTTTTTTAGTGAATTCATTATAATAAGTAATCTAGGTAAGAACACCAGCGTCCCAGCGTAATTGACGGATAATTATTTATCTTTTGTTGACACAATAACCGTTATAGTACTGGTTTTGTAACGTTGTGACTAGCCCTGTGCTCTCTCGTAACTAGGGCGCCGACTGATTTGTTTTCTGTTATTAGGGCTTTACGACTCGTAGACGATGACTTGATTTCAGCGAGCAGAGTTTTTATGGGTGAGGAATTGGAAGAAGTTTTACAATGGCCTTTATTCGCCTGGAATAATTTCGGGAAGCTATGGAAAACCGATATCGGGATGACTAGACAGGGGATCGATCAAGCGTACTCCAAAATTGCAGCTCCGAAAGTCCAAAAGGCTTTGTTGCATCGACAGAGTCCGATTTTAATTACTCATTACGTTTGTCTTACGACAATTATAGCGAAAATATAATTGTTAATGAACCTAAAAACGCCTGATCAGGCGGAATCGATGCAACAGGGGACAACCAGCTGCTTACTGATTTTTCTGCTCAGTTTCAGAGCCTCACACTGATCAGAAGTGTTCTTTGTATATGAGATTTTAAGCCATTAGCATTCCACCGATTATTAGAAACCTTATGAAGAGTTACCATGCTGTAATTTGGTTGTTGACAGCAAAGAATTAACATTTGATCTAGTTACTATTTTTAGGTCTTTAAAGAGACAGTTCCATTTATCTAATTACTTATTTCACTTTCACAGAAATTTTAATACATCAATGCGTTTCACACGTACCTCAATCTTAGATTTGCCTTTACATTCTGAAGATGATAAAAGAGAATTAAAAAACTGGTCGAACAGGCGGCGGGTATATAAATAAAGGGCTCTTAATCTTATCTTTAAACGAGCAATGCTTGTGTATATTTGCAATCTCGGTACGGCTCTATCGATTTTGATGAAATTTCATATTTAGATAACGTTTAGTTTTTTAAGATTACCTAAATAGTTGTCTTCCCCGCAAAAACGAAATTTTACAATATACGAAAATTTTTTTGCACATGGTATCTCTAAAACGGCTCTAACAGTATTAATGAATTGTAAAAAGTGGTTATAATTAAATACTTGCAGTTTAACTGTAAAACATTTATAAAGCAGATATTTAAAAATATTTTTTTCAAAGTTTATTACCTTACAAAACTTCTTTAGTAAACAATATCAACACTTTAGGAGCATCTTTATCTCGGAAACGGCTGTCGTAGAAGTTTCATGTAATGCCTACTGATGTTTATCTTTGATTCGAACAAGTAAACGTGCACTTCAAAATGCCTTGGAAGCCATTAAAAAAAACTTTTAAGTACCTCAAGAAAAAAAATAAGATACGTGACATCCTTGAAAAAATACAAGCTTTCACACAAAAAAATGGCTAACGCCACGCAATCTTGTAGAATTTTGAGGCACTAGTAAGCCTACTGTTTTATCTTTGGTTGTAGTAAGCAACTGTGAGTTTCGAAATACATAGGAAGCCTTTAAGAAAAAAATTTTACTACAATATTACTTCACGCATTCAAGACTCATCTCAAGAAAACCTAAAAGAAAATCGTCTCAACCAAGTTACTCAAACTTCGTCCAGTGTAGCCTGAATTCAAGAAAACCCTGACGAAATTCGACCTAAGCTGGTTTTCAAATCCCGAAACGCTGCCATTAAAATAAATGTTGAAATATTATTCACGATTTTTATGTAACCGACTGCAGTTCTTAACTAAGTAGGAAAGAAATATATTGAATGTATAACAAATATGGAACGGTCTGGCTGCTCAAATGTAATTAGTGGAGAAAAAAGTGGTTACTGCGCTAGTCCTCGAAACATTCTGGCTACGATCCCGGGTTCAAATCCCGTTGGGGGCAATAATTTTTAAGATTTGTATTTGATCACATGAACTACGCTGGGGCGTTCTGTGGCTCAGATTCTACGTTAAATTGTAGGTCGCAGAGGCAAGGAACTGGCCGTCCTACCTCTGATACCATGGCTTAATATGACTCCTTCTGGAGGATCCAACCAACCTTCAGGTTAGGTTTTTATACTGTCTATATATTTAATCTATCCAATCTAATACTATTATAAGAAAAACTCTTGTAAATAGATAAAATTAAATTCTCACAAACTTCAGGAAGGATTTTGATGAAATCTTGCATAATGAATATAAATCGAAAGATGCCCAGTGAAGATCGGTCACCCAGGTACTACGTTATAATATAGGATATAAAATTTACCTACAATAGCCGAAAAGTTCACTTTGTGTTTCAAGAAAGGTAAGGTCAATAACTTTTCTATGGCTTAAAGGTTATTAGAGCATTGAAAGTACTAGCTGGCAGTGAACGGGAAGGAATTCGGCCAAGGCCTTTTAAAGGAACCATTCCGGCCGGCACTAACCTGAAGTGACTTCAAGAGACGATTGAAAACCTGTATCTGGATAACAGGTGATTCTAACCAGCATATTTCTGGCTGGTCTATCCGAGAGGTCATAAGTCAAGGTAGTAAACATAAGGATAACCACAAGTTGGTGAGTTGATTTATCCGTATTACAGAGGAAATCTTTCGATTGATTTCCAATATGTTATGGTAGCAATAAAATCTTCTCCGTCCCCGTTATTCTCCTTAGAAATAAAATCCTTAATGGTCGTCGTGGTACGGACGTTTTCATACCACGGAAGTGCCATAAAATTTTATAGCTTCACATTGATAACCCCTTCTGATCGGTTGTGTATAATACCCCACTAATATTTTTTAGACGAAAATAGAGAAAAAGAATTATAAATTTTCCATTAGTTATAATTAAACCTCTCAGTTCTGCAGCTTAATGAATTCGTTATCTCGATCAAAATGAACCTGACATCATCTCCTGGAAGTGAATATTGCGTGTTTACTTTTGTTGTTCCTTTGTTAGTCGTATATCTACGTCGATACGTGAGTAACAAGAACATTCGAGATTCAATGTGTTAGTTGGCAGCAGTTCCATGGTATATCGTTTTATGCAAATAACTTGAAATTTTAATGTGTAAAAAATCTGATGGTCAGGGAACTGAGACTACGTTTATGAACAGAACGATATAAAGGTCAATCTAATGAAGTGAGAGAATGGTTATGTCTCATATTTGAGATGACTTCTACCATAGTTGGGTTAGACGATTATTCTGTCATAAAAGACAAATATATCTACAAAATTTACAAAACGTTTGGTCATAATCCACGACTTGTAGTTTAGGGCTAGCATCGCTTTTATGATCGAGAACTTTTCGTATAGGATAAAGTTTTGGTTTTCCTAGGACGTATAGAGTACTTTTAAATCGCACACGACAATAACGTTTGTAAACAAATACTACATGAAATTTCGCAGCCGACTTGTGGGATTTACCTGCCATTCTAGAAAGTATTATTATCTAAAACCCATAAGCAACAAGACAGTCCATAAAATTGGTAATTTGTGTTCCGTAGAGGATGATATTTAATGGAAAGATGATAAAAGAAAGGTTGTAACATATGCAGGAATAGTGAAAAGGCATATACGATAATGCATTCCATAAGTTGTAATTTTTTTTTCATTTTTATGTTTCAAAATTGACGAGGAAGTTACAATTTATAATAATCAACCAGTGTTAACTGAATAAAAAGTACTTGTCATTGTACCATTTATTGTTTGCATAAAAAGTAGAAAAACCTGTCCATAGTAGTATTAAGCTTTAATCAACGACATTTTTTTAAATTGCAGACGTTAGTAATTATGGAGGTTTGAACTATATGGGATTACATTATAAAATTATAGTAAATGACAAATTATACTAAATAAAAAATAAAATAAAAAATCCTCATCCGTGTTTTAATTTTATTCTATGAACCACCAAATATTTTGTTAAATTAGATAATTTAAATGTTGTAAAGTACATACAAACACAATTCTTAAGTGAAACCACTTTTACACAAGGAAAATTATGCACGAGTTAATTGCAATGGAACGTTTAGGATGCAATGGCCGGCTCTGATAATGAACGGGATAACACGCTGGCTTCGCATTGTAATGGTCGGCGGTTCGAGTACAGCCTAGTACAAGGGTGGTTTAAATTAAATTGTGTTGTACTCACTATAGCGTCAAAAAATTACGTGAGCAAATTACATGATGCAATAGTTAGAACAATATAATCAAATTGGAACTAGCTAAATGGTTGCAGAGACCAAAGGCTACATTTAAAATAATAAATAACCTGCGATTAGCACTATACGTACAGTAGCTTTCGAATCAAAGACAACGTCCCACACTCAAGTGAATGTTAATCTAAATCAACATAATAATCGCACGTATCTTCCACTTACGGCGATTCGTATTGAAGTTCGGAGACATTCCCTGCTATCTCATTAATACAAAGCCGTCACAGAACACTTTGATTTAACAATAGAGTTCTAATTCAGAAGGATTGCCCGCTAGCAAAATTCTGAATGTACTGCACGAGAAAGCTCTCGCCGATTCCGATTTCGAATCAATTTTTTGAGATTTTTCTATCTAGCTTGGTGGATGAGCGGTAACGTTCTGGCCTCGCATTCTGGAGAATTCAGTTTCGCGACCTCGTCTGGCAATTCATTTTTGGATTTTCCATGGTTTCCCTCAATGACGCTCCTGCCTCTAATGGCATCAACGTCGCTTAAACCTGCCATTCAGGAGGATAACAATTGAAATCCGGCCTTTGTGATTTCAGTTTTCCATAGTTTAACGAAAACACTCCAAGAAAATGCCGGAAAAGCCATGGACGAATTCCTTCTAGTTCCTTGTCCTCGTCGTCTCCCGGCTCTAATGACCTCGATGTCGGCGAGTCTTAAAGACCAAAATAAAGAAAAAACCCAGAAAAAACCTTCGTCTTTCAGAGCAAGACATTAAAATGAACTAATACATATCAAATCAAATGATAATTTAAAGGGGCAAGGATAGAACTCTATGAATGATGTTCCAATTTATAGTATTAACTACTATAAACTTAAACTTGTTTATAGCTTTCCGCTTTGTTAAGGTAGAGCTTATTAGAGGCGGGAAAGGACTGGGGGCTATGAACTGGAAGAAATTCGGCCATGGCTTTTTGAACTAATCATCCCGATATTCGCCTAGAGTGATTTGGGTAAACCACGGAAAACCCAACTCTGGATGCCCGGACTAGGATTCGAACCCGCTCTCTCCGGAATGCGAGACCAGAGCGTTACTGCTCACCCACCACGCGCGATAAGTACTGTTAATTTTGAACAGTATTGGTAGTACTGTGCATATGATTACTATGTGCCACAACCCTATTTATTTTTCCGATAGTTTTTTTTTTTTGCTTTCGCTTTTAATTGCTTTAGCTTCTGCGGAAGCATCCTAGTGTAACGAACACTATTTACTGTCGAGTCCCTTTCCTTAATTGTTAGTGTGTTGACTCTTGTGATTTGAAACAAACTGTAAGCCTTTTTATTATTGTCGATTAAGTTCAGGGTGATTTCGATTGTTTACAGTCAGCATTCTTGTTTCTAACATCAGTCTCGTTGTGGTGAATCTATGTTTCGTCTGCAGTGATGATGTCCTTCAAGAAGGAATCATGTTGGTTTCCATAGTGGACCAAATGCCGTTGGGTTATGTTTAATCTATCATGTTTGTGAAATTCGGTGCATTGCTTTGGGAGATATATTGTGTAGCATTTATGAAAGCCGGAACCTTTGGAGATGATTTCATAGGCAGAAATATGGCTAAAATGTGCCTGATTTGACACTTCATCGATATTCACCCGTTTGTTTCGCAGAACTATGCCATGGATACATTTAATATTCTAATCGGTCTACTTCATGAGAGTCCATTTTTAGGTTCCATATAAAGTTTTCATATTTTATGACTGAGCTCTTGGAGGTTATCCATACATTTTATTGTTTTTTGACCCCCTCCCTCCTTGTCAAACTTTGTGGAATCCCTCTCCTCCCCTTTTGTTGTGGCATTACAAATCTAATAATTTTAAATTTAGAACTTGATTAAAAAAGCACTTCCAACCAGACGCCAAGAAGCTTATAACTGCCCTACCAGCCTTATACGCCATGCATCACATGTCATACGTTGGGGAACCTGTTCAGTCTGCCAGTAAAGGCCCCTGCCAGGCAGACCTCACACACAACGCGCCTGCACGCCGGGATACATATACGACTCCAAACAGGCGCAGAGGCATCAAAACAAACCAGGAAAATAAATAGAATCATCTAGAGGCTAAGTGGGACCTTTTCTTACAGAGGTCGCCGTACTACCACACAACGGAATTCCTGCGCCAGGCCGCCTATATAAGCGTAGCCGACAGCTCCACCGGCAGTTCCGGCCTGACCGCGGAACCAGCGTCAACTACAGAAGACCACCGGAAGTTCGCGAGAAGTAGAAGCCGTCTCTCTCTACCCCGGATCAGGACCAGGCTAAATTTCTCGACGGTCATCCGATAACTGTACCCACATTTGTTTATTGTTTACCAGTTGTTTTGTGTACATAGTAATAAACCTCAAGGAACCATTAAGTGTAGTTCACTTCAGTGGCGACAAGGTTGGGATAAGAACTCTCGACCATCATGGCTACGCCAGCAGCACCTACGGAATGGCAACAGTTCCTCCAAGGACTTCTACATCAGTTCACAGCAATGCAGCAGCAATTCGCAGAATCTCAGACAGCAATGCAGCAGCAATTCGCAGAATCTCAGAGACAACTGATTGCGGAAGTCAGGAATTTCCGCCACCCCACGGCCCCGCCTCCGTTCCCAGCATTCAACGACGACGTCGAGGAATGGGAGACCTACGAGAAGCGCATAAAACAACACTTCGCAATTCATCACATAT
The DNA here is from genome assembly GCA_031002005.1 of Vandiemenella viatica. Classification (NCBI taxonomy): domain Eukaryota; kingdom Metazoa; phylum Arthropoda; class Insecta; order Orthoptera; family Morabidae; genus Vandiemenella; species Vandiemenella viatica. The sequence continues at coordinate 355,693,507 of CM061920.1, forward strand.
CCAAAGAAGAAGACCAGCGTGCATATTTCCTTTCCTGGAACCAATCGAAGATGTATGTCTTGCTCACCAAACTTCAGCCACAAGACCCCGACACCTTCACGACCATCGGTACGACACTGAATGCATACTACAGACGCCGGTACCATGTCGTCGCGGCCCGCGTCGAATTCTATCAATGCCGGAAGAAGCCCGATCAGACGTATCGCCAGTGGGCGGCCGAACTCCAAGGCCTTAGCAGAAAATGTAAGTTTCAAACTCGTCGTTCCCACGAATCCTACGCCGACGACATGGTGCGTGATCACATCATACAGGCTGCACCAGATGCCGCATTCCGGCATGACGCCCTCAAGTTAGAGGACCCATCCCTGGAGCAGGTCATCGAACTTGCCTACAAATTCGAAATATCTACGGCCGCAGATCGCCGCCTGGAGTCCTGGGCGGATGTGGCCGCAATCCGAACCGACGTAGAGGACACGGAAGGACGTCGCCGCCATCCAGAGCTCCCAGTCGCGCTCTTCCCGACACCACAACCGGGGACCGCTTCCTCAGAAGAACATCGAACCGACCCGTTCCGGCCGGGGCACCAAGTCTCGGCAGCAGCAGCGGATCCCGCAGCGCCGACGCCGCAGCCCGCTCCGCCTGCCCTCCTGCCCCGCCTGTTATTCAGCACATGAGAGGGAAAATTGTCCGGATCGTTGGGCTGAATGCTCACGTTGCGGCAAGGAGGGACACCTGGCGTCCGTCTGCCGCACCAACACCACCAATGCCAATCCCGGCTCTCGCCGCCCAGGGTCTTACCAAGACGGGTTGAGCGGCGCACCTATGGATATCAATCAGGTAGACACTTCCACAGCATCCAAACTTTTTATCGACGTTACGGTCAATGGCAAGCCTCTGTGCCTACAAGTCGACACAGGAGCAGCAGTCTCATTGCTTAATTATACTACTTATGTGCAAATTGGCTCGCCCCCCCTCTCGCCGGCCCCCAAGCGCCTCCTGACATACAACAAACAGGAAATAGCACTCCTGGGACAATTCACAGCAAACGTCATGTATAAGTCTGTACATCGTTCAGTCCCCTTTTTAGTAGTTAACAGTTCTCTCACAGCAGACTTATTTGGACTGGACGCTTTCCGCTTATTCGGATTTTCAATTGAGGATAACATACACCTCGTATCTCAGCATGTTCCTTTTCCTGAAGTGGACGCCCTTTGCACCGAGTTTCAGGACCTGTTCTCACCAGGCGTCGGCTGTGCAAAGGACTTCGAAGCATCACTCCAACTCCGGCCGGACGTACGGCCTCGATACTTCCGGGCACGCCAGGTACCCGTAGCGCTTCAACAACCACTTCAGGAAGAACTTCAACGTCTCCAAGACGAAGGGATCCTCCAGCCGGTGCGGTTCAGCCCCTGGGCCACGCCGTTGGTCATAGTTCAGAAGCCAGGACGCCGCTTACGTCTCTGTGGTGACTTTAAAACCACAGTCAACCCGCATCTGCTGGTAGACGACTATCCACTTCCGAGACCGGACGACCTCTTCCGTAAACTAGCAGGAGGTACCTACTTTACAAAAATTGACCTGGCAGAAGCATACCTTCAAATCCCTTTGGATATCCAGTCCCGACAATACACAGTCATCAACACGCCCTCTGGCCTCTTCCAACTCAACCGGCTCATGTTCGGCTTGGCCAGTGCTCCAGCGATTTTTCAACGGTATCTCGAACAACTTCTCCAGGATATTCTCAATTATCTCGACGACATAGTCGTCACGGGACCCTCCGCTGCCGAACACATGACCAACCTCCGCCTACTCTTCCTCCGCCTCCGTGCAGCAGGTCTGAAATGCAACCTTTCCAAGTGTCAATTTTTTCAACAATCCATTTCCTACCTGGGTCACATCATCGCTCAGGAAGGCATTTCCCCAGCATTTTCCTATGTGGACGCTATTTCCAACTTACCTCGGCCTCAGGATCTACATCAGTTGAAATCTTTTTTAGGCAAGATTTCATACTACAGAAAATTTATACCCTCGGCAGCACTAGTGGCAGCACCCCTGTACCACCTCTGTCGCAAGAATATTCCGTTCCGTTGGACCCCAGCTTGCGAGACCGCATTCCACACCCTTAAACAGCAGCTCAAGTCCGCAGCATGCCTCATGCCATATACTCCAAACCTCCCCTTGATACTTGCCACAGATGCATCCGATTACGGTGTGGGGGCAGTTCTGTCTCATAAATTACCAGATGGCACGGAACGCCCCGTAGCTTACATCTCCAAAGCCCTATCGGCTGCCCAGCTTAAATATTCTCAAATCGAGAAAGAGGCGCTAGCTATTGTTTTTGCCTGCTCCAAATTCTATTCCCTTTTATATGGGATTTCTTTTCACCTCATTACCGACCACAAGCCACTCCTATCACTATTTGATCCGTCCACACGTCTGCCTACCAAAACATCCCACCGCATCCAGCGTTGGGCACTATTCCTGTCCCAGTTCAGATATACCATGCATTTCCGTACCACCTCCAGGCATGCCAATGCAGACGCCTTATCCAGACTACCGCAGGGACCAGACCTTGCCTTCGACAATTCGGAACTTCTTGTGTTCCAGATCGACGATGACATACAAGAAGCACTGAAGACATTTCCAGTCACGGCCTCAAAAGTCGCTGCAGCCACAGTGGAGGACCCCCTCCTCCGTGTCATCAGACACCACATCCAACACGGTTGGCAAACACGTTCCCCTCCACGCCATCATCAAGACCTCCACTTCTACTACTCCATCCGCCACCAGCTCTCAGTAGTAGAGGGAGTGCTTCTCCGCACAGAACCAAATTCCACCCCGAGGGTCGTCGTTCCGAGATCCCTACAGCCGACAATCCTCCAAACTCTCCACCAAGGACACTGGGGAATTGCCCGCACCAAATCCCTTGCCAGACGCCATGTATTCTGGATCGGCCTTACCACGGATGTCACGAAGATGGTGCGGCGCTGTACCATCTGTGCCCGACAACTGCCCCGCCCCCCTCAAAAGTTCCTTTCCTGGCCGGCACCGTCCGGACCCTGGGAACGCATTCACCTCGACTTCGCTGGCCCATTCCTAGGCCACCAGTGGCTCTTAGTGACGGATGCCTTTTCCCACTTCCCATATGTCGTCCGTTGCTCCACAATCACCACAGAGGTCACCATTTCAGCCCTCACGAAAATCTTTTCCATCGAAGGATTACCATACGCCATCGTCACAGATAACGGACCGCAATTTCGAAGTCGGGAATTCCTATCCTTCTGTACCGCCAACAATATCCAACACCTCCTCACCCCGCCCTTCCACCCCCAATCTAACGGGGAGGCGGAACGGCTAGTCAGAACATTCAAAACCCAAATGACCAAATACACCACAAGTCACAAACTCGAAGAGGCATTGACACTCTTCCTCAGTTCCTATCGAACCACTCCAGTGGGGGCTAAAAGCCCGGCGGAATTGCTGCATGGCCGCCAACCTCGCACTCTCCTTCATCTCCTCTTACCCCCTCCCAAAGTACAGGTACCTTCGGGCCCATTCCGTTTCACCCCGGGCTCCCTAGTCTGGGCCCGCGGGTTTGGCTCCCGGGCCGGTTGGCTTCCGGGGGTCATCCAGCGGCCCCGGGGCCGCCAACTGTTCGACGTCAGCCTAGATGGCCGGGTAGTGCGACGCCATCGAAACCAACTACGTCCCCGCTACCCCACGGCACCGTCCTCTTCCACCACGGCACGGCCATCCACTTCTTCCTCTCCTTCCCCGCCCCCTCCACCACTCCTGCCGTCTAACCGTTGCTCAGAGACAGTTACAGCGCCACCACCGACGCCACAACCTGTTGGTCGCTCCGACACCCTTCAGCCGCAGCCTCTCGACCACCTGCGGGGACCATCTTCAGCGCCCCCCGTACAGCCCCCGGCCATCGACGCCGACGAACCGATGCCGTTAGCTCCACAGGTACCTCCATCACAACCTGCACCACGACGCAGGTCGGCACGCATCGCCAGGGGAACAGCTCCGTACTCCCCCGGAGGTAGCCTTCATAGTCTGCTCCAGGGCGCCGCGGCAGACGACCTCGCAGACGTCGCAGACATCGCTTCCCCCCCCCCCCCCGGAGGGAGGTATGTTCAGTCTGCCAGTAAAGGCCCCTGCCAGGCAGACCTCACACACAACGCGCCTGCACGCCGGGATACATATACGACTCCAAACAGGCGCAGAGGCATCAAAACAAACCAGGAAAATAAATAGAATCATCTAGAGGCTAAGTGGGACCTTTTCTTACAGAGGTCGCCGTACTACCACACAACGGAATTCCTGCGCCAGGCCGCCTATATAAGCGTAGCCGACAGCTCCACCGGCAGTTCCGGCCTGACCGCGGAACCAGCGTCAACTACAGAAGACCACCGGAAGTTCGCGAGAAGTAGAAGCCGTCTCTCTCTACCCCGGATCAGGACCAGGCTAAATTTCTCGACGGTCATCCGATAACTGTACCACATTTGTTTATTGTTTACCAGTTGTTTTGTGTACAGAGTAATAAACCTCAAGGAACCATTAAGTGTAGTTCACTTCAGAACCCTTCTCCCTTTTTACCGTTAACAAGGTTTTTTTTTTTTTTTTACTTATTGCTTTACGCCTCGTCGACGTCGAGGTCATTAGAGGGATAGGACTGGGGACAAGGAACGGGATAGATTTCGGCCATGGCCTTTTGAAGGAAGCATCCCGGCATTCGCCTGGAGTGATTTGGGGAAACCATGGAAACCCCAAATCTGGATGACCGGAGGGGATTCAAACCTCTTTCCTCCCGAATGCAATGCCAGAGAGTTAACCGCTCACCCACCACGCTCGGTTTAACAAAGTAATTTGTGGATGGTTGCTTTTGGATTAGCTAATTTTTCCGTCTGTCGCAACTTTATAACCTGTGATCCCCTTAACTTAGAAAATTTTAACTGTGCGCTACTTAAATTTTGAACAAGCTTAAGCATGATTATAATATAACATTAAAAAAAAAAGACCAGGCTGCGTCTACAGAGGACTCGTGTGCGAAACCACCAGTGTCACGATTAATGCTTCCTTTTGCTTTTTTCCGGTTCCACGCCTTGTCAACGTTGGGGTTAACAGAGACGGGAAAGGACAAGGGAGCAGTAATGGGGAGGAATACAGTATTCGTATTTTGAAGAAACCATCTTGGCATTCGCATGGAGTGATTTCGGGAAATTATGTATCTACTTTTGTGTCATCTATTCAGAACTGACCTCTGACATGCACATAAATAAGTTTTGTTACCTTGTGTTATCTTCTTCCCCATCACATTAGCAAGCTTATTTTGTGTCCTTATTATCTTTCAGAGCGACTTATGTTGGACCACCTTATACTATTTGTTTTTTTTTTCCTTCCTCCTGTAAGGAAAAAATACTTATCCTTTCATTTCCTTTAATAATTTAGTCAGTTGAGACACTTTTAAACACCTTATTTATTAACATACACGTAGTCCATATATTTTTAATTACAACAATTTTCGGTCTCACCCGATTACAATACTTCGAACGTGTTTTATTTTAGTTCAAAAAACGCTATCATCCATTTTCATTACGACAGAATCAATTCGATTCGTAAGCAGTTTCTCGGTATCCAAGTTTACTCGTCTCACAGGGCGGTTCAACTGTGACCGATCATAATGACTCAGGAGCTGCACGAGTTCCAACCTGATGTACTGTGCCCCCTTCACTACCTTCCTCGGGTCACTCTGTATACTACAACTTGTGTTTCTATCAGTACTATTGCCTACACATCCTACTATCACTAACTTTTCCTCCATAGTGAAACCACTATAAAGTGATCCTATATCCGCAATTAGCTAACTAATTTTGCACTATGTTTGAAAAAAAGTGATTTAGTAGCATGTGGCTAACTGGTAATACAGACGAGAGCCTACGCCACTCTCATGGCTACTACCTAGCAGCAGAATATTTTTGTTTTCGAATTTTTCCCTCCTTTCCTCGTTTTTATTCCTAAAGGCCTGCTGCACCTACTCCTACGTCTACATGAAACTCTTCCCCATCTAACTCTAGTAACAGGTCAAACCTTGGAACCTTCTTTCTGCTCACATGACTTATTGCCAGATGCCTTCTCACTATTCTCCTTCCGCCTCTATAAGCTGATTCTGATGAATAAGTCAGAGGAAGAACAACTCTTACCATACGCATAAGTTCACTAGAAGATACAAATATACACATAGATTTAGTGCCACGTTTCCTGAATGTCTGGTCATATTATTACCCTTCGTCCACCAGCTACGGTGTATCACAAGCCGAATTTGAATAACATCTTTTTCTATCACCAACGAGTGTTATTTTAGTACAAAAGCCTATAACCCATTTAATTACGACAGAATCAATTCGCTTCGCAAACAGTACCTCGGTATCTACGTTTACCCACCTTACAGTGGCGAGCAGAGTAATTGCCTAGTGAAAGGTCAATTTGAATTTCTACAGCACATTAACCTGACTTTCTCCTCTGTATTTGTGTACACTCAGTGCTTTGGATTTCATGTAAAGTTGTAGGTCTAGACATAACAGCGATGGAATGCACTGTAGCTTGAAACTCTGTCACTGTATTTGAGAGTTATAGAGGATTTTGGCTGAAATGAAATCTAAATTATGACAAAGTCTGATCTTGTGACCGATGACTGATGTTTGCAGAACATACACTATAACGTTTATGAAAATTGCGGCAACAAGACGGAGTGATCTGAATAACTCCAAAATCGAATGATGTATAGAACAGTGGAATCATAATCAGCCATTAAGATTGCAGAGAGATGGCGTAAACATATGCCCAGCAGCGCACTACTGTGTGTGACTCGACTGGACAATGTTGCCCCAGGCTCAGTCGGTTCATACCCGTCAAACGATAAGCGATCTCGCATTTGAATAATAATAATAATAAGCCATTAAGATTGCGGTGAGATGGCGTGCTTGTAGGCCCAGCAGCGCCCTACTGTGTGTGACTGGATTGGTTAATGTTACGCCAGGCTCAGTCGGTGCATAGCCGTCAAACCGTAAGCGATCTGACATTTCAGTTATAATCATAAAAATAATAATAATCAGTCATTAAGATTACAGTGAGTCGGCGTGCACGTAGGCTAACAGTGTCCTATTTTGTGACTGGTCAACTCAGTGTTACACGAGGCTCAGTAGGTGCATAGCCCATAGCCGTCAAACGATGAGAGCTCTGGCATGGATCCGCTTTGGAAATTCAGGCTTCTCCGTTTGAAGATCGGCCCGCCCGGAAGTTTTAGCGGTCATTCAACCCGATCTTAATTTCTAACAAAGCTTACCTTCATTTACATGAAGTACGCTAGGGTGTTCGAATTCTACGCTAAACTGTTGGTCCAGCAGCGATCCTGAAAACTTTGTCATTATCTCGTATTCCACACGAATTACACCAGACCTAAATCAAAATTGATATAAGGTACCACTATCGCATGCTTGTAGGAAACTCGCTTAGTAACCTATACCAGGGAGGCGAACCAATGGCACGCGTGCCGATGATGGCACGCGACCAAATAATTTTGGTACGCCATTAAATAAGTAGGTACCTAACCGATATAAGTAAATTATGTTTTCGTATACATAATTGAAGATCATAGTAACAAAGTTTGTCGTGAACAGAACTATCGGTGCCTGAACGACTACAGATTGCGCAAAAGAGGTAGACTACTCGCGAATATCTGATGGAACGGACTGAGTGAGCTAGCGCAGGCGGCGGGAGGGGCGCTAACCTGACTTATTCGTTTGTTTGGTTTTTGTTAACGTCGTTGACTGCTTTTACCAATTACACTTTGGTCTTGGATTTTTAAAACTAATTTCGTTAAGACAGCTGCTTGTTTAAGTTTGTTTGAGTTATATGTACAACTATTCAACATAGCTAATTTGGTAAAAAAAAAGTGCAAGATAAGTGTAATAAAAAATTTCAACCTTGGCGGACGGAAAAAATATGACATCATTAATAAAGGTGATTAAGTGGTGTGCGCTTTATGTTTTAAAACAGTAATATGTAGAACATCATCTGCAAAACAGCACTATGAAACAAACCACAAATCTCTTTCTCGAAAAAGCGAACCAGAATAATAGACTATTATAAATGAACGCAGGTTATTTATGAATGTTTCTCGGGAAACAAATCGAGTAATACTATTACTTACACACAAAATTTCGGTGAAATAAATATCCGCCGCCTCTTCAGGTGTAGTCGTAATAATATTAAAGATTCGCTTCGAAACCATTTGTCAGGTGATTCCACTTCAGCTTGCATGCTACTAAAAGTAACAAAACATGAACCTAATATATGTTATTTAGAATCTAATATGCAACAAAAGAAGCTGTTCTATTTTAATCTACTTAAATAAAAACAAAACTGTTGATCTTATTATTGCTTAGTATAAAAAATGTATATTTCTGGTTGCAAATATAAAGTTTTAAAGTGATAGTATCAGTTTTATTTCTTTTCCCATTAATTACAAAGTCATGATTGTTTGATGGCACGTCATGGATTAATTCAGCATTTTACAAAAAATGGCACGCAGATCAATAATGGTTCGCCATCACTGACCTATATTATTAATAAAAATGTGACTGTGGAAAAAGTCCATACATTAAAGATAGTTTAAAAAAAATATATCTTGGAATAATAGTAGTAAGCCTGAGAGATTAAATCAACTTTTATTGTATTTTTTAGTAAAAAATGTATCTCGTAAAAACTACTGGTTAGTTTTTGATCGGATGTTTATTAATGTTCAGTCTGTGGTCACGCAAGTAAAATAGGATATGATCCATTTTCTTGTGTAGTTGGAAAGCTGAGTATTTTAACATAAAATTTCCTACAATTTAGTATCAATTTTTCGTTGATTGTGATTCGTGCAGTAACTACTGGTTGGATTTTGATGTGATTTAGAATAACGTATCGCGCATAGTCAGGGAGCTAAACTGTGGTATGTTTCATTCTGATGTGAAGCCAGAAAGATGAGAAATTTAAAATAAAATTGTACACAAACTAGTATCCATTTTTCGTTGAATGCGACGCTTGCAGAAACTAACCGTCAGATTTTTTTATGGCGCATGGTGCCATGTTCTGACTTGCTGTGTTGCCGAAATGCTGAGAAATTTAAGTAAAAGTGTTATGAAATTAGTACCTGGTTGAGTATGATTCGTAGAAAAACTACAGGTAGAATGTTGATCATGTTTTTAATAACGTACAACTCTTGATCCCAGTAATGGAAAAAGTTATGTTTTAGTTTTATATGACGTTAAAAGCTAGTAAATAAAGGTAATAGTGTATATAAATTAGTACGCACTTAGAGGTAATATAGTTCTCGAAACCGAAATGTTTATTGTGGATTGGGAATACGAACGGCATCGGAGGAATTATGTTATAGTTTCCTTTTCGCTTGTGATGTGTGAAGACAGAGGTCAAACCAACTTGCGGGAAACAGCTGCTTTTCTAGTAAAACGTATAGGTGCTACATTGCTCGTCGCATAAACCTCCCTTATAACGAGGCCACTTTTAATCTGAATACGGGATAGGTTGGAAACGATGCTACCTCTGCTTCATTAACTTCACTAACTTTGCTTCGGAAGCGCCCTGTTACACACCTCGTTCACTTTAACGGCTATGTGAATAACTGAAGAGTCATCAAAACTTTTCACAACTCACTTAACTGCTTAACGGCGCTCAACCCCTGCTAGCGGCTTACAGTATTCTCGGAAATGCATAAGATAGTCCGGTTAACAAACCGATTAAATTATTTACGTACTCGATGTTGAGGCAATTGAAAGGTTTAAAATATTGGAAAAATGTTTTAAATCTATATTGTATAGTTTCAGTTTTCGTTGAACAGATCTCATCATGATATGAATACGTAATAGTCAATCTGTTATCAGAAACAATTGTTTGGTAGAGAGATGAAGAGAGTACGTGGTTATATGTACGAGAAATAGACACTCATTGATAAGACTTGTTGATTCGAATTAATCACAGTCTTTGTTAGAAAAGACATTGGAAAATGGTTGTCCATTGATAGAATTTTATTTTATTATTATATGACCGACAAACTAGAAGTCAAAGAGTCAAAAGTGGTAGTAAACGGTACAACGTTTGAAACGAAAAACAGCTGGAAATTTCTAATTGTAATGCTTCAACATATATGCTAGTACTGCTTCTTAGCATTTGTAATCCTTGCTGTCGTCTTCATTTTCTTCTAAATCAGGTTTTCGCCAAATGTTTAAATCTTCAGATCTGTTGTTAACAAAGTCGTATATTTTTCTGTACTTGTCAGGTTCCTCAGATGATAGGAGAAATGCCAAATTTCTTGTTAAATGGTGTCAAAGTTTGGGTAGTTTAAACAAGAGAGGCTGACTACGTGTGTCATTGGAAAAAAAAGGTGAATCAGATCCTAAAAATCCCCACATCCACTGACGGCGGATGGTAACGTGTTTAACTGCCGGCCTCGGTAGCGTAGGGGCTAGAGTGCTAGCTCCACGTGCCGAAGGCCGCCGGTTCGAATCCGGCCGCGGGCATGGATGTTAGTGTATGTGTGTCTGTGTGAATGTCCTGTCCGTCCTGTGGCGTCCATACATTGCAATAATACACACTGAGAGCTACAATAATTACATAGCTGGCTGTATGGCCTCCGTTGCCAAATGCCATTAAAAAAAAAAAACGTGTTTAACTTGTGAAAGTGTTTTCTGAAATAGACGTGATTAATATTTGTTGGATAATTGTTGTGGTGAACTTCCTTGTGTATGTGGCATATGAATACCAAGCTTTTTTTGGTATTGCCTGTGTAGCAGCTGCATTTATGTATGGATGATATTATCCTATGTGTATCTCACTTCTCAGTAGCCTCCTGCTGTAATGTCGTTTCTAATCCTCTGACTGTCTTGTCCATATGAAACTGTGTCTTTCGCTACTGGCCAGTGTAGTAGGTATATTTTATTGCTTCAGATTATTTAAAGTTTTATTCTGTTTCAGAAAATTTTAGTTTCAGTGGCGTATGGGCCAGGAACAGACTGGTTCAACTGAACCGAAAACGCCATTCTTTACCATAACCCGTTGTGCATTAATTTTTCTCATGACTAGTATTGCTCGCCAAGCAGAGTTCACATGCGGCAAAAGATAGGCGATCCTGGCTTTATATGATTTTGATTCGCAGAAGCGTCAAGTACTTACAGCCTCGGATCGCCCACCGATCGATTGTAACTAGTAACATCCAAATTCTCGTCCTAACGATCTGACTTAAATTAGTAGTTTATCAGACAGGGAACCTATCGATTGCTCGCATTGCAACGCTTGAAGTTCACAGCTGTATCTCACTTGTAACTGCAGTCATTTCTGTTTTGTAATAAATAGGAACCTTTAGCAGATTCAATATTTCGTTATAGTAAAGCAGTAGAAAAAAAAAACAACAGAATAGTTCCTCCAATCCTATGCATTCCACAAAGGGTTAGGTATCTGTTAGTAAATAAGCACTGCAGACTTAAGAAAGACGTGTCATGTCGAAAGTATTATGTAAATTAGTAAGCAAATGCATTTAATAGTATAACAAACCCTCCACAGCCATCCACGGTGTAGGGACATTACACCACTATTTCATTTTCGATGAATGTACTGTGTTCTTCCATCTCATAAACGCTTACCTACCCATGCTTTGTGGTTCTTCTGTAACTCCAACAATGTTACAGACATATCAAAGATTTAGTTGTTTTGGATTTGGACGAGGGATGATTAGGAGTCGGATATAATGACCATACTTGATTGCTGATCGTCCCTGTTTTGAGTTCTAATATCGCATTTCGAACTCCATCACTGTGGCAGGAAATATCAGTTTAGAGAACGCATGCTCCAGATCATGCACTGACAGAATCGTAAATGACTAAGTTATGGAAAAAAATTTGCGTTTTCTCCGGATGGTCCTGGTAGATGTTCAGATAAGCGACGGTGTTATCATATGATATCAAAACATAGTTAAAGGCTGAGACCAAATTACGTTATTGGTGGATTTCGCCAAATATTTCCACTTGTGGCTGGATGTTATTCTCCTTCTATCATTTCCTTTTCAAGAACTCGAGCCTAAGCTATGACACTATCCATAGTATTAAGAAATAATTGGATAATAAGTAATTTTGGAACAAATGTAAAGGGATTTTGACAGGCTCTACGAACAGTGCGTCTGCGGGGATTGATCGCATTGCCACAATACAAATTCGAAGTGCGAAATACCGTAATTTAGATTGGAGTAACGTCAGAAACCTGGGGGGATATTTAGTCAAATAAGAAGTACTCGTACTCAACACAAAGTCTGCTATGTATAACTTGGTGTAAAATTCTTTATATGAATCTAGCAGTTATTCTGTGCGGTACAAAAACCTACTTTAAACTTACGACAGTTTGAGTGCGGGTTAATGCTTATAAGATATGGACTGTAAAACATGTCTTCTGGCTTCCCATTCGGGAGGACGTTGGTTCGAATCCCCATCCGGCCATCCAGATTTGGGTTTTCCTTGGTTTTCCCAAATCACTCCAGACGAATCCACGGATGGTTCCTTCTAAAGGCCATGGTAAAGTTCCTCCCCTTTCCTTTTCCCCAGCCTTTGTCCGCCTTTAATAACCAAAAAATTTAATAATAATCAATATCTATAGGCAGCGTGAGAAGCTGAGTTTCGTTTTAAATAAGTTAGTAAGAAAACATGTGCTGTCGTGAGAATAGTTTATTGCAGTACAGAGCGGATAATTGAAATAAAGCTATTTTAAATTGTTTTTCATATGATTTCTATGAAGAAGTTGAGCTATTAGTTTGATCTCCAATAAAATAATCACTGTGTGAATATGAGAAGAATGTTTATAAGTGAGTATTGGTAACATCTGCGGAAAGATAAGAATGTATTATTACGTCTAGCCTCCGACGATCTATCGAAATATACAGGCCAATTTAACTGCTGAGTTAAGACTAAGCTACCTTTTTGTTGATGAATAAATGAAACGAAAATATTATGTTATTTATATTATAAATGTGTGCATGTAATAATTCCGTTTTAAATATGGAATTCATAAAAGGTAATTCACGTTGTCAAAAAACGACCGACTTATAAATGGCTTCGATAACAAGTTATTATATAACTGGCTCCCAGGACGAGAACAATATCACCATTTATCTTATAACTGATGTAAAAGATTGACTGTAACAGCTTTATCTTATAAGATGGACGAATCAGATTAAGTGAGTGCAAGTTAATAAATTGTACATACTTCAGCCAATCAACGGCACGGGTAGCTCAAGAAATTAATTGAAACAGAGTGAGACCCAACTGAAAATTGCCTTACTCTCTCAGTGAACGATATAGTGTTCATTATAGGGCTGATACAATCTGCTCCTATCTGATGATCATACACGTGTATATGTCAAGATTATATCTGCTCTCATCTGCTACGGCTTTGTTTTGCTACGATTATCAATGATTGAATGAAAGTTCTGACCTTTCACTTCAATGAAGTCATTAACTCATGTTTGTAAATATTATAACGTAATATTTTGTGGTATATCGGGTTTTGCCGGTTTGTGTTTGCGTTTGCTTTATCACCTACATGTTCCCTGTTACCTTGTTATTAATTTTATAATTAATAATTTTCATTAAATTTATTATTTTGATATTGTGATTACTTAATTTAACTGAAAGGAAGTGTGTGCGAACTCATAATCGGTCATTCACCACAGACATATTTATTTAATTAAATTTGGAGGTCTACAGACAACAGTGTATTTACAATTAATTTAATGCATAAATATTCAAGGATTTGATTAAACCAACACAGAGTCTTACAATGTGAACCATAAAACGATAATAATAAACAAAGAATAGCGAAAAGTTAATGTGAAATTGAAATTCTGACATGAAAAGCTAACACGAAAATCTTAGAATTGGTAAATTGTTTACAATACAAATTTAATCTTACAGGAGCAAATATCTTCATTTTATTTTAAGCTGGTCGCCATTAAGTCTTTAACTTAAACAAAATACAGTACTAGTTTTTTATCGGCAAATAAGGTTGCCCATGGCTATCAACACAGATCAGAATGTTCGTCGAAGAGTGAGTCTCTTATCAAGCAGAATTCTCTGACAGAGCCGTTAAAAGGTCGTGGAACATGCACACTGAGTTCTTTGGCTGGCAAAATATTTTTACAGTTTTTGTACCGGTGCAGCGGCGTTGCGTCTGCACGTGAGGATGAACACAGTAAGCTCAGAGATGGCTCAAATGGTACTCTTTGGATGACTATATCAGATAGCGCTTGCGTCTGGCAAGTTCGGTGGTGGTCAAAATCACCAACACCTGAATACTGCAAAGGCAACGGCGCACAGTGGTTCAGGATTGGATTATAGTCGACATTCAAACTTGCGTCATGCTATCGATCAAAAAAAAAAAAAAAAAAAAAAAAAAAAAAAAAAAAAAAAAAAAAAAAAAAAAAAAATAATAATAATAATAATAATAATAATAATAAAAAAAATGGTTTAGGTAGCATTTTTGGATCCATATTATGACTTTTATTCCAATGTCCACTATATTTCATCCATGAAATTATCGTTAATTTGCGTCAAAGATACGCAAGAAATTTTTATGTTGTAATATTAAGTAGTATAGGTACTTATGATTGCATAAGGTTTGACTTTGAAACTTTGATATAGGGCCGTGAAAAAAATATATATATTATATATATTTCCACCCACACATTTTTTAAATTTATTTATTTTAAGTGTGGAGGACTCAATTTTATCAAAAATTGAACATAACAATTTTTGATCAGCACAGCAAATGCTACCTGAAGCAATTTTTTTTGGATCGATATTATGACTTTAGTTCGAATAATCGCTATATTTTAACCGCGAAATTCACTTGCTCCCTGTTGTCAAAGCCTCAAGGATACGGGAGAAATTTTTATGTTGTAATATTAAGTAGGATACGTACTTATGATTGCTTTTGACACTTTGATATAGAGACTTGAAAAAAAATGGATTTCCACCCATACATTTTTCTATTTATTTAAGTGTGAAGGACTCATGTTTATCAAAAATTGAACATAACAATTTTTGATCAGCACAAAAAATACTATCTAAAGCAATTTTTTTGGATCAATATTATGACGTAAGTTGGAATGCCAACTATATTCCAATCCTGAACCACTGTGCGGCGTCACTTCTCCCTCAGGAAGTCACCATCGCGAGAACCCTGGGAAGACGTTCGTTGTTCATGATGTCGCCTCGTAGTCACCTCCCGCTTTCTCGAACGCCAGTCCGTGGTCCCTTAAGACATACACAGAATATATCAAACAGCTAGTTATAAGTTTGTAATAGCAACGTTGATTGGACTTTGCTGGGGAATCCTCAATCAGGTGAGTCATACATAGGTTTGCGACAGCTGCCTCTATTCGGAAACGATCGTCTGCGTTCAGTTTTGACTTCGGCCGATAGCTGCCTCTACTCGGAAACGATCGTCTGCCTTCAGTTTTGACTTCGGCTACCAAAATTTTCATTCGAGTGCAGGAATTTCTCAACCGACGCCAACAGCAGATAGTCAATTCAAATTGTTAGCTTAACTTACGACGTCTTAAGGCCCATTCTCACGGCGCGTTGTAGGCAGTACGCGCCTTTCATCTTTTACCGCCTGGCGGTGGGTCGAGGCGCGCCGTACCTGCTAGCATATGCGGCAAAGATGAAAGACGTCCCCTAACACGCTCCGAGGGACGTGCCATGGGAACGCACCTTTAGGGAAAAGATGGTCAAACCCCGTAGGTGTGGAGATAAGCAGCTGTCTTCCCACTCCGCCGATTTCTAGTAAGCTGTGACAAAAGGTCGTTGTTCGGTCAGTCCCCGGTATATCCGGACGTCCGGTTAAAACCTTTACCTTCCTTGGACTAGGCAAGTCGACTGGCCTGTCCCTCATCTTCTCGCGCAAATATTACAATCCTTTAAATATTAATTATTATTGTATAAACTTTTTACGAGCTGTCTGACACAGCAATCTCGTTATAATGTGTACCAATGTGATCAAAGGGTCTATGTTTGTTTAATGTCCAGATTCAGATGGCAATTAAGTTGGTAACAGTTATAAAAAAAACCTGAAGATTGTTTATGATTGTAGAGTGGGAAAGAAATTGTTTGTTGAATAACTGAAATGTAAATATCTTGGCACAAGATTTGATAACTAACCTAACTGGCCAGGATTGTTTGGGTAAGTGGGATGAAAAGATTTCAAAATCCTTCATTTATTGGAAAGGATGATGTCGGTATCTTCCAGACAAGTGATAGCGGCATGGAACCCACATTTTGGGTAGCAAATACGGGGTCTGGAGGGAGCGCAAAGGAGGGCAGCTACATTTGTCAGCGTAAATTACCGCGGAACAAAACCTGAAACTGATGTGATGAAGGAACTGGATTAGGATTCATTGGAAGACAGGAGAAGGGCGAAGACAGTGCTGGGATTGTACAGCGCGTATATTTCTAATGAGACTTGGAAAGATATTGGTGTAAGAGTTAAGATTAATGCATGGAAGGAAAAAGATCACCATGATCACAAGGTGGCACTCGATTTCAATTTCAAATTACTTTTATCATCAGTCACCAAATGTGTTCTGCACTAGAGGTAATTCGCGTAAATAACGAATTCAACCATATATTGAATAACTGGACACCTTCGTTCCTATCACTTTTTCATTGTCTGTAACTAGAAAATGCTAATTCTTCATACTCGAATATCATTATAATTTCAATCATTTTCTCAGAGGAATTCAAAGGATGATACAAGTTTTAGAATAATCAAATGAGTTTTTGGCTGCAACCAACTGATGTAGTTAACTGGATTACTAAATGTATTTGTACATGGAGAAGTCAAACATTGGTATTAACTAGGGGTGTAATTAAAAATTAGGGTTTTACTATTGCATTTAACTAGCTGTAGAATAAGAAAGCATAACTTTCGTTCTCCTTTATTTGCAATTACCATTTCTAACTAAGTCTGTCAGGTACACTTTAAAACCGTGGTTGATGTAAAGAAGTAAATATCACCCGTGTTACTAGAGGTTGCAAAAGTTATTTTCTTGATTTTTTAAAAGTGTGGTTTTGGCGTTTTTTGTGTGGTGAATGTACATAATTTTTCATTTCTTTACAGTTCTCTGCCTATGGCCCGTTACTTATTGAACTTGAATCTGGTCGTAAAATGAGATCTGATCTTAGTATGTATGCACTGCTATTAAAATTTCACCTGCATAATAACAGTTGACGGGAGAGTTATGCCACCGTAAAAACCTGGTTTATTGCTCCAGATACGAGGCTGGTGGATAAAACTCCTCGACTACAAGTAGACGCTCTTTTTCCTTCACAACGTCACAGTTCTTGTTATTCTAGTACGGTGTCATATAATTCAGCTTTAATGGCTACTATTGACACTATTGCTAGAATTTTACGTCATTATGAAACTTTATAAGAGAATGATTATATTTTAAAGTATTTCTTCCCGTGTTAATCAACCAGATCTAAATTTTCTGGTATTTTGAGCAGATTATTTGTATATGTTAATGAAACGAAAATACTTTAAAAATTAATATCGGATTATTTAATTTATTTTTTGATTATTACCGTGACAAAAGGATTGGATACTAAAATGTAAGTGACCGGTTTCACGTCTTGCTCTTTACAGTGGTCACTAAGCAAGGAGGAATGATGTTCTGTCCTCGGTCAATCTGAAGACTCCTACAGGGGTCAAGTTCGCCAGATGCAGATGTAGTGTGGCAGTTACTTTCATCCATGTATCCAATTTCAAGTGTTATATGTTATATGTAGATGACTGTTTCAATAATAGCGTGTTGTTTATATGTAGCTGAAGGAAACGAGAGGGTGGAAACAGATGCCACTCTGTTTAGGATTACGCATCCAAAAAACACCAAGACCACCACCGTATTTAACGTATCCATGTGTTGGATGAATCACAATCAAAACTGCCGTATAACCTTACTACAATTGCGCTGGGCAGATGATTGGATTTTAATCGCGGTCATCAGTGCATAATTCTGTGATTAGGAATCGCGAAGCGCTACTGTGTCGAGCTGATAAAGGCCCGAATGGCAGCGGTCTGGTGGCTCAATGGTTAAAGCGTCTGACCGAAAATCAAAAGGTCCCCGGTTTGAATGGCTTTCTAGGCGTCTAGGCGAGGATTTTCAACGGGTCTTAACTCATCTTTCGCATCTGCACAGCTTGCTATGTAATGTAAAGGACGCCAGAACGCTTCCGTAGTTCAGATTCCATGTTAACTGTAGATACCTATACCCGGGAGGATTACTGGGATAGGTTAATACGGCTACGATAGGCCCGGAATGCGCAGCCAATAAAAACTCTGTCACCAGTTGATTACGACCACACTATGCCTCGAATGGTGAAATTTCTTTCATAATCGGTGCTCGAACTCGTTTAAGTTGTGTTAGCAGCCGACTGAATCATGATGCCATTTACACTTAAGTCTTGATTCTCTGGGATCTACTAATAAAACCCTTGCATTATGGGCTCTTGTACGGCCTTTCCAGAGATATAGGTTTAAATTTATTTCCAGAAGCCTGTCTACATTTTTTTAATGTTGTTACAGAGCCAGTGGGGTGTGTTTCCAAGCGCATACGTATATCCCTGAAGCGTGACTTTTCCTGTCATTGAAGCTGTTAGAACGCATGGAAGTGTCGTCATTGTTACCATCTTTCTGCAAACCGAGTAAACTATGGGAAATTTGTTTTGTGTTATTCTGTAGAGTAACGGGTAGTTTTTAAGGCCACAAAGATCAATGCTGTTTTCGCATTGTCGGCTACGGGAAAACGACTGTCTCAATAAGGTTGGATGATATCCGGCACCATATCGAACAAGAAGTTATTTTATTACGTTGGGGCGCTTTAAAACCCTTCTAATAATAAATATTTCGAATTGATTTTTATTTTTTCCAAACGAATCAGCGAAATTTTCGGGTAACTTTCAACTTCCGCGGATTTCTACAGACAAAAATGTTTCTCTGAAGATAAAAAATTATTGCAAACATTCATTTTTATTTGATTTAACGTATCACAAAATTGTTGAAATCGAAGGAGCAGAGTGATGTTCATGGCATAAGCATGGTGAATTGATTATTGGAGGTAATCTCACCGAAATTTAGATTTTTAGAAGGATTTTATGAAGAAACCATATACGAAGGAGCTTTTTCATTTGTAATGAGAAACATATATTTTTTCCGACTTTTCTAATTTATTACGCGGGTGTGACACTTTCTCGATCTTTGATTTTAATCTGTTAAATTCCGACATATTCACTGAAATTGGTAAGGTCATTATTAATCAGTTGTCTGATAGTCATTCCGAATTTTCCGATAAGTGCAAAAATCTGTAAAATTTAATTTGAACTCAAGTGTTACATATGTTTTTCAATATTCAAAAGAGAACTTTTAAAACGAGGGGAGTGGTTCACAATTTAAAAATTGTGTAACCTGTTTGATATAAATGTGTTTTACACTTTCTTTCGTGAAAACATATTGAAATAAGATTCCTATCTTATACGTTAGTTCGTTGCAACATATTTCAAATTTATGGAAATCAGTTAGATACACCTAAGTGTGTAACTGCCCACAATCCAGCTGTAAAATGACCTCACTTAAGGGTATCACATTAACGGTTAGGATAATTTACCCCATTTTATTGCAGTTACTAGTATATGTTGGATTTAAATAAAATTCGTCATTAAATTGCTTATAAAATAAAAGAATTTGTAATTAATTAGCCCAAAAATGATTTTTAATGTGAGTAAATATTACGGTTTCTTTATAGCCTTTATTATCATGTAACAGACAGAGTTGGGTCCATGAGACCAAGGTATAGAAGCGCTTATTTTAACGAATGCTTTGAATTTTTCACGTATTTTTCAAAACTATTATCGATTTTATGTGTCTTATGCAACTTTCAGAAAGTTAGATTTTGTACCCACCGTTCACAGGTATTGCATTTAAAGTTAATAATCAAAATTTATACAGCGTTACTAGTATCTCGGATTTACTTAGGAACGTAGTGTAAGTCCAGATTTTAAAATTCTTCACGCCACTTCTTTCTTTTACTTTTACTGATTACTAGTCTCTTAGTTAGTCGTAGCGTATGCAAATCAGTGAAGTACATCCATGGATATTAGGAATGTTATTCCTGTGGTTAAGCTCAACAATTATTTTTTACTTGGGTTGTTCCGCTTTGTGTAGATGGTAAAATCAATAAAGATGTTTTAATTCGTTAATTAAGTTCTTCTCCAGGAGCCTATAGGATAGTTGGAAAATTAAATCTTGCTGTTGATACTATGATTGCACTTTATATTAGTAGCGCTTATACGTATTCCTAATTCCTTAAATTATATTGAAGTAAAGGTGTGCAGGTTCCATACAAATAATAACTGCATGAACAAATCAACTTTACAAATTCATCGAAATATTTCTTTTACACTGTACTCTCCTATTCAAAGACATGCCAAAACACAGTGAAATAGTAAATTTAAATCGAATATTATGGTGACGAAACGTGACTACTGACTAATTACTAGCCACTGTTTAAGATGTGCCAGTCAGATTTATATGAAATGGCAGTAGACTGATATCAAATTAGTAGATACTGAAAGTAAGCAAGGAAAAAACTAAGTTCTGGTCGTCGGATCTTCTTACAGAAACAAATTTACTATAACATGAACAAGCGCACAGGGCAGTAGAAATACTATCATACGCCGTAACATCCATTTCGACGATTGCTGAAGTCCAAGGCAATGAATTGAATACATCATTGTTAATTTGCTTATTAGCAATATGGCAATTATAATGACTGACTGAAATTGTTCTTCAAAGATTTAACTATTGGTAGAAATTATAAGTTCTTTGAACATAATAAATAATTTCAACTAGTCAATAATCAAGTGATATATGATTTTAATATATTGATAACACCTTAAAACTGTTCAAATTTAAATATAATTAGGTAGACAAAAAAACAGCCACTACGATATCATAACCTAAAATCAAATGCTTTTGTTGGTCCGTTAGCGATATTATATTAACTACTTGCTTAATATTTTAGTGTTTATTTAACTTCTAGGAAATTAATTATGAGAGTAAATTCGAGTTGATAAATAATGAATATTGCCTTTTTAGAAGGTTTCTACAATATTCCTCCTCCACTACTTGTCTCCAATACACTCAACTGGCTTCTACGTCTCTCCGCGACTGATCCATCCATCTTGCCCGTGGTCCTGTAGTAAATCTCCTACCCTACTTTTTGTTCAAGAGCATTCCTTATTCCTCCAATCTCCACACACGCTCCACCAATTGAAGTTTCCTTCTGTAGGGTTTCTTCTAATAAGGCGACCTTTAATCTCTCCAAGATGTTTTCACTTCTGATTACATCATACTGCGTGACGTTTTCTACTTCCCTAAGGAACCTCCTGCTCTCTTCTTCCTGCAGTTTACTTAAGTAACTCTTTATTTTGTTTCTGAGTCATAAGTCAATACAGAATGGAGGAAACAATTTTTCCTCATTCCCTGTTTCACCTTTAGGTTATACCTTTAATCAGGTGATGGAACTGTTCGATCGCCCTGGCAGAGCAGCGTCTAACACGCTGGCCTCCCATTGTAAGGGTCACCGGTTCGAGAACGGCCTCGGAAATAGATGGTTTTAATATTAAAAGGCCCGTTCACACTAGCGGTCAGCTCAGCTCAGGTAAAAAATCGCTATACACGTAATCGAATGGGAGCGGTCCGCTGAAGTCAGGGCAAGGCAGGTCAAACCGAAGATCGCGCCGCCCCTGATCAACAACGGCCAAGACCTGAGCTGAGAGCTAGTGTGAACGTGCAACGGTCAGATTCAGATCAGATCAAAATGTGCGACGAACGTCTAAAAACTTCTGCTCATAAGCAGTAAAAAGTGTAATAAATAAATAAAAAATGTTTTAGCAGCATGTTATTTCTGATTGTTAGGAAGTTGGCAAAATTTAAATTTAATTCAAATGTTATTACATGTTTTCGTATTGCCAATGTACAGATTTTGCTTCCGAATTAAAAAATGTTGTGAATTTATTTTTTGTATCAAAAAGTTTCCTCTCGTTCCTCCTGAGATTCTCTTTCAACAAGACATAAAATTTTATTCTTCCGTAAACAATTGTGCAAAATACATGTTGAAAAAAATTATGTTATCAATTAATATTGGAGCAGAGCTAAGTTTTCTAAATTAAATTTGAAATGTTTAATGTAAAGTATCAAAAACATTTCCCACCATTCGTCTCGCATGGCATAGCCAGCACATAAAATTTTTATCTCTTGATCTGTTTGCGTTTTCAATCTGAACCGTCATCTATTTTATCCTATTCTCTTCATCAAAAATCAGTGCGATTATAATTAACGTTAGTGAAGAGAGTGTCATCGTTTGCTGTGATCAACTCATATGTAATGGGCATCGTCTACGACTTGATTTGACATGACCTGAGCTGACCTGACCGCTAGTGTGAATGCTATTCTGGATCGTGAGCTGAGCTCACCGGAGCTGAGCTGAACTGAGCTGACCGCTAGTGTGAATGGGCCTTTAGTATTGTATTGCTCTCAGAGTCCCAAAATTACCTGTAAGCGGCATTACAGAATACTTAGCTCAATATAAACTGGAGCTGGCTAACTGGTCACAGAGACCAAAAGCCATTTTTTTTTTACAAAACTGTATGCTCTTTGTATTCTTTCTTTCTATTTCATCCTCCAACTTTCCATGGTTTATTTCCTGGGTAACAATATCATTCGACACAATCCATCCAAGCCTGGGGTGTTAGTGGTTCCAGAAGATGAAGGTTAAATCCTCGATCTATCGATCCATATTTTGGTTTCACATTGCTTCCCCAAAATCACTGAAAGCTGTAATGATTCATTTAAAATGGAAGTGGAATATCTTCCCGTTCCTCGCTTTCAATTCCCTTTCACCTAATCCTAATAAAAACTTTCGGTGGAGTGCCTACGCCTTTGATGAGCCAATGTTTATCAATACCTTCATTGTTTTAATTTTTCCCTTACCCATTTACATATTTTTTCGAATCTAAGGCAATCTCCGTTTACTAGAGAGTTTAGGAATAATAGAAACTTGATACAACAACGTGTACGTCACCTCATTGTACCTATTAATAGAATTGAGATCAAATTGATTTCCTGGTTTTTGAGATGTTGACTGAGACTAAGGATTGAAATCCTGCAATGTTTTCAATCCCGCATGATATTTGCTAGAATTACGTCAATCCCGCGGGATTTCGAGCGATTTAGCATAAATTTTGGAAGCTTTATCAAATTAGATAATAAAAGTGTAGTTAATAAATTAATAAATAAACTTTAATGTCAAAATAAGAAAAGTCGGCGGTTGGCAATATTTTAGCTAGCAAAATTACATTAGTTTAAATATCTGGTTTCTCTCAAGTATACTTTTTGTAAATGTGACTATACATCAACCTCTACGCAATAAAGTAATATGGTAAGCATTCATGCTTTTGTCATATGGCATCCATTACAGTAAATCAAACCGGTTTGCAAAATATCCACTAAGTACTCAAATAATCGCGGTATCTGGGATTTGTATATAAGATATCTGAATAAATATATTAGGTCTATAACACACTGAATCTTAAGAAAAGAAAGATTTTGAGAATCAAACACTTTTGAATTTGTAAGATGGATAATTAGAAACAAATAAATGATTGCTTGTTTTCCAATTTAATTCTCATTTCATTCATACATTGTTTATGATCAGAATAATTTTAATAAATGAAAACGTAATTATATTGCAATACCCAACTGATGCACATTAAGCGAACAATACACGACCGACGTATACGTGGATGAGTGTTTTCTCCTTTACGTACGGTGAACGGAGGGAACGCCTCGGCCTGTTTAATGCTGCCCTCTGGTGCGTAATGGGCGAAGCTGGCAGACTGACTGAGTTTTAATGAGGCTGCCGCCGGCCTCGGTAGCGTAGGGGCTAGAGTGCTAGCTCCGCGTGCCGAAGGCCGCCGGTTCGAATCCGGCCGCGGGCATGGATGTTAAGTGTTGTATGTCTGTGTGAATGTCCTGTCCGTCCTGTGGCGTCAATACACTGAAAGCAATTAAATCACCTTGAGCTGGCTGTATGGCCTCCGTTGCCAAACGCCATTAAAAAAAAAAAATAAAAAAAAAAAAAAAAAAAAAAAAAAAAATTGCCCGTTTTGTGGCGTCCGGGTGGTGGGACGGGGTGGGCGGAATGGTGGGGGAAGAGTGGCGGCTACAGCTGGAACTGACGTTCCACCTGCCACAGCTCTTCGCTCATTACATTTCGTGACGGTAGTGGCGAGGAAATTGTATCGATCTCACGTTACATCGATTTTCGTTTCGCAAAAAACGGAGATGTGAACTGTTAAACACGAAGCAATGGAATATGAAGTTTTCCGCAAACAAAAATAAATTAATATCTGCACTATTTTCTGTGATAATTATCTACGTCTACATTTTCCGGATAATTGAGGAGTGGCTGGAAGAGGCGAACTGCGGGAAAGCGGATATCTACCTCCGCGAATCTCAGCCAATGGTACCTACTGAGCCTGAAAACACTTTTCTCTTATGTACTGTTACTATCTGTAATTTATTGAAACAGCAGTCCTGACTCAAACTACGATTAACAATCAGTCAATTACACCAATAGTCTTTTATTTTTTATTTGCGATGGACTTCATGCTAGGGTGGAAATTTCTCTACACGTTCATTTTCCTATTCAGAGAGATTAACAAAGGCAAAATTGTTTTCAATAACGAATTGTTCATATGTGCCACGAGTCAGCTTAAAATAGAAATTGGAATGATTTTGATTACCTTGTTGCGAAATAATATAAATGAACTGTTTGCACCACTAATTTTTTAATTGAAGGATTAAACAGCCTTACAAAGGTCAGAAGCAAATGTTTGTTTTCGCCGGTATGGAAGTTATAATGAGTAAAATACGCAGTGAAAATTAAATTAAATGTTTCAGTTTTAGAATGCAAAGAGTACACAGTTGTTTAGTCACTAAAAAGCATTTAATGTAAATCGCTTTTACACATTAGTAATAAAATTATGAAAACAACGAGCAAAAAGACGCGAAAGTTGTGTGTGAAAAACATTTCGCTCCCCTTTAATCTGATAAATGCGTTGTTATTTTACACGTTATTGTGTTATGAAATAGTGTAATTCGGCTCCTATTTTTAACTTAAAAAAGAATTTCAGTCATGTAATACATTCATCTTTTAAGATTTTTTAGAATTTATTCAAATTGTTGGGTTCTTCAATGAGATTGAATTTCCATCCCTTTTTTTTGTTAATTTGTTAAATGTAACAGAAATTCTCTCTAATCTTTAATTTTGTTAACTGTTTGTGAAATTGTGTATGATGAAAAATCAACGATCTGATGTGTAGAATAACTGACAAACCAAGGTTTCAATTTTAAGAGATCAAATAGGATGTTTTCTCTTCATCAATACTGTAAAAACACTTCAGTATGCTTCAGACAATTATATTTTCAAGTTTGGATTTGATTATCAAACGTAATAACCATGCTTTTCTGATACTTAAACATTTTTGCAGTGTTTCAGTTTTAAAATTTTAAGAATAATTCTAAACATTCTGACTAACGTAGTTTTTTCTGAAACAATTCTTTTTAGCATAATTATCGTGCTTTTCGTACCCGATACCAGAAAGGCATCTACATATCGTTAAATTGTTTCATCTTAACCGACATTTGATATAAATACAAGTGCGATGTTATGTTAACAAATGTAGGTGTACTCGAAAAGAGTGTACGTAGATAAATTAGTATGAGACAGTTTATTGCTTATGCTTATTTTTACTAGTCAGATGCTGTTGGTATACGTCATAACGAACCAGATTCTATGGAATCGATCTGAAACAAAACTCTTGAGCACAACCTGTATTTTATTTAAAGGACATTCCTACGGAATCGATACAGCGAATAACACGTTACAGAAAGACTGGGGGTACGTTTGGACGTCTTCTACAGGAATGACAAGAAGAATGAATGTCATAACTCTATTGATAGCTTTAGAAATTTCATAGTGCCACTTTTAGAATTTTATCCACAGTAATGTAAACAGAAGATAATCAACTGGGAACAAGTTTGAGCTATAGGCAGGATGACAGATAAAAAAAATCCAGAACAACTTTGACATTTTCCAGAAAAATAAAGTGTGTACATTAATTCATTAAATTTAAGCGTTTTAATATCTTTGGAAACGAATTTGGCAATTTCACTTTAGTGTCACAAGCAATTGTTTCACTAAAACATCGTATCTTCGTTGTTGTTAGTGTATTATTAGGAAGAAATTGACGCGACACAGTGGTTTACGTCATATTAACATTCAGCAAAATGGGAAAGTAATTAGTTAGAAATGAAACGTAAATTTATAATAAAGGAGGCGATTACACAATAGAAACACGCGATTATAGTCATTTCAGTGTTTAGTCATTTCAGAGTTTGCCAGAATGGTAGTGTGATTAACGAATTAGGAGAATAAATATAATATTTGATTAATAATCGGATTCGGGGTATAAGATCTGGAATATGTTTTTACTTGTGTGTTCTGGTGGCTAGAAGAAGGGTGTGGAAAGAAACAGCTGAAAAATCTTACTGCAATGTTTTTTTTTTTCCTAGAATACATATGATGACTCGTGTTATGGAAAGCCTGAAACGTTTGATTATTGATGGTTCCCCCATCAGCATACTCAGACTAGTCTCCTTCTGTGATTGTCTGCTTATAACTGCATTGAAAAATGGTTTACGCATTTTTTCGGTGCAAGCTTCCGTTATTTACAATCTCCAGTTGACCAATTTCTGTAATAATAATTTATCTGTTTCACATAAATAGTAGAATAACTAAATTAAAGCATTAAAAGTCTTAAATTATGATTTAAAATTGATTTTTAATTATCAGAACCTAATAACTTAGAAAACACTGAAGAAATTGTAAAAAATTAAGTTTGGTTATTTTGTATTAATATAACTCAACTAATTGTTGCACAATTGGGCACCAATAGGAAAGTCATCAGGTAAATACCTGAATTTCCATTAACCTGAATCGCCGCATATATATGAAATTTATGGTTATATCGGACTTTGAAATCAACTCTCAGAATGTTATGAAACGGATGTATCAGAGAGAATTACTTCTTCAAAACAGTGAATTCTGTTTGATACAGTACAGCAAAAGGGAAGTATTCTTTTAGTTTTTTGAAATTTCGGCTTTTTATGTATACTTAACAGCTTTCAAAACAGATATACAGGTACTTCAGTATCTTACACTATAATGTTACTGACAAAGGTAATCATATGTTTTTTTTTTTTGTGTAATGACAATCAGTAACTTTATTTTGTTCGCTTGATCATAAGAGACTCGTATTTTTTCAAATCCCAGTAAGTCCAATCTGCAATTAGTCCATTAGGACGCGGATTCAGATTCACGTCCGGCCATCCAGATTTCGGCTTTCCATGGTTTGCCGAAATCACTAGAAGTAAATACCGGTATGATTTCTTCAAAGGCCACGGCCGAATTGCTTTCCATTCCTTCCCCTAATCGGCACTCAGCGCGAAAAATAAAAAAAAAGTCACTATTAACACACTTTTCTAGTAATTGCGAACTCAGTCCTGCAAATTTTATAGAAACATTTATTTATTTCTGCATTTCGATTAGACTTTTCGGTAAATTTTTGTACATTCTATCACAATTGTCTTTTTTTCTTCTTTTTTGCTTATGGCTTTACGCCTCATCGACGTTATTAGAGGCGGGAAAGGACTGAGGACAAGGGGTACAAGGAACGAGACGTGATTCGGCAATGGCCTCTTGAAGGAAGCATCCCGGCATTCGCCTGGAGTGATCAAGGGAAACCATGAAAAACCCAAATCTGGATGCCCGGATCGGCGTCATCCCGAATGCAAGGCTAGAGCGTTAACCGTTCATCCACCTCGCTCGGCTTTCACCGTAAAATAATTACAGCCAAGTGGCTAGGATCTGCGCTAATTGCTGTACAATTCTTCATTTGTTTCGGAGATATTTGACTGTCGTTTGGTACCGCATTTCCAACAGGAAATATTTTAGGCATTACCATTTTTTTTTAGAGTGAATTTTCCATAATTTATAACCTCAGCCAATTATTCTGCCCACTATTGAATGAGTTTTACAGGGAAACTATCAGTCATTAAATTTTCATGGTCGAGGCTGCAACAGTTTAGCTAGTAAAATAAACTTTATATTCGAAACGCGACGAGCATCGTTCGTAAATTACACCGAGAAAATTAATTGGACTGTTGTGTAAGTTGAGACTCGTTTTTCATCAGACATAAAAGCCAACATGAGCGTATATTTGTTCGAGCATCTCTTCCGATCGGCTGCAGCGATTGCGATGACATTCGATACACATGTTTCTTATTGGACGACAAAAAACTATTGTAAGTTGAATCAATCACATCGCACCAATTTCTGTGTAGGTTGTGGCGAGCTATTTAAATATGTACACATAACAGATCGATCGATTGACATGATACGAAATTCAATGTACTGTGTAATAAAATGAAAGAAAATTATTATACTTTTAATATTGAACAATGTTCTATCAATAATATAATAATAACCAGCATTTTCCCTCATCTTCGCTAGTGTGGATCTATTTGTATCGACGGTAGCTATTTTTATTTTCGAGTGGCAATTATTAACCTGGAAAAGAAAAAAATTAATTGTTGTTATGTAAGAAGTTTCATTTCTCTTAGTTACTTACGAAACTTTGGTTGGTATTCTACCTGAGGTTTGTAACGTAGGAATAAAGGAAAAACAATTTCGCTTAGTCGTATTGGATTTTTTTTTTTTTTTTTTAATTTATTTGGCCTTGAGCCATGCTGGCCATTTAGCCATTACCAAGTGTACAAGCTTTTATTACATTGTTTGTCTATTACATCTGTAACATTTTGCACATCGTAGCAGTAAATCTTAATATACATTGTCTCTGTAGGTTATCCGTATTTCATAGTACCTTACACACATTAAAAGCCAGAACTAATACATTTACGTAATACGCTGGGTGTATAAGGTAGTAACTTTGTCTGGCACATACATACCTTAAAATGGACGATTTGATATTACATTATACACATTGAAATATTGAGTTTGGCAAAAAATCGATTTACAAGGTTCATATATACATGAAATGTTAGGATATGTTACATCTGATTATACAGTTAATTATTGTTCCTTTGTTTGGCATATAGGCCTACATACATTAAAATAGTCCATTTGATATTACATTATATACATTAAAATATTAAGTTTTGAAAAAAGTAATACAAATTAATAAAAATTAAAATTATTTACAAAGACTCATATATATATGAAATGTAAGGATATGTTACACTTGATTATACAGTTGATTATTGTTACAGTTCTCGTTTGATTTGCCGTAAAAATGAGTACATGATGAAGAAGATTTTAAATCTGTTTGTATTTAGTAAGTCTTCAACACTTGCCGGGAGTTGCTGTCCTGCTTGCACCAAGTGCTTGATGAGGTTGTCAGAGGCTTGTTTGTTAAATGGGCAACCAAAGAATATATGATTAGCGTCTTCAACGTGTCCGCACTGGCAGTACGGTTCCTCTACCACACCGATTCTACATAAGTGCTTCTTGAGGCGGCAATGTCCGAATTTAAGCCGAAAAATTGTGATATATAGGCTTCTAGGACACCGGATGTTCTGAAACCATGGCCGTTTTGTAACTTCAGAATGTATCCTTGCGTAGTGTTTACCTTTCGTAGCAGATGTATATCTCCATTCAACGTCCCAATCTTTGTATAATTTTTCCTTTATTGTCACAATCAGATCCGAAGTAGGTATCTTACGGTGTATAGTTACCCCGGTCTCAGTTGCTTGTTTTGCCAGCTGGTCGGCTATTTCATTGCCCCTGCACCCATCATGGCCTCTCACCCAGGAAAGTACTACTAATTTATTACTTTGTTCCAGCTCTATGATTGATTTAATAATTTCGTATATGATCGGGTTGTTGCTTTGGTTTATGTGATGATTTTTTAATGACGTTAAGAGTGAATCAGATAGAATGATAATGTTACTATCCGGTAAGCTCCCGGCATATCTAAGTGCTTCTAATATTGCTATCAGTTCCGCTGTCATAATAGAGCATTCTTTAGGCAGTTGGAAAGTGCCCTGTTCCATGCTATCAAGGTTGATGTATGCACAACCAGCATAACTGTTGTTCTTAGACCCATCTGTATATATGATTCCAGCCGGAAGCCATTTGTTCAATTTTTCTAGGTATGTCTGTTTGTAGGGGCTCTGTTGCGTTGTTTGACCAACAACTGTAATTTCTTTACATGTATGCCATAATGGAGCCTCATAGCAGTATAGTTGTTCACTCTTGTTGGCTTTATCGTATAGTGATTTGGTTTCCAGATACGCTGAAGCTAGCGGTGGCAGTCGTTTGTGTTTTTCCAATATCCTTTTGTTAGGCAGTCTATGGATAAGTTGTGTATGGAATTATATAATTTACTGGTCGTCAACTGACTCTGTTTCAGTAAAAATTTTGAACTTAGGTAGGATCTACGTAGGTGCAGAGGAGGTTTCCCTGCTTCTGCGCATAGTGCATTTGTGGGCGTAGATTTCATTGCCCCTAGGCAGGTGCGTAGTACCATGTATTGTAGTACATCAAGCTTCGCTAAAGGCCGTTGGGAGGCCGCACCATAACAAATACACCCATAGTCTAAATGTGGACGGACCAGGGCTCTATATAGAGTTAGTGCTATTTGTGGACTTGCTCCCCACTTTAGTCCTGTTACTGCTCTTATAAGGTTGTTCCTTGAGCAGACTTTTTTTTTCTATTTGTTTGATGTGTTTCACACCATTTGAGTTTATTATCTATTATAAGGCCTAGATATTTCAAGCTATTCTTAACTGGGAGCTGGTATGGTCCAAGAGTCATGCGGATCATTGGAGGAATCCTGTGTCGTGTAAATATGCAGACTGAGCTTTTATCTATTGAGATCTCCTGTCCATTGTCTGACAGCCATTGTACTAGTTTACACATCGCTTCGTTTAATATGGCTTGGCATCTTTCGATGCTTGTGCCTATTGTATACAGGCAGATGTCGTCCGCATATTGAAGTATTATGACGGAAGGTGGCATTATTTTGTGTAGGTCAGTTGTGTATATATTAAAGAGTAACGGAGACAAAAACTGATCCTTGAGGTACCCCTTGGCTACACTTTCTTGGACCCCTAGAGTAATTGTTTTCCACTTGGCTACTAACCATCTATTTGTAATCATAGCTAGCAGCCTCGCTGTAAAGGGGCCCGGCACGCCATTCTCTTTTAATTTTTTTCCCAAGGTCGATGGCAGAACTTTATCATAGGCAGATGTTAGGTCAGTGAAAATGGCAACCATGTATTTATTGTCTGTAAGGCACGATTGAATATCTGTAACAAGGTGTGCTAATATGTCATTCATGCCTTTCCCTCTCCGAAAGCCGTATTGAGTATGCGGCAGCAATTTATTATGTTCGAACCACCATTCGAGTCTATGCTTTACCATTCTTTCGAGAATTTTGAACACACAAGATAAGAGGGATATGGGTCTATATGCTGAGGCACATTCAGTTTCCTTTCCTGGCTTTTTTATAATAATTATTCTGGCCGTCTTCAAAGGTGGTATCTCTCTTTTCTCAGCCCAATACGATTAATGAGGTCGAGCAGGTATGCTTTCCCGTTGCAGGGAGTAGGCGGAGCATGGGGTAGTGTATGTTATCCGGCCCAGGAGCTGATGATTTGCCAAAGGAGAGTGCTCTGCTGAGCTCTTCACTCCTGAAAGGTTGACATAGGATGTGCTCTGTATTTTTCCTGTACGTTTAGGGGTTGAGGGTCCACATAAGGTGGTGTTATGTTTTCTAATATCTCAGTCAGAATATTCAGTGGTGGTGTCCGCTCTGGAACCCTCGCTTCCTTTATATTTTTCAGCCTTCGTATTTTCATCCACACTTCTTTGGTCGGCGTGTTGAGACTCAGTTTTGAGCAGTAGTCTTCCCAGTTTTTCTTCTTCTTCTTTCTCAGGAGTTTTTGCACATGCCCTTTTGCATTCAATATAATTGCTCATTGTGAGGTGTTGCCTGTAATTTTTGACAGCTTTCTTTCTTTCTTTTATTGCATCGTCACATTCCTGGTCCCACCATTCAACTGGTGTTGTGTTGATTACATAGTTTTGTTTTTGTTTTGGAATGCTGGAGCCTGCGGCTTTTTCAATGCAATCTATGAAGGCTTTATAATCATTTTGTATGTCGTCTGTAGGTTTGTAATGAGAAAATGCAGCTTCTGCTTCCTGTTGGTATTTTTCCCAATTCGCCCGCTTGATACTCCATTTGTAGTGCGAAAAGATAGTTTGCCCTATCAGCTTAGTGCAGGGGAGCTTCAGCAGAATCGGGAATGATCCGAGCCCAGAGTATCTTCTATGATTTCCCATGTTAGGTGTGGGGCAATAGTCGCCGATGCTAATGATATGGTCAACAGATGATTGTTGTTGTGATGGTCTATTGATTCGAGTAGCGAGCCATCGTTTAGTACAACTAGTTCCTCCATTACTTCCACAATTAGTCGCCCGTTACGATCGTCATATGTACTTCCCCATAAGGAATGATGGGCATTTAAGTCACCAAGGAGCAGAATTGGTTCTTCTAGATGTCTTTTTAGTATTTCCAACTCAGATCTTTTTTAATGCTGGTTTGTTTGGTGACCTGTATACAGATACTACCGTCATATATTCGTCTTTAAAGAGGATCCGTGCTGCACAAACTTCGAAAGACAGATTAGTAGGCGTAATGTTTACGGGCTGGAATGGGATTGATTTCTGTATCAATAGGGCAGTGCCGCCATAACGTCCGCTCTGTCTGCTCGCACGATATTATAGTTTTGAAAAGGAAAGATTCTCCCGGTTTCAACCAAGTTTCTGAGATCGCACTTACTGAGATTTTATGGGCCCAGCATATATTGCATCAGACTTAATTTATTGGCTTGATTGAGCGCGCATTCCATTGTAAGATTCCGAGTTCTTTGATTGCAATTTTTTTCATTCGTTTGGGGATTATATGTGGTATGTTATTTTGGTACATGGAATCTAAGCCTCCAGTAACGGGTATCGAATGCGTTCTTGTGTTCTCAGTTGAACCCATTGGTGAGTGTTTGTTGTATAAGCTGTTTGATACTTGGAGCGAATTGCAGTGGATCGATCTGTTGGTTACCGACATACTGGTTTAAGATATTCATTATGATTTCGATCATTTTGAATGTGAAGATATCAGCTGTGCGTGCGCTTTGTACAGTGCTGTGAGGTTGGGGTGGGTATGGGTTGTACGCAATTGGTTGTATATTCCTGTTGTTAGGGATCCAATAATTTTTGTAAGATAGATCCCTAGAGTTGCTTCCTGCTCTGTAGCGCCTATTATGTCTTTCCGTTAAGGGGGGATTCTGCCTGGTTAGTAGGCATTGGATTTATTTGCATGTTTGTTAACATGCCAGGTGGGCTGGTGGCCAACTGTGACGTCTGGGTAGGTAGTTCTTGGTGGAGTGGTTGATGTTGTTGTTGCGATGTCCCTACAGGCATTGTGGCAATATTTAAGTTATCCTGTATGGGGGTTCTTTGCTCGTAACATTCCGAATTTACGACCGTGGTTTGGGTGGTTGCGGCCGGTCTTGCTAGTACACCGGCATACGTACCGGCGTTGATCTTTCTAATGGCTTGTTTATAGTCTAGGTTCTCGTACGCCATTAACTGTTTGATTCTTCTTTGTTTTTCCTATTCAGGACATCTTTTTTCATTAGATGGGTGGCCACTATTACAATAGATACAAATGGGGTTTGTTTTGGTTACAACAATCTTTGTCGTCGTGTGCTCCAGCACAGAATACACATCTTTTTACTTCTGCATTGCTTGCTCAGGTGGCCATAGCGCAAGCAGTTAAAGCATTGCATAACAGGTTTTATGTATGGTTCGACTGGACAGCGGACGCCGTGTATGTAAACATAGTTGGGCCGTCTTTGCGATTTGAAAGTTATCAGGCAAACTGGAAGTGGGATTGTTGTAGGTTGCCCGTTTGCTACCATTTTCTTAGCAAATCGTTTAACGTTTATCACCCTGTATTCACATCGCGCTACCGCTTTAATTTCATCTTCTGATAATTCTGTCATTACGTTTCTAATGATGCCTTGTTGTGTGGTGCACGAGTATGGGATATACGCCTGCAAACCGTTCTGCTTCCAGACTGAGCTTTGAATCATAGAATTGGCTGCTATTACCGATTTCACCTCAATTTTGACACGGTTACGGCCTGCTGTAGTTATCTGTAATATTTGATTATTTGTATCACGGCAGAGGGAGTTAATGAGGCGACCTATAGCCATTGGATGCAGTCTACTGATGTTTTTATCGACACTTTCTACAATCACATAATAGGGCCCTAGGTCATAGTTTTCATATATCACTGGCGTTGCGCTATTTACCTGTTGATCATGGCTGACTGTTGTGGTTGTAGTCTGGTTTTGCTGTGTGTTGCTAGCTGGTGACGTCTCCATACTGATGTCTGTAGGTTTCGGCTGCTCTGCTGTTCTTGGTACTTTGTAGTTGCAGTTGTTGCTGATGTCTTCGATTGTTGGTGTGCTGGGGCGTTTCTGGGCTGCAGGTGGGATCGTTTCTTCCTCTCCTACAAGTCGTAGTTCCTGTTGTCTCGTTTGGTCAATGGTAAGATTAGCAGCAAAAGATGGTACATTGACGGTTTCGAATGACGATTGAATGATGTTTCTCGTTTCCCTTCCATCTTCACTTGTGTTGTGATGTAGGGATGGCACTTGACTGTCTAAGCTATCTTCTGTTGCAATGTTCACGTTACCTCCATTATATAAAAGTATGTGCGGCGTCGGCTGTATCTGTTCGTAGCCGCCTTCACCACACTGGCCACCATACATGGCGGCCAATGTCACTTAACACTTATATTAGTTGTTTCTTGATTATCAATTCACTTTTCTTGTCCACCACACGAAGTTGAAAACTGTTTATGTTGTTGGCACTTGCCGTCGAGTCAACCCGCGATCGCGCACACTACTTCCTCGTATCGGAGGCGATGTTACCCGTACGACGGTCTGCTCACGACTGAGTAGTCGTATTGGATCTATGTAAAGATAGGAAAATGAAACATTTTCTTACTGCAACTAACTGCTCAATAACGGAAATAACATCTCTATCGTCATATATGTCGTTGTAAATAAGAAAACTGGATTATAATTTTGTGAGAGATTTGTAATATAGCGTAGCGTACTTACTATGTCAGTTAACGTATAAAAATTACATTTTCACATACAGCAAAAATATTAATGAGGAAAATGTTATTGCAGATTTAAAGTCGAATTCGGACAGTAAAAATTCCATCGAAATGCTTCAAACAGAACTACACCTGTCAATTCTTTCGTCTAACATTTCATAGATATAAATAAAATATCCGTGTACCGAGAAAGTTCGAAGCTGAGTATTTTTTTGGCAAACTATTCATTTACCACAGGTGAACAGTATTAATAAAATTACTGTAATGTTCGAAAGTGCCTGATCAGATTTTAAGCCACATCTTAAACATCCCAGTTATATGGTTCGTATCTTTGATGGAATGTGCAGTATCTGGCCGGAATTGTTAAAATTTGTGGATTCGTGCCAACGATTTGTCCATAATAAAGGCATATTTATGTTCGAAAGTCAAGGAGTAGATTTTAAATCAGATCTTAAATCTTCTACACATATTGGAGGTTTTTAATTTTAATGATGTCTACACTCTCTGGCCCAGACAAATCTTTGGCGCGTATCCGTTCACCCCTCGAACAGCTTATCATTTCTCGCTCCATCTCCTGGTGACGAAGAGACTCTGAAAGAACCCGCACGTTATATGTTGCCAAAATATAATATAACAATCACTCACTTTATGGTCTGTGCAGTTACCAAAAAATAAAGTTTCTTGTTCTCGTGGCGTTTATTTGTGCCTACCTGGAAAGCATCAAGTAATTAACAACATACAATGTTCTCTCTCTTCGGCGGTGGTCACTTCAAACCTTCTCTGGAATATATAAAAGGTTAGAAGTGTATCTCAAAACTACTAAATCATAGATTAAATGATTTTATTTCAAGTCTTTAATGCACAGCGTTTCCTTAAATTTTGTTAGACCCACCGACCGGTATATTATTTAAATTTCTATCAGAAGATTCCTTACACAACAGATTTTATCACCAGGTAAATAATTTCTCCTTCTCCAAAAACAAATCAGAAGACAGTTCTGCTACGACCGCAAACAATCCCTTGAATTTCTTAATACTTTCCGCTAACAATCCCTAACCATTTCTTTGAACATCACACAAATTGCACAACATTGGAAATTTACGACTTCAAATTACTAAAGTTCCTGTCAATTTCTTGCACACTTGTTGCACAATTATAAATTATAAAATCAATACTTGATGGCTGATATACAACTTCTAAACTGGAACAGAATTTAAAACAGTGGAATAAACGTTGCAAGTTTAAACAATTGCGCAACCGCCAAGTGTCGACTAATAAGAAATTTCGCTGGTTTTATTATTGCTTCCCTAACCTGACACACTTATGTAAACTTAGCTCTTGCTAGTTTCGACGAAAAAACCTAATTTGAGTGATTATACTAAAATCCTCACTTTCGATGAATAACAAAAATAAAATACCAGACGACTCACTTACTCACCGAACAAAAACAAAAGACCAACTCAGACGGTTACCGCAAACACCTAGAAGTCACCCACTGCCACACAAATTTAAACTATGCTCTGGACCGAAGGTCCGACTGCGATGAAGACTGGTGACGAAAAAGCGCCGCTCGGTGGTGTCTCGTCCTTTTATACTGACGCTTGTTTTTGATGCAACACTTACCAAGACGCCAGAATTGTGTCGCAATACTAGCCGCAACGCGTGGATCCTAATATTACACCACGCTCGCAATTCATAATTTTTATAATAAAACTCAGACAAATGTCTTCGAATACACTCTGTAAAGCCCTAGAACCGTCACAAGACGTAAGATTTTAAGAAGAGACCATTAACTTTCAAACTGCCAAAACTCATCCGAACTGGGTCGGTAGTTTTTGCGTGATTGCGGAACAAAGAAACAGACAGATAGAGCTCGTTACAGATTTATATATGTATAGAGATAAAACACTATGTTGCTTGTATAACATTGTTGCTCTTTGTTCTTTCCAACAAGGTTTTAATAA
The DNA here is from genome assembly GCA_031002005.1 of Vandiemenella viatica. Taxonomy (NCBI): domain Eukaryota; kingdom Metazoa; phylum Arthropoda; class Insecta; order Orthoptera; family Morabidae; genus Vandiemenella; species Vandiemenella viatica. Next base: position 355,730,972 of record CM061920.1, read on the forward strand.
GAAAAATATCAGGCAATGAAGGTTACAGTGATAGTAAATATAATAAAATTGGTTGCTGAAATTTGTGGGAACTACATCTAAAATTTCGTTTTTTCGAGTCTGGTTGATTCGCGTCACAATCAGCTTATAAAATGACGGTAATTAACGAAAGTGTTTGGAATATGCGGTGTTTGGGTAATTTGTCCTTGTTTTGATCCACTTTTCGCCACGGTGAAAACGGTAGCTGGCGCTATTAATGCCGTCAGTTACATTATAAATCATCAATTTTCTGTAGACTCATGAAAAGTAAAGTTCCTATAAATTACGTCTGCGCGTGAGCTTCTACGTATATGTTATATAGTTGTAATAATACCGAAAATCTTTCACAGGCAGAAATAATAAACATGATGGTATTTTGGTGGCCCACTTTTTTTTTTTTTTTTTAGGGAATTACGGGAATACACAAATGATTTAATATAACGTTACCGGTAGCTAGGTCAGTCAGAGTAAACAGTTGCAACCAAAGGAATGTGGCGACGCACAGTGGTTCAGGATTGGGAATATAATGTACTTTCGAACTAAAGTCATAGTATAGAAATATATATATGCTTTAGATAACATTTACCGTGCTGATCAAACCTTGGTATTTTCAATTTTTAATAAAAAGGAGTCCTTCACACTTAAAAAAAATGAAAAATATAAAAATGTATGGGTGAAAATCTAATTGATTATTTGATTTAAATTAGTTTTATGCATTTCTGTTAATTCCTATTTGTTTTTATTGATTTTTATAACTTGCTAAGGATGAATTTTGTTATTACCTAAATACTTATTTTTAATCCTTTCATTTATTGTATTCAGAATTTATTTATTAACTATTTCATTTATGTTTCTACATTGTTTACTTTATTTGGAAAAGTAATCTTTGTGTTTCATTTACGCATAATATATTTAATAATATAAATATTTTAGTTAGAAAATAAGAAAAAAAATTGTGATAGTATCGTATATTATTAAGAATTAAATTCACTTTCTCTCCAAGAAATACAATATATATAACTTCACTTACATCCTGTCAAAGCGGTAAGGATACGCAAGAGAGTTTTATGTCGTAATATTAAGAAGGATAGGTACTTATAATTGCAGAAGGTTTGACTCTGACACTTTGATATAGGGCCGTGAAAAAAAAAATAGATTTTACCCCATACATTTTCTTATTATTACTCTTTTTTTTTTAAATGTGAAGGACTAGTGTTGTAAAAAAACAGTTTTTTTCTGGCTGAAAAAAAACATGAAAAAAAAACTTTGAAAAAAAAACATGTTTTTTTTTTCTGGAACACGTTTTTTTTCACAACTACTAAATCTCAAATTTGTAAGGCAATTATCGTTTAAAATGACTGTTTTAGAGTTTATTCTAAGTACTTATCTTAGTTTAAAATCTACTATATTTTTCTGGTTCAGTAGAAAAAAAAATTATGAAAATATTGGCAACATTGACTGAAATTTTCTTTATGAACGGGGATTTCCCGAAGAGACTAGGTTGCGCGAGAAGGAATCCGCATCCCCATTGTTTGGATTGATACTTGCTATTTGAAATAGTGCTGCCAGCCCTACAAAATTACCTACAGATCTTTTTTAAAAATTAGGAATTTAAAATTTATCCAGTTTTTTGCCTCTTTTTATTACTTATTGGGCTTTCCTTATATTCGTATACTTGTTAACTCTCAGAGTATAGTGGCACTGACTCATTAAATTGTCAGTAAGGGAGCGTGCATGAACCACATAGCTCCATTTTGGCCTCATGTGAATTCCCCCTCCTCCCCCACGTAGCCCTACGTGGCTTTTGCCTATCCCTCCTCCCCCCCCCCCACCTCCCGCTCACGTAGCACGTAGCTTTCTTCCGTTTTGATTCCAGAAGACATTTTGTACTGTTTTCTCTTGTCAGACTATTGTAAATTACATACGGATATAATTAACTGAGAGAAATAAATACTCACATGCTGTTGTGAGTTCAGTTCCTCATTTTAACTGTGAAAAATGTTATGAAAGGAAAACTACGTGGCCTGGCTCGGAACACCCCCTCCCCTCTCCCCACGTAGCCCAGCGTAGCCTTCCAGCTAACCCCTCCTCCCTCTGGACCGAGCCACGTAGTTTGTGCACGGTCCCTAATTATGAATCATTTCCTTGCAACCATTGGTGTAAACAAACGATTGAAAAGAAGTAAAGCTCCTATTTTGTATGATAATAGATTTTAATTCAAACTTAAAAGACCGTAATACAGAACTATCGGCGCAGTCTTTATGCACAGTGTGTACTTTGCTCACAATTTAAAATTGCAATCTCAAAATCTTTTGCGTAAAATACAAGAACAACCAGTAAAAGAAAATTTAACTATTTCTGAAGTTATGGATCTAGAGGAGACAGAAGAAGAGAGAAAATTCCAACACCGATCGAACTAGTGTTGGTAGTGCTGAACTAGTGAAGGTGGTACTGATATAGAGGATGAATAAAATTATGTTACCTATATAGATACACTTATGAATCATTATGTGAGAAATTATATGATTCAGTAAGACTTCAAACACACTTGTAAAATGGAAGTTCCTTAAATAAAACTATAATTTATCAAATATATTGTTTTCTGAAAAAAAAAAAAAATTTAGAAAAAAAACACGGGTGCTAGGTTTTTTTTTCACGTTTTTTTTCACAAAGCTGAAAAAATTTTTTTTTTCAGTTTGCAACACTATGAAGGACTCATTTTTATCGAAAAATTGAACATAACAATTTTTGATCAGCACAGTAAATGCTATCTAAAACAATTTTTTGGATCAATATTATGACTTAAGTTCGACTATATACTATATTCCAATCCTGAACTACTGTGCGACGCAGAAGGCGATGACCAGCAGAGTGAGTTATACGATTAAGCAGTAATGGGCAGAGCACGACATCATTCCGCTAGGGATGACCGAATCAACGAGCCCCGTGGTTGCATAGGAAGTCTCATCACCAGGTACAAGGGATTAGGGGGAGTAATGAGCAAAACCGGACTACACAGAACAAAGAGGTTCTGTCTGGCAGGTTACAACTTGAAGTCTTAGAGGCGAGCCTTCGGCAGAGGCAGCAGAAGATCGGAGCAGTCTACGCAGAGAACAGCCGGCAGCAACATCAGTAAAGCAGGTGGGAATGATCCACATTGGCATAGTTAGAATGGGGATGGTTGAAACTTATATAAGTTCAAGGGAATGCAAGCTCTGATATTAGTCGCAAGGGTAACTGACCTGACCGTAACAAGAGTATCAAGGAAATCGATGATGTAGTAAAGGGTTGTTATGTATTATTGTAAATAAATGTGAATATTGTATATACCCTAGGGGCCAACTGGATTGTTATTCATTTGTTCTATCGCTCACATGACATAGAGTTGTATCCACATATTAAGAGTCCCTCTCGGGAGTGGCAGGATGAAAACAAGTATCGCCAGTCCACCACAGTATGGTTTCAGAATGCAAAAAAATAAAGAACTATTGAAATTCCACTACATATTGCTGCTGTAGCTATTACTGTTAATGGCAATTTTAGAATCAGTTGTTTCGCTCAGTATTGTCTACATGCTGACGAACGTGTGATATCCAGTATATTATTTTAATTTGTTATCAATAAATGGAATCATCAAGAACAACTTTAGTAGACTGCATAATGTGAAAATAGTTCAAATGTCATTGGGAATTAAAATGTATGCGAAGAGCTCTAAAAAATCAAATTCTAGTGCAACGAGATTGGCTTTCAGTATGAAGAACTCCCTTGATGTTATCATCTGTGTTGCCGCTAAGACTATTTACGGTTTTCAGCCTGAGTAAACCTCTTTGCAATCAATCACCTTCCGTACCAAAGTAGGCAATGGAGCAAACTTGATCTGTAACCATTATATGTCAGAGATAAATTAATTGATAGTCTAGACCAGTGTTTCCCAACGTGGGTTCCACGCCCCACAGGGGGGCAATTTGGTTTTTTTAGGGGGGCAATTTAGAAATTGACTTGATACGACTTTACCGCTTTCTCTTCGGGTTATTTAAATGCAATGCTAGATATAGGTGCAATGGCATGGTTTTGTGAAGAAACTAAAATCAAATACCCAAATTCAACAGAATGTGCAAGAAAACTTCTATTACCTTTTCCATCTTCATATTTAGCCGAATCTGGATTTAGTGCAGTAAATGATTTACTGATAAAAAAAAAAAAAGAAATCGACTGGATATAACACAACGTGGAGATTTGAGATTAAAGCTTACTAAATTGGAGCCTAATATAATATCTCTATTTAGCAAGCATCAAGCGCAACGATCACACTAAACTGCCATAATAAATCTTTATTAAAAATCTTTTGAATTTGAATTTTAGTATTTCATTATATGTTTTTTTAATTTTACTTACTGTGTTTTATGACAATATTAAAGTGTTTTATTTCAAAAACCATCCTATATGAGTTTCTTTAATAACAAATAATTTTTTTATTAAAAATTATGTAGGAGGGGGGGGGGAAATGTTAAAAGTGGGACATGACCCGAAAAGGTTGGGAAACACTGGTCTAGACGGTCTCAGGAACGACCCAGCGTCTGATTAAGCATTGAACTCCTGTATATTGCTCTGTATGTGAAGTGGGTATCAATTGAGACTATGTTACACATGTACTTTTATGTATGGACTATGTACATGCGCTAATTTTTTTTATTATTTTTTGAGTGCCCACCCCTTGGCTCAGATGGTTACGGCGCCGTGATGTGTCCGGCGTCTGACATGAGATTAACTGGGTTACGTTAGGGTGGGAGTGGCGGTGGTGCACGATTCCTAATCACTAGATTCTGCAACAAAGTTTAAGTTTAAATTACAAACCTCTTTTAAATGTGTTTTGAGTGAGGGTATACGACACTGTTAATGCTGATACGTCATTCGTATGGGGACGTTAAACTCAGCGTATCCCTTGGTGTCTTTCGGAAGAATAAACCTGAATGGGACGGTACTGGGCTTAACACGTTTCCCTTCTTTTGTATCTCATCTGCAAACAGTAAAATAACAATTTTATAGGCTGGGAAAGTCCTGATTGTCCAATGTGATAAGAATTTAGAAACTATGAGAGCAGAAAGGCGTCGATAAACAAAAGAGAACTTGGACGGATGCCAAGACGGCTCAAAGGCCCCACCCCTGAAGGGAACAATAAAAACAGAGGGAATAAAGCTTGCTGAACATATGCACTGCATTTCTTTACCTGAAAATCTTGGATTAACAGCACATTTTAACTATACTAAAAGTACTCCAAGGACTCTATAAAAGGATACGATACTGCTAAAAACCACTGACTGATGAAAATAATGAACTGTACTTACATTAATTATTCTGTAAATCTTCCTTTATCACTGGTAACATAGCTTCCACCTAATAATTGCTTTTATTGCGATAGTTTGCTTTCTGTATCCAGTTCCACGTTGAGACGCCAAATTGAGGTGTGCACTGGGGAACAACTGGATATTTTTTTATTTATTTTGGGTTAATTGGTGGATTTTCTTGTTGATAACGTAAATGCAAATAAATAATTTATTAATATTGAAACTTAAAATAAATATGATTAAAAACAGGATTGAAAGTATTATAGTAAATTTTCAGAGAGCGTTACGATAATAGGGTAATCTCAGGGTCGTTAATGGACAGTTCTTCATGACAGAGTGTGCTAATAGTTTGTTCGAAACGATGTTCAGTGTTTTACCGGTGTATTGGAATCTTGCTCCACCGCTGGGATCATCACGGAATATTCGTTGTCATGATGAGTGTATGACGTGGAGAAACCATTATTTCTGGATTCTTGAAGATATAGTCCTCTCCATCTCGGAAAATCAAGTATGTATGCATACCCGATATTTTTTTCAAGTTTTACTTGAGAAGCTAAGTTGATGTTTCTTGCATCTCTTCAGTGAGTACAATATTGAGTGTACTTCTGCTCAGGATTAAATCCTACTTTCTCCACGACGGAGGCATATAAATTTGCTTCCTCCACATCAGTAGGTCCATATGTGTTCCTTCATTCATTCCGGAAGGCTGCGTAGCGTTGGTTTCTGGAGGTCATGAAGTGTTGATTCCTCCATCTTGCTAGCTTTAGAAGGGTTGATTTCTACTCTTCGAGAGGCTGAGAAGTGGTGTCTTGCTTCCCCGGCAACACATAAGAAATTAGACAGAGAGCGGCCAGGCAATTTTATAAATCCACCTCATAATTACAACAGATTCCAAAGAAAAGTGCTAACCTTATCGTGCTATAGCGGTAAAAATTTGATATCTTAGAGTCATCTGTGAGATGTGATTGACCTCTGCACTTGGTGTTAATCAGACTTTTTGAATTATCTTCGGTCAAGGACTGTTCCATCTAATTATTTTTGGTACTAATTTTGCCGTACTGTTATCAGCCGATATGACAGCAGACTTCAGAGAACGATGGTACAGATAATCAGCAGAGACAATATGAGAATGGAGATCCCAGTCAATGAAATCCAGTTTGAAAAAATCGCTTAGTCAAGATCACGAAGGCTGAGACACATCAAACGAATGATCCCAACGAGTGTAGCAAGGATATCGCTGGAAAAAGAACTAAAGGGAAAAAGACCTACATGCTGGCCTAGGAGGAGATGGTTCGACCTGGCAGAACTGAACTTCCAGAAGAAGGGTGCACGGTGGTCTAGATTTTCTTATACAGCACTCGGGAAATTGGAGATGGATAAAGATGATGATGAATTTTGACGTTAACTTAAGGACGAATTCTTCTTCAATAGACTCTGATAATCCATGATGACTAAATATACAGGCATCATTATGTATGAGTGATTAACTAATTAATAAAAAACTATAAAAAGCGCGTTATTTCATCATTGCTACAAAACATGGGAAAATTCAAGTTACGACGTATTTCTGTAGAAAGTTTGGACTGTGTACATCATACGGTGACAGCCAATCATTGGCTACATGTGATGTCACATGAGAAGGTTACACAACTGCCAGGGGGAAGACAGGATCTATATCTGCCGGGTGTCAGCGAAGAGGAAAATGTGGAGGCAGGCACCGAACGGAAATCTGATACCGTCGACCCGTAGACCGTTCACGCGTGGAGGTCCCCTCCCTGCCTGGGGGCCGCGATTCGATTTCCTGTCGAGCAAACCCACTTCGTGTTTCGGCAGAGCTCACTGAAGTGAAATTCGTTCACTAGGGTTGGAATGATTATTTTTGTGGTTCCTTAGTATAATTTCGGCTTCGACATATCGTAGAATATCTTCCTTTACTAAAACCTCGCCACATGACACCAATGTGTTAAGTCAAGGTTTTAGAGGAATTACGGATAAACACTTTTTCGTTAATTTCAGATGTAATTCTAATTGGAAGAATTTTTCACGAACATTTTATCGCGAATATATTATCATGTGTTAAGTTAATTATAGATGAAGTTATATTGCTTTCTCAGTTTTTTGAATAAAATAAGAAACATGTTAGAAATTTGGGAATATGACTACTGCACTTGAAGCTTTCATTAATTTCTTCGTTGTTTAAGTGTCATTTATCCTGGATCACTCTCACAAATAACTTAAAATTCCTCGGTTTCATAAACCATGACATTAGCAATCACTAAATAATTCAAAATAGGTTGCACTCCGTTATGATTTTTTTCTATGTATAAACATTATTCCATTCAATTCAATTTAATTGTGATGGAGCGCAAGTCCCGGGTGGAAGAATTTCTACTCCCAATTTTGATAGAAATTAATTACGGACGTGTCAATTGGGGTAACTACTTTAAGCAATTTTGATTATTAAGTAAGTTGGGAGCCTGGGGAATTAGTTTCGCATTTTTATAAATTAAACGTTTAAAAGCTAATATTAATAATCAAAATATAATATACGAGGGCTGGCTGGGATATTACCATCATATGCGAATCAAAGAATACACACAGTTATCATATGATATGCAAATCAAATTTGTTTTACCTATTCTCAACAATGAATAATTTTTAACTTTACTGTCATTAAAACAACGTCGATTAAAATGAACAAAGTCGAAGAGAAACATAAAAATATGGTAAATTTTCAGTTCATAAATCTTCTTCTTCTGGTCCCTATCCGCTCCGGATGTCAGCAACCATCTTGGCTATCTCGTCCCTGCTGGTTGATGCTCGGATTAACTCCGCAGTTATCTTAGATTTTTTAACCAAGAAGTTCTTCTTCTGCCAGCACTTCTCTTTCTTGGTATTTTCCCCTGGAGAACAGATTGCAGGAGTTCATAACGTTTATTATTGCTCATGATGTGACCAAAGTACTAAAACTTTCGTGTTTTTATGGTGGTCAGTATTTCCATAACTTTTTTCATTTTGCGGAGCACTTCAGCATTTGTGGTGTGGTCTGTCCACGGTATTCTCAACATTCTTCGATATAGCCACATTTCAAAAGCGCCTAGCCTCTAGTTCAGAAATAATTAAGCTCAATCGAAAGAAGGGGATATCTCAAAGGCAGTCACTGGGCAACTAAGCTTGTAATAAACCGAGGCGAGAATTCCAGTCTCGTTATTGCGCGAGTGTGGCGGCTCATTGAGCTGGCAGACAACAATGAATTATGATCATTGCTGATAGTAAACATTCCAATGTGGTCCCTCTTTTCTGCGATGTCAAGATGTGGAGGCAGAAGATATCCCGTCACCAAGAGGCTGCGATGTCTTGATTCGTAGTCAGAAGTTCTCCAGTCCTCGGGCTGCGAATATGTGGCGAGTCATCTAACCAGATCTATGCTGAAACTGAATCTTTGCGCCTGATCTGAGCACTTGCAAAATTAGTACCGAACTAACGACTGGAACTTGTTACTCAGCATATTGCATCACGCTTTTAGTCTCAATTGATGTCTTTCATAACCGTTCACGACACAGGTAATAAGTCCACAGTTGAGGTTGATTTCTCGCAACGAAATCCAAAGCCTCGTTGTAATGTTCTGCTTGCTATGGAATCAGGAAGAGAAGTCTTGATATCTCTCGATCGAGGTTCAAGTTTGGCGTGAAATACCCTCCCGTTGTCATTCCATGCACATACAGATTTCTTTTAAAACGATTAGTTTCTAAGAAGACTCAAACATTCAGTGAAGTTTGGTTGGTTCATTCCATCCTTTCACTATCCAGGACACACACACTTCTCTTTCTGGGCTGGCCCTAGTCATCACCCCATCTCACTCCCCTATCCTCATTCATTGTTTCTCAGTGAAAGCGCGGCGTCCTATTGTCCAGAGTAATGCAGGCGTTTCCTAGAACCGATTTACGATCTACAGTGTTTGAAACAAGCATATTCTTAAATTCTTGCCTGTTTCTACATGTATATATTATTAAATACATTGTTCCTGGCACTCATGTAGCACTACACCTGCTTACGCATTTCATTTATTTTCCATGTACTGTTATTGTCATAGTACTTCCTCCACTCACTTCCATATTACCTCATAACTAATTATTATTATTTAACATTCTAATCCATTCACTGTTGTAGCGAGCTGTCTGCTGGCTCACAGGAGATGTAAACATCATCGGTTCGAATCCCCGTCTCGGCGGAGATTAAAGCCCTTAACCTGACCTTCACCTCTGGCACATCTTGCTGTGTAATGCGAAGTATTCCAGAACGCTTCCGTAGTTCGAATTACACCTTAAACTGTTGGTCCCCTATAGCCGGTAGGATTACCGCGTTAGGTTAAGGATAGCCACGATAGAGGCGCATGGGCGACATATTGAAACTTTGTCAATCCGGCAGCCGAAATACACTTCGGCGTCTCCCGCACAGTAATGTAATTCGCCCTTTCTTTTATACTGTTGTACTGTTCGATATACATGATTTAATAATCATTATTTCTTTCGAAGTTTCGTTACAGACTGCGAAACTAAATAAACTGATTTAATTTAACTATACTGTTCCATATACAATAATCCACTTTCCTACACAACAATTTCTCTCTTTCAGCCGCCCCATATTCTCCACGTCTCTCACCTTTTTGCCTTAAAGCCACCAGAGGTAGTTTTCACAGTGTTCAGTAGGATCAACTCAAATCGTCTCTCAAACATCGTCGAATATCTAGTGCTTATTATTACAATGAATGACAAAACAAAATGACAATAAGGTATTTAAATTTCCAAAGAATAGGAGAGTATGCTCATTACCTCACATACTGACATGTTCTAATTTCGCTGTTCATTCTGATCGGATTTAGCCTCACACTCCTCTCTTTCTTTTCTATACAACAAGAAATAAAAATTTCAAAGTACAGTCGATGTAATTAACCTACATGCCTAAAGGCGTACTTAATTAGGTTTCTACTCTCTCAAAACTTTTAATCTTCGGATATTAGCAGCGTACAGTTTATGGTTAGGGATCATAAAGAAATATTAAATGAAGTTAAAAGTTAATTTTCCTGAGGGTTACTCTGCAACCCTCGCCTATCAGTTAAGTAAAATTAGTGTTGTGTTATAATAGGCTTTATTACATAAAATCATGTGAATTTCGATAAGTATTATCAGTTGTTAGTCTATGGAAGTTAAATGTTGGAATTTTCGAAGAAGACCATATACAATGCTTTGAGGTACTTTATTCGACATTCAGTTTTAATTTTGGGATGTTGACGATATAGAAAGGGTTTGTTCAATTGATATTGTCAAATGTGAAACGACATTGACAAAATCGACTAACAGATCGTTCAGTTACATCAGACTGACTGGCTATTCTTACATAGAATTATATATAATGGTTATATTTCGAAGTGGTGTATAAAATAAATAATATCATTCCGACCTATCAAAAACCCATTCATAGGATTGCATCACGCATTCTGCGGAGAGTCTCCGTTACCTATGAGCAATTTCTATTCCGTCGAAACGCCATAAAATACTTCTAACCACCACTCCATTCTACTCATAACTTCTGTAATAAGATGTTACAAAATATACTTTCCCCAACAAAAATACCATGATCGTATGGGCATTTGATTAATATTCTCGGTGTAATAACTGTATATGAAACTTCCCTAAATGATTATAAGATGCTTATGTATACAATCAAAAATAATTGAAGGGGAAAATATCACTATATAATAGATGTAGCACTCCAATAATGTATAAAACGGGACAGAAAGTTGAACTATATAAAAAATCCTGTACTCTAGACACGGTATAGAGCACGGATGGCGAACCTTTATTGATCCCTTTGCCATTTTTTCTAAACATATGTTGGAAGAGGCCATGGCGTGCCAGCAAATAATCTGTCGTAGTGATTAATGGGAAAATAAATAAAACTAAATACCATCACCTTAAAACTTAATATTTGCAGCCACAAATATATTTTTTTTTTATACTAATCAAGTATAACTTCAACAATTTACGTGTAGATGAAACTAGTGCGATTTCTGTTGTTGCAAATTAGATGTCAAAAAGCTTATATTAGGTCCATACTTCCTTACTTATAGCAGAATGCAAGCTGAAATGGAGACATCTGACAAATGGTTTCGAAGAGAGTCTTTAATGTTACTCATTCCTGAAAATAATGACTCACAAGCATAGGTAGATGAAAATATTGGTATGATAGAAAAAACCAGCTTCTTAAGACAGCTACATGTGTGTGGAATTGAATTCCAAGTTTTAATAATTATGGTACTGGCAGTTTTACTCATATCGCTTGATAGTATTAGTCTTGCTAATTCATTTAATTCCAACTCTTTCCTAATTTCGATGAATTTTTGAGTCTATATTGAACTACAGTGGAACTCAATCAGATGCATTTCCAACCAATTTCAATTTCCAACCAATAAAATTTAGACTAGTTTATCAGGTGTAGTCACATCAGGATACATAATAAACTTGAGTGTTTCCGATAATTCTTTGAACTGAGAAAATCTCGATGAAAATTCTTCGATTGAAGGATTAATTACCAAAGATAACTCTTTAGTGAGTTTTAATTGTTCTGGTTTTTCGTGTACATCTAAATCTCTAGTGATTTTTTCAAGTCCTGGAAATATTTGTAATTATTGGAAATAATATTGTTTCTGAAAACTTTTAGTTTAGACTCAAAAACACGAATGAGATCTAGCATAACGATACTTGTTTTGTTTGCGACTTGAGGCTTCACGTTCAGTTCATTGAAACGCTGCCACATGTCCATAAAAAAAAAAATTTGGAAAGCCAGATAACATCGATTAATTGTTCCATTTTCTCCTCATTTTGTAGAAACAGTCTTATTTCTTCCAAACAATCAACAAATATTTGAAGTACGTTTCCGTGGCTCAACCAGTAAGCCATTGTACAACGAGTTGACTTCATCCAACAAGCATAAAAATTTTCGCTTATTTAAAGCCTGCGGCGATATAAGGTTCACTATTTTTAGGTTTACAAGTGCCCCGGTAAAAAAAATAATAATAAAAAATATATATATATTTGAGCAGGAAAGACAGTTTATCAATATCTGTGTGATGCGTGTTACTGCCTTCTAACAGTAACTCGGTCACTCATTATCGACGCTAGTCAAACCTAACAGCTTGACTCTGCATGTGACCTTTTTTGTTCATTATTTTGGAATTTATGAGTTGAATTTTTAAAAACTCCATTCTTAATTAATGATATTACCAGAGTGGAGAAGTTAAAATTAAAATCATACCTAATTTATCGGTTTTGATTAAATATGAAGGGAGAAAGATGGCTCGTCGCAAAACAAACACATTTTAGAAATAATATTTATGATTTTGTCGGGAAGCAGGTAAAAGATAATAACAAATGGCGTCCACAGGTTACAGCATTATTTCTCTGTCTTAATCTGGCGAGCTGTACTGATTATACACATTCCATTAAATCCTATCGACGCTTAGTCTGGATCACGGCTCTCGGGAAACAAGTAAAAGCTAATAACAAATGACGTCCACAGATTACAGCTTTATTTCTCTGACTTAATCTGGTCAGCTGTACTGATAACTCATATTCAATTAAATTCTATCGAAGCCTAGTCTTGGTCACGGCTCTAGGGAGGCCAGAATAAGCTATGACAAATGACGTCCACAGATTGGATAGAGATTACGAGAAATGAGATCTTCTCTAGGATGCTGTACGTCTTATTGTACTCAATAGTAATGAATTACCGAGCGTGTTGGATGAGCGGTTAAAGCTCTGGCCTCGCATTCGGGAGGGCGTCGGTTCGAATACCCGTCCGGGTATCCAGGTTTGGCTTTTCTGTGGATTCTCCAAATCACTCCAGGGGAACGCCGGAATGATTCCTTCCAAAATCCATGACAGAATTCCTTTTCGTTCCTTGTCCCCAGTCCCATCCCGCCTCTAATGATCTCGACGTGGACGTGAAAAAAAGTAAAGAATTGATATTATTATATATTCCATCTTGTTTCAGAATGGTATACGATGTCAGACGAATTAGCGAAGTTACCAGTGATAGATTAAAAGTATTTAAAATTCTGTTCAGACAAGGGTCAACAAAAAATCTGAACTGTCACTGTAGATGTCTTATCAATCCAATGGATTTTAAGAGCTGACCTGATCTGGAAAAAAAAATCTAACTGTCGTTGAAATCCTGATTCTGCTATAAACATCACAAATCAACAATTTTTAAAGCAGTGTATTGTATCAGTCCTCAAATCTAAACTTAAATGAAATTGTATTTTGTGAATCACTTATAGTAAGCTAGAGTTTGGTTGAATATGATACTGTATGTTTGTTTCACAATTAACTGTAAAACAGTGTATATACTTTGTTTTATGAAAAGAAATTATTTAGAGGCCATTTAATATGTATGAGAACAGTATTGTGCAAGAGAATTGTTTAAATGTTCTTAATTCCAAGTGTTAATGCAAGTTAAGATATCTAAAGGACAATTTGAAACAGTTTAAAATGATTACTGTAAATAATTTTGTGTTTAAGTATCTTTAATTTCCATTTCTGACCATTTTGTAATGATGGTATATGATTATGTATTAATTCTGATTGTTTTTAATATGTTTCAATTGTTTAAATGTTGTTAATGTTCGAGAATTATCTGGCGGAAGCTTTTGAAGTGTTCTAGAAATTTTTGTAGAGTTTATATACATTATTACATTACAGTGTTCATTAAAGTAGGGAAGACTCTTGAAAATTCTCTTGCGTATCTCGTCACGTTGGATTTTCTTTCATGAATAATAATAAAAAAATACATTAAAAGAAAAATTTATGTTAGGATTTAGGCTTTGTCGACGCCGAGGTCAGTAGAACCGGGGCAAGTAACGGAAAGATACTCCCCCTTGACCTTAAGAGGAAGTGTCCTGGTATTCGCCTATAATATTTTCGGGATACCATGAAAAAGCGAAGTACATATGGCCTGACCAGGAATCGAATTCGAATTCGTGTTCTTCCGAATTGCAATGAATACTGTTGGAGAAAACGAAGCACTGACTTATGGTATTATTCGAAGATTATAGTGTAATATAACATTGTAACCCACAAAAACAACTCTTGTAAATAATAGATTAAGTGTTGTGGTAGTTGGAATGGCAAAATAATATATCTTTATCTGAGCCAAGTCTACATTCCACAGTGTGTGTTTACTTACTGAAACAGAATGGCTTGATGGTCGTAAAATAGTATTAATTTATTGCTGTTGTTCATAAATAGGTCTCTAGATTAATTTATTTGACAGCTGCGAGTAAGTAGATCTTTATCTAAGCGTGTAATAATGCACGCATTATTTACAAATTATAGACAAAAAGAAAGCAACTGAAATTTGTGAAATACTAAGAAGATAGCTGGTTGAGAAAATATTATCAGGCATATTGAGTAAAGACTTAAAATGTAGCCGAGAAGTTATAAAGTTAATAAATTAATAAGAGAAACATTGAAAGATTTCTCTCTTTTCCGAACCCCATGAAAAATCATGTTGACAGCAGATTGGGATATTATACTGAAGAACTTCAGTCAGTTCATTACTTCTCTTGTGCTAGTGTTTGAAGAAATAATAAATTACAATTTATACTGGCATCCCTATCCTCATAGTACTTGCAGGGCAGACAGATCATGGTAGGCCTGTGTGCGCTGTTAGGCAAAGGTGGATCCAATCAAAAATGTTATTTGGTTATCTTAACTAAAAAGAAAAATAACAACCATAGTAATAATAATTCAAACAAATTTATGAGATAAATTTGGTTAAAACTACAAAATAATTTTTAAAAAAGTTTGTAATATAATTTATTCAATAATACGTTTTAATTGTGTACAAAAACTTACTACTATTGTTTGTAATTATTATTACTCAGTATTAATTGCGCAATGCAAAAACTGTACTGCGCTTTGCAGTTTTGTAATTGAAAAGATTTGACAATTTTTCCAAATCATGATCGTCAATGAGGTTACCATATACACTCGCAATATTGCGATATCATTGAGTCGATCCGGTAAAACTGTCAATCTTAGGTGGCATAAGACCGAAAAACTTCGTTCATTCGAACAGAACAGTTCAGGAATCATGACGATTAATCGAACGAAGCATGTTTTAGACTCGGTCACTCTCATATTCCGCGCGGATAAAATAACCACCCAAAATACTGGATACTGTTACCCATCTTCCCCAAATTATCCGCCGGCCCTGGGCACTTGTAACTCGGTTCATCATGCATAACTTTGCAAAAATAAATGCCAATTAGTATAATTCATAAACGCACTGTCAAACCTTTCCCTCTTTCTTAAAGATGTTGTTCTGTTTTGACTAATAAAATCTCGTATACCACAAAATTCATTGGAATCATCGATGTAATTGTCCTGTTTATGAGATAGATTACTATATACCAGAATTTTTTCTCTTATACAAATTTATGACTACCTTCTGTAGCATAAGTTATTAAATTAAACACTTTATATATCAAGTAAATATAGTTTAATGGAGAAAGATTGCAAAACGTTTAGTGTATTTTCTTAAAGCATGAGTCATTATTAATCGAGCTGTCATTTTCACAATATTCTTTCACGGACAGATAGAGACAGAGAAATACTTAAATCCGCTTCAAATACCTAAATCCACAAAGATTTTTCCTCATCTACAAATCAGGGATTTGAAAGAAATCAAATTTTTTGGTTAATAAAATGAAATATAGTTGATTCCCTCAATGTTGTTGCGAATTGAATTGTTAAGGAAAACTAAACTTATAAAAATTGTAGATAAATAACTTTCCAGTTTGTTTTTCGGCAACAATACTACTTTCCTGCTAATCGCTTCTATTACAGACTCGTGAATATTGTTGATTGAGGAATAGAAATAAAAAGTTAGTTTCCCCTTGACAGAAAAAAGCACACACGCATAGCCTTCCTTAATGTCTAAAACAGCAGCACATCAGCAGCAGCGACTGTAGCTTGCTTTTTATTTACCTAAGTTTCTAGATATTTCTGTGTGGGTTATTTTAGTTAATTATATTTTTTTCCCTCTTACTGTCTATGATATCTTGTATCGCTGATAGTTTGTTATCATTGAGTGCGGTTTTTAATGTTCTTAATGATATTTCATTGAAACAAAAAGCATCGTTTACATCAGTTAGAAACTAAGATCTCGTTGCTTTTTAACTTATAAAGAGTCTTCCAGAACAAAGGGACATCTTTCTGTTTGCTGCTGTGGAAGGGTTTGTCAGTGCGTCGCTTTGCAACGAGAACGGTGCAGTAGCTCAGTTGCTTAAGGCTCGTGACTGGGGGTCTCCGGTTCGAATCCCGGCTGGAATTTTTACGGCTTTAGAAACTGACCTTCCCCTCTGGCAAGTTTTGGTTTGCCATATGAAGTACGCTAGGACGCTCTGCATTATTCCATACATAACTGTAGGTACCCTATACCTGGTAGGATTACCAGGTTAGGTTAGGTTAGGGTAACCACGACAGAAGCGCATGAGCGGCGAATAGAAACTCTGTCAATCGGCGGCCGAACTACCCTTCAGGGTCTTCAGGCCAACATGTGGGAGCCAGTAGATATTACTGGATAATGTGACTAGTGAATTAAACAACTTTATCTCTCTCTCATATGGATGGAACTGAAATCTAATGAACAATATCTATTTAAGAGAACTGATTGCGAGTGCGTAATACTTTTGAAGTACCGATCAATTGAGTGATGCAGTATTCGAGAAGTTGTATCTTTGAGTGATGTGCTATCGTGCATGAGTAATTTTAGAACAAATTTAAATTATATCTCCCAAATGAACGTAGTCAATATTTGGTAATGGGTCCAGTGAACTATTAATGAATAGAAATAATTAAGGAGAAATAGACCTGAAATCAGGTTTGCAGAATTAACAGAGAATGCACGAGAGGTATAGTAATACAGGGGGCAATTTTCATAGTAATATATTTCCCATTATCTCCTTATTATTGTTTTTACTATTATTTTATTATTATTATTGTTATTACTATCAATATTAATAAGAGGCTAAGCTTGGTCATTGTATCACGTGACCGTAACTCTTACGCCCCCTCTCAACCTCCGTTGGCGGGCTGTAATTGTAATAGATGTTATTACCAACTCGAGCTTATGCGCTCTATTTAATAACAGTTCTGTTTACATTAGCAAGAAATGAATTGTCAAAACACTGGAAGAAATGTATGTAATACGTTTAAATTAAGATATAAATTATTAGTTGTTTTTAATTATTTATCTTATTTCGGTCTAAATGTTTTCGTTGGATTTTTCGACCATGGTTATGGAAGATAAAAATTTGAATTTACATTACCTAAATTCGTCAAGTAATTTTTATGTTTACTGTCTGGGAGCAGTGCAAAGCCAGTGTGAAAGACTATGATGCAAATGACAGGAACGTTCCACCAACAAAGCTCGGTTTTTGCATCACGACAATATACCTGCAAACTATGCACTAACTGAACGTGAGTTTGTGGCTGGGACCCCTCTTTTCGCATATATTAAAGCAGTTTTGAAATTACGAAATTCTGATGATATTAAGAATATCAAAGTTGCGCTGAAGACAGTTCCACTACATCTCCAAAAGTGTTCCAAAGGGTGGAGTAGGCACTGGGAAATCGTAAAGTTTTCACACTCTGGGTTTAGTACAAACCTATAAGAAATGCCATTAAATCTAAATTCTTCATTTTTTCATATGGGTTTTAGTAACTTCCTGTAAAAACTCTTAGTTACATAAAGCGAAACGTTCTGAATAGATTTTTCATAAAGTGTCACATTTGATGGACAAAGATTGTACACAAGACGTGAAAGCAACAGTGTGAGATTCTCAGCACGGACTCTGAATGCCTGTTGGTGGAAATTGTTCTTAGGTGACAAAATTATCCTGGAGTAAAAAAAACATCCTGTTTTGGTCCTGTCCATGAATTTCATTTTAATGATTTCTCAAGCGTTACAAGCATATAATAAAAATATCTTATCATAACATTTGATAATGAGTTCAACTTAGCAGGATACATTTCACAGGTAGTAGGAAAAGTTTTCAAAATCCTGCACTTGTTGGAGAGAGTGACGAGAGGTATGTACCAGAGAAGTAAAGGAATTTGGTTACAAAACTTTGGTCAGACCATTGCTGAATATGATGGTGGAGTTTGAGACCAACATTTTAGGTATCAAATACAGGAGCTGGAGGGGGTGCGAAGAAGAGTTGCTAGATTTGTTTTTGGAAATTACCGTAGAACACAATCAGTATTCTATGTGATGAAAGAGCTGGAATTGGATTCATTAGGAGACAGGAGGAGGGTACAGAGAGTCATGGGATTGTACAAGGCGTATATTAATGATGAGGCGTGGTAAGAGTTTTGAGTAAGAATTAAAAGTAATGCTTGGAAGGGAAAAGATGATCATGACCACAAGCTGGCACTCGATTTCGGGCACAAGGGCGTGGGAAGATTTTTTGTCGTAGGCAAAGGGGTCAGGGTTGGAATAAGTTACTAAGAGAAATGATGAATAATTTGCCAAAAACATTGAAAGAGATTAAAATCAAATTTGTAGAGGACAAATGTAGGCGTGTAGAAGAAAGGGGGAAATAGATATGTAGGGAAATTTAAATTACCACCGAAACGTGTGAACCATCGCAATTAAATTAAATAATCTTTTCAACGGCGATTGTTGGTACTTGAAGTCTTAATTAACTTTTCTGACTTCTTGGTATGTTTTGGTGGCGAAGAGCGCTTCTTATGAGATTCTGTCCCTACTCAACAATTAACATGGAGAATTAATGATGGCCGTTGGGTGTCAAAGGATGGCAAGCAGTTATAATCATCTAAGAAGAGTTTGGGAAAAATGTAGTAGGAATGGTGTTTCTATAATTGTTAGCTGAAAACAAACAAAAGAAAGCCCGGTTTTTAACAAAGATTTCCATTGAGAAATAAGAGAGAAATTTATCTATCTTATCACGGCTCTATTTTCAAGAAGACTGCCAAATGTTTGACAACGATGTAGCCAGATATTGGAAACATACAGGAGTGTGAAATGAAAGCATATGAACGCGGTAAGTTGGAAAAAAAGATTCCCTTTACGAAACGTGTTGTTAATGCCTTTATTTTGTGTTTTATTTTACTTCTTCATTTCATTTTGGAATAAGCGTTGTCTATATGATGATTAAAATAAAATTAGTTTATCAATTTGTGCGACGATGGGTGCCAAATTGAAATAACTATTATGCTGAACGGAATGAGAATATCCTGGTGTATCAGCTGTTCTCGGGCATCCGTTGTGAAATATGCCATGTGGTTTTCCGACTTATCTTCCTGGGATGTGTCGGGCTCCTGGAGTGCCCGCCCTTATATATCTCGCGCCGGCTGACGATTACAAATGACGTCATGGTCATGTGCCGAATGAGGTCAGAAGCATGTTGGGGTGAGTTGGGGAGGGATCGGGAGGCGTTGTGGTGATATGCTTCGTAAAGTTCAGAGTAACTGCCGGTCCTATCTTGATGCCTATGTCTCTTCCCTCTTATCTGACGAATAATTGAGTTCTATACAGCATTGAGTTGTTACACCATGTATCTATTTACAACGTCTTTCGCGAAATGAATCTCCACAGTCTCCTTAATCACGCTATCGGAGTGTCCATTTGCGTGGGCTAGTATTTATGTCGCATGAAAATCAAACCGATGTCTTCACTCCAGCTTTGTTTAACAATCTAGCGTGTGGTGAGAAAGGCAAGTTGTTCTGCCTAGGGCTTCATTGTCTTTCTTGCGAAGGGCCTTGTTGATATGTGCTTCACTGTATCCATTATTACGGAATATAAGTCGCAAATGGTTTAATTCTGTCTGAAGACTTTTTGCGTCACAGATGACTCTAGCATGGCAGGCTAGGTTGATAATACTTCAATTACTCCATTTAAGACGTTTTAGGAAGTCATTTAATTTTTCTCTTCCGTATGGCCATAAGGTGAAAGTATCATCAACATATCTATAAAAGAAAGACGTCCGCAGTTCTGCACTTTTCAATGCCATGTCTTCGAAATGTTCCATGAAAATTAGCTATCACTGAAGAAACTGGCGAACCCACTGCGACCCCGTCACACTGTTCAAAGTAATATACTTTGAAGAGAAAGTAAGTCGAAGTCAGTGTGGCAAAAAAAGTTCCACCATCGGTAGTTCAAATAGCAGTGTCCTCTAGAGGGACCCTAGTAAATAAAATACATCATATCAAAACTGATCATGATGTCATTTGTGCTAGCGAACCGACAAATTCCGCACGTGGTAAGTACATCGTCCCACTAATGAGCTCATGGCTGCAAAGAGATGTTTATCTACTAATTACATTGGTGACTCACAGTGGAACTCACTATAGGTCGTAGTGGGACCCCATAGATGTATACATTTGGCAGTCCATATAGTCTGGAAGGGACCAGAGCTTGTGACCGAGGTCTTCAATGGTGTCCTGTGGAAGACCTGAGGCTTTCAGAAGTGCGGTAATCGTTCTAACTAGTTACTGACGCTGCAGAGGAAGCCTTGCTAACAAAAGAATAAGCTTTATTGCATTGGACTGTCGGAAGGGATATCAGCGTAGGACAGTCACTTGAGATGTCGGGACTTACAGGCGTTCAAGGTCCCAGACCATTAAAGCTGCTGATGGACTACCAAATCCCTCGTAGTGGGTAATGGGCGTTAACAGTAAGGTGAGATGTGCTGTAGAGGTTCGGGCAAGTGACCCCCTTTCAACTGTTGCAATGGAAGCCTTGCAAATAACAGTGATAAAGGGATGGGAAGATTCGTCGGACACTAACGGTATTCCCTCTAAGCGCTGGCCTCTTAGTGGCAAATATTTTTGTTTGATAATGTAGCAGGTATAAAAGGGCCGCAGGAGAAGGGTTAGCTTCTAGGTACTCTTATGAGGGTCCTGCCCCTTCCGGCAGGCCGCCGGGTGAAACGCTTTTAAGATTAGCTGACACTTCGCGAATTTCCTCGCGTACGATTCAGCTAGCAGAATGACGTTGATTATCCGCTTTTGGAATGAGAAGGGTGGAGTTCCCTTTATCTGCGTGAATAAAGACGACGTCCTTGTTCTCCCGTAATTTCTTTAGCGCTCTTCATTCTGACACAGATATATTCTTGTCAGTCTCGGCCTTACGGAAGATGGTGCACGTTTTTCCGTCTGATTTCTTCCGAGGAGTTAGCTGGTAGTCTGCGGATATTCTGTTCAACTTCGCATACGATTTCGATTTGTGGAATAGATCTGAGGTAAAGAGCGAACTGCTAACCCCATAGAAGCACAATTTCCTCTCGCGGATATAGTTCTGTAACGATCAAATTCATGAAAGCTTGTTGAGTCTGCTTGCGTGCAGTAGCAGATAGGCAGTTATATTTTCCTTGCTGTCTTGCAGTGGCTTTTAGTTGCAAGAGAGCACTGTCCACCATAGTGCATCCAGTTCTAAGCATACGGAGAGGGTATGCTGACCAATGTTAAATGGAACAAGCGTCTTTTCGTTGCAGTCCAATTCCTTCCCAGTGAAATGAATTCTTCCGCGAACGAAGTCCTCAACAAAAAATCTTGGTCGCTAATACCGATTTTACGTGTATTTAAAGTAGACGCCAGAAAAGTCTACTTCTAGAAACTTGAAAGCATTCACGATACACCACTCTCCGAGCGGATTTGCCCAGGCATTGTATGGTCGCCTATTGATTATCTCGTGCTCATCCGGGAACATTGTGGTGGTCTCTAATCCACTTACATTTATTAGAATAATCTCTCTAAGTAATGGTAATCACTTTTAATATCTTTACTTTTCTTATGTAATTTAATTGAAATGTTTATTTTAATTGAGGGTCAAATGTGGGATGCCACGGGCTGTTACAATTTGTATCATCTTCGTACTTCGTATCTGTTCTCGGCTTCATTACTTTTATCCTTCATTTATTCACCTTCTCATATAAGAGATTCTTACAAAAAATAAGGTAGATACTCAATAATAGATACTACTAATTTCACGCAAAAAAATATATATATATATATATATATATTTTTTTTGCTCCTTGTAACGTCATAAAAGTGTTTTCCATTTTATTTAATTTCTTTTAAGAATAGTCCACTGAGTCATTTATAAATGTAAATCTTATTTTCGGAGCAGTTAGCTTTGAACTGAATTATCCTTTGACATAATTTTTCCATTCCGTCGCAGTAAAATGAAATACGAGGTACATAAACGGAATGGCTAGAACTTGCTGGTTGTCTTCGCTCGCAGAGTTAGTTAACGGGAGTAGCTCAAGACTGCAATACAAGATCCTAAACTGCTATCGTATAACGGAGTCTGCGGTATCCCACTGACCCGAAATTGTGCTTCACCAAAATATGTTTTTACTCATTCCTTGTCTTCTTGTACTAGACTTTGATTTAAAGCCTGAATCATGCTATGATAAATTTTAGTAGGACTATTCTCACATATATTAAATAACATTTGAATATGAATTCGTTCTAGATAGGAAACATCGATTATTTTTGGATTAGTGCCGAAGAATTCGGCGACGATTTAACAAGACTAAGCGGATACATATGAAAGCTCAGATGGTAGAAGATGCTCTTAATATGGTAAATTATAGATGGATGACTTAATACATAGTCGGGAATCTGTAGCGCAGGTGTTGGAGGCAGGGAGTGTGTCATGTGTTTTCCTTTCACTTATAATTAGGAATTACAGTTTTTGAGGTCAGTGATCAAAAACTCTAAGAACTTGCTGAATTGCTGAAAATTTGAAAGGAAAATGCCTATTTATGTAGAGCACGATAAGATTCTAAATATCCGAAATTAAATGAAAAAGAAACATGCTCTGTCGCCATAAGGTGAGGGATTACCATTGATACTTGCCTACCTAATGCCCCAAAGATTTGACCTAACGTCATTACTACCATATCAAATTTCAAGCCGGGTGCTTTAATAGGGTAAATGCAGATGAATAGAAATGAATGTTGTGAAGAGTTTTAGGTGAAGTGCAATTTTGATTCAGATAAAATATGGGCACATGAAAAAAAATATTGGGTTTATAATTAGAATGAGAAGAAGAAGAAAGGCAAGATAACCAGGCATTTATGTTTTTTTTATTTATCTTATTTATTTTATTTTTATTTTTTAGACTTATTTTATCTTAAATGAGACGAAGTATTTGCAAATATATAAGTTTTTTAAGTCTTAAATATCAAAACTTAATAAAAGGGTACGGCATTAAATCATATAAAAACAGTTGTATTAGCGTTATTTATTAACATTTAATTTTACAAATGCTAATGTTATATACGTAAAGGCAAAAACGCTTGGTAGTACCAGAGAGTGGTGAAATGGTATGTCTGTAAAATATTGTGAATTCGGATGCAGATCCACTGATAGTGACTGTTAAATGCAGAAGTCAGACACAATTAACAAAATTATCAAGGCGATAAGCTTCTGATAGTAATTGATTGTAACTTACGAAATTGTAGCCAACAGCTATGTAGCGAACGTCCACCGTAGTCAAGGTTAAAGTAGTACTTGTAATACCGCCACCAGGAGCTGTTGGTTAACGTGATCCTGCAACTTCGAGGAATCCACTTATCATAATCTGCACTGCTCTGCGTCGCCTGTTGTCGGCAAACAACTTTGTAGCTGGATGGTGCAGTGGAAGAAGAGGCCATGAATCACGTTATCTGGCACCAGCATAGACACGGGTGGTTCTGGTAGATAACAAGTTTCACCAGAGTGTGTTGAGTTGACAGTGAGATTAGGCGATTGCAGTGTAGTGACGAGACTCTCTTCTTCTTGATCTTTGTATGAATACGTACGATACCGTTATTGCAAAAGTCACAAGATGCATATGTGTAAATAATCATCTTATGAAAATCGTGTTCATTGGATGTGTTGTTTAGTTTGAGAGTTTCTTGTTTTGTAGCGTATAATCAGGCTATTTTATGCTCGGGGATTTCATTCAGCATCCATTGTGATGAAAGAATTCGAGAAGAATTTATTAGTTGTTAACGTTACTCCTCATTTTTTTAACGTTGCTCCTTATATTCATTTGACCAACGTTTCAAATTAAAATGAAGCGATGAGAATTTTGTTTTTCGCTTCGGCTTGTTTATCTATCTTCTATAGAATTTTCTAAGCTCACTCACTCTCTCACCTCGATAGCTATTGCCTGGAAAACGGTGTCACGTGTCAGCCTTCGCTTGCAAAGAAACAGCGACAAGAGATATCATTAGAAGAAATTCGAGGTTATCTCCACAATTTAATAGCCAAGCAACTGCTACCAAATTAATTGTCATAATACATTCTTTATGTTTCCTTTTCGTAGCATTTCATAGTTAAAAACTTTACAGCTGAAAAAACGTGGAACTTCTTTCCAGTAACATGTTACTAATGAAACCAACATAAAAAAACCTCTAAAAACTTAAATTACTTATTATCTTAACCACGAATGACAATTGTCATTCGGCCTAGGCTGAATTTCGCTTTTATTAAAACTTCCGATAATGTTGTTGTTTATACATTACGATTTATTTCCTTTTTACGTATTTTAATGGCCACTTTCGTGAATGGTATTGGTTCATGTTCGTTATACGTGAGTTATTAGGTTTTTTAAAGTGGACATCAGACCAAATATGTAACCGAATCGAGTATTCTGGCAATTCATTTCTTCAGAGTTGTTCAACTGTTTAATAATCTGGAATCTGTATTAAGTTCTCTGGTCGTTACAGGAACTATAACGAAAGATTATATTGTGAATGCCCATCCTCACTAAAAAAATAAAAAAAAAAAAAACCAACGTGATGCTTTCGAAGCATACAGGAATTCTTCAAATTTGGCAGAGTGAACTTTAAGGGTCAAATAGAAATTTGTATTTCAGCAAGTTCAAGTCTACGACCTTAGAAACAATTATACGATAGCACGGCCGTCCCTAACCATGTTTAATACTTACGTCTATTAACACTTCTAAGTTCTTCAAGCTCAAGAGATTTTATTCACCTTAAGATTATGAAACACAGGTCAAGTTCGTATTTGATCAGATCAGATCAACGTGTTATAATCTTTGACCCTAAAAACTGGAACTGTTTAGACCTGTGAATATACGCAAAAAACGGTCCCGGGCTTACACTAGTTATATCCATAAATTCACTTTCTAAAAAGAAACTGGTTCCACAATGCTCGAAATTTTTTCTGGAAACATACTTCGATTTTATGTTTATATTTTTTCTCAATCATTCATTCTATCCTGTTCGTTATAGTACAGCTAGATGGGATGTCTTCATCGAAACATAGTTTACAATAAATTTGTCTGTTGAACTAACGGTTTGTGGTATCTGCAAACCTTACCTGTTTTCACTACTTGTTTTTATTGGTGTTCCATAATCCCCAGATATATAATTTCTATTTTTCTAGCATCTTTTGTTTATAATTTTGAGAAATCAGCTGGGTGTACGGAACTATGTACGCCAAATCGAGTCAACGGCAGAACTACCAGCCTTTTCTAAAGCTATTTTTGTGCGTCAATATCTTCGGTATGAATTATGCTATATACCTTAAATTACCATTATGATAAATATCAGAAAACTTAGGAAACACGTTAGTTTGGAAGATATAAGCTTAGAAAACAGATTAGTTTGGAGGATATTCATATCAAAATTCACTCATTGAGTGACTGATGATTGTAAAAACTCTATACTACTTCGTATAGTCATAAAATGCTGAAAATATATTCGCAGATATAATTTTCTTCCATAACCTCAAGGAAAGTCTGATATTTGTGAATATCCGTGTTGTAGTATGCCGAGCGGTTTGACGCCACAAATCTCTGGGTTCACCTCGATTGAATCACTCCCAGATTCGTTTTACCTGAGATATATGATCTGTGATCTATTATTAGTTATAGCTAGTAATGAGCAGTAATTCAGTGTTAGCAGCCGAAATAGCACGGGAAAAAATTAAGCGACTTTAATCAATTCACTGAAATGGGGTACATTGACAAAAATATGAAAATAATGCAAATAGCTCTGATGCAAATCAATAATATCACCAATAAAAATCTAGTGATTTGAAGTATGTTTCCCAAACCAGCAGAGGAGTAGTAAATGCATTAGCCGATACGTGTTACTCATACATGAAGTCTAGATGTTCACTAAGTGATGGCGGAGAAGTCACTCTCAGAGCGTCAGAATGAAACTGTGCTCTCGGGCTGTATGCATCGAGTGGGGGACTGAATTTCATTGGCTGTTGTTAATCACGTGTCTAGTAAGTAGCTAGTCCATAATTGGCTCATAGGACTTAGTATGTACTTCAGGGCTGGCAGAATGGACTCACGTTATGGGCCTCTGTTTGCCTTGAAACATGCTGCATCTAAAAGAATTAGGTTGCCTGCCTCCAGGGTCATGAGAAAGTTACTCCGTCTGAACATGCTATGCTATTGAAGCTTAAAATCATACAAATTCCGGAAACTGCACCACTTTCGGTACCTGCCAGAAACTGGTACTAACCTGTTGAAATTTACATCAGTCACTTCGTCAACATGTCCTCTTCACGTTTTGCGATAATACATTGCGGAAAAGTTGCCAAGAATTTAATTAAAAATGCCGAAATATGACATGACGAACAGCCGTTACATGCCGCCAACGTTGAAAAAATCAGTTACAGTCTCTTAAAATGTTGATTTAATCCTTTGTTGAAATGTTTTCATGCCTTTTCAACTCTATTCCTTTGTAAAACATCGCACAAAATTGACAAACACGCAATATTTATCCGAGTTGTAATACGGTGATGACCACCATCTTACATAGCAACGAGCAACCAGAGATATCGATTGCTTCCATTGTAAACAAATACGCCATTGCTTGTTGTATGTCGTATAGCCAAAATTTCGTAATTTTTTATCACTTGGTCCAGGCCGTATTTCAACCTAGCCACGATTTCTATAACAAAACTAAACTGTTTAGGTTGAAATGATCCCTGTACCGGTAATTTTTATGTTATTTTAGCAGTCCTGAAAGCATTTAGCAGTTGCTCAGCCTTTCATATTTCGGCATATTTAATTAAATTTCTAGCGACTTTTCCGCAATGAATGATTGCAAAACGTGAAGAGGACATGTTGACGAAGCGACTGATGTAAATTTCAACAGGTTAGTACCAGTTTCTGGCAGGGACCGAAAGTGGTGCAGTTCCCCAAATTCCATACAGTGTATGTGCTTCTTATCTACCGAAGAGTGCAGTCACTTTCATCCTAATGTCTTTAAATGCCTCAAGTTTTCTTTCTAGTCAGAGCTTACTAAGTTGAACTAATGTGCGAAATTTTACTTTGTTTCTCTCCTCAGTTTGGAGTTTAGTGAAATTCAAAATTTTTAATTTACCAAGACACTCCGTCATCGTAATTTCACTGTACTTCCATGGTGCTAGAAACAGATCACTTTGAAAAAATATATGGCTTCATCCACAGATAATAAAAAAGTTTAATATTGGTGATTTCCTTGTAGCAACCGTCAAACATGAAACGTTTTGGCGCATATTTGTAGGTGAACTGCTTTGCTCTGGAGGACCGTACATACCTCAAATTTCTGTTATGCATAGAGATTAGCAGGTTAACCAACAAATTAAATTTTACTTTGTTCCTGAGCTTAGTTTGCAGTTAATGGGAATTTACTTATGGTAGCAATTAAATATACGGCAATCAACGTTGCTCGCCTAGGACGCACTCGTATTGATGACTTGAATTATGAAATGTTCTTATCAATGGATTTCATTTATATCTGGTAAAATACTCAGAATAATCGATCAACTTACGAAAAGAAATGATATGGCATAAAAACAATTTTCTTGTGAAATTGGACAAATCTCGTTATAGTTTATTGACAAAAGTTTCAGAAACAGAATAATTTCTCTTGTTGTTTTTTAAATTTGATTTAAAATAATAACAACTCTGGTAGCTTGGCCCATATACGAGTTAGTAAACTAGATAGCAAAATTTCTACCTATATAAATACATTGTGTTGCCTTAGTAAGCAGATAAGTAGATAAGATAATAATAATAATAATAATGATAATAAATAGAATAATAAGATAGGGGTAATTAGATGTATAGAAAATTGCCACTGGAACATGTGCTTCATTTGATTTTTTTATTATTCCTATTATCTTAAAGCCTTGCATCTCTTTCAGGTTTAACATATCTTAGAATTAATCATACATATTATACCATTAATTTTAGTAAAGTTTATGTCATTCATTATGGCAAAGTCACCAAAATTTTCATTAAATTTTAAATCAGCGATCCATAACACCTAGGGAAACTATTCTGTTTCATAAAGTGAAGTGAAAACACACTGTAAAATGTAGACTTGGTTCAGAAAAAGATTTTATAACTTGTTTTCATCAAATAACTACGTGACTTGGCCCATTGGTAACAAAATCTTGTTTGAGGGATTGCTGCTTGCAATCTCAATCCGTGTTTTAGAGACTTTCTTTTCTTGAGCATTAACATTTTCTTCCATTGCGTTGCAATTCGCCACAAATAACAGAATTCGAATGCAGTGACTAAGATTTATGGATGGATTCCCACATGTATTTCAACATATTTTTATTAACCCTGCAATTGATGTATATTAGTTTTTCCTGCCATGTAATTACATTAGAAGTTAGTTCATTTTACTTTTCCTATTTCGAATTTTAACGAGTTATTATTTCAATATTCTCCT
Source organism: Vandiemenella viatica (assembly GCA_031002005.1). Classification (NCBI taxonomy): domain Eukaryota; kingdom Metazoa; phylum Arthropoda; class Insecta; order Orthoptera; family Morabidae; genus Vandiemenella; species Vandiemenella viatica. Next base: position 355,760,123 of record CM061920.1, read on the forward strand.
TTAAACTTTATCCTTGGAATATGTTTCTTAAGATCATTGAGTGTTGTTGTACGGTACCGAACAATTTCTTCGAACTCTTTTCCATTGATTAAGAGATATGTTGTTACACCAGAAGGAGTTATCTTCAAAATTAATACTTTTTATGGTAGTGAGTCGTCGATGCTGACACAATTACGTAGTGAACTCATAACTAACTGCGTTGTATACATCACTGGAAATAACTCATATTATTACTATCTTCCAAATAGGTTGTTCCGTATCTGTATCATGATGGAGACAGTTCTCAAATTAATTTAGTACTTCAGACGGTGTTTACAGGTAAACTTCCAGAACAGAGAGAGATATCTAACTGACTTTTTGACTCGATGAATTACCGATTTTTTTCTGGATATTACAATGTTTCTTGCAAATCGCGTTTTGAGCGAAAAGTAAAAACAAATGTGAGAAATTCTACATACATTACAATTGGTGAAAACGTAACCTATTTGTGTCTTCGTCGGTACAAATTATGAGGCTTTAAAGAATGAAGTTAGGGAATTTTTATTGACGGTGGGAGCTGGCACCCTGCCCGCTGAAGAAAGTAGTTTGGCTGACACATTGCCCTATAAAACTTCTTTTTGTGAGCATCAATTTACTTCATATGTATAAAACATTTCGTTAGTTCTTGCTTTCTTATACTACTCTCCGTACTCCCACACTCGTGTGATGAATACTTTAAATTAGTTTTGTGGGAAACTTGAACACAAAGTATAGGATCAAATACATCAGATTTTTGTTTACAATGTCCTGCCTTACAACAAAAGTTGTTGATAATGATAGCTATTCTCATGTTAAAAATTGCTTTACCGAATATGTTTTTATTATTCTTTTATAATAATCAAAATTTCTATTAAAATAATATAATAATTATTATTAAAACAGAATTATATTTCCGCAAGAAACAATAATTGTTCCTAAAAAACTAATGTGAATATTGTATATATATTTTTAGAACGAAAGCTTCTTAGGGGTCCATGATAGGAGACAGGAACAGATTCCACATGTTTAATTTTTTTGTGGTGAAATTAAACAAAACCATTATCACATCAAAAATGTGAGTAAATAACATCAGTGTAGTAGTTCTGTCTGAGTTGTCCTAAAACATGAGTGTAACCAACGAAGACAAGCAAACATACTTATTGAAATCTAGTGCGCTGTTATTGAGTGATTTACAGTATCAAAATTTTTAGGTGATATTAAATCACTTCAGGGGTGTAAGGGTTTGGGAGGGACTATACTAGCCTTTTCCAACCAAATGTCAACCTCTCCTTCACGTGGTGCACCCTGTTTGCACGGACGAGGCTCTGGCGACTGAATGATTCCCGGTATAAGGAGTCACCCACTGCTTGCCAACGGCCTCCGAAAGGAGGGCGGAAGAGCGGGGAGTGGCCCAGGGCATCCTTAGGGTTGGAAACGGCCCCTCAAGGCGGATGATCAACGGCATGGAGATTCAGAAGGCATCGGGAAACCACTGCATTAAAGACCCAAAGGACCCCGAGGACATGTAATCCTCTCAAATTACATATATCATGATGGCTTCTTCCTGGGTAAAATATTCCGGAGGTAAAATAGTCCCCCAATCGGATCTCCGGGTGGGGACTGCTCAGGGAGGAGTCATTAGAATGGATAGAAACATTCTACGAGTCGGAGCGTGGAATGTTAGAAGTCTGAATAGGGCAAGTAGATTAGAAAACCTAAATAGGGAGATGGAACGACTTCAGTTAGATGTTGTTGGGATTAGCGAGATTAAATGGAAGGACGCACAGGATTTCTGGTCTGAGGAACACAGGATAATTAGCAAAAAAGCCGTCAATGGAGTCACTGGTGTAGGATTTGTAATGTATAAGAGAGTAGGGAAGCGGGTGAGTTATTATGAACAGTTTAGTGACAGGATTATTTTGATGAGGTTAGAAACTAAGCCCGCGCCAACCACGTTAGTATAAGTGTATATGCCAACGTCACAGGAAGATGATGAAGAAATAGAGAAATTGAAGAATTAATAGAAAATGTGAAGGGGGATGAAAATCTAATAATCATGGGTGATTTGAATGCGATAGTGGTAGGAGGAAAAGAGGGGAATACTGTAGGAAGTTTCGGTCTACGAGAAAGAAATGAGCGAGGAAGCAGGTTATTAGAATTTTGCTATAGATATAAGCCAGTAGCGGAAAACACACTGTTTAAGAACCATGCAAGAAGGGTATATACCTGGAAACGTTCTGGGGATACAGGCAGATATGAACTAGAATATATCATGGTCAAACAGCGATTCAGAAATCAAGTTCTAGATTGTAAGGCGTACCCAGGAGCAGACATAGACTCTGACCATAATATGATAGTGATGAAATGAAGGCTGAAATTCAAGCGAATAAGGAATCTAGTAGGAGAGAAAAATTTGCAGAAGTGGTAGACTTAGGTCTAAGAAGTAACTCTAAAAAGGAGCTCAACCAAGGGCGAATGGAATGCATTAATGACGGAAATAATGAAAGCTGGTAAAGAAATATTAGGATTTAGGGAACAAGCTGGCAGAGAACCGTGAATCACAGAATAAATTTTGGAACTGATGGATTAGAGGAGAAGGCACAAAAATGCCCAGGATGAAACAGGAAGAGAGCAATACAGGTTGTTTAGAAATCAAATAAACAGGAAATGCAAAAAAGCAAAAGAAATATGGCTACAAGAAAAGTGTGAAGAAGTAGAAAAGGAAATGGTCGTAGGTAAAGTAGATGTTGCATAAAGGAAGATCAAACAGAATTTTGGAGAAATGAAGAAAACTGGTGTGAACATAAAAGATGCCGATGGGAAACCTCTTTTATGCTCAGACGATAGAGCTAACTGATGGAAGGAATACATTGAGAAACTGTATGATGGGGACAAATTGAACAATAGCGTAATATAGAAGGAAGGCGATGTCAACATTGATGACTTAGGAGATCCTGTTTTGAGGACAGAATTTAATAGAGTTCTGTTTGACTTGAAAGCAAATAAGGCAGTTGGAATTGATGAGATCCCTGCTGAACTTCTTAAATCCCTAGGAGAAGAAGGAATCTAAAGATTATTCAAACTGATATCAAAAATTTATGAAACAGGAGAAATTTCTACTGATTTTAATAAAAATATCATCTTCACATTTCCGAAGAAAGCACAAGCCGAAAAATGTGAGAATTATCGCACCATTAGTCTAACATCACATGCTTCAAAATTACTGACCAGAAAAATATACAGAATAAGGGAAAGGATAGAAGAAGACATAATAGGTGAAGATCAGTTTGGGTTTAGGAAAAATCGCGGAACAAGGGAAGTAATTCTGGCTTTAAGATTAATACTTGAAGGACGGATCAAGAAAAACAAATATGCTTTTATAGCATTTGTTGATTTAGAAAAAGCATTTGATAACGTTAGGTGGGACAAGATATTCAAAAGTCAGATCTAAAGTATAGAAGAATACTTTATAAACTGTATAAGAATAATAAAAGTAGAGAATCATGAGACACAAGCATCAGTTAAAAAGGGCGTGAACAACGTTGCAGTCTGTCCCCGTTAATATTCACCTTGTATGTAGAGGAAGCAATAAAGAAAGTAAAAGAAAATTTTTCGTGTGGCATAAGTGTTCAGGGAGAAAAAATTAGTATTGTACGATTTACTGATGACATTGTCTTGTAAGCAGAAAGGGCTGAGGACATTGAGAAATTACTGAAGGAACATTTTGGACTGAATATATATCAAAGGAATACTAAAGATATGAAGTGAAGCAGAAATGATAGCAATACTAGTAGATAATATAAAAAATAGGATCGAATGCAATTGGAGAAGTAAATGAATTCTGATACTTGGGAATCAAAATTACAATCGATCGCCGAAGCAGGAATGATGTTAAAAGCAGAACAGCACTAGCAAAACGAGCCTTCATGAAAAAGAGAAATCTTTTAGTTTCAAATATTGATCTAGGAATTAGCAACAACTTTTTAAAACTCTATGTGTGGAGCACAGCTCTTTACGGTAGCGAAACATGGACTTTAGGAATACCGGAAAGAAGGAAAATTGAAGTATTTGAAATATGGTGCTACAGAAGAAGCTGAAAATTAAGTGGACAGACAAAGTAAGAAATTAACGAATTTTGGAAATGATGGGTGAGGAAAGAAGTTTGTGGAAGAAGCTTACAGAAAGAAGAGACAGGCTGGTAGATCATATTTTGAGACATGCTGGATTGGTTAATTTGCTGGTGGAGGTAACAGTGGAAGGTAGGAACTGTAGAGGAAGACAGAGATTAGAATATATGCAGCAGATAATTGAGGACGTGGGTTGTAGGGAATATGTAGATATGAAGAGGTTAGCACAAGACAGGAAGGGATGGAGGATTGCATCAAACCAGTCAAAAGACTGATGACAGAAAAAAAAACTTGAATTACATCAACAAGAAAAATTACATGAATAAGTAGACAGTGAACGTGATCTCTTTTTTTTCCAGCCAAGTTGTACCGTCAAAGTAAATGCTTGGCTTGCCAGTGTCGTCTTTTTCTAGCATGTTACTAACAAGTGTTGGTTACAAAAACCAATTCTGGCAGGTGTGTGGTAACTTTTGGACTCGGACGAGCAAGGTTCGTTTAAAAATTATGCCATGTAGATTTTGGCTTTCCAGAAATATAGGTAAATGTTGTCTTATTTCCTTCATAAGCGCCTTGACATATTTCCGTCTCGTTGCTTGGCAGCAATCTAGCCACCGTCTGTTTTTTTTAAAAAGAAAATAACTAAATGAGTCTTTAGATATAGTACAGGATGCACAAAATTTCCGCATATTACCTTTGTATACCAAAACGTGATGTAACTCTGGTAAAAGTAAAAATTCTGCTCGCAAACGCAGAAACATTGTTGCCAACACAACTTCTGCGTATGTGCGGTGTAAGTTAGAAAGCATTACTGAAATTAAAACTGGTGGCTCTCTGGTTGCCTGTGTGCGCGCGAGTGCTAACTCATTTCTCTAATTCATCTTTTCACTTAAAAAAGAAAATCCAGTAACTGTGGACTGTTCTGTTAGTATCCGAAGCGTCTCTTTCCTTCTCAGGGTAGGCGATCAACAATCTGATAATTCGCTACTTGATAATCTGCAGGTGTCCCTTATCTCGTTATTCGAATCAAATGGATATTGTTTCATTGCTTCGATACATGTTTTTTGCATGTAGTAGTTTCCTCCATTTCGTACTCAGGACACGCCCGTTTCCGTCATTGTTTGAGCATGCTCTTGAAATAATGGAGAGGAAAGTGTCATATGGCAGATCCGGTTCGACACAAAAATTTCTAGTTTAGAAGTTTCTAAATCTTTCTAATATGCTAAGTGATTGTAAGATTATGCGTAGGCGTTATCTATACTGTTATAAATCTGCACGTGAGTTACAACTGTCTGTCTGTTTGTCTAAGTATCACTCAAAAACTACAGAACCATTTGGATATGATCTCCACAGTTCGAAGGCTTATGGTCTAGCGTAAATTCTGCAATATATATTATGGCTCCACGTGACAGAAAAAAATAGCAAGAGGACAGATAGTCACCACATTTCACTCTGCAACTCAAATTAACACTTCTTTTATGAGGAACCCAACAGAGATCATGCTACAGCATATGTAAAAACTCCACCCTTTGAATTCTATTAATATTGTTTTTGATTATGTAACTTTAGTTATTTAATTCTTCAGTTTTCTAAAGTGTTGTAAGTTAGAATAATACAAAAAGTTAATGGAATCAGTACATCAAAGATTAACGTTCAAGCGAAGTAGGGGAATTTGATTTGCAAAGGTATTCGAATACAACTGTTTATGCTATACTACTGTACCCTATTCACTCTGAACTGGCGGCTCAAGGTCATTCTCCGTCGGCCCCACTCCTCACCTCACCGACCCCTTCCTTCACTCCTTTCCTACCTCTCCAAGCTGTCCACACCAAGAAGAAACGGGTCCAGATCACAATCGACCTAGACAAGAACGCGAGACAAGACATTCACTGAAGAAGAAGAACCAGCACACTCTGCTATCGCCTGAACAAGAGAATAGACGGAGCCAGTGTTTCCGGTATCATCTTCAGCTGATACGAACCCACGCAAGTGGGGCTCAGTAAAGCACGACCACGCCAGCTGGTTCAGGCGGCAACAGGCCACCTGTGTGTTTCAGTGCATTATAACGGTCGTCAATATGGCAGGTGAATTGTCTTCGAGCCCATTCCATGACAGCGTCACCGCCACGAAGTTCCCCTTGGGCACCCGTCCAAGAATCCTTACCCCCCCCCCTCTCCAACGGATATGGTAGAGGTAAGGAGGGTGGTGATTCTTCTAAGATCCAATTCCGAGGTGGGGGTGACTGCTGGGTGGCTAGGTAGTCTGCTGGCTTGGTTCTCGAGGGGGTTGGTGGGGTCTGTTTGGGTACCCCCGAGGACTGATCCTAGCGCCGATGAGGCGGCCAGGGGGGAAGTGCAAGCTGAAACTACGAACGGTATGTGTCGAGGCAGGCGAGTGGTAAGTTTCCTCTTCGGATGTAGGGATAAGGGCAGAAGAGTAGGGATAGAACTGACTGACCTTGAGCCGCCTCAAATAAATGAAGAGGATATAGAGGAAAAGTTAGAGGCCAAGGCGCTACTATGCACACCAAGGAACGCGCCAGTGAAGCACCCAGAAAATGCTGTTATTCATGTAAATTAATTTTTTTTAGCGTGTTCTATCTCCAACATTGCGATCAACTAACTGAGGTCATCTTCAGGGTCTACAACAGTAGGACTCGGCAGTTGGCGAGTTTCCCTGAAGATAATCCGGGGTGGGAATCGAAACGCCCCAAAGAGAACATATCTGACGTAACAAAACAATGCGCAAAGTATTTTGATTAATACAAGTTGTATTTTAATTTCAAGCACACAACTTTTTATAATCATTTAACACACCTGAAAGTTTTTTAATTTCAGTCAAATAATTCGCGGAGCCCAAATTATATGGGAGCTTTTATTTCGCTAACAGTGCACAAAGGGTCATGTTGTTCCAACAGTAACTACAAGTCTCTTTTGGCTTAATTGGAGTGCCGTGTATGTGTGGTCCGGTTATGCTGTTCGCGGCCGTGTTGACCTTTTACACTGTCTCGCGTGCTCTTGGGTGGGCGTGTGTTATGTTTGGCTGCTGCCCCAGCAAGGGGCACTGTTGTGGGTGGTTTAAACTTAATAGAGCACATTTTTTTTTTATAGCAGAGACCAAATGGCAGTACAAATATATTAGCGTAGGCGTTATGATAAGAAAACGTACATCGGATGTTACCATTGTGTACAAGCTGACGGTAGCAGATCGTATTTAACACAATGCACTGCTGAATGACAGACTGCAAACATTGTTATTCTAGTAGTACTTATATTTTCCGGGACTGATTTTACTTTGATCATAAGCATATCCATCTGCTGTCTATTACCTACGATTTAGGTTTATTATTAAATAATAGAGCATACTAAAGTGTGAAGTTGACCAACCACCAACACAAATTTCTCTAAAGACCATATTATGGTGACTATGCTTGATCACTACAGGTCATCCTTTCTTTACTATGTTAAAGACTATTGCGTTCGACGCCGGTATGTGACTAATCTAATAGCTGTTCAACTTTTATATAATTTTGAAGCCTTTAGTTTTGCCTTTAGCTTTGACCCTTCTTATCAGCGAGCAGCAAAATCCCCAACTGTAGTGTAAGATGTTTTCTCGGTGCTGTCTTCATTCTTTGGTTTGACTCCTTGAGCTCTCTGAAAGTTTTGATTAATGTTTTATGTGTAACGTTGTTCATAACACTAGTCCCATTAGAAAGAAAAGTTTGCCGTTGTTTTCTCATCTGAGATAAAACGCTCGTGGCCCATTGTACACTGCGACTTATTACTGCTAATTCTTTTCTAAATATCCGTTCAGGTCTCACATTTTGCGGAGGTAAAGAAGAGACCACAATAATGCTACAGAGTACAATTTAACGAAGTGGCGTCCACTATCTGTCCACGAGCAGTGTAAATTTTGTGCTAACGTGTTTTGTACTGTTCTCTTCATATATATATAATAAAAATTAATTCTGATGTAAAACTTTCGACCCTCAAAGCCGGAGTTAGATGTTTATTTCTGAAAACATTAATAGTTTGCCTGTACTATGCAGTCAGAATTTGAAACACCTTCCATATTGCTCCTTCAACTGATCGGCTAGTTTTGTGCGTTGTTACAATGCAAGTACATTTAGATTTTGAATCTTCAGCGTTTTCAGGAAACTAAATAAATAATCAAAGGTATATGAAAGTACGTGTTAATGAGTGAAACGAATTCAATGAATAGCAGCAAAAAATAATAATAATAAAACACGTGAGCAGAAAAAAATTAATGCCTTCGGATATCGAACCTGCAATATTTGTTTAATAGACTGAACCGTATTAACATGTGTAGCCGTATTCATGTAAAAGTTTCCTACTGGTAGACTTTCTGAAAACTTTAAATTTACTATTTTTAAGCTTCGATTTATCCTAAACGGAGGCTCACATAACGGACTATATTTACGAGAGATACCTTATGGTTTCATTGAGTTAATGAAAGAATAAATGTTATTTGTTAATTTAAAAGAACAACTTCAAAATATCACTTAAGTGAACATTTCACAATACTAATAAACCTTATTTGGTTTGGTTGCAATAAAATTTTAAAGTAGCAATAAAATAGTTTTTTTTTTTTTTTTTTTTTTTTTAAAGTACGTGCTATGACTGACCAAAATGTAAAATAAATATGTTCCATTCGCTTTTACTATCCATTCATCACTAATTATTTTTATATTACTGGATGAAAAGCTTTGTGAGAAGATACTTGCACTGTAAAAACTCATCTTTCATCAGGACAATGCACTGTGACGATAGTTCAACTAATATTCATTTATGAATATTTCTAGTTACTACGATTGTCTTTAGTGCCAATATCATTTAATGTTGGGTAGCATAGAAAATAATTCAGAATTGAAATCAATCCCTTTTGGTACATAAATCTATAAAATTAATAAACAAAACATAATAAGTATATAATTATATAATTGTATAATGAATCAATCGTTTTATTTCAGGCGATTATCCAGCTACAAAAAATTTCTATGTATTTGGCATATTGCCGAATAGTAACTAGATATTTGCCATTCGGCCGATTAGGATAAAAGTGGCCGAATACCGAATATTTGGGAAATTTTCGTTGCAAGGCTAATTGATGTTAGTTTATTATTTTCCACTTGTGACATATGAAAATTTAATAAAAAGAACGTTATCCAAGAATTTACATAATTAGTGGTACTTTCATACTGACATCTATTGCTTGTTATTTGATTTTTTTTTTCTTTTCTGTAAAGATTACACATTTAGTACATTACACAACTCTGAAAGAATCCTAATCAAAGTTTATTCTAAATAAGAAAGTAGATACAAGAAAGAAATATTTTTAAACAACATTCAGATATTTTCCCTTCTACAGGTAAGTACTTGCTCCCAAAAACAAAAAATTCTTATAAATAAGTACGTTCCCATTGGTGAAAATGATGGCAAATGTTTGTAATTTACATCGTTACAGTCTTATACATAACTCGTTCCAAGGGATTTTTTTAAAATTAATTGTTGGACAACTCAATACATTACCTATACCCCAGCCCGGACACAAATTCTTAGCATGCAATCTAATCCCAATACTACGGGTATTGGTATGTTATTACGTTAGTCGCTTTTGAAATATCGTATTTATTTCACTTTCTAAGGAAAACCTAGATGCTGTGTAGTAATATGGCATGATGATTAAAAAAAAAACACAGATAAAAGAAATAATCAGCAAGACGCTTACATTGGATGCAGGGTATGAGTTGTGTTCATTAATGGAAAAATCTTATATATATAAATAGACGTGTGTTTTCCTATAATTCACTTTTCAGCCACCACTACCTAGCACAGATCACTGGTCTTTGTGTGAGGAAGTAGCATGGGGTTTCGTGTCATGCACAACGTTGGCGGAATGCCGATAGCTGTGGGGATGTGGGAGATATGATGATTAAAAGCGGTCGATGCAGGGCATTTTCGTATTTCGACCAAAAATTTGTGTCTCCATATACTTCTCTTTCCTGCCACAAACACATAAGATAGAACATTGATATTTGTGTGTGGTAGTAGCAGTAAATTCCCATCGTGCACTCTGGTTTTTAAATGTCGATAGCTATGGGGGTGTGGGAGAAATGGTGGTTGATAGTGGTCGACCAGCGTCACTTCCATATTTCTGCCAAAGACGTCTGAGTCTTGGTGTATCACTTTAAGTGAAAACTATCTATCGCAGATCACTGGCGATTGTGTGTGGTAGTAACACAGAGTAACCTTCCGATCACAACGTTGGCCGAATTTCAGTAACTGTGGGAGTGTGGGAGATATGGTCGTTTAAGGTGGCCGATCAAGGATATTTTCGTGTTTCGACGAAAGACACGTGTCTTCGCATATGTCACTTTTCTGCCACGACTACATAGCATAGACCATTGGTGTTTTTGTTTGGTAGTAATATCGTGTCTCCTGTCATGCACTATGGTTGCTAGATGTCGGTAGCAATGAGGGTGTGGGAGGTATGGTGGTTGAAAGTGGTTGACCTGCGGCACTTTCATATTTCTACCAAAGACGTATGTGTCTTGGTGTATCACTTATCAACGAAAACTATCTATCGTAGACCACTGTTGTTTGTGTGTGGTAATAACATAGAGTCACCCATCAATCACAACGTTGGCCGAATTTCGCTAACTGTGGTAGTTTGGGAGATATTTAAGTTGAAATTGGTCGATCAAGGATATTTTCGTATTTCGACATAAGACATGTGTGTCCGTAAATTTTTCTGCCTGAACTACATAGCGCAGATGACTGGCGTTTGTATGAGGTAATAGCATTGAGTCTCCCATCGTGCAGTATGATGGTTAGATGTTGGTAGCTGTCAATCCAAATTCTTTACATACACGAAGGAAGTCGTGGGTACCAGCTAGTAACGTATAAACTTAGTCCACAACCCGAAGGGTGATTGGATCCGCCCGAAGGAGGCATAGTAAGCCGTTGTGTCAGAAGTAGGACGACCAGTTCTTTTCCACTGGGACCTACAGTTTAATGTGGAAGCCGAACAACGAGACGTCCTGGCGTGGTTCATATGATCAATTGTAATCTTAAAGACTCCTTGCCCTACCTGGAATTGAACCAGGCACCGGACCCTGAACTTTTCAAATCAAGCTCCTTAACCTGTGATCTATCACACAACTGAAAATTACTGAAGAATTTCTGAGGTTATGTTTTGTAACTTGTTCCGTTTGTGGGATGCTTTCTTTCCCAGTATCCAATTTAAACAACACTTTACATTTAAGCCCTAGTCTTGATTTATTTGAGCCCCTTCTTCTATTTCTTGTTACCATCTTTTTTCATACCGTGGTGATGACCCAACGCAGATTTCATATATTTTTTTCCGGTTAGTACACTGCCTTTAATTCAGTGCAACATTCTGTACTCCTTATTGTTAAACACATGCATACAAATTGGAATTTCCCTTCCGTGCACTGGCTTTGCAACCACATATCGCAGTACGTCATCTTGATAATTGTGGCGTCTGACATGGATGAAAGGGCAACACGCCACTGCCGTAAATTAACTTTCGAGGGCGTGTCTGTCATTTAGTGTCTGGTGGATGACGTGAGTGCTATTTTCCCCCGACCTCTAAATTTCGCAATGAACAATATAACAGAAGAAAAGATTATTATTCAACGCAGCAACATGTGATTCATGGGTTAAAACTGAAATCAAACTGTTAATTACAATACTTGGATCGCAGAAAGTATGATATTATTTGTAACAAGTAAGCAATTGATGGAGGGTTATGAATGGGTGCCTTCTCCAGCTCACCCTTGCTAACAAGCAGACAGCTACCACTGTTTCGACGTGAATGGACTTGTAGCTTTAGCTACGCCCCTCTATAGAGCTACATGTTAGGCACAGTCGCTTCAAAGGACCCCTTTGTGCGACCAGTCAGCCAATCAGAACGGAGCTTATGGCCTCTTTTGCTCAGAGATGTTAATATTAGGCTCATCTGTGTGACTTTAATTTGTTCTCAATAACTCGCATTTCCTCACTGCTTTACCCACATGGAATTTGGTTTGCGTAGTAATATCTTTGCCCTTTATTTTCTTCTTGTAGCAAAGCATAAACGTTTGTAATGCAATAACTTTGTAACCTTTTCATAAATTAAACTCCACAATATCGTTACACTTAATGTTAACTTTTGATGTACTGGCATAATCAAGAGGTTTCGAATATTCTAACGTACTGTACTTCAGAAAAGAAATAAATAATCATAGTTACGTATTTTTTTTTTAAAAATTACAGAATCAAAATGGTACGGTGTTTATCGAGTGCATGATTTTTTTTAAATATCTACTAATGGAGTGTACGTCTGATTCACAGTGTGATCTGTGTTCTCGGTGCGATCGAACTATCATTTTTTCCTCCGTTCTCCGGTCACATAGATTCGTAAGGTATAATGCAGTTTGTTAGCTAGACAATAATGCGAAAATCGAAATTGATTAAGTAGATTTTTAGTTTTTTTCACTTATGGCTTTGTGCCTCGTCGACGTCGTGGTCATTAGAGTCGGGATGGGACTGGGGACCAGGAACGGGAAGGAATTCAGCCATGGCCTTTTTTGAAGGAAGCATCCGGGTATTCGCCTGGAGTGATTTGGGAAAACCATGGAAACCCCCATCTGGATGCCCGGACGTGGATTCGAACCGGCGTCTTCCCCAATGCGAGACCAGAACTTTATCCGTTCACCCACCACGCTCGGTAGATTTTTCAGATTTTTCGTGATGACAAAGAGAAGTTGGCTTCAAATGTTTAGCAATGTGATAAGAATCAAGGAGTAAAGTTTAGATTCTATGTATGTCAAGAGAAAAGCTGTCCTTAATCAGTTCTTACTCTAAACGATAACACTCCGCATGCTTTTACTTACATGTATTATTGCTATTATTCGGAAATAATTTTGCAGTAAATTCGTATGGTGGTGTACCAGAGTTTTGATTTGTCAATGATTCCGCCTCTGTCATTTAGGATGGAATCTGATTCACGGAACGTCCTAGCGTAATCATGGGGGCAAAGTAAAGCGATTAAAAAATGTTGGTGGCAATGCGAATCGATCTCAAAACCCTGAGTTTGGAAGGCTGACACCTTTTTAGTTTACTGTTAAAATTATATATTTATATCTTTGGAATGTGTTGCAATGTAACATTTCCTTCCGAATTTTTGTTGCTGGCAGCATCGATATTGCTTACAACGGGTCAGGTGTACAAGAAACAAAAACTTAGTGGCCATATAACCTGACAAGTGAAACACTGACAAAAATTCTTCAGAAAACAATCAACTGCTTCATAATTATAACTTTCAGTAATGGAACCTCCGTTTCATTATTTCTTCGGAGATAATTTTTTAGTTGAAAGAGTATAATTATACATAAATTAATTCACATCGCAGAATTGATCATAATCTAATGAGGGGATAGAGTTCGATTCATTAAGACCATTATATATGTATCTAAGAGCCAGCGAATAGCTACATGTAGAAACGTATTGTCATTGGAACAGTATACATTTATTTGCTGTCATCTAAATAATCTATTAATGTAATAAGACTATAATCGGAAGAAAGTCTGAAAATTTTAGATAAAAAAAAATGAAAAAATTCTGGGGCACTTTTGATGACCTACAGAAGTAGAATCTACTATTTTTTAACCCTTTGGCCTACGACCACGTGTGAGGCTCGTGGTCTAGTTTTCGAGCCAAAACTGATTATCAAGGGACTGGTCCGTGGTACGTCGGCTAGGCCAACTGTTAATTTTTGTAAAAACGCTACTTGTATGCAATATGAAATTATTCAGAAATTGGACTTGTTATTGATTTATTCTTTATAGATAATAAATCTTCAGTGATATATTTACTTCAGTAATTAAAATTTACTGTTTGTTGTTTAATTTTAATACAACATTTAGTTTTAATCATTTGGTTTTGTTTTTCAATTTTTCAATTGTATTTTTGTAATTTATTAAATTAACTTTTCGATATTATATTTTTCTAATATGTAAGTTTTGGGACCACGCTGTTGAATCTTAAATCGTAGGGCAAGAGGTTTAAAAAAATCTGTCTGTTTGCATAAACGCGATTCACGCAGAAACCACTGGTTGCATTTTGAATAACGTATGATCTCTGGTTCTGAGGGTAAAATAGGTTATGTTTCTTTATGATGTGAAGTACAAATCGGAGAAATTTAATATAATAATGTCCGCAGTTAGTATCCACTTTTCGATGATTTTGATAAGGTTTCGAACAATATGTAGCCCATTGTCCCAGGTATGTTTTCTATTGACGTGACCTCAAAAAGCTGAGAAATCCACAAATTGGTATAAATTTAAAGGTAGTGATACCAAGGAAAAAGGGAAACGGCTTTTGGGAAATATAAATGGCAAAGGATAAGAAAAATAACCCATCACTCGTCGAAGTTGAAGGCTGGAACGAGTGAGAAACATTTGAGACGAACGAAAAAAATATACAATATTTCCGTTTAAACCTTATTCATGCAAAAGGAAATGAGTCATATTGTTCGGTAGGTGCACAGTCGCCTACCTCGGCGTGTGCACCGCTCCCGAACCTAATTACTCATTCCCAATTGCATTGGTCGCGTATGTTTCGTCACTCGTCGCAGCCTCAACTCTGGTGAGTGATGGGTTGTCTTCCATATTATTTGCAATGTAAAGGTAGGCTACTTCTCGTAGTTCAAAGGTTTAGCGTGATTTAAGCTTGGGAACGACAGCGTATTATTCGGAGATATTAATTTAAAGTTTAATTGTTCTCGCTGACAATGTGTTAAGTGTGAAATAATCGGTTTAACAGAGTGCCCACGTGAACGAAGTTTTGGGCAACAGCAAGTTAATAAGTAAAACACAATAAATTAAATTAACGTCCTGGATTTTTTTTTTAAAGAAACTTCTAAAATTATTCATTTTTAAACTTTTGTCTAAGGTGAGAATATTAAGTCCACTCATCAGTATTCCATTCGTTTCACCCCTTCAACGACTTGAAGACAGTTAAGTATCCTCCCTCCCCTTATTCATGGTAATGCTCTACTCATTTATTCCATAAAATGTCCTTTCTGTTTTACTTGTCTCTTACCGCAGAGAGAAAAATGCAAATAGCAATTAATAAAGCTTTTAAATTCTTTGAGTAGCGTTTGAGTTGAGTCTTTAAAATGAGAGATGCCAAAATGTTAACTAAGAAAATGAAATTTAATGTAATAATTTGAGTTACGATTTCTTTGCAATAAGGATTCTTTTTTAATTTTTTGGTAACATTCTTTGTCCTCCACAACATTATCTTAAGATTAATCACTATGGAAACTACTAAATACTCGCGCAACTATATAAAATTCTTTTGTCTGATTGTATGTCATGAAACTTGTCAACTTCGGAAATATTTCTCGTATGCCACAAATAAATTATCTAAAGTTGTGTATCATATGTAAGTGAGTCCATAAATTGTGTTATTTTATATATTGCAGACACATTGTTGGCTGATACCACAAAACATTTGTTTGTTTTGAAATTCAGTAGGTAATATTTCCAAAGTGTGAAACTAGTAATGTACTTTTCTTCAAATTTGGAAGTAGTCAATCTAAATATTTCTCATCACGATATCAATACGAAAATAAAACTGTACATAAAGCTTCCCGTTCTATTAAATCTTCCTCTACTAAGCATTTGAACTGACATACCGGTGTTTAGTCACGTATTGAATGTTTCCAGCTTTCTTCATTCGCATGTTTTCGATTAGGTTTTTCTGTGGTCTCGTCAGTAAACAATCCTGATATTTTAGATAACAACATTTCATAAAATCTCTTTTATTATGAGATTTTACTCATACAAATATTGTTATTCACAGTTTCACATGTTTGACAGCACTCTATACATAAGGAATTCTGCGGTTTGAGGAATTTGATATATTTTGTTTGTAGATCTTTCGTTATATTCCTTTATTGCTCAGGAAATAATTAACTATTCCCTCATTCGTATGGTAGCATGTTTTCCAGAATATGAACCAGTTTATTAGTCACAACGTTCGACAGACATGTGATAATTGCTGCAAGATCGTTTTACCGGAAATTTCACTAGTCCAGTTTCCAGACTATCACATTAATACCTAATGATAAATACTTAATTATGAACAGAACCGTTTAACGTAAGATGTACATTTCCACATACTTAGTTTATACTTAAGTCGTTTGAGCAATAATAAATGGACGCCAAGATAATTCAAGTATATTTCATTTTATTTTCTAGTCGTATCAATTGTTTGTTATTATTCTTTCGTTACGGTTTCTGTAGGACGACAATTAGGCATTCATGGATTGAATTCTTCTTTTCTCTTCCCAGAACCTTATCATCCTCTCCCTCTTTTCTTCTGAGATTTTCAATACCCATTTCTCTTTTCTCCTCTTTTTGTGATTATTTAAACTTTTCTTGTAAGCCTCTCTGTCATTAACTCTGATATATCGGTTGGTGTGTTCTTGTTTTCCAGTTCTTCTTCTATTTTGCCTTGTTCCCAATCTTAGCCCAAACCACTCATTTTGTTCCTGTCTTTGCTCTCGTCCTGCCAGTTGCCTCCCATACGCTTCTGGTCGTTCTATCTATGTGAACCCAGATCACAACGAAATTTGCCCCTTTGCATATGGTTTCATCGAATATTGTTGTCATGTTCCAATTCAACAAAAATACATTACATTCCAACTACTTTTTAAACAATTCATCTTTATACTCAAAATCATTTCAATACAGTTTCAGCGGGTTTTTGTAATTACGAAATTATTAATAGGCATATTAAAAATTCTTCACTATTTATTTTGGACTTTAGCCATCGTGTAGACTCCAGCTACTTCGAAAAAATCGTATGTGGCCGTTCTAACAAGTTGTTGAAAGTTCAATTGTGAAAATTTATCTCGCACACTGTGGGTGGCGAATCCGGTACGTTATTTAGTTTGTTAGTACATCTGCACGTTTGTTAGTTTGATGTACTTATTTCCAAGACGCGTCTACCTGTGTTACTAAAATGTATCATTTCACTGTGCTTTTGGAAATATTCGGAGGCTGCTAGCCGACAGATACAGAAAAAATTCTACTAGTAATAGAAGTGTAATTTTAACGTTCTCTTGGCTTCCTAATGGAAGTGGGGATGCATTATTAATCATTTGTCGACCGGAATAACCTGCAGTCAACGGAGCAGCCAATTAACAGGTAGAGCAAGTAGGTAACTTTATTGTCACACGACAAGCGCCAAATGAATAACTCCGCTTCCCTTCGGTTAAACTATTCTACCACGAATTCCATTTATAAACCATTCTCTTCTATAGCCCATTTTATTTCTTCATGGAGCAACGGCTTTCTCCAACATTCCACAGTGGTAGGATAACTATTTTCCTATTCTCCCATCGTCAATTATTCCGTCTTCGGTGGTGCTAATATACTACGGAGGAAATGGAGTATGTAGACAGTGTAAGTTGTGTTCCGTATTATAAACGTGAATTTTACGTACTAAGTGATTTTTGAGGCAAAAATTAAGATGTTAACCAAATTCTCTCTAAATAAAAAAAAAACAAAAACGTAAATTCCCTAAAAACTACATATCCGAGGCTTGCTACTGCGTCATATGTGTATACTGTTTTTTTTTTAATATGAATTTAATGCGCACGGCCAAACTGGCACTTATTATAAAATGTTACAGTCAGTTTAACAAGTTATTAAGTTGGGGTAGCAATTCAGTGAGTGTTCTATTTGCGCTCCAACTAGTGATGTTCCGATACCATCAAAGTATCGATACCTACTCAAATGAGTAGTACTCTAATTGTCTTGCGATACTTACTCATATGAGTACTGCAAAAGTATCGATACTTACTCATATCGATACTTTTTTAAATTAATGTCGAAATATAAAAATATACGTGACATGTTGCTAAATTATTTATTTTATTTATCTAGTATAATAGAATCAAATAACATTCAGTAAACATTTTTATTTATTTATTATAATTATAATAAAGCTCACATTGTAAGCCAAGTTTGAAGGTTTTGTATTTTCTTTAAATATTTATTTATTATAATTTTAACACTTTTAAACAATAGAACTCCGCTTTGTGCTTAATTTTGTGGGTTTGGAAGCAAAGAAAAATAGCGAAAGGTGATTTATCACACCCTCCAAATAGGTTATTTGGAAGAAGAACAAGAAGAAGAAAATTCCGCTTTTGGAAGGTTTCCCAAAAAAGCAATTGTTCCAAATATTTTAATGACAACTTGTTTCTTTTGTTTGTCATTGTTTCACCAGCACTAGAAAACAAACATTCACTCAATACTGACGTTGCTTCAACAATAAGATACTGTTGTGCGTATTTATACAGATAAGGAAATATAAATATCATTTATTCCCATTGTGTAAATGGATTGCTTTTTAGAGACGTTGCAGTGTTTGACAAGTAGAGCGAGATTTGTCACTACAGTGCGTTTTCTTTTTCTTTGTGATGTTTCCAGAAGGGATATTCCTGTGAAACTCTATCTGAAGCAGCTTCTTCTTCCGATTTACATGGGCTACTTAGTTGCTTATGAATCATATCTTTTAGTTTTTGTGTGGGGCTGCGCGGGAGCGACCATTGGCCAGGTATAGGGTAATGCGCGCCAAGTACGACTTTATTACAATGAAATAGGGGCCTAAAACAAACTCTTTGAGATTAGATTGTCTGTTCTAAGACTGATTTGTTTGATTTTCAATGCTACCAACTGGATGTCAGCGGGAAATTAATTTCGTAGGCGCGTCTGCGTGGCGCAGCAGGGATGATGCATTTAGAATTTAACACCGGGTGCGTTTCGATACTTTCGATTCAATACGAGTACTTTTCTTCCGATACCGAGTAAGTATCGAATGAATTAATATGAATACGAAAAGTACTCGGTATCGAAACAAAGTATCGAGTACTTACTCGTATTTACTTGTATCGGATCATCACTAGCTCCAACACCTGCGTAAATAACGGTTTAGAATTACCCACACTCGAGTTGTCCACAGTCTGATCGATCACACTGTTTACGCCAACTAGAATGCTTTTCAGCACTGTTGGCATAATTCCAAACCAAAAGCTTCGCTGGTACTATGGGGTCAGACTTGCCGAAACAGAAAAAAAATTTTCGTTGAAAGATCAGGATTTGAGATCGACGGGATCTGTATGTCTATGTTATAATGAAAAATTTCGTTTAATGGCGATCATTAAGAGCTATACGCCCTTCCGTTTCAAGTAATAAGATTTCTGTTCAAAAACTGTTGGTGATTTTAAAAATTTGGATTTTAATTTCTGAAACATCTTATGATCTCATAATTTTAAGACTTGTGTTAAAAAATTTACTATTACTAACAAAACACAAGCCTCTGCAATAGAAATTCAATTAGCAGGTTATTGTGTCTGTTCAAAAATTCGAACGATGATTTTTTTCCAGCGTTTCCACAGGTTTCATATTTACCATAGCATCTCGAAAACGTTTTTTTTTACCTGCCGATTTGTTGAATAAAGTTGCTGCAGGGATCTGGGAACTCAACCATTTATCTATGCTCTGTATGTCCAGAGTACTTTTTATTTGTTGAAATGTACTATTTGAAATATGGAGACTACCAACTACATCTTTTAAGGTTTATGACTTTACACCTCGTTGACGTCGGCGTAACTAGAGGTGGAGAAGGAAGGGATTGAGTTCAGCCTAGACGTTGTATGTTCCATCCAGGCATTCGTATAAAGTGATATCGAAAAAATCAACGGAATGTGGTGGGTGAGTGGTAACGCTCTGGCCTCTCATGCGGGAAGATGCTGATTCGAATCCCCGTCCGGGAATCCAGATTTGGGCTTTCCATGGTTTCTCCAAATCACTCCAGCTGAATACCGGAATGCTTTCTTCAAAGAGGCCATGGGAGAATTCGTTCCCGTTTCTTTTCCCCAGTCCTTTCACACCTTGTTGTCATCAAGATGTAAAGCCATAAGCCAAAAGCCGTCGAAAAAATCGAAACCAGGATATTCAGGTAAGTCGACTCCGTGGCCTACCGAATTTTAAACCGCGCTTGTTAGACAAGTGGTAACGCTCTGCCCTTGCATTCATAAGGAGGCGGGTTCGAAACACCGTCCGGGTATCCTGATTTGTATTTTTCATGGTTTAGCAAAATCACTCCATGCAAATGTCGGGACAGTTTCTTCAAAAAGGTCAGAATTCCTTCCTATTCCTTGCACCTAGTCCTTTCGCGCATCTAATTACCTCGACGTTGACGAGGCCATTTGCCATATGCAAAAAGAAATATATCTTAGGCCCAAACGTTAACGCTGCAGACTACTGGTGTTGTATTTGCGCCAGTGACTTTTGTTTATTGTTCTTAGGTTTTGTAATGTGACGCTTGTCGCCATATATCATGGCGCATTTATTATTTTAATGACAATGTAATTAGATTATATTTTTCATAAAACTTGGGCGTCCATTATATTTTTCTTTGGATAGTTTCTGTAAAAAAGCGCAAGATTCTAAGAAAGGACTGTGATGCTAGTAAATAAATATACAGTTTATATTAGTGCAAGTGTACATAAAACATTTCGTATGGAGAATGTGGAATTATGCGGACTTGGATGGAAGTAAGGAAAGCGCTACCTGCCGACGCCAATATGTCGCCACCAAACAAAGCAGTAGGCTGGTTAACATTGCCCGGGCCTACGTCCGGTAACCTTGAAAGGTCCCAGGGGGCGGCGGTTGATATGTCGATCACTGCTCCTAGCCGGGAAAATACGCGCCGCCCGACAATAATGTCACCCCTGACTTTTCCCGAATCGTCCCCAAACGGTGTGGTCCACTCTAGAAATGAGAGCGGGCAAATGAAATATCAGCGATATCACGTGACATCAGGATGTCTTTCCCACGAGCCTATCAAAGTGAGCTTGCGACTGAAATTATGGTAGCCCCTTACCAACCAGCATCGCAATCTTGCTGTATGAGAATAACCGACAGGTTATCCCGGCAATCATCAGATTCCTAGAAGAAACAGGTCTCCACATATGAAATAGATTTATAAAACGTCACCCAATTGGAAAAGACCATGAAATAACATATCAATAATAAATAGCAATCACCTATATAAACCAGATGTAAACCTATTACCTAAAAAAAAAAAAAAAAAAAAAAAAAAAATAATAATTGTAATTACAACCATTTGCGCAAATATATTTGTAAAACCCTATATAAATGTCTGTAAATAATTATAAGTTATTGTAATCATTGATGTATTGTAACTATTATTGTAACTATGACCGGAAATTTATGTAATTGTAAATATTGAAGTATAGTAACTATTATTGTAAAATTTTAAGTAAATGTCTATAAATAATTTTACATTACTGTAAACACTGAAGAATGGAAACTAATACTAGAAACTGTTCTAAACATTGTAAACAGTACACGATGTATAAGACGTACACCTTATGATGTATGAGTTGATGGCTGTATGGCAAAAGCCAAAGGCCAAATAAAAAAAAAAAAAAAAAAAAAAAAAAAAAATATGGTAGTTTTCTGTCCAGTATTTTTCGAGAGGGTTGACTTGAGCGTTGGAAGAGCGATGATCTTCATTCTGTTGCGGGAAGCTGATCCTGACATAGATTCTGGTCCTGACTTCGGAGGCAGTCTGGATTCTAACGCCACCACTGATTGCAACTTGCATTATTAGCCGAATGCTGAGGCGACATCTGTAATGCTAATATGAGCAGCTGACTTGTGGGGCACAGGTCTCATATTCCGTGTGTCGACCATCGATCACCACAGGCTTCAGATGCTGCTACTATGATAATGTGTTACATCATCAAGTCCAGTGCTTATGCATTCCATTGAAACTGATAACGACCATTAAGCATCCTTGAAATAAAAATGTCTCTGTTTTAACTTTCTAAATGAATATCACCACTGAGCTATCAGCATAACTTGCCAGAACGGTACGAGTTGCTAGAAAAGTACTGTACTTTTAAAGACTATGTTGGTGCATTCTCGTACAATTGTGAATGGTATATTTGTTCCATTCGAGCCGCCCAAGGTTAATTTCATTGTAAAGTCACAGCATCATTAATAATAATGTCTAAGGTCATCATAATCTGTTCTGTACATTGATTTTACATGTCATTGTTTCAAATGTACTAATTATTTTAGGTTAATTTCAAAATAATTTTTGTTTGTTTGTTATTTAATAAAGGCTAATTGCACCTCTAGGCGTTGTTATTTTATGCTTCCATGTATTAACATTTGTCCAGATATGAAATCGCCTAGAGAAGTTAAATAAATGCCATGGTTTGACTGTTTTCCTGTATTCCCGACAACTTCAGGATTCTTGATAAGTTCATAATTGCATTCCCTCTTAAGAATTAAAATATCAAATATTAATTATAAACTAAATCATAAATCATTCCTTCCACTACGGAACCACCACTACAGCTTGTTGTTCTGAATGTGTATGCAGAGGAAGAAATCTGATTCTAGCCCATTTAAGATAAGTTTATAATCTCTGCCATAAAGACAAATCAGCAATGTGGTATACCCTCTAGCAATAAGCATTGCATGGAGGTGTAGAGCTTAATGCATTAGAATGTAACACGATAAGGTGATTAGGAATCATGCAACGTCACCTATACGACGCTGGTGGTCAAGTCCCAAATCTAGGCAGGAAATTGTGTGGACCTTAAAACTATCCCATGGCAATGTGAAGATGTTGGCATGTTCCATGATTTGGATTCCATTTGAACTTTAGGTCTCCTTTATTTGTTAGGATAATTGGCTACGACAGGGGTGCATTGCGCATCCGCTGGTTACTAGGTCTCTCAAATCATAGGAAATTATTAAATATACCCCGTGGTAAACAGTACACATAATAAAGGTGACCCAAAAACCTCAGAAAAAGGGTAAACTCAAACAGCTCAACAAAAATTGACATCAATGTATAATATATAATAAAATAAATTGTATTTTAAACGCTGGTTATCCATTGCGCAGATAATTATGTACGTGATAAATAAAGTCTATGAACTATATAAGAAGGCGGGTTACTAGTAGTGTTGGTGTAGGACAACCCGTTATACATGCTAAAGCGCTGTATACGTCGACTGAATTTTGAATAGATGCAACACGAGGGTTATTGGATACTCTCCAATTTCCCAGAGGAAATACTTTGTTCGCAAAACTAGGTGAAACGACTTTAAGGGAAACAGTATTTCTTTTGACTATGTCATCATTTGACTGTCTGCCAGGAATGCAGGTCAATTACACGAAAGTAATGAGGGGTGGAAATATAAATTTTTTACTGTACCAGCGAAGAACATGTTTCAATACAAGGTCTCTCTGTTTACGTTACTGTCGTCTACAGCGAGGTCATTAGGGTCAAGGTACGACTATAGACAAGAAACAATAAAGTAACCTACTACCAACTACGTAAAGAACGAATCTGGAATTTATAATACAGCTTAGGCATCAGATTCTCTAAAAATATATATTTGTTTACCTCAAGCTAAACTTGTGAAGTTGATTAGAGGAACACTCAAGTAGACAGCTGATTTCTAAATACCTTACGGTAAAGTAGAATATTAAGAAACTATGCTGCTTTTCCATGTCGTGTCATGACCTTACTACATAACTTCCTTGTCTTATTTTAAGTGCTTCATCACGAAATTATCTAAATAGTCGTATCTTTATTATTATTTATATTAATAAGAACAAGAGTCAGCTTATCCGTGGATAAGGACATTTCAGAATTCAGGTATTTTCAGTTACCAAAAATGACCACGCTCTGCGCAAACAACGGGTGCGCGTCATTTGCATAGATTTAACTGCCGTTATAAGCAAATCTGAAGTTTGCTACACAGGAGCAAAGTAAAATTTAATGTGTAGTTAAGTTTTGTTGATCTGAATACATAAAAGAAATTTGATAGGGTCATCCGGTGTAAAGCAATTAATCTACAAATTTGCGCAGAAACTTTACACGTTTTGGGTTGCCATTGGAAAAATATACGGAAAATCACCAATACTGGATTTTGCTTATGATTGTGGAACCAAATTACCAGTTTTTATGACGACGGGAATTATAATGAATCGATGATGATGGATTATCGCAGTCGTTTAAAATTTTTGAATTTCACTAACTGCTAAAGTAAAGAGGAAAACGAAGTAAAATTTTACACATTGGCTACGCTCCATCTGCAATGAAAATCTGAGACACATAAAGATATTGGGTTAGAAAGGTATCTTGCGTTGGGCTTAATATACGAAAATTTAGCATTTTTTAAAAACTTTTCTCATAATTTGAGGGAGAAAACTGTGTGTGTGCAGAAAATTTCAGCTTTTTACGGCTATGGGAAGTACTTTGTATTTTTTATGATCACCAGTCTGTCAGTGATTGAATGAGCAACAAAACCGATGAAATTTGCGTACTACTACACTAACAGCAGGAATGAAACAAAAATTAGGATTTTTTCAAGTTTGCTGTTATCTTTCCATAATAGAAATTTGAGATATGTAACCCTACCTAGACCAAAGATATATATATGTGTGTGTGTGTGTGTGTATGTGTTTCTGTAAAATTTCTTCAGCGTGTAGATACTACCATGTTATAATTTTATAAAGGTATTGATGATTTGTCATTAGAGAATCATAGACATCGGGTCATAGATCAGTAGTTACAATACTTGCAATCACAGTAATATTTGCTCCGTGTAACTACCTTGCTTCCTCAACGTCAAACTCCCTCTATTCGACCATCTGTCATTGCTCGTTCTCCAGGCAGCCTTGACCTTCCACGATCTATGCACGTCACGGGGAAGCTATAATTCACACCGATGCGGCGGCGGCTTCGTAAGATGTAACGCCGACCATCCCTCAGCTGAGCCACTGATTTCTCTGGTGGTTTCCCTGTGCACGTCTTACACCACACCTCGTCTGTGTTGATCTTCTCCCTCAGCGCTGAATCAGCTCTAACTTTACCCGAGAGAGTTCCAACTAGGAATATTTCCGAGTATTAGTTATTGCAAACCACTGCATTTCGCGTAAAATTATGTTAAAGTGTGGAACCTAAGACCCATAGCAGATAGCAGCACCGAATACACAAATGGCTGAACAAAAATTATCTGATATGCAGAAATAATATTATTAGCAATAGCAGTATTTGTGTGGTAGGTATTAACTATGCAGCATATTTATGTGTGTGTATATTGCGTTTGTGTTGTAGATTGTAATATTTGTTTCCTCTAGACTTGAGTTACATTCAATAATATTTATTAATTAATAACTAACATTTTCCCGCTGCTTTGCCAGCATCGACCTTATTGATCGCATTAATGCGTTTGACTTTTGTTTTTCTTCTAGCAGCAAAGCATAAACGATTGTAATGTAATATATTTGTAACCATTACCGTAGATTAAATTTCCCAAGCTCTATGCGTCTTTTGAAGTATTAATCTTTATTTGGTGGGTTGATTAAAATTTTCAATGTATTCTAATGAACTATATTTAAAAAAAAAAAAAATGAATTTGCGCAGTAGAATAAACAGTATCAACAGAATCGTTAAAGGTTGTGAAGTATCTATCTATATAGTTCCATGCTCTTTGGTAAAAGTGTATTCATCTTAGTTGCAGTATCATCTGTGGTGCCTGTCTGTCCTCAGTATGAACGAATTATCATTTCTTGCTCTGTTTCCCGGTCACGTGGGATCGTAAGATATACCTTAGATTTTAAGCTAAATCATAAGCATTCCAACTGTTAAAAACCCATCGAAATTCGTTGGGTAATACGAACCATCTGTAAACCGGTAATTACATTATACATGAACTATGAAACAGTTACAATTTTATACATTAACATGACGAACAAAAGTGCATCCGTAGTACATAAATATGTTTTTTCATAATCAGCTAGAGTATATCCTGCTGATTCACCCGCGCGGATTATGGTATGCGTAATAATGCATAGTAATGCGTTTACCTTTTGTTTAGCTAAGAATAAACGATTGAATGTAGTATCTGTGTAACCTTTGCCGCATATTAAATTCCACATGTTCGTAATTTCGTTACGCCTATTGAAGTATTAATCTTTGATGTAGCAATTTCATTAACGTTTTTCGTTCATTCTAGCGCACTATATTTCTGAAAAAGGATGAAATAAATAACCAAAAGTTACGTGATGGAAAAAGCAATATTATCAGAATCGAAAGGTTAAGTTTTTATCTGTGTAATAGCGTGTTCTTTGGTTGGTATCTCGAAAATGAGACACATTGTTAATTTGATATCCACGTGTCTTCGATTGGAACGGCTTACCATCTCTTGCTTTGTTTCCCTGCCTTACAGGAGATCAGGATATACCTTACAGTTTATGCTAGACCATACGATTTCAGACTATGAGAAATCCATCCAAATTAGTTTGTAGTTTTTGTGCTGCACCTAGACAAAGGAACAGACAGACGCAGCCAGCCTAGAGATTTATAATAGTATAGATTTGATAGAACTTTCTGACCAACGTTAAGTGAAAATAAATCTCATTTTGAGACTATTAGCTTTTAAAATCTTTTTGATTTATCCTAAGTAATATATTTTTTGTAACAATAAGCACAAATATGCATACATAGGAGTGCCGTTTGAACTTCCTCCAACGCTCAAAACTGATATTTCAGAACGTGGAAGCAGAATTAGATCGAACAATTGGAACTGATACACAATTAACCAGGAAGATAACTTTAAAATTTACCTAAACAAGTGAAAGATCGTTTATATGGTAGACCATCTAAAATTTTCTCGTAGCTTTAATTACGGAAGGAAACACAAATTTTTGATGGAGACATACATTCTCAAACGCAGAAGTAGATATGGTTTTGAAAGTATGTGTTCCTGTGATGTGTAGAACGTATTATATTGAAGCTTTTTAGTGCAATGTTTATAAGAGTTTATGATTTACAAGTATTAAGGCTTTCTTGATTGAACATCCAGTACGTGGTTCTGATCCACGAAGCTAAATATTTTATCAGGTTTGTCGGAAAAGAACAGTCTGTATCACCTCTATATAAGATGCATGTAGTGTTCAGCTTGAGTTCTCGTTTAGCCACCTTGCATTCTAGGCTGCCTCCCAGAGTCCTGTGATAGAGGTGCCTTATAATCCTGGCACGTGAACGCCATAACTCAGAGTGACGTCCTACTACCTCCCATATAATGCACAGTGCGCAACATCACGTGACCCGTGCTGCTATGTGGAGCAACCCCATTCCAGCCAGCTGGCGTGAACTATTTCACTTGTCTTCGTACACACTTACAAAAGTCGGATGACTCTCTTTGTACTATATATTTTATAGCTAAAGATTCAGGAGGATATGGAATATTCTACTTTTGGATTTACATCTATAAATGTTCTTTTACCATCATTAATGGTAGCTAATTTTATCAAGGGTCAGGTAGCATTGTTTACCATTTGCAATTCACTGGTTTCTCAATAGTTCTGTATAGATGAAATTTGTATTCCGAAACAAATTTTTTGCTTTTAAAAACTTCAGAGCAGCAGTTGAGTTCATCAATTCATTTAGTTGACTAATAGTCAAGTGAGATTAATCATGTCTTATAAATCGTGATGTAATCAAAAAATGTTGAATAACCATGAAATTGCTTAAATTCTGTGACATTGAATTCAGTCTTTTTTTATAAAAGTATAACAATATGTTATATTATATAAAATAGAAAATAGAAAACTACGTTAGCCCCCCCCCCCTTTTTTTTTTTTTTTTTTGCTTTAGGGTTTATGCCTCGTCGACATCGTGGTTATTAGAAGTGGGAGAGACTGGGGAAGGTAGTTTACTAGGGAAGGGAGAATTAGGTTTTTGTGTTTTGAAGGAACCATCCAGGCATTCGAGTGGAAACTATGGAAAACCAAAAACTGGATGTCCAGACAGGTATTCGAACACGTGTTATCCAGAATTCCAGGATGGTGTGTTGTACCGCACATCCACTAAGTTCGGCTCCCAGGAATTGAGAAAGTGAGATGCACGGATAGAGTTAGGTACGAGGAGTTGTTGCATGGTTACGATAGTGCTATATCATGATGAGTATTGTAAAGAAAAAATCGTTTTTTAGGTCACATACCACACAAATAATAGTTTACAGAAGAGGATAATTGAAGGAAAATTAGTAAGTTACAAACAAATGACGGTAGAAGTTCAGGATAGAACAAAATGGACAACGTGTATTTGATACATTTAAAAAAGCGTAGTCACCAAAGAAGGAGCGAATGTATTGAATTAGTTGTTTATAAAAGGTGTGATACCGGTATCCGCTGCTAGAAATTTATTAAGAAGTAAAAACACAAAATGTTAAAAGTGAAAAAGAAAACAGCAAACGCATGTGGCTTCAACAATAAACATTTTAATTCCAAGCTAAATCATGGAAAAATACACACACATTAGAATTCTCTAGTAGGCTTGTAAGCGAAAGGAATAAAATGTATCTTACGTACACTAAGTATTTAATGAATACATACAGGGGCGTAGCTACCATAGGATTAGGCTAGGCGGGCTAGTGCAGCTCAGAGGGCCCACGGGCCTTTTTTTTTTTTTTTTTTTTTTTTTTTTTTTTTTTTTTTTTTTACAGCTTAGGCCCCCATAAAAAATTATTTTGCACCGGAGCCCTTGTTGACCCAGCTACGCCACTGAATACATATATGTACTTATAAAACAGTTGTGTGGCACGAAAATAAATAATCGGCTAAACATTTGAGTGCGGCGTTGCAGACAATAGCATCATAGATGAGGTTATTGGCTGAAGTAAACGATGAATGAGACAAGCTGTGTAAATGAAATTTTCTGTAATTGTTTTTCTAAGTATCATTGGCAAAATATCAGTGATATGAATAACCAAAATTTTTATATAATACGAGTACGCTAGAGTCGACATGTTGTGTTTCACCATTTTCGCTTTATTGCGTTCGTTAATAGCGGCAAGAGATATTGTGGTTAATATCTGCATCCGAACTCTTTGAAGTATGCTCTGTTACAGGAAGTATTGTCTCTAACATTAATTCAAAACCCCAGCTCTTTGTAGCCAGTTTTGTTGTCCTGCACCACATTAATTAATTTATTTCCTCGCTGCTCATTTGCAAGAGCAGGTTTTACTACTAGATCATTTTTCATTAATAAACCTACAAAAAGCTTTTCAGTAGACTGGAGCGCTGCAACAAGAGAACCACAGTTTCTGCCCGGCTTATTCCCAAAGCAACCGGGCTGAAATTTTCCACCAGAAATACGGCAGCCAGTGAGGCAATGTAATTTGTCAGAAGCATTCCAATTAAAATCACAATTTGCCTTCTTTCCAACGCGTCTTTCAAATAACAACTGGATGAACCCAGAGCAAAATGGGAAAATTTAGAATATTTTCAACAGGTATAGTTCAACATCGGCTATTGTCGAATGGCGAGAAAACCTACTATGTAGAGCATAGGTTTCGAACCTTTTTATGCCTACCGCCCCCTTTCTGAAAAAAAATTTACTAAAAAAAAACCCACTCTCCTACCTGTAATGAATAATGAAATCGATAGTGCTCTAGAGTTTTTGGCTCATAACCCACTTCTTGAATGATTTCTATAATTACATTACTAAAACATATT
The DNA here is from genome assembly GCA_031002005.1 of Vandiemenella viatica. Taxonomy (NCBI): domain Eukaryota; kingdom Metazoa; phylum Arthropoda; class Insecta; order Orthoptera; family Morabidae; genus Vandiemenella; species Vandiemenella viatica. Next base: position 355,789,943 of record CM061920.1, read on the forward strand.
AGCACTGTTGATTTGATTAACAAATACATGTTTTGTAAAAAAACATTATTTATTAGAGGGTTGAGCTCGCTGTAATGACTAATTTTTCTATATTTCGTGCTTAATTGTCGTCAAGAATTGCCGCGTTCCACTTTTGACGTTTCTTTTCTTAGCTAATGAATTGCTAACTACGTTAAATCCTCTTCTGGCTCCGTATGATCATGGGAATGCAATGAAAAACTTCTTTGATACAGCCCTTAAAGCTGAATAAAATAGTGGAAGGCAGAGGAAGGCGGTTGATCCTTAACGTCTCCTAGATTTGCCTTGAGCTAGAAAATAACTACTGGAAGTAGATGTTTATCTCGAATTTGCTTCAGAAGGAATCTTCTAAGAATTGATACTAAGGTCATGTCGAACGTTGCCGCAGTTGTATTCGAATCCTCTAGAAAAAAACTTCTATTCCTGTTTCTGATCAATCAAAAAGAAGTACTCTTTTTCCATTTCATATAAGTTGATTTTCGAAAAAAAAAATTTGGAACCAGGTTGTTTATATTCCAGTATTAACTTCTGTGAAGCCATGGATCCAACTAGCTCTACTAAACTCTTTGATTGTATGCATAAGCCTTTACTTTGTCTTTACTTTTGCTGAGGTAGTAGTAATCAGTAAGCAATTTGAGAAAGAAGCGTCTGGGAAGAAATGCTTTGAGAAGAAGGTAAGTGCGATTCAGATAGCTTAGAAATCCCTTTAATGGACCCTAAGCAAATGTATTAGTTGTCCTATAACCTCAAATCAGAACAACAAGACAGGTTAGATATAAAAAATCCGTTTCATAATATCGTGTTAGTAACATCGCAATGAGATATTCACGGGAATACTGGCGAATAGTGTTGCTGAAACAAACTATTTGGGCAGCTAGCCCCCACCATCTTTTTCGGGTGTGATTCCGTCTATGCGGTTCATCTCTATTGTCCAACGGACCGACAACTTATGAGTCATTTCCGGTGCCACACACCTCTTTTATTGCATTGGCTTTCCCGATGCCGTCCATCACCTATTATCCCTTCCAACACATGCCGATGTGGTTCTGTCCGACGCTGGCACCTAGATTCAGTCGAAGGCCGATCGCTAGTGGGCAGCATACACAACGCTCCCTAACCAGATTTGCCAGGTCTGTTGACCGTTCCACATGTACTCGAGGTTGCCGTACGGTTGTTTTTTAGGATGGCCACACGAGATGGAGAAAAAAAAGTGTGAACGTCATTTGTAGGTACAATCAGAGTGCCAATTCTCAAGTGTATTTTGAATCACAGTCGAAGTTGACGGAAACAATATTAAAGAGCTAGACGTAATGATTTGTTATAAACGAGCAACGTATCTACTCGTATTTCTTGATGAACAACAAATGCTTTCAGTAATAAAAATGAAGAAGTTACATCTGAATCGTGTGATTACCTGACGAACAGGAAATATTAAAAAATCACATTGTAGCAAAAGATTAACAACTGCATAAAGATTAACAACCTATTTTCCACATGGATGTACTGGCATTTCATTAATGCATTTGATTTCTGTGGAAACTGATAGGTTTGTCCTTATTATTAGTTTATCACACTTAGGTTTTCATATTACCGCATTATGTTACCAACACTGACTGCTTAAAAACTACCTTGTTGTATAGTGAGTTGCCTTTTGATTGTAAGTAAGATAAAAACTGGTAATGCACCAGTCAAGCTTCACGCATTTTGTGGTCCGTACTTTTAGGACCTTAATATATATGGTCAGATAACTGTTACTTGATCAACAATCAATACCTGCAGGCATATTTGCAGGTTACATAGGAAACGCACCTTAAAGCCGGTGCGATGCTCTTGTAGTAAATATTTGAAGCAATAATTTTTATTCAGAGAGGTCTGATAGTATTTGAAAATTCTACATTCATTACGTGTTTTTAACAAAAAATAATCTTTCACATTAATTTTTATCAAGGCTTAAACTGAAGTATATTTGTTTAGTTTCATGCCAAATACCTGTCCCTAAGGCATAGTACCATGCCAAATAATTATTTTAATTATTTCTGAGACCATTCTTAAACATTTACTGTAATTTAGCTAGCTGACAGAAGTGTTAAAATTATCTATGGAATTTAAGAGATTTTTTTTTTTTTTCCTAGAATACAAAGCAAAGTGAATTGATTATCGACATCACAAACATTTTTTTTGGTAGTTTTATGTAGTCCTAGGCTAATTTTTCTAATACTTTTAAGTTTTTATTAAAGCACTAGCCTCGTACCCGCGACTTCGTACGCGTGGATTAAATTTTTTTTTTGCCAGAATTAAATATAAAAAGTTGTTGGTAACGAAGGAATGGTCCCAAACAATATCGAGTCGGCATAATATTACAGGAAAGCTATCACTATATCATTCTACCGTCGAACCTGCCTCTTGAAGAGAATCAATTACCAACAATATTTCTGTCACTATTCGATAAGATTTCAAAATTTCGTGACTACAACTGTTAATCATACTGGAAAAAATATCCTGTGCCCTTCATACAGCTTTCCTTATAAAATTCCATCACAACGATATAGCCATATAGTCGTCAAAACGTAACAAAAAGAGACTTACTTCCGTATTTATATTAGTATTACTGTGGTTCACACTCACACACTGACTGCGAACAACACCTGAGGGATCATTATAACGTAAAAAAGTGTACACCTACAAAATTGCAAGACTACCTACGATTTGCCTCGCATTGCACCTCCAACTTTCTAATATCTACAGTTTAACATGCAATCCGAATAACCTACGGCCCAGGCCTGACTCTTACACTGAAATCAATTTTTAAAAATCTTAGCCTCTACGGAGATTTGAACCGGAAACCACGACGTTCGTAAGCAAGCACTTTAGCCACTAAGCTGCCAGTCCACTACACGGAAACACCGTACGGAGGCGACCATATCCAACGTGATGTCTATCGCCGTATTTCGAAGTTATGAGACAAATTGTCTTATTTATACAGGTAATTTGTCAACCAAATGTAGACAGTATTTTTCTCCTTTTTGCAAAGGATAAGTGTTCAAAGTTTCATCGAGATCGGATGAAAACTGTGGATTTGTATGAAGAACAAACAAACCAACAAACAAACAAACAAACATACATTCATCTTTATATATAAAGCATTATGTACCATAAGTAATTAACATACATAATTAAACCATTACTTCTTGAAGTCTCATTTTGTGAAAATTGTTTCAAAGTAGAAGAAATAAAAATAGATTATAAAAAAAAATAACATTATGATCTCAGAAGACGAGAAAACAGGTCGATATTTAAACATGAATACTTTTAGTACATTATCAAACTTTACTGTAATAACATCAGTTTGGAAAAAGTTTACTTCAATATATTTACTGATACTTTTGGATATAAGCGGACACCTGGTGCCTGTGCTGTGTACACTGGTACAGGGTGAGAATTCTAGCGTAGCGCGGTGTAGCCTGCCTGCCCGGGGGCTGACAGAACTCGTTACAGTTTTACGGCAGTGGCGGCCTTCATAATGCCATGTTGGCAGCCCGCTGTGGGCTTCATATTTCAGCCGCTCTGCGATAAGCGCTCGTTGGACGACTCTGCGAGATTCTTGACTCAGCGGGAATGAAACAGACTAGTGGTCCCCTGTGACGGAGGACATAGAATGAGTTCCTAGTCCCCGACAGAAATATTTTTATCGATATGAAACTGAATGAAATAGAACAGGGTTGTAAAAACAGATCACGCAATAAAGAGAATTTACAAGCAGTTTGACTGCTAGTACATAAAATAAGATCACTTCTCAAATGAATTAATAAATGCCACAGAATTATTAAAAAAAATAATCCCTTCCCCCTCCCCCAAAAACCCAAATTCGTTTGATTAGAGAAGCAAAACAGACAGAGAGGAAACTAATATTAAGCTAGGAGAAATTCTGTAAAAGGTTATGCTCCGAAAAAGTTCGAAGATTTCAAATAAAAAATAAAAAACAAAAACTTTTTAATATAAAATATTTTTTTAGTTATTAGTTGAGAAATATTCAAAAATACATTATTAATTCATTCCACCTGCATATATGATCTTACTACGATCTGTAATCTATTTAATCTATTTTATTTACTTTCCTACGAATATTTTTTTTTCTGTGATTATTTTACCAGACCCTTTTGCTGGACGATATAGTCTAACTATAATAATACTTCACTACTCTAATACTATTTGCTGAAACAGTTAAATGATACCATCCTTTTTTGTTTAATCTAGTATAAACACTATAAAATTTTTGAACGAGTGAACGCCAATCATGATACGTACACATGAAAAATAAATTTCAGTGGTAATTAACATTCTTTCATCACATTGCATGAAATTAACTAGTTTGCTGCTCACTAGCGTGGTATCGGTAAGTGAATTCAGCTGATAATTAATACATGAAACTGTGAAATGATGTTTGAATAATTACTCAGTTAAGTTCCATTGAAAAAAATAGATGGAAGGATATAATTCATAATTGTTTGTTCTGAATACAAAACTTCATAATTCCTGACTGAGTTGTTGAATATTTTTATATTTAGTAGTTGCATGTTAAATTTTAGTGTAATTCTGATCTAGGCCAAGCACTCTAATAAAATTACTGTTGTTATTATTACTTTCTACACTCACTCTGTCTTATGCGTTAATTTATTTTTACTATTTCACATGCATTGTTACAAAATTATCGATTGTCCTACACTTCTCAGTGTTGTATACTATAATACATTTAATGCTTTTTCTTATCAAATAAACCAAGATTACGAAGAAGAACAGGCGACTACAGTTTTTTAAAACTAATTAGTTGTAAAGCCGTTTAAACGCTGGATGGAGTGTTGTAGTACCTAACAAGACGAATCAAAGAGAGGCAAAAAGAAACAGACTGTTGGCAACTAAGAATAAAGGAAGACGAAGAGAAGAAAAAGATTTGTTTATTTGTTTTAAACCAACCAGGCGTGTTCTTCATGATGTCGCTATTACGGCAGTCTGGAATGTTTCTCAACTGAACTCTTCTTTGTTGTCTTGTCGCATCAAAATGTTTACAAACATCTAAAGACTGTCCTTTCAAAACAAGTGAAAAACTACATCTGTCTAAAATCGCTATTGTTTTATGATCAGTAGCTTTATCACAAGGTGTAAACGGAATAAACTGATTTTTTTTTCTTTTCTCTCCGAGATAATGACCTTCAGCTAAGGGTGTTTAGTATTGACTCAGTGCGATCGTCATTGCTTGAGATTAAGTGGTAGAAAACAGCATCACGTCCCTACAATATAAATAAATAAAAATTGGATAAAATCATATTTCGTTCTGGGATAGACACGAATAAAAGTTTCTGATCACAATGAAATCAGTGAAATTCAGATTTTTCTTAACTCAGATTAAAAATACACCCATTAAGTTTGAACGATTTTGTTATATGCATTTTATTAACATTTGATTTTGTTATGTATCTAGGGCAGGTAGAGAGAAGTGTCTGTCTTCATCAGCCTTTACGTTAGAAATATTCAGCATGGCGTTTGTGGCCCACGTCATTTTGTAAAGCAGGTTTTTGCATTCTGAAGAACTTAGAGTAATTAACAATCCCACATACTCTTTTTAAAAGGTTTGTGGAGGAATCGAATTTAGCGTTTGCTTGGTAAACATCCAAAATCCACATCTACATTTGTTTATGTATATTATCTAATGAAGATTTAGTTTTTTGCTACTACTGAAAATTATTACTACTAGAAAATGTTTTTAGGTTGTACGCTGCAATATGACGGAATTCTTACGGGAAATTTTTGCTAAGGCGTTAACTCTAAAATTTATCTCCATTATTACATGAAATTTTTTGCTGCTCGCTTGAAGCATTTCACTATATCTATAATTGAGTATTTGAGTAATCGTTAGTAAACATTTGGTTTAAGGTTTTTCATATATATATATTGCTTTGGTAATAATTAAATACATACATTAAATTTGTGAGTTTGAAACAGTCAATTGTAATATATGTATTATGTTGTAATAGAGGGCGAGTCAAAAGTCCTTGGACACCTTCATAAGTTGGACATCAAACCTCTGCACTTTCCAGTTTTCCCTTCACTCTTCCAACTTATGGTGTCCAAGGACTTTTGATTCGCCCTGTGTTAATAGTCAAATCGATTTGTATTAAAAATTAATAATACGCAAATGGAAAATAATTTTGTTTATTTTTACTTTCCGCCGTTTCCCTCCGTTCTTCAGCGGCATCTTTGTGACTTTTGTCAGCTTTATAAAAAAATGAAATAAAAATAAACAAAATTCAATTGCATTGGAGTATTATTAATTTCCATACTAATTAATTAAATTGCAATTAATGAAATACTCCAAGACATACAATTGTTAATAGTTAAATTATTCATTGTCAGTTAAGACCAGATAATTTAAATGAAATACGTCGTTGTCGTTTTCATTTTTCAGCAAATATTTTGCTAAAAGTAATAACTGATTATTTAAAGAATACCAATCCAATTGCTGATGAAGTTACACTTGTTTTCGATCGCTTTTCACATCTCGTTAAGTTATCATTAGCAACTGAAATTTAACCGAAAAATTGCTTAGTGTTTATGTTTTAGATTTTTTACATTTTTTATAGATTGTTTTGATAAGTATTTTAGAATACATAATTATTTGTGATACTTATGTGGTTCACTGATCTGCGTTGTATTGTAGCTAAACTGCTGTGATTCCACCGAGAACTATTCTAGTGACATTCTACTTTATTTGCTTCGTGTATTGTATGTGGCAGAAATTCGAGTGATTATTGTTTTGTTTCGATCAATCACTTTTATATTATATGTATATATGTAAAAGCAAGATAAAAAGAAACTAGACCTAGTGACTAGTGTTGATATTTGTTATGGTTGTTTTGATGTTTTGATGAACTGAATAAATAGTGTTGTTTAGTAAAAATTGCGTTTGTGTGTGTTTATTAACTTGAATAATATTTTGTTTACGTTTTCCTTTAGTAAACGTTTCCGTATGATTATTTTTCTTGTGTATGATATTTTTGTTGAAGAGCAATAAAATCGCATCAATGTCTCAAATGAATATCATTATTGGTCCTTAAACATTGTTCCGGTATTTGTTTCCTTCCATTCACTGCACTCTCCCTTTTCTGTTTTTAGTTCAACATATTGATTCACGATAGTATCATAAATTAAAAGAAACAGATTAAAACAGATAAAATTAATTCTACCGTGCTACCACTTACTTTAATTTTTAGATTTTTTGTGAGCTGAACACTTTATCGATTAGTTTTTTTGAAAATTGTTTGTTCGTAGAATTCACTACTCACGATACCATTCATCTTTCGATAAATTATCTCTTATACAATCAGGAAATGTATTTTTAAATTTACTGCCCAAAATCAAGAAATTCAGAGAAACTAATCGGAAAATAATAACATATAAAAATTGTGTATGACATTATTGATTGGGATATTCGCTAAGAGCTCTGGTTTTCCCCGGATTTCATCTCTAGCTGGATCAGTTGTTTAACATAGAATCAGAGCGGCCTTGAGTGCGTAAATGACTGTAAATTTTTTTTAACCGAACCACAATATTGCTTTAACTATACTAATTTGTTAAATGAATTTGATATACTTACATGCTACCATCAAAATCTTCTCGTTACCAATACGTGCGAAAAAAATCTCGCACGTAACATTTGATTGAAAATCAAACCAGCTAACATTCTTGTTTTAATCTGAAAGAATGAAGATTACAATATTCTATACTGGAGAAAAATTCGGCACGTACTTATTTCGAAGATAAAACAGTATAGAAACTAAAAAATCGAGAATTATATTTACAAGTTACGTGGTATTGGAATTGTAACTTTCTTTTTTTAGTGTTTCTCATACTAATTATGTTTTACTGCGTTGTTTTATTTCACTATATTCATTGCCTTGTAGTTTTAATGAATAGTTGTTAATTACCTTTAACTCATCGGTTACGTCTACTTGCTGTTGTCTTCTATAATTCTCCTTTTTATCCGATATTCAAGACATAACTATGCTTTACCCTTTTTTTTATTCTTAAGAATCACCCATTTGCTAAAGCGACACGAATTCTTGGAACAGTAACGAAATATCGAGTGTATTTGTAATTTTTTTTTTAAATTAGGACTTTACGCCTTGTCGACGGCTAAGGTCATTAGAGGCGGGATGGGACTGGGGACAAGGAACGAGAAGGAATTCGGCCATGACCTTTTTGAAGGAAGCATCCCGGCATTCGCCTGGAGTGATTTGGGGACACAATAGAAAACCCAAATCTGGATGCCCGGACGGGGATTCGAACCCGCGTCCTCCCGAATGCGAGGCCAGAACGTTAATGTGTTTGTTGAACAGAGACGTAAGCCGAAAGCAACTGACTAACACAATATAATTTTTCTTAGCAGATATTTACTATTTTCGATAAACCAGTTTTTAATACTTACTTTTTTTTCCAGTATCATGATCGTATGTAATTCCCGTACATGGCAACTTGTCTTCACTCAACTTACTGTAGGTTTTGAAGACAAATTACCCGGTAATTATAGACAAATTGCCCCATAAGTTTTGACAGTTACCGATTTGTGGTATTATGACAAAGTGACAAGGCAATGAAATACAATGGAATTACTGGTTAGAATTTCGCTTAACGCGGGTACAAGAGTTTCACTTCATACTTTGACGAAAGATAGCTTAAATGTCAGAGTGAGTTAAAGTTATTAGTTTAAGTAGACTAGACTTTTAACAAAAGAATTCTTTATGCCATGGGCCCACTACACATCGCCGTGTGTCTTGATTGATAGAACGACCAAATATAAACTTGATGAACAAGGTTCGAATTACAATGAAACAGAAATTTTGTCCCAAGCAAAACGGCGAAATGATCTCTCTAGAGTCAGTCAGTCGGCTTGTAACCATTACTGACTGATGGTGATTCACTAATACGCACCCCATACGGAATGTGGTTTGACCACTCCAAATCCATTACAGCAACATCAATGGAAACATATAGTACTACCTACACTACACCAGTCCTATGGTCCATAATGGAAATGAAATGAAGCATGTGGTATAGTGGTCGAGACTTTGTAAGAGACAGCCTGAGTCGATCGATATGTAAACCAACCCGACTGGTCGATAGTTGAGACTCCGGCTATTATAATTAAGGACATTGGAGAAGATGATTGGATCCGTCCGCTCCATACTCATTACGACCACAGACGGAGATGCTGCAGGATCCTTAACGCGAGAGCGGCGGCCTGCTAATTGGAAAAATAATCTGTGGTCAGAATGCAGTGCAGCAGCAGCGAGCGTAAAGGGGCTCAAGCACAAACGACATGATATACAACACGCTCGCCACTGGAAACAGATATTTTAATGTTCTGTATATGTATTGTTATAAGAAGTCGGGAACTTAAAGACGCTCCCAGTTTGAAGTTCTTCGCTTTATAGGAAAATAAATTTTTAATTATCAAATAATCACAAACGAAAACCATTTTACTTCTCCCCTTGTTGCCCCACCCCAGGTGCAAAATATTGTTTCGTATTGTAATAACCTTACCTCTCATTTCGTTTTATTATAAAATAAATTTAAGTTGTCGTATCAATCAACTGACTTTAGTATTAATTTATGTCAATTATAAAAGGTTATTTTGGAACAAAAGATCTTTTATATTTAAATATGACATTTACGACGCCCAAAAATAAATTATTTTTACAACATGTATTAAAATCGATAGAATATATTAAGGGCTTGAGGTCTTCAATACGGATTATTTATTTATGCTCAAGATAACATACGGCACCATTAGGCGCACCGCTAGCTGTATGAACATTTGTATTCAATGCCGATTATACGGTCCGCTATTCAATTACGACTACTTGTATGCTAGATTGCCAGAAAAGCTCTTTATTCTCTATTTTTATCACTTAGTTACTTTTGATTACTTAAGGGTAAAACCATATAAATATTTTTCAACATAAATTGAACTCTTGTTGTCTTTATATTTGCGAAAATCGTTCTTGTATCCAAGCTGTCAAAGATTTCATGTTCAATTGGAACTATAGGTAAATTACTTAATCTTTGCTCTTGAATTTTTGATCTTAAATGGTTTTTATAGTTTTTAACTTTGAAAATAACTTTTTATCAGATGTAACTGAAACCGGTAATGTAATTAATATTCTTATCGCTATTACTGTGATCGAAAATAGTCTTTAGTAAAAGGATATTGTAATAGGACTTGTGGATCATCATACTGCTTTTCTGTAAAATGCTACTTTAAAAATTGGTTTCATTAAATAATTCAATACCGTAAAAATCTGTTTCACCACTTGAATTGTCTTTGAGATTCAGTTTTAAATCTTTACAACGTTTCACTTTGAATTTATCCTTCAGAGAAGTTAATGTCTGATTTAGGATTAAAAAACAAAACAAAAAAACTCTACTTTGTATTTGATTTTGGCGTCTAGTAATACTTGATCACTTTGTTCATACTAAAATTGAGTTGGTTTTCTGCATGGACGGATTGTGTTGATTATTTCTAAATTGAGCTCCTCTTCTAATACGCATTCGAAGTGTTAATCCGTGCGATATTCTGTGAACTTATCAATCAACTTATTTAACAAATTTCTTCAGATTTGAGAATTTATTTTGGGGCTTTACATAATTTTGCTCAAAACATTAATTTCGTTTAAAAAATCGGACGAAATTACAACCGACCAAATAAATCTACAATTCTGTAAGTTCAAAGAAAGCGAATGAGCATTGTGAAATTTAGTATAGTTCCATTCTGTCGAATTATAAGCTATTTCCAGCAAAGCGTCAAATATTTTTTCGAGGTGATGTCGTAATGGTTTCACTGCATCGATTCTGCTAGACCATCGCCTGGCACTTACAGCTTTTAATTTGAAACCTGGTAAATGTTTGCTAATTATCAACCACCTTTTTGTAGTGGATGAAAAAAAAGTAAATGTAAATTTCTTGAATTATATTAAAAAATTCACAGTTTCGTGCGTAATATTTGCTGCATCATTGACCATCAAATTGTGACCATGAGCCGAGCATGGGACGTAATATGCGCGGTTATTGATTTTTCTCTTTTTTTTTTTTTGCAGTCTGTTGTGTTTTCACGCATATTAGAACCATTATCTTTATCTTGAGTGCGTAAGTATGGAATATTGAGTTTTAATTCAATCTTGAAAGAAAAGACTTGTGGAGCTGGTTTCTGTTCCGATGAATTTTAATTGCTTTTAGAAAATTACCATCATCATGCTCATATAATGTTTTGGACGAGACTCGAAAAGCCGGACACTGATGATATATAAAGTTGTTGACTGCTATGATTATTTAAATACATCTCAACATAATCTTTTTTATGATTCTAAAATTGTCAGTGTCATTTGATTTACAGTTGTTTTATCTTTTAACATATTATTCAGATGTACACATTATTTCACATTTTCACTTTGGGAAACGTTTGTTTCTTGTCTTTTCTATGTTAATGGTAAATGTAACAATCAGAAAAACTGTTCAAAGCAGAGAAACTACTTTTAATTTTATCAAATATTCCACAACATCAGCAATAGACTGAATCTTTTGAAATAGAATGAACATGTCATTCTCTGTTAAATTTTTCTTTATTGTGAATATATGTAGAACAATAATTGTCTAAATTTTATTCCATCGTCATGAGTTAAGTACCTATGCGAAACCACGGCTATTAAAGATATTAACTAGATCAACAGTCATACTGGCTGGCCACAAACCGGGATCCACTTTCTTAACTGCTTCCTATCAATGACGACGGTAAATTGTTTTTAGGTTCTTCAGTAGTAACTTCTATTGATTTACTGAACTCTCCTTCTGAAGAAGGACTACTACATACATATTTTTCTTCAAATATCCCCATAGCTTCTGGATTTAAGGCTATGTTTGTTGAAACTGCGTCAACATTTTCCTGATATTCGTTTCATTGTTGTCATTATTTTCTGACTTGCTTAAAAATTTCATTAAAGAACCCTCAAGTTTTTCTTTCCGTACCCTTTTTTCTCGTTTTAGCTGTCGGAATTGCACTCCTGAAAGTTTTTTTACTTCTCTGCGGTTCCTGAAAATTTTCATAAACGTTAAGTATTTTTTTAAAATTTTAATATAATAATATGCAGCTTTAACGAATTTAAAAGGAAAACTAGTCTAGGCAACTGAACCATGTAGTTGAGTCTGAAAAAAGGTTCATAGAAATTTCGTACAAATTAGCTGATCATTAATTTTAAAATACACCGAGTTTTGGCTCAGATCTCTTGCAAGAATTTTTTATAGTCTTTACTAACTGCGGAACCCTACCCTGTGCCTTGTTATATATGCACTTGACTTATTTTTTATTTCAAATTTCGTAAAAATTTAATTGTATAAATGCTACAAACAGACGATTACTGGGAGAAGTAATTGCTGTTATAAGCCAATAAATAAACGTAGGTATTTAACATACTTACGATTTCTTTGCTCTTATAATTTGCACTGACAGATGATACAATGAATTATAATCACACTTAACCAACTTAAAATATCATTAAGTATACCTAGACACTCGTCGGAAGAACTATTAACAAAATACTTGTAATTTGATGTGCGATAGCACTGTTCGGAAGCGAACAAATACAAACTGAGAAGGAAGCTCTGTGGTGATTCCTTATTTTCTCCAGTCCTGTAAGAGCACGACGGGCGGTCAAACCTGCCGACAGATGTTACGCATTGCATCTAACTTCTGATGTATGCCGATAGAAGGCACTGTTAACAATATAATATAAAAGAAAACAGTCACTTAGCGCCGGTCGGATTTTTTTTTTCTCTTTGCGATCACATTTCTTATGTTATAGGTTGGATGAGTACTACGACATTCCTTGGTTGCCGTATTCAGACTTTTAACATTCCACGCTCGGACTCGTAGAATGTTTCTTTCCATTCTGATGACTCCTCCCTGATTAATCCCCACCCGGATATCCGATTGGGAGACTTTTTTACCTCCTGAATATTTTATCCAGGAAGAAGCCATCAATTTATGTAATTACAGAGGATAGTGCTAAATGCATGACGTGTGCTTTGCATAGCAGAAGCACTGAGAGTCAGAAAACACTCTCTCGTAGGCACTGTCTGCTTGCTTCAAACAACTTACAGTATTCACTGAATAAATTACCAAAACTCACAATTTAAACCCCAATTTACAAACTTCCCGTTACAATATTATTTCATTTAGTTTCAAGTAGTTTTAAGTAAGTTTTAATTGTTTTTATAGTAGCCTCTCAACTGGTTTGATGTAATCCTCCATCCCTTCCTACCTTGCACTAACCTTTTCATCTCAACATACCCCTTACATCCTACGTCCTCAATTATCTATTTCATATATTCTAATCTCTGTTGTCCTCTGTTGTTATTACCTTCGACTGTTCCCTCCTCCAACACGTTAATCAATCGCACATCTCAGAATGTGACATACATCCTGCATCTTCTTTCGGCTGTAGTAACGTTATTAGTCATCACTGAACAAACTATTACTTATGGAATAGAAAGCATCCCAGAAGTTTATTGCGTATTAACTGTCATCAAAAACTTCATATCCAGTTGGAATATGAGACGGTATTTAACAAATAATGGATAGTATTTTTTTTACTCATATGTATGTAACAACTTGGTAATAGTTCTTTATAATCCTTAAGTACAGTTCTTTTACTTCTCTGTCACCAATATACAACCTCTTGGAAGATTTGCTATTACAGTGTAGTCACCAACTTCTTTAAGCTGGAGAAGTTCACAGAAAGCCTAAATTTCTTTCAGGGTGGAAAAAAAGTTGTACACACGAAGGCTGTCTAAGGTGAGAGACATCAATTGAAAATTAAACCAGTAACTGTAGAGACTGAGAATAACATTTTTATGCAAATTCTTTAACCCAGTCGATAAGCCAGGGATTGTAGTATATTTTAGTTAAGTTGAAGAAATAAGGTTGGTATCGCGGTCAACACTGGCAACCGACAACGACGGGATTGGAGAACTTACTTAGCGATTCAGTTAAGCAAAAAGGCACGTAAGTCTGCCTTTTCTTTATATTAGTGCGAAGAAACCAGAGTCGCGTGCTAGGCGACAATGATGTTGCCGCTTGCTGTATCTACAATGATAAAGGAAGCTAGTCAGATTACTTTCCCTCGTCTCTCACCATCTCGCTCTCGACGAATTGTGAGGTGGTAACGTTAATGTGCTATGTCCTAGTGAATATGCAGTTATTCTCGTACTGTTAGAATGATAACTGTGGACACTTGCGCTCAGCTTTTGACACATGTAAGAATGTTAATTATTGTTGAACGTTAACATGGATTGTGTACGAACATTTTAATTTAGGTTAAGTGGTTTTTATATGATAAATTTATTGATTATAATTTACAGGCCTAGAAAAGTACAATAGATTAAATGTGTGATAATAGAATGTATGTAAATTTATTGTAGTTTAGATTCCCTAACTTCCCGGTAGAATCAAGGCAACGTAAGAAGAAAAAAAGAAGTGTTAGGAAAATAAGAGATTTGCTCCTTTTATCGTGATAAAGAAAGTAATTGTTTAGATTGAAGGGGTTGTTTTAGCGTGTGGTGCCGTACAAAATGAATGGCTTTGGAGAGATTTTCTCATATCAGTGTAGTGTTTTGTGCAGTTTCTGCATGATGTTACTATAGTTGTCTGTTAAAACACTAGCTCTTCCCTCATGACGATTCTTTAATGTTCTTGTCATCCCTGGCCTCGGATCATAGCTCATGTTTTCAGGTATTTTGGGGAAAACGGGATGCCGAACGGGAAATTGAGCTACCGTCTATCGTCTCTTCCAAGCAAACTTCACTCAAAGCTTTGCGAGTTTCTGAGAGGTTTTTGCTAAGTAAAATGCCAATGTTATTGAAACATCTTTGCTCTTCGGCAATAATAATACTCACACCAACAGCAGACGCCATGCATAACACTTGTTTAAATAAAAGTGCCTGTACTACTTAATAAAATTTCTTGAAACACAACTAATCTCACTTACACGCAATTTACTTCAACCACTTCGCTGTTCATCCTTCTCAAGAAATAGCCTAGATCAAGATTGGTTTAGAGGAATGGTTGCTGAACGTTTATCTATTGTAAGATAAATGAAGTATATTAAAAGTCTTCCCCATAAACTTCACTCAAAACCTTGCAAGCTTCTCAGATATTTTTGCGCCGAAGATTATTAATCTTTATGAGAGATATTTGGTCTTCAGCAGTCATAGCACTCGAAGCACCTGCAGACCTTTAATGAAAGTTGCGTAAACTAGGGAAAAGACGTAAACAGCTGTCTTGAAATACAACTAAACTCACATTCCAATCGTATATTCCGCTTCACAGTATTACTTCAGTGTGCATTATTTATGAAATATCCCTCGAAAGAAATAGTCTAGGATAAAATTGGAGTAAATTAATGGTTGCTGAACATCCATCAACAGCCAGATAAAAATCTAAAATTGGTGAACGGGAAACGATTTGGTTAGTGGCTGTCTATACTGTGCTGCAGGTAATGCAGGTCGGGAGCCGTGCCTTGCCGTGCCAGGTGTAGCCACGAGACCCCTACACTCGGCACGCTATCGATTACTCGCAGCCGAGCGAGCTACACCCCCAGCAGATAGCCCCCAGGGACCCAAAGGTCTCGTAGAGAACAGTCGCAGGTGTCAGGGACACGGCTGTCGCCTCTGTGCCTCGGCTGACTCACCAGAAATAAAGGGCTACTAGAGCTCAGTCTGCTCAGTGAAATACCTACCAGGATTGTAAGGAATAAATGTAGACACGACACAACAGGGATTGTGAAGAACAAATTCTCACTCTGTAACGGTCCATGTTACATTTAACAATAAGGCCAATTTGTATTTTTGAAGAATACATTCACTATTAATAAGAGAAGTAAAATAATATTCGCAGGCTTTCGTAAAGTTGCAAAGCAGCATTTGTAGCAGGATGCCGTTGATACAGGTTGGGTGATGGTTTTCGACTTGGTAGCGCCAGATACCCCTCCCTTTTATTACTTGGATAAGTTTCGATCTCTTCTCAGTGATATGCCAGGTCAAGCTTAGAAAATACTAGCTGATACCCGCGACTTCGTACGCGTAGACTAAGAATTTATTTTCCTGAATCGAATATAGAAAGTTGTTGGTAACGAAGGATTGGTGCCAAACAACACCGAGTCGGCATAATATGACAGGAAAGCTATCACTATATCATTCTACCGTCGAACCTGTCTCTTGAAGAGAATCAGTTTACACCATATTTCTGTCACCATTCGATAAGTTACTGCAAGACTACCTACTATTTGCCTCGCATTGAACCCCTAAATTTGTGATACCTACAGTTTAACATTCAATCCGAATAACCGACGGTCCAGGTATGACTCTTACGATAAAAAACAATTTTTAAAATCTTTGCCTGCACGGAGATTTGAACCGGAGACCACGATAAAAACAGCAGTAAGCAAGCGCTTTAAGCACTGAGCTACCAGACCGCTATATGAAAAGACAGTACAGAGACCTACACATCCTATGCGTCTGTCTATCGCCGTTCAGTAATTTTTCGAAATTATAAGACAACATGTATTATTTATATAGAAAATTTTTCAACCAAATGTAGACAGTACTTTTATCCTTGTTTCAAAGGATAAGTGTGAAAACTTTCATCGAAATTGGATGAAAGCTGTGGATTTGTAAGAAGGACAAACAAACCAACAAACATACGTACAATCATCTTTATATATATAGATTTCCCTATGCATCACAAGTCGTGCTCAGCAAATAGTAAGTATCCAAATACCTCCAAGATCAGAACGATTGGTTGTTTAGGAAATCATTGTATTAAAGTTTTGGGAGACAAGGAAGCGGCCAACTATACGCATTGTCATAGGGCAATATAGGCGACAAGACGTAAAGGAATCATCGCCTAAGCCTGGTACTGTACAGTCACGGTTATCACAAGCGGATGTTGTACAATAAGCATCAAAGTGAACAATTTCGCCCTTTTGGGCAATCATGTATATTTCTGATGGTATAATTGTTTGATTAAATTTAACAGAGCAGGAAGGCTGCAGTATGGTCTGATCCCGAGTGCATTCAATACGTGAAGCGTTCTGTCAGGCGGAGCAGATGGAGAACGTGCAGTTTGCGTAAGCTATACGCGACCATCGCATTAACACCTTCGTACGCAAGTACGAATCACAAGAGGGCAGCAGCTCCCACGTAGCAGGTAATCGTGGATTTTATCTATTCCTGGAAATCCGGCTACTCCACGGTACTGAAAAAGTGAATGGTTGATAGCTGCCCATTCTCCGTTGTAAACGAGCTATCCATCTTTAAATGACTTCCTGCAAGTACCACGGAACCGTAAAGAGCCAAAGATATCTTGAATAATGTCATTGCTCCAAGGGAAAGCGTGCGTTATTAAGTAGCTAGACAACATTTTCTAATTATTTCACGTATTTATCTGTGCAAATGATTTTGTACAACTGCATGAAGCGAAATTCCTCATTTTATTTCATTGCAACCTAAGGTAGATATTCTTGTTTGTTCGATTAAAAGTGTAAGAAGGAATAAACAAATCTGCGATTTCAACGAATAGGTCCAAAGTTTAGTAGAATATTTCTTTGCACATTGTTGATAGGATTATGATAAATGCCATGATTCATATTTTGTTTGTCGCGTGTTTTAATTATTCAAAGTAAATGCAAATTTTAGTATGGGTAAAATATTTCATTTCAAATTCTATTTTCGCTCATAGGATAATTTCTGTAAATTACGAATTCATAACAAAATTTATTTTATTTTATTAATAATAGCACAAGTTATTTCAAAGAATAAGAATAAAAGGTATTGTTACTACTCTTACCACATATACTGAAGATAATTTTAAATAATATATTTGTGGCCGCCTGATTATGACACTGCGTGGATAAAGGGAACGACTTAGAAATTAATGAATACTGCTAAACGATAAAAGGATGTAAATTCTTCATCAGTAATACTCTCGTATACTCTACGGCTGGATACTGTTATAAGGTATGACTATACAGTGCTGGCGTCATGCAAGTAAACATTGCGATCAATGAGATTATGTTCAGAGTATTGGGTAGTATCAAATCTATTCCAACCCACTGACTTCTAGTTTATAGCTCTAGTAGCAGACTTACCGGCGGTGGCCGGTCAGGTTGATGTTGATTTGGCCATGCAGTATCTTAAGTCGTACGATTTGAATTAAGTGCGTTAAAGTCTCTCGAGTCTTTCCCAAAAAATAAAAAAAAGCTATTTAAAAAGTTAGACAGGTGTCCCAAATGGCCGAGGGAAAGGGTAGAGGCAATTGTCATTCTAAGGGATAGATTTGAGAAAATTTCATTAACAATTTTTAACCCTCATTTTCTCAGAAACAAAATTCTACAGTGCCGGAGACGATTAGGGCGAGTCAGATGAGATGTCATACTATTTTCATGTCTGCATTGAAGAAGTCTCATTGTGGTTATACAGAAATAAGTTAACAAAGAAAAAAAAAATAATAATAATATATAATTTTATTTTCTGATTTGGCGGCAGGTGACATGGCTTTAAAAGTCATACGGCAGATCTTGAGATTTAAAATTTCCTAAATCAGAATGTAAGGTTTGTTACTGTGAATATTGCGTAAAAATTCATTCAACAGTTTTCAAGTTATTTCATATTATTTGTCAATTTTTTTTTTAATTCATCGCAGGTTTCAATTTTCTGCACCTGTAAAGTGAAATCCATGTTAATCGCGCAAATTGCTATATGTATTTGGTGTAACCCAAAGGAGATTGCTTCATTAATTGCTACAATATTTTTAGCCGTCCAATAAGAAACATATGTACCAAGTTTATTAAAATAAGAGCAGACATTCGTGCCGCATTAGGAACAATTAATTTTTTAAGAAAATGTGGAAAATACAGAATCTTTCAACAATACATTACGAAAATATCGGAAATGGATTACTGAATAACATAATTAATTGTAAAATGAATTAATGCAATATTATAGGAAAAACTGGGAGAATTTGTAGCGATCTGCAATACTACTAGAAAAGCGTCAGTTGAATAAGAAGTATCCAGAATTATTTTCCTAAATTGCTTTTAATGCCAACATTAAAGACTTTAAAAAGTACACTTTCATGTTAAAACTCATCAGATATGCGTTACTCACTACTAACAGTAGACATAATTTAACTCCCAAACATCAGAGATTGTAGCTGTGCGGCTAGAGAGATTCAAATAGCAAAGAAACTCTCGGGAGGATTTTTTTAATTAAAATGTTTAAATTAATTTACGTAGTTTCCTCCTGTACCATTTTCATTCAATATGGAAATCTGTGGGATTTAAAGATTGAAAAACCAAAATTTAAAGGAGGAGACTGTAGAAGAGGTAATACGGCTGTCATAATTTTTATTAGTACTTTAGGAAGTATGGTGTATGCAAGATCTGGCTGTTAGTGCATCTTGTGTTCCACACTATGCGTTAATAATTTTATTTATTGATCAGGAATTATGTAACGTTGAAACAAAAGATATGAAAAACAATTTAAGTTTGATCTTAAGCTTAAAAATGTGAAAAACGCATCTAAATCTGCTCAGTAGCTTTGGAGTATTTCTGGAACAAACATAAACGGTTTCCATTGTATAGTTATAGAAGGTTCAACCCTCTATTATCTGTCGTCAATGGGATCTATTGCGAATTGACAAAAAATTCAGGATAACCAGTACAAACTCAATAATCAATATCTATTGCCGTACCGAGCAGGGCGGTGTAACGGTTAGCGTTCTCGCCTCGCATTCGGGAGGACGGCGGTTCGAATCCCCGTCCGGGCATCCAGATTTGGGTTTTCCATGGTTTCCCCAAATCACTCCAGGCAAATGCCGGGATGCTTCCTTCAAAAGGCCGTGGCCGAATTCCTTCCCATTCCTTGCCCCCATCCTTGCCCCCCATCCTTTCTCGTCTCTAAAGACCTCGATGTTAAAAAGAGACGTAAAGCAGTTACAAAAAAAATAAAAAAAATCTATCGCCGTTGAAAATTCCATCATCCTTCTGTATTTTCTACCTAAGTCTTAAATGGAAATTGGTCTAATAGTTAAACAACTTGGCTGTTTCAATAGATATTTTTGACTAGGGATTTGCGGCTTGTTGACATCTGGAGATCACGGAATACAAGAAACTGAGTAATTTGACAATTTCCTTTTGAGAAAGTCGTTAGCGAATTCGGGATACCAAGGAACATCGAAAATGATGCAATAGACGGACCAAGTCGCAGATATGTGTTGCTGCATCTTTGAAAAATATAATTCACCCAACGATAAAATTAATCCCTGAAAAATATGAGCATCGCTAGAGCGAACCGGAGCGAACAATGATGCGTCGCCGTTTGAGTAAGGAAAGTGTGGGTCTCTAACTTTACTTGTGACTTAGAATTGAATATGAAATCGTCAACCAAATAGTTTTGAATATCCTTTAAGACCCTTCCGATGAATAATACAAGATTTCTTAAAGGTGTGAAAGAGCCACGGATGGGATTCGGTACCTCGAAATTCAACCTTTACGTTACTATTATTTTATTTACGTGTTCTGTTGATATATTTATAAACGGTAAGCAGCCATACACTATATCTACCAATAAGTTTAAAAATATATAAGCCACCGATCCCGTGGGATTTCTTTGGCCAGGTATCACGTAGAAAATACCATACCAATTTGTATATGGTCTTTACAGTCTGAAATGTTAGTCTACCTTCAAACCGAAGTATTTCTTGGACTCTACCTCAACGATGAATGGAACAATAAATAATAATATGTTAGTAATCTGCACTGATAGGCGCCAGACACATTAGCAAGGATTAGCATTCCTCTATTTGCATTCATATTCTTGTTGACTAATCAACTTTGGATATTTAGTAACATGGCACACTTGAAAGCAAATGAAATTATATAATCAAAAAAATCAGCTACAGACAATAGTAACGACGTAAGTAACAAGACAACGTGAAGACAATTTATAGTATTTTAAATTAAAGTTATTATGTCTTATACAGGAATCACACGGTGATTTTTTTTTATTTTTTTTACTTCTGCCAAATGTGAGCTTTAGGGAAATGCTAGTACGAGTACCATTACGTAAATCTGTAAATTGGAAGTTTCTTTCTGTTGATTCCAGCATCTCGCAAACAACACTAAACCATTTTTTTTTTTTAAGAGTTTTCTCTGGTAGAAACCTTTACTTATGACGTCTAATCACGGTGCAGGAAATCTCTTCCAAAAATTATATTATTTTACCTACAACATCGTTTAACATGAAAACTGCCGAACAGATTTTCGCAAGTTTTTCATAGTTTCAAAACGTAGGTTTTGAATGAGTTTTTTAAGTATCGTATATTCAGTCTTTAAAGCAAAGATACACACTACCAAGCGAATTCAACGATTTAAATTGATAACAAATTCAACGACTCAAACGCGATTATGAGAATTGTTAACAGCGAATTTGTATTCGAACACAGCATAGATCCTAAGGACAGTGGCAAGTGCTGTAATTAGGAAACTACGTTTTAGTACGAAATACAACTTGTACTTTTGATTTATCACATAATTAACATCAGAGGTTAGAAAATTAATGGTGATAATTTAAAAGTCGACGAAAAAGCGATGGAGAGCTTCTTGCTCCACGTGGATGAAGTCACGGACAACTAGTAAATAAATAAATGAATAAATTCATCTGTGTTCTGTAGTATGTCACTGAGATACTAGACACGGAAAATGCACAGTATTCCAAATGAAAAGATAACAACGTCTGTAAAGGTTCATAAGAGCGCGGATTTCATTGCGCCAGACTATGGTCACTGTTCCGTGCTTTTCCAGTATACGACAAAAATACGACACTACAAACAACACAAGAGAATACATTCAATCTTGGACATATTTTACAGAAGATGTAGCTTCAAAAAACAACATTACTTGATCAACCATCGCTTTTAACTTCCTGCATTTCATTCTGAGCCTATAAATTCACGTCTTTAAGGTTTAATCAAGAAGTCGTTTTTTAATTATCAGTTGTCTGCAATGTAAATATTATTTTAGACTGTTAGAAGACTATTTATTATGCTCCGTTTCTTTAATTTTGCATTTTCCTTTTCCCAATGAATACAAATTAGCGTTTGAATCGAAGTTTTATTTATTTAACTTACCCTCTATTTCACTCATTACTGTTATCATAGTTATTGAGAAATGTTCCTTTGTAACTCTTTAGTTCTCAAATGTGGGATATGTTTTCTCGTCCCAAAAAACAAATAAGTATTCATTCTGTCCCACGTACATAGAGAAATAAGCTATATTATATTCTCCTTTTAATTTTCACTCAGACTATAGTAAGCTTTCTCTGGTTTTTCCTAGGACAGGGTTAGCAGCTTACAAAAGTAACCACCAGTTTCAAACACGTCTGCAGCAGGAACTACAGAAAGTTAGCTGGATAGATGGCTGGCAGTCTGTAGCTTTAAGCGACGACAGTAATTTTCGCCCAATTAGACGTGCCTTACGGAGACGCTGAATGGAAATGTCTGTTTTATGCACTTCAAAGACTCTCCATAATTACTGCTAGGAGAGATAATCCAACTTGTAAGACGAAATGCTTTGACGATTCAGGGCGTGTTGTATACCGAACTTTATACACAGTTTTTCGACACCATTAGAGTGGTATCGTTTGGGTCTGCCATACTAGGGGACATGGTTTCAAATCCCCGCCCGGCCATCAAGATTTAGGATTTCCACAGTTTCCCGAAATCATGCCGGGATAGTTCCTTCATATAAGTACATGACCGAATTCCTTTCTGTTCCCTGGCCCCCATCCTTTCCATGTCCTAATGACGTCGACGAGCTATAAAGCTCTAAAAAAAAAACCGGTTGAGCTGGAAGCGATGTTTTTACTACCGTCACTTTCTGACAGATCACAGCAAACTATCTTATGCAACATTCTTTCAATTTTCTTCAAAAATTTTATACTTCCTTTTTGATACGAAAAAAATCTATATTTTACTATATCCGAATATCGGTCACTACGAATGCCACAAGAAAACAGTGCTTATCAGAGGCAGAATGGACAAATTATTTCTTTTATGACCTAAAATTAGAGTTGATTGAGAATCACGGAGATATGCAAACGTCCTGTAACACTTTCGTCCATCAATAATTTTACAAAAAAATGTTAAATTTAGACGAAAATGCTGATGAGCCTAACTGAATACCACCGCTATTATTGATAAGTACATTAGCGAAGGACCGCAAAGTTCTTGAGGATGCTCGAACCACCCCGGCTGATATCCTGTCGTTCACGCACCTGGAATAATGATTGAGAAACAGAAGTTTTCTGCAATCTCTGAGAGAAAAGTCGAGAGACTTTCTTCTTACCAAATACAGATTAAGCTTTACAGCATAAGAAGCACTTTTATAAACTGTTACAATACATAGCGTGCTTTTTGTAATCAGCAGATTTAATATACACATGGAAATATTTTGATTAAAAACTATAAATTTCCGTTAATAAATAGCCAATTAATAACGAACTGTGTAGGAGAACCACGTAAGCGGAATCTTGGCGGGAGCCTACGATTTTCGTTTTGTATTTATCTTCTTGGTCCTGAATATCATTTGAGATCACAGTCGGCAAATTATGGAAAATATTTAATTGCTTGATAACGTAGTTGATGTACAAGATCCTTCAAAATATTCAAAGTAACCATAAATACTAGTAGTCGTAACAAGAAGAAAAAATCGAAATGTTAATACGAGTATGTTATCTGAATATGAGCTTTAACATTTCATATATATTGGGATTTGGGGAGAGGATATTTACTTCGGTCAAAATAGAAAATACTGGCTGGAAGAAGTTGCTGGCACTACATAAAAAACGAATAATATTGTGGCAATGGTTTAGCTAGTGATATCAATAACTTCTCATGCACGGAATGGATGAGAGTGGAATCGAGAGATTTCGAGATGGAGAGGAGAGATAAGTTCACACTTTATCTAGAGGGGCGCAAGATGACAAAGTCCGTAGCTTGAGAATAGTTCATACTTGCTCCCTTGGTGAGAAGCGCGAAAAGTGTCGTGTCGGAGGTGGTGAGAAGTGTCTCCTCTTCTCTGCTAGTCTTTCATCGCTTCAAAGTTTTGCTTCATAGCAGAGTGCTCTGGATTAATTGGATATACGCTCCGTAATTTTGTGACCTAATTTTCACAATGTTTACACACTACATAACTTTTAAGGCATTCTTCTGGAAGAAGGACATTTTGTCGCGAACACTAATCTACTCGAACATGAAACGTACGTAGAGATAAAAATAATTAAACGATACCTAAGTATTTGGTGCTTTTGATCTAAATAAAACGCTGCTCTGGTCTTAACCTTCGTCACAGCTCCCTGTAACGTCTTTGCTATCACCACAAGGAGGTTAGGGAGTTGCAGAATAAAAGGTATGACACGGAAGAGTAAATGTCTCGCAATCAAACCCGATTTCGATACTACTATTGTCGATTGCCAGAGTAGTAGATTTCTAGAAATCCATTTGCATAAAAATACTAATAGCAGGCGTCGCTACCTAACAGGTCGTAGCTGGTTCCAGTTCAGGAACAACATATTCTGTTAATTGATTTTCTCGCAGTTTGAACTAGGCAGGTAACAGTTTAAAGGCAGGCTGAAACCTTCGTCGCCAAGGCAGAAATAACTGGATGTTGTGAAACATTTTCATCAATTGCAGACAATAATTATAAATATATAATAAATGGTTCCTGCCAATAAATTTAATTTTTTCGTTTGTTTATATGTGTTACCGAACACTTTTCACTTCTTTCACAGAAACATCTTCAGCGGCTTTTCTGTTAAATATGTTTAATTTGTTTACATCTATATTTTTATTACTGTCATCTGTGATTTCAGTGTATGAGAGACCCCAGATTTTATGGCAGGTGCTGTAAAAAGTTTCCACGAACATTCATACATCTGCCGAAAACTGGGGCCGCGGGAGCGATCGCTTTGGTATTCATGGAAATAGCAGACCAAGGGTTGTCTGACGACGGGAATGTCGTAAATCGTGTTTGTAGTGGTAACTTCGGATTTCTGTAACCGGGTAACATTGGCTTTCGACATATTTCGTTAGGATAAGCGTCTCTACACCACGCAATATTAGGCAACCAATGATGTGTTTACTATTCATGATAAAACACTTGTTATTTTTTGTCAATTTCATAAGAGCCAGTTCGAGAAGTCATCTTTTCCGCGCAATAGTTCGATTGGTCGAGGTCCTACGTATCCATTAACGGCCTGACGAAAAAAAACCGAGCAATTGCAGCGCTGAGGATTTAACAAGCATTATATGTGCATTGCTAGCTGAGATTATTATGCATTTGAAAGTCGAGTTACGAAAACCTAGTGGTCATCCGACAATGACGTCTGGGCCAACATAGGAATTCCGCAATCCTCGTTGCGTGGGTTGCCTATCAGCGCCAGTAACAAGGGGCCTCCCGCACACACTACGAGATGCCGTCAACCAATCATAAATGTTGTAAACTCGAGATATCTGCATGTTTAATACCCATAGAACTAACAAACGCCATGTTCAAATAACCTTCAAAAGATTCTAATGTTCTGTAATCCAACGATAGTGATTTGTTAAAATGAACTCCATTTGTTGTGTTGATGAGTAGTTCTGGAACTTCAACCCCCGTCACTTCTAGGAACTTCGAGGGAAAAAGTAATATTCCTCATGTTGGAGTTATCTCGTCTGCTGAGGGTTTTGTACACAGTTTTTGTACTAAATTAAGCTCAAAAATTTAATTTTGTTTGTAAAAGCTATTTAAAAGAATAATTAAAAACAAGCTATTTTTAAATCAAGTTCATAATTCGTTTTGCGAAATTGTACTTCAAATCTTAGGCATAAACCAAATACAAACAAAAATTCAGATGAAAAAATTGTAGTGGGTCTTAAATTTTGTTAACGTTTTTTTAATAAAAATGTGTATTTACTATCAGATTAATTACATTCTTTATCCAATTATATATACTATTTTTTATCTAAAAATTTACCTACTATAATATCAGATTTTCTATAAAAAAAATTTATTGAGTATTTCAGGAAGACCGTTAATTCTAGAAATCTTACTTAAAATGTAACCTTCCGTAAAGGCTATAGGCTTCGACCTGAAGATGTTAGACATTAAAATGACTGGGAATAAATGAATAAAACATCAATTAATGAAACATTTTTCAGGGATTTTTATTACCTCTTCAAACATCTGTTCAAATGTTGTAGGATCGAAGACTTTTGCGGCTTTGACTAGTAATAATGACCTATCGAGATTCCTGTCGCGCAAAATGTCACACTCCTGGGAAGTTCTGAATGTCCGTTACACCATCCTCATTTTTAACCAATTGTAGAAAATAGAAAACTTAAAAAGGGAGATGGAACAACTTAAGTTAGATTTTGTTGGGATTAGTGAGATTAAATGGAAGGAGTTCTGGTCTGGGGAACACAGGATAATTCGCACACAAGCTGTCAATGGGGTCACTGGTGTAGGACAAGACAGTAGGGAAACGGGTGAGTTGTTATGAATAGTTTAGTGACAGCATTATTTTGATGAGGTTAGAAACATTAGTACAAGTGTACATGTCAACGTCACAGGAAGACGACGAAGAAATAGAAAAAATATACGCTGAAATTGAAGAATTAATCCAATATGTGAAGGGGGAGGAAAATCTAATAATCATGGGTGATTGGAATGCAATAGTGGGAGAAGGAAGAGAGGGGAATTCTGTAGGAAGTTTTGGTCTAGGAGAAAGAAATGAGCGAGGAAGCAGGTTTCTAGAATTTTGTGAAAGATATGAGCTAGTAGTGGCAAACACATTTTTTAAGAACCACGCAAGAAGGATATACACCTGGAAACATCCTGGGGATACAGGCATATATCAGCTAGATATATCAAAAAAGGATGGAAACGGTAGTAGAAGAGATAGTAGGTGAAGATCAGTTTGGGTTTAGTAAAAATCGTGGTACAAGGGAAGCAATTCTGTCTTTAACATTAATACTTGAAGGGCGGATAAAGAAAAACAAAGATACTTTTGTGGCATTTGTTGATTTAGAAAAAGCTTTTGATAATGTTAGGTGGGACAAGATGTTAAAATTTTTAAAGAAGTTAGGTCTAAAGTATCGAGATAGAAGAATACTCTGTAAACTATATAAGAATCGAGTTGCTATAATAAAAGTATAGAATCATGAGAGACATGCATCAGTTAAAAAGGGTGTGAGACAAGGTTGTAGTCTATCCCCGTTAATATTCAACTATGTAGAAGAAGCAGTGACGAATGTCAAAGAAAAATTTCCATATGGCATAAGTTTTCAGGGGGAAAAAATCAGTATGCTAAGATTTGCTGATGACATTGTCTTAATAGCAGAAAGGGCTGAGGATATTGAGAAGTTACTGAATGGCATGAACAAAATACTGAATGAAGATTTTGGACTGAATATAAATCAAAGCAAGACTAAAGTGATGAAATTTAGCAGAAATGTTACCAATACTAGTAGGTTAAATATAAAAATAGGATCGGATGTAATAGGAGAAGTAAGTGAGTTCTGTTACTTGGGAAGCAAAATTACAACAGATGCCCGAAGAAGGAATGATGTTAAATGCAGAATAGCACTAGCGAAAAGACCCTTCATGAAAAATAGAAACCTTAGTTTCAAATATTGATCTAGGAATGAGAAAGAACTTTATAGTAGCGAAACATGGACTTTAGGAATACCGGCAATAATGAAACTTGAAGCATTTGAAATGTGGTGCTACAGAAGAATGCTGAAAATTAGGTGGACAGACAAAGTAAGAAATGAACGAGTTTTAGAAATGATGGGTGAGAAAAGAAATTTGTGGAAGAAGCTTACAGAAAGAAGAGGCAGGCTGGTAGGTCATATTTTGAGACATGCTGGATTGGTTAATTTGTTAGTGGAGGGAACAGTCGAAGGTAAGAACTGTAGAGGAAGACAGAGATTAGAATATATGAAGTAGATAATTGAGGACGTGGGTTGTAAGGGGTATGTAGAAATAAATGAAGAGGTTCGCGCAGGATAGGAAGGGATGGAGGATTGCATCAAACCAGTCGTAAGACTGACGACAGCAAAAAAAAATAAAGAATAAGAGTGGTGAACTGGACCCTCGAAATTCCTAGAAGTGGCGGGGGTTGAAGTTACAGAAATTCTCATCAACACAACAAATGAAGTTCATTTTAACAAATCACTATTGTTGGATTACAGAACATTAGAATCTTTTGAAGGTTATTTGAACATGGCGTTTGTTAGTTCTATTGGTATTAAACATGCAGATATCTCGAGTTTATTTATGATTGGTTGACGGCATCGCGTAGTGTGTGCAGTGTGTGCGGGAGGTCCCTTGTTACTGGCGCTGATAGCCAACTCACGGAACGAGGATTGCGGAATTTCCTGTGTTCGCCGTACTTTTTCTAAGCTTGTACTAAAAATTTAATGAGACAACGGAAGCTGGTAATGCTCATGTTTACTTAGCCCGCATTATTCGGTTATGGTTATAGCAGATCTGCAGTTGTTACCTAAGGCAATTCAGATGCATTAATCCTGATTAAACAATTTCAAAGGCGGCTGTTGCATCGAGGTGGCGAATCTCGAGATTTGGTTACTACGATTACGTGGCGATACTGAAATAGAGTATTGACTGTATTGTTGGTGTGTTGACAGGAAATGCCGCCAGACAGGGCTACGATCGTCTGCCTGCGGACGAGGGTGATCACGTGGCTGGTCGCTCGTCAGACAGCTGTTCCGAAGACGAAGCTGACGAATTCAGCGACGAGTACGGTGAGTACCTATACACCGGCACTCCATGTCGAACTCGGATGTTATTGCCACACATGAGGGCTCATGGAGATTGTTATTTCTTACCGTAAGGATGTGCCATAATATCATAATGTGCCAATCAGTAGTACATTGACAGTACTTTGACAAATCAAGGTAATGCATTTTCGTGGAAGAAAATTAAAGAACAACTCTATCAATGCTGTATCAATGGCCATCATTACACACTATAACAACATTTTGGTTCAATAACCTTAGATGAAGAACCAGTGATAGATGATTTTTTGAAGTAAGTAGCTGTTGTTTTGGCAATTTAAATTATTAAAAATGGCAGCGTAATTCCCATCAAGGGAGCTACGTTTTGTGGAAACTAATTAACCTCTAATCCACAGACTTGAATTTATATTATTATTTAATCGAACCTTTTGCTTTTCACAAAACTGTTTCAGCAAACGTAACTTGCAGATTGTAGGGAGAAATATCCTATTTGATTAAGACGGAATGGAAAAAGAAGTGGAATGACGACAGACAATAAATTGGACAGTGGTATATGGACGTAGCCATATTAGTTAAGGATAAGGCATGGTATGACATTATCCTTGATAGCTGGGATATTTCGTTGATGAGCAGACTGAGAACGGGACATGTTTTACTCAGTGACAAAAATTTCTTTCGAAAGAGGTCCGACACACCCATCTTCCTTTCCTACGCGGAACTAGAAGGCGTACACCATCACCACGTTAAGATATAAACAATATTGAGCTAGAAGAACTCTTGCATATAACTGACCGCTACTGCAAGTATGGTAACGTTGAGGTGAGAGCATTAGGTTCGGAGTGGACAGCGTTTCGGATAAACACAACCACTCAATCATTCACTCGATCACCCTCCGTATCGTTCTTCCTGTACATACCCTCTTTAGTACTGGATGGTGACATGACCAAACCAGGCGAAAAGTAATACTTCTTCCTTGTGAATCATGCTATCTACAAGTATTTATCTTCACTCACGCCGGTTCGGGTAGGTCCTCATTCGGTGGATACTGAGCAACGGGACCATGTTCGTCCACCAGCATTTGACTATATTCAGGTTCCGCAGACATCTCTGGCTCTGAGAAGACATCGAAGACATGTGGGTTTCTTTTCTTCCGAGACCTTTTTCTCATCTTCTTCTCACAACTTTGTGGTCTGGGAGGTGACGATGAAGGAAATTTTACAAAATTTTACAGCACAGTGTCATTAAATTTTGGATCAAAATCTTTTGCGTTACTTGCCGTTTGTTGCCAGCCGATGATGATATTGCTGCTGCCACTGTTCTAGAAGGTAACGGAGTTACGTTATTACTGCTGATATAGTAACCTATGGACCTACTATTGAAGTGATCTTTGTTGCAGATGTGTTGTTACCGACATCCGCTGTTTTAAATATTATTATCTTAACGGGGTTTGCCCCACATTTGTGCTCATGTCTGCAATACATGTCTGCTTAGCCACATTTTCTTTCCTGACTGGAATTGAAATCGTCTGGGCTAAGCTAATTACAAAGACAGGTGATGCAAGAGCCTTATACTGTTTTTAGCTTCGTGTTATGAATACGGTTCTTCGTTTTCAACACCTGTATCTTCTTGATACATCCCATACTCCTCGCTTCAGGCTGGTTGCAGCCAGGAGCAGTTTGACACACCCTGTGGGAGAGTAGAACCATTACCCGGCTCGTGAGTGCCCATGCCACTTTTTTCACAGGTGGGGGTTTCCTTTGCAGGTCCCCGCCGTGTATTCAAACCTCTGGCACTTAAAGCAGTGCATTGAGTCCGGTATACAGGGCAAACATTTAAGTTTATAAATCCTATTTTTATAGAGTTATTTGTATACATAACACTAATAAATAATACCCAAAATTGATATTATAAATTAATATAAATAAAAGTGTGAATTTTTAATAAAAATGTATATATTTTTAGTATAATACAGTTAGAAAGTAACCCTGATGAGTTCTTGCAACGTGATTTCCTTGATGGTGTTAAGCCTACACCTGCATGGCTGCTAAAGTATTCCGTGAATGAGTCTCTCACAGAAAGCCCATCAGCATGTGCGTAACCGTCACCCCTTTTTAACGGTACAAGATTTTCGATTGGTAGTTGTTCATTTTTGTTTATTTTATAATGAGGTACGTATTTATTTTCAAAGAATGGATCTATAATCATGCAAACAGCAAGCAATAATAACCAAATGATCTGTTGCTTCTGGCTTTATACCGATCTTATAACTTTCATCAATTTAGCTTGCCAGTTCCAGGACGGCTGGGCGATCGCCACGCCATAGGAAGCGCCTACTGCACGGCTTAATTCTATCAAATCGCGGTAGGTCATCACGTCCTAAACAGAGCCTTACGGAATTCACATTTTACGAAGAACTCCCCGAACTTCTCAGACTTAAATAGTAGGGAAGCCTGTTTGCTTTTTCATCAGCAATGCCCGTTTCTTATCTTTTTAACAGACTTTAAGGTCATGCAAAACTTTCATCTTTTCTTATAAAGGCATTACCTATTTGATGAACCTTTCCTTTACTACTGCCTCTTGTATTCTAAAAGGAACGGCTCTTCACTATTCTTTGGGTGTTCGGGATACTCTGTCGCCCACCCTTATCGTACCTTGATTATGGTCCCACGATTTTGGTGGAACTAAAAGTCGAGTGCCGTGGATCTTCCGCATCAATATAACAGGGTGGCGTTAGGTGCACGCTAGAGAGAGGTTTGTGTCACTACCTTTGAAGCTCCTCGTCATATGTCGAACTGTGAGGATGAGCGATTTTTTTTTTAGTGATGGAACCATCCTCGTGATTAAGGTGGCGACGACAAGATACCTGCTCTCTAATACACGTAACACTTCATCATCACGCCATACGATGGTAGTTGAGATAAGTAAGAAGTTTACAGTGTTATGCGACTAGCTGCGCTCACAATTTCGTAGCTCGGGCAGCACCGGATAAACCACGTAGCACGAGTTAGCAAATGATACGGGCCCCACACCCTCTGGGGCCTCGCGCCTATGCATCTTAATGATATGGCTTTAATGAGTATAGAAAATGATTTACTTATTGATTTGGCTACTGTTATCCCTAAATTTGCCCATATTAATTCACGAAAGGTAGTTTTGTAAATGTACTATTTCATTTTACATCCTAAACTTGAATAGCGAAAGCAAACCAATATCTTATAGTTCGCATTTGCTACGGGCCCCGCGCAGTCTTAATCCAGCTCTGACCTCGGGTACCCTGCAGGATCTGGAAAACAGCTTTCTTCCATACAGATACAAATATCGTTGCGGAGGGAACGACATATCGAACAGTTTAATTATTGATAAACTCCGACTCTAAATGTTTTGGGTAAAACCACGAGACCTGAGTCATTACAGTTTCATGACTTAGTTTTTTCACATGGTACAGATATTGAAGGAAGCCTTAAAGTTTAGTGAGTATAATGACTGGCAAAAATTTTATGTGTCTGTGCTTCGTATTTCTTAGAGACAACAATTTACAGCATATATCAATTTTGAAATATTTTTTACTATCCACAAAGATAATTGACCCTCTAGAGCAGTGTTTCCCAACCTTTTTTGGGTCATGTCCCACTTTCAACATTTTTTTGCCCCCCATACATAATTTTTAATAAAAAAATTATTTGTTATTAAAGAAACTGATATAGGATGGTTTTTGAAAGAAAACACTTTAATATTATCATAAAACACAGTAAGTAAAATTAAAAAACATATAATGAAATACTAAAATTCAAATGATTTATAATAAACATTTATTATGGCAATTTAGTGTGATCCTTTTAAGAATTTGCTTTTTTGCTATATTTTGTAACCATATCTGGCATTGTGTTTAAATAACTCAAAGAGAAAGTGGTAAAGTCGTATCAAGTCAATTTCTAAATTGCCCCCCTAAAAAAACCAAATTGCCCCCCTGTGGGGCGTGGGCCCCACGTTGGAAAACACTGCTCTAGAGCTAAATGTCCATAATGAATGCGTGTAACATTAATAGAAGGAAAAAATTCGAGCAGTCAAAACTGAATGGACTATGGACATAACCATAACTGTACTTCAAGCCATTGAATACTGTTGATGATTGAGAATCTCAAATCTCCAGAATTGGCCTGGCTCCTTTATTTTATAGCTCAGAAAACAGGCCACTAATAAAGGCTCAAGCTTGTCAGAATTTCTTTATGATTTATTTCAAGTAATTAGCGTTGCAACAGAAGTAAAAAAAGCTTCATTTCCTCTGTACTTCTTTATTTATTGATTTGTGATACGTAATTTTCTACAGCTAATATCAATAAGAACTTAAAACGCATCCTGTAACGACTCATATCTCTCACCGAAGTAAACACACAAGTATGAAATCTTTGCTCATGAGTCAGAACTGTTTTCGTTAGTGGTATACGACTTCAACGATGCGTTTTAAGACAGTTAATACTGTTCAGAACCTGTTTTATCATGTGAAAATTGGTGTCTGAAGCCGTGAAGTGCTGTTAAGGTTTGGAATTATGAAATTAATTTAAAACATTTTCCCTCTTTTTCTATTCCATGTCGATGTGATTAGAACTTGGAGAGGACGGGTGGTAAGGTAGAGGAATTAATTAGACCACGGCGTTTTGAAGGCTTCATTCTGGCAGCCTCGTCCGCATATTCATCAGGATCAGTATTTCTCCCATTTACAGAGTACATGATCTCGCTGCTGAGGTTTGTAATACATGTCACTAACAGCTTTCCATTATTTCCAATTCATGCTTCGAGCAGTGTGTTATTTGTCACTCAAAGGAGAGCTCTCAACCTTTGATAATTTGATAAGTTGGAAGCTTAGAACCTGAATTTAATTTTTGTAGTTTTTATAGTGTAAGCAACCCTTTTTTTTTTTTTTTAAAGCAAATAAAGGGAACCAAACATAATGTGCTCCTACCCAAGACGCGAGAGTTGGCCAGCGTCCTTTTGTTACAGCTATAGTTTCTCTGGGAATTAAAACATCTCACAACTCTGACAATATTGGCTAATGAAGACACTGGTGAAGATATTTTTTTCTAAAAAAATTAAAACTAAGTTTTTTGTCTCTGTAATTGGGACTTGAATAAATTCAGTGCATATACTACAGTAAAACAATAGTGAAGATTTTATTGTATTTTCATTCATCGAAAAAATAAAAAAAACCTATATTCTATGGGCAGTATAATACGTAAGATTTAAAACAACCTGCGAAATAAAAAGATTGAATGGATGAGAAGATATAATTAGGAACGAACAAAACTGAAAATAGTAAGAGATTATATATTTGTAACAACAGTTACTATCATAATTTTCGGAACTACTAGACAGCATTTATTCGATAAAAAGCCTATGAACAGAAATGCCATTTTAGATTAAAATGAAAGGAAAGATTATTGAGTAATACAATCTTAAAATTATGAGATAATATAATCGACAAACTGATAACTTTTTGGAGATCTACATAAGCGAAAGCCTTGGGAAATCTAAGGGTAAGAACATGTCGAATAGGTCGCGGTAAAGGGGAAGATCGCGGTCGTGATGAAGGTCGATGTCATGGTCGATTGGTAAAAACATGCCGCCCAGTTCTCGGTGGAGATGAAGGTAGATGTCGAGGTATAGCTGCTACCGTTCATCAGTGTTTTGAATACCTTTGTAGGTGCCACACGTTGTAAATTGTTTATATTTTGTGTTTAATTCGAGTACATTTACTTTTTTTAATGTGTAATTATTCATGGAAGTGACAACGATAGGGAAGACGATGGTCTGTCAGTAACCACAAAGTGGTGGCTACTTTCTACGGCTAGTAATAGACAGTTCAGTTCACATTCGAAAAATGAACAGAGACAAACGCTTGGTGTATGTTATCATTTACATCAGGAGCTGATAAATCACCCAGACAGATTCCATGCCCACATACGAAAGACACCACAAACTTTTAAAAACATTTACAGTAAAATCATGGACAAACTGAAGAAGTTAAATGTTTATAATAGTTACCACACCAATCCAATATATGCTGAGGAAAAACGAGTCATGAGCATAAATTATTGATAATTATTGTAAATAAAATAATGTACCATGTAGCAAAGCATTTCCAAGTCAAATTTAAAATTTTTCAATCCAAAATTAAAATTTCCATTCAGTATCAGAATTTTCAATTTAAAATGCAGTCAACATTTTATTTTAAATAATAATTAACACAAGAAATATTTTTTTCAGTTTCTTTAAATTTATAATGATTGTTGTCGGACTTAATTGTCGGTTTGATGTTCGGTATATGATGTGTAATAATTTCTAAATAATCAATCAAGTCACTAACAATAGATAGTTATTTCAATTACTGTATAAAATTTATTGACTGTCTAACTGCTTGAAACATTAACTTTTCGTAGTTGTATAATTTATATAAAAAAACTGTATTTATTATTTCATACAATAATTTATATGAAACATAAGGTAGCATTTTCAACGACAGCACATTGTTAATTTATATCTGAAGTTGTGTAAAATGAAATGACATCCATTAAAATCATTATTTGGAACAAGACAAAATTAAACAACAACGCTCGGTACAATACGAAAGCCGTACCGAGCGGGGCGGTGTAACGGTTAGCGTTCTCGCCTCGCATTCGGGAGGACGGCGGTTCGAATCCCCGTCCGGGCATCCAGATTTGGGTTTTCCATGGTTTCCCCAAATCACTCCAGGCATGCTTCCTTCAAAAAGGCCATGGCCGATTTCCTTCCCATTCCTTGCCCCCATCCTTGCCCCCCATCCTTTCCCGTCTCTAAAGACCTCGATGTTAAAAAGAGACGTAAAGCAGTTACAAAAAAAAAAAAAAAAACGAAAGCCGTACTGCGTAATCAGGTGTAGAAGCTGGACTGCGGGACTTTGACATAGCTCAACCAATCAGACATCCAGCAGCTTTGTTCTCTCATCGACATCGCGGTGAGTGTCGATGGTGGCGGAGAGGGTGACGTCGCGAGCGACCGCCTCGGCATTCACTGACTCATTAGTAATTACTAACAATGCTTTAGTTTCACATGTATGAAACATCTACCACTACCACGACCTTCATATTAACCCCGACCTGCTCGGCAAGTTTTCACCCTAAAAGAGTAAATAGAAATACTAAAGTAAATAGAATACTCAAAAAATTCAAAGTTTCGGACATATAAGCTAATATTACTGGCTGAACAAATGACTATCCTACATAATAGCATTGTAAAGGGTATGTCGCGGATAAAATCCACTGTTTACATCATATGGTGAACGCACAGTTTGTGAAGTTAGCCGATAGTAAGGGGGGGAAAAAAACAGAACGCAGTGATGAGGAAAGAAATTGCAGAACAGGAAGAACAAAGAGAAAGTTGTTGGCAGTGAGGGGGAAAGCCTGGAATAAATCAGGAATAGGCAAAGGTGATAGGAAAGAAAAGAGGTGAATGCTTAAACATTGCTGAAATTGTAGAAGAAATTACAAAAGCCGAGCATTAGCTGAATATCTTAATGCAGAAAAAAGTCCATATACAGTGCAGGGTAAACCATCCAGTTTCCTCGTATCTGTAGCATATCTGTGTTAACAAAGCAATATTTTACAACCCTCCCGTTGTATCCGAGATTAGGAACGGTAACAACAAACACCAGGCTATTCACTCCATTCAGTGATTTGTCGCTGTCAGAGAAAAATAAAATATTAATATTGGGAGAAATATTACGTAGACACATGATTTATTGGAGATGATTTGTGAAAGTTAAGGATAATATTGTGAGCTGACTTCATTTTTTTTATAAATTATTAGAAAAGATGACACTAAAATGAAGGTGGTACGAGTTGTAGTAAAATATAAAAAATGTAGACGTCAATGGTAGACAAAGGGTAATGACTTTTGTATAGAATAGACGAAACAGACAGAACGTTGATTTACAGGAGAAGAGATTAGACAAAAGTAAAATAAATAAAGATAACGAGCTTTTACAATTTAATAGAGATTCTTGCGTTCCACACAGACGCAATAACAATATTGGCTGATGATGATGATGCACTGTCTTCAGAATCGCCTTCGACCTTACTCTGGATTTAATATTATAGTATCATTTTACCAGAGATTTTAGCGTATAGCAGAAAATTATTTATCAAATGCATAACGATGAGACTCTCCGAACACTATGTTCCTTCCTTACTTTTGCTCTTCTCCCAATCTCAACTCAGACTGTAATTTACATTCTACTGTGTATTATAAATATCTTTATTATTATTTTTTTCTCATAAGAACGAAATTTCTCTCGGCGGTTAGAATTTATGAAAGGCTCTCGAGTAATTAGCCGAGTTAAGAAACTGTTATCACACAATATTTCAGCGCTCACATACACTGTCGCCATCTTCTGTCTGGCGGCAGTGAATGTGATCGCCTGAATATCGTGTGATAACACTTCCTTAACTCGACTGGTTACCCGAGAGCATTTCATATATATTTGTTAATATTCTTCAGATTGCGGCAATGTTTGAGTTTAGCAAGGTAAATTCTACATTAACACCACCAATAATTAATAACCACCATACCTTCCGCTAGACTCAAACCCTCCCACTGGAAGGGTGGCGCATTAGGCACTGAGCTTCCGCGTCCGACATAAAAGCTTACTGAACGTCAGCAAATCTATAAGTTACCTTTCTTCTTCCAGCCAAGGAATCGAACTGTGAACGGAAGGACAGAATGTATTCCTGTGAGCACTCTATTGGAGTGCCGTTTTACTGCCATATATTTTGAAGGGTTTATTGCAGTTACATATATATCTTATACTTCTTATCTTATACCACTTGAAATATGGACTGAGACGGCTGAAATCGATGGCCAGGTCTCTTGCCACCGATTTCAGCTCATATGAGTCAGTCAGCCTTGTACGATCCTACCTTCTTTTTCGTATGAACATACTTGCATTGCCACACTTTTGGCTGTCTATTAGACCCAATTAATATTAACCCATTTTTTGATAGGGAGCATACAGAGATGCAACATATTCATAGAATTTTTAGTTTCCTCTGATAGTTTTGAAACTTCTACAAACGCATGTTGCTAGTTTGGTTAATAAATTAATTGTTCTAATGAAATGTTTACTGCAAGTGATTCGTATATTTCTTACCCGATACGAAGAGAAACAAACGTGATGACCGAAGAAAATGTTTCCAATGAATCATGACTCAACTTGTTAACAACCAGCCCGTAATATCTAAAACGAAATTAAAATAAAGTAACTAGTTATTCGACATTGAGTGTTATGCTCTTAAATAAAAGTTGACCAGCACAATATTTAATGAATATAACACGAATTCAATATTAGCTTGTTGATTTTAATTAAATAAAACATCTTGTTAGTAGAGGCATGTATGCTGGTGGTTGTGTACCTTATTTTGAACAGTGGTAACATGTTTATTTGCTGAAATTTTTTGTATTAGTTGGCTGTGTGCTATTCCGCAACTTGTGTACCGACATCTGTAAACACTGAGGAGCACGATGTTAGACCAAACCCGCAAAGAACACCGAAATACAATAATCACTCAACAATTGAATTACATGTGCTAGAATACAGATATTGAAACAGACATGGAAAAATTCGCCACAAATTATAAAAACTACAGACGTCAGCATTCAAAAGAATTACCATCGCCAGTCAGTGTCAGCCGAAGGAAAGCACATAGTTAACGAACACACAACCTTACCAGCCACCATAAAACAATAAGAAGTGTACCTTACATCAAGTGAGAAAATATTAGCAGTGGCGCAAATAAAATACCATAAATAACACGGATATAGTAACATTTAAAAGAGTAACATGCAGCAGATTCACAGAAGAACGTTAAGAAATGGTTATCAGATTTATGGATATGTGTCAAGTAGACATCTATGACGATAAAATGCCAATCTTGGTCACGATGTAGTGATGTCTGTAACACTCTGACGTCACGCTTCCCGCCTCCGCTGCCCAAACAACAACGGCCGGAGATGTTCGAGGTTATACGCGTTATTTAATAACAGTTCTGTTTAACTAAGCATCCACTAATAAATGAGCTGCCAGCACAAAAGTATGTATTTCGTAAAAATCGACATATTAATTATTAGTTGCTTTTTCTTAATTAAAATTCATTGACTGCAGATTTTTCTTATACTCTCTGTACAGCGATACAGTAAGCTAAGAAATATCTACATTACATCATTTTCAAAATTATTAGCGTAACGTTTTTTTGGTGAAAATTGAACTTAGTTAGCGAAGAAACGAATTTCTAAAATATTGCTTTCAATACGTCATTTTAATGGGCTTACAAGATATTTATATTCGATGTAGATGTTTTAAGTCACTGTTATACTCAAAGAAATTATCTGCCTAAGCACTAAAATAAAAGTATGTACTGCGTTTAATTTATTATATTATTAATCATTATTGCCCTTGAGGACAGTGTTTAAACTCAAATTATTCAGTTCTTGTTTGTTTTTGTCTTCTTCCTCTTCTCTTCCCAAAACCTCTTCATACGCTCACTGTGTTCTTGTTTCCTTTGTTCAGTCCAGTTTGTTCCTGTTTTCTTCTGTATTTTAAATTTTGTGTTCATAATTTTGTTCTTGAATTGTCCCCTTTCCCGTGTCATTTCCTTGCTGATCCCTGCGTGATTCAAGTCCTCTTCTATTTCCTGGAACCAATTGGTTTTCCTGAGTGAACCATTTACCACATCAAAGATCTTCTTTGTGAGTCTAGTGCTGTTAATTCGCTGTAATCTACGTCTTCTGATCGTGTCTGTCAGTCGATATGTATGTTCGTATAGTTCTTTCGTTGGTCGTTTCATCCATATACCGTCTTTATATATTGCTGCAAAAAATTTTCTAAGGATTTTGCGTTCATCTTTTTCCGCTTCTGTTAAGCCTGAAGCTCCAATCGTGATTGTTTTTGATGCATATAATGCTTCTGGCAGTACCACTGTTTTGTAATGTCTGAGTTTGGCTTGTCTTGATATATTTCTTTTGTTATAATATGACCATGTGAGTCTATAAGCCTTCTGAAGCTTTTCTGATCTTTCTGAATTTGATAGCTTGTTAGATCCTCCTACTTGTATGTATTCCCATAGATATTTGAATTTCTCAACTCTTTTTATGTTTCCAAATTTTGTATATATTGTTTGTACATTGTTGTTTTGTTTCTTCATGTACTGCATTTTTTCATACGAAATTTGTAGCCCTGTTTTGGCGGCAATTTGATGTAGCTGTACCAATACATCTTGTGCTTCCTGCCTATTGTTGCTGAGAATTGCCAGGTCATCCGCAAATGCCAGGCATCTGATGATTGTTTTGGTATGTCGTGTTCTTCCTAGTTGTATTCCTTTGTCCTGCGTTTACCATTGTTTTATAACTTTGTCCAATACCATGTTGAATAAAATCGGTGATAATCCATCTCCTTGCCTGACACCCGTTTAATTTAATATATTAATTATTAGTTGGTTTTATTACTGATGTCACTATATCAGACACATGTAAATATTTCCAATGGGCCAAATTTAGATCTCATTACAGTGAATGTATTTGTACACGGATAACAGACGCTATGAATTTTGAACAGTAATATTATTAGAAGTTGTGGTTATACCGAAATGCAGACATGACCAGAATGACAATTATTATTTTACTTTTATAAATAATTTAAGCTGTTTTCATAAGCTCCAAGTTATTGAAGTTATTATTTTATGGATGGAAGTAGTTCCGTATTTATCGTGTTGTATGAGACCTGGACCAGGAATAAAACCAATATCACGCGCTATAGCATAAGATCTTGGGATTCCTAATTTATTTTCGATTTCATTGGTTCCCCATTTCTGACATTATTAATTCAGTCGAAGTTCCATCTGTATCGCTGTGTAAACTACAACCGAAATATGTACAAATTACAAAATAAGGTTATGAGCATTACATAGAATCAAATCTATTTATTTAGGCAACCGCAGAGAAATGAATTGCAAGAACATTCCTTTCAAACTCAATTTTTGAGGGGCTTAGAGGCTATTTAACAAATAAAGCTCTAGTTCAGTACACTGCAGAGAAGTTGAAGCGTAATTATGATTACGAAAAATGATCTATAACGTTAAAAAGTTATACGATGCCACTGATGCTAATAGAGATCAATGGAATTAATGTAAGAGCCATAAATGTGAGAAGTTTCTAGTTCTATATTGTAAATTTACCAACACAATTTATTGAAAAGAAAATACTAACTCTATAAATACATTTGTCAAACCAAATGCTACCAACCCTTCAACGAAAGAAACGAAGTTGGACTGCAAAATGAAACCAATCATTACCTATAAGTGCGATTGCTATTAACAGGGCTTATGGTGTACAGTTTCCCATACAATTACTTCAAATGCCATTCAAAGACCACACTGTATTAAATTCGCAATTTAAAACTGTTAAGGGCTGTGTGTTGGTGAGGGAGTATATTACTTCTAGACAAATTGCGCAACTTAAATAAACGTCTTTAAGCGTAGCATGGAAATAATAGGCAACGGTCCTCGGAAAACTCGAATTCCTAAGTTTATGCATAATTCTCTTTTTTTAATGATACTATTCAATTTGATAAATGAAAATGTACCAAAATCATTGAAAAAGTTTTTGGAGAGTGTGACTGTCGATGGGAATTTAAATTTGTTAACCGGGAATGAAAAGAAACAACATTAAAGCTTCAAATAACCTGAAGAACCGAAGTTGTTGTGGCCCTACTAATACAAAGAGTATAAAGTGGTAGGTCAAATAGTATAACGGCTAAGTATCAAATAGAGTTACAAGAAAGGACCTTAAGTTTTGAAGTTAACATTATTTAGCATGAAGGTAGAGGATAACAAAAACAGAAATATATAGAGGGGTAGGTATGGCAAAAGAAACTATAGCGTTCGCGAGAACAGGATCAAACTTATGAAAATAAGCATTCTGATCACACAAGTAATCTACATCTATATTGACCAATACATTTTCTAACTGTAGTGATTAAAAAAAAAAAAAAAAAAAAAAAAAAAAAAAAAAAAAAAAAAAAAAAAAATCTGGACAGTTCTAAATGTTACCGAAAATTATCATCCATTCTTATTCCATAGTATTTCATTCTAAAAAATTAAAATTCTAAATTTTGGATTGTCTTAGAATTTGCGTATGTGTATCTTATTTGTTTCTACTTATAATAATCAGGTTTACCTGAAATTTGGGACGCAACTGAGGCACAGGCAATAACTCTGCTAAAATGAAAATAGTCAAAATCATATTTAACAGTAACGTGTCTTCGGTTGACTTGAAAGCAAAGGGAAGTTAAAGTTGAATGGGATGCTGATAGTCGTACTGCACACGATAGCTCACGTAGAAATTATACGACTATCTTATTATAATTTTCAAATTAACTTTGTTAGGTAAGTAATGCAAATTACAGTTATTATCACCGAATAACTTTGATTCTGATTAGATTAATTGTGAATTAAAAATAATTGTGAATTTTAATTTTTAGATCCACGACTCTATATTTAACTTACTTAACAACATACTGCGAATCACCAATTAAATTACATACCTAGTTTCTGCTCATTTCTACGTCTTACATAAGCGCTATAAACCTTCTGATGATTTAAAAATACCTAAATATCTATAGTAGTTCGTTTTGTTAGCGATTCTGTTTTGGCCCACGTTCGTCGATGTCAGTTTCCTCAGGTCAGAGAAAAGCTTCATTCTGCATCGAACTACATATGAGTTCTATAGCATATAAAATTTAAAATGGCCAATTCATTGCAGTTGACTTCACACTTGGATCAGAAAGTTACATTCGATCATGATTTTCCACATCGAAAGTAATAATGGATTTCGATACATGAACAGGCTGTAAAAATAGTGTTCTAGTTTCGATTAAGTAGTTGGTAAAAGACGTAATTCCACTCTAAAGGTTTATGATTCATTTGGTCACAGTTTATTTTGTGCTCAACAGACTATTTCTAATACTTCCTCCAGTATAAAACGGGTAAGGCAATAAATTACAAAAGTTATGTCAGATTAATGCCTGCAGTTACCCGACAAACAGGAACAATAAGTTTGGAAGTCGATGGATTAATTACATTAACAATGATCCTACCCGATCTCTCCTCTCTGCAGCGTATTTCATATCATGACATCCCCATAAATTTTAGTGATAGATTAATTTTTGGTCTCTTACAAAAAACATGAACAAAATATCAAAGACGAATCTGTAGAACCATAAGAAACATTAAAGTTTTGGTACTTCTACTACATGATATATCACGTTCTTTAAAGGCTATCTTTGCAGAAAATTTATCTACGATAAGTAACTAAAAACATAACAAGTAAAACTATTAAAAGAATATATGTTTAACACATATAGGAGTAAAGTATATATTTGGTTTAATTGTTGAATGATTGAATAGTACCGCTAATAAAATCGACAAAATTTGTAAAGGTACATAAGAATTTTAAAAATTCACAAAAATTCCAAATATTAGTAAAATAAAAAAATGAGAAACATGAAATTTCTTGAAAATCTATTAGTTAAAATATTCAAGAAAATTTGAATATTCTAGCACGAAGTGTTATCACCAAATTTTATTCTGTCTGTATGATTATTAACCGCACATGTCTATTATTCGGGTGTTTTTTTCCTCGAGTTATTATCAAACACGGTCTATTTTTTCTATAAATTATCATAATTACTGTAAGAAGTTTTAAAAGCGAAATAAGATAACGTCTAGGAATCATAGTCACAACATCGAAAGTTTAACTTGGTCGAGATTCATAACCTTGCAACAAAATAAAAATTTACTGTGACTGCGATCGGTCATTAGAATTTTGGGTATGTACCATACTTACAAAAATTGGTTACAAATATATGTCGTTCCAATACTGTGTGGAAAGATTAGTGGGGAACCCAAAATGTAATGATACTATGGAATACCGAAATTTAATATCTCTTTAACAGTATAGTCAGCAAATAAAAAGACAGATGAGTGGAAACATGTGGAGTATAATTCAGATGCAAAGAAG
This sequence comes from Vandiemenella viatica, assembly GCA_031002005.1. Taxonomy (NCBI): domain Eukaryota; kingdom Metazoa; phylum Arthropoda; class Insecta; order Orthoptera; family Morabidae; genus Vandiemenella; species Vandiemenella viatica. The sequence continues at coordinate 355,834,020 of CM061920.1, forward strand.
AGAAGAAACGTTGACTAAGCTTAAGAGCAGTAAAAGAATGAGGAGGCGCGTATCTACGGCTTTTGCCTCAGACTACGGGAAATTATTGAAGAATGCTAAAGAAAAATTTGTAGTGTACAAATCAATTTACTTACAGCGTTGTATTATGTGTAATTCTTACTTTTAATAATAAGAGCCATTTAAATATCCAAAAGTACAGCTATACACTGCAATTCGCACTATTGTAGGTGCTCTTCTGTTTGCATTCCAAGCATTAATGGCTCGAATAAAGAAAGAATAAATATACCCACCAGGACGATGTAGCATAACCGATAGTAATAACATCCTTGAGGTAGGCGTTCCTTGCCACGGGCCAGTGAGTACTCTAAAAGAAGTTTCCATAGCAACGGAAAACACACAGAGACGGAGAGGTTACTTATTAGCAGCTAAGGAGAGCTTGTTAGGAAAAGTTCGATAATGTATTTAATGGATGTATTTAATTTAAAATAAAAGTTGTGATTTATGTTGTGAAGAAAAGATTAATTATTTGATTAAGCTGCCTAGAAGATATCTTCCGAAATAATATAAATAGAAGCACATTCTTAAATACAACACGGAGTATTTCGTAATAAATAATACCAAGGAACTATTATAAGAAATGCGACATGGCGACCCTGCAGTTGATAAAAAATAACAACTAAGTTACAATTCGACAACAAGAATTCATCGAGAAACGACTAACAACAAATTGACGGCAGCGCCTCCAGCGGACGATCAGGAACTATTAAGAAAAAACATCGCAGTCGGGAACAGCTGATCTTGGATACATTCCATCTGTGCTGATATTTACTACGTCGCATATGGAGGTGGTTTGAACGGCTACAGCGACTGAACCACTCGTATATACAGCTAAGTGATTTTTCTAAAGAGTACTAAAGTGTAATAGTCGGCCATACACTTTAAATTTTCAAATAATTCACTGTTCATAACCTTACGGAGTGTAAATTATTTTCTTGACCTTTTAACTTGCAAATTAATTTCACGAAGAACAAGACGTTACCTGTAAAGTTAGATTTTAGTAATTTCAAGTGTACTTGATTTTAATTTGCGTAAAGTAGAACATGTACACATTGCATAAATTTCGCAAGCTTTCCAGCTATTTATGTTAACAAACAATTTCTTGAAGATATAGGTAGATTAATGAATAATTTTTACGAGTTGAAAAGTTGCCGACTTTGATCCAATTTCAAATATGACAACACTTACAGAAGGCATCACTAATGATGAACCACAGACACTGAGTGGTACTAACAAAAACACTCAACTACCTTCAGACACGATTTCAGACTTAAAACAGTTTATGTTCAGTTTGTTTTTACAATCTCAAAAGGCACTGGTTGAACGGTCTGAACAATTTCAAAATGCACTGGTTGAACAGAAAAGAGAGTTGTCGGAACACTTTACTAAATCTCATGAGGGCTTATGCAATAATTTCAGTTTGCAGTTCCAAACTGTTAGCAATCAACTTGACAGCATTACAAAGGAGGTTGCATCTAACAAAAAGATTTATGAAAAATATATAGGTGAATTGAATGACAAAATTGACATTACCAAGACACAAACTGACAACACTGATTTAGCAATTGAAGAGTTGACATTTAAGGTGAAGAGTTCAGAAGAGAAAATCTGGGCAATTGAACAGAACAATACGATAATGAGGGGTCAGGTAGAGATGATAGTAACAGACCTCCAGACATTAAGTAATACAGTTGAAAGTAATGATAGTAGGCCTAATACTGTAAGGGAAAAATATGAGGTGAGTGATGTTACAATTAATGGTGATATAAATCATGTAAAGGATAGACAAATTGTTAAAGAAGGGTTTCACTTAAAAGATGAGTTTAAGCATGAAAGTAACCAGGTGGAAACTTACACGAAGACAGATGAATCAGTAGAAAAGGGTTGTAAGTCTATAAAAATGTCTGATATCAGAGACATTAAAGGAACAGGTGACTTTTGTCATGAAAAAGAGATGGAAGAGACTTTGAAGGTAGATGGATTAGGGAGTTTGATGATTTTGAAGGAAGTAAACTGTGACATTTTTTCCATTGTTGGGGAGAATTATGTTTGTGAATATGAATCAAAGCAGTTAAAGAATAATGGTGTTGAACATTTTCAGAGTTCTTTACATATTTTTGAAGTTGGTTTGCCATGTTACTGTTCTGGCAAAGTAAGACTAATGGTAAACAGAAGGTTGTTTTGTATGAATAACTGGGAAAAGGTGAACTGGAAATATAGAAAAAAGGTTTTCTTTTGTAGAGGGGTAAGCTATGCTTACTGCCTCATCCTGTGTACAAATTCAATCAGGACATTGAATGATCACTTAGTTTAAGATGAATGAAAAGATTTAACACTAGTGCAAGGCACAGGTGTGTAAAGATAAACTATGTCATATTGGAATTTATTATTATTGTTAACTTATAGTTGGCATTTTATTGTTATTCAGTGCCACAAAACACTTGTAGATAGTACTGATTGAGTTGCTGCACACAATTCTTCAACTGTAATGATAGTAAAAGTTTATAATCACTAAGTGGAAGCTGTCACTTACCGATATTGATGATCTCGATCAGATGTGCAGTCTTCGGCTGTTACCACAGCATACCATTACATAAAAGTTTATTGTCTATCAAGACTTTCTTTTATTAAATATATAGTTCGTAAGGTATACCGGAGCATTAGAATGAATAGAATGAGTGGAGAAGAAACGAGGTGTTACTATGATAGAATAAATGTGTAATGAATTAAGAAGTAAAATATCATATAGAGAGGGCAGCACAGTCAGGACTCAGTTCCTGTAAATAAGGCCACTATCTAGGCATTGCCTTTAAATGATACCGAAAGGTTCGGGATTTGGTTAACACAGGCATAGCTGAGGTCCAGGTAGAACCTTCAAATGACTTTGTTGTTACATCTCTTAGCCTAGATGTGAATATATTCAAGATGAAGTAGAGTGGAGAAAACTTATTACTTATGGGGAGAATATAATGTAATGTATTGAAGAAATAAAATAAAATTGAAGTTGTGATGGTGATGCTAGATTAGCAAGAAACAATGGTGTCCCAGTCGTATTAGCAAGGGTTGATTGTACTGGTCCAGGGACCAAATATGTGATTTAAATAATGTTGCCGGTTATACAACAGTTAAATGGTTCAAAAGGATCGGTCTTATGAAGAATATAATGTACCAAGAGCAGGTAATAGAATTTTTAAATTATTTTAATGGTATGCTTGGTAAACAGGCGGAGGCTATGACAGTTAAAGATGATGTTATTAAAAACAATTCTGTAGTATAATATTCCTATTGTAATTTTGGTTGTTAAGTGATAAGGACAGTAAATTGTCGAAATGTGTGTTACAGACTATAGGACGTTCCAACCAGTAGCGGCTTATGGAAAACCACCAGGGAAAGTTACCTCAAGACATCTGTACTCGTGATTTGTAAAAAAAAAAAAAAAATGGGTTATTAGCCAAATGTAAAATTATAAGCTCTCCTTACCTAAAACGTGACAATTACAGGAAAGTTTACCATAACCATTTATAATGGTATGGAGGTCAAATGGTATGGTAAACTTGGGGGGGGCTGTAGAATAACCGATAGTAATAACATCCTTGAGGTAGGCGTTCCTTGCCACGGGCCAGTGAGTACTCTAAAAGAAGTTTCCATAGCAACGGAAGACACACACAGAGACGGAGAGGTTACTTATTAGCAGCTAAGGAGAGCTTGTTAGGAAAAGTTCGATAATGTATTTAATGGATGTATTTAATTTAAAATAAAAGTTGTGATTTATGTTGTGAAGAGTAAAACTAAAAGATTAATTATTTGATTAAGCTGCCTAGAAGATATCTTCCGAAATAATATAAATAGAAGCACATTTTAAATACAACACGGTGAAGTATTTCGTAATAAATAATACCAAGAGAACTATTATAAGAAATGTGACAACGAGACGTTATTTCCATAATCTTTTCTGCTATTATGACCGAAATAGTTTGGTGGGCAAAGTATTTTCCTTCCTTCATAAGTGAACCTGGATGTTCACATGTTTGGCAGTATTTTCTAACAGAAACTACATCGTATATCTACCAGACGTTCCCTGGCCAGTCTATGTATGAAGTCTGTGACACTTTCTTGAATAATTTGACAATCGCTCACAAGACGAGCGTCTCTTCTCTGTACTGGAGATTTTCAGTTCTTGTCAACGTGGAAGCTGAACAACACATCATATGGAGAAGTAGGAGAGCTTTATTCACAGTCGCCTTTCTATATGAATTACAATTGTTCAAAATTGGGCAAATAGCTGCGATCGTAGTTAAGTGCTGGTGCCACATAGTAAATATTTTAATGTTACCCTTTAATCTCTATTATCGAAAATTAGTAGCTAACTTTGTATTGAGAGACAAGTGTGTTCCGTTTGGTCGTAATGCACATTGCCTTAATTTTTCGCAATGTAGCCTTCGTTCACATCTTTTGCAACATTTTGAAATAACGTTAAGGTCGTTCACATCTTTTGCAACATTTTGAAATAACGTTAAGGTGGCGATGAATCTCTTCTAGACAGCTATTAGAATTTCTTGCTTTTCTACAAACAACTGCATCATTACGAAACGAATGTTTAACTACTATTTACGTTGTCTCCTAGATTGCTTATATAATAATAAAAATGTCGTGGCTTTGTTCCACTTTCTAGCTGTAAAATTTACAATAATAGAGGTGTCACATCCAATAGTGTTACACTGCAGCTGATCGTTGTGAAAACAAGTATCCGTTCACAAATCGGTTGCTATGCTCTGTAAGTATATGTTAAGTATAAGTAATTGTCTTTCATCAAAGATTTAATAGTTTGAGAGTATATAATCCATTCCACTGCAGACGAGGTTAGAGAGATGGGTTAATTGAACCTCTCTGAGAAATTCTGATGGGTGAGCAGTAACACTTGGGTCTAGTGCTCGAAAGTCACGGGTTCAAACTCCCGTCCAGCCAACCTAGTTTCGATTTCCTGTGGTTTCTTACTCCAGACGAATATGGAAGGTGTGAATTTAAATTGGACATGCTTACCACTAACCCCAATTCCGACAAATTGCTGATAAAACTGTGCTAAGGAAAGTGAAAGTCCAGACTTACTACTGAACTCTGGTCAATAAGTTAGAAATGTTTCAGAATCTTATTGTTCAATCAAGTAATCGAAACTAAGATGCGCAAACCTACAAATTGTGCGCCATTCGCCCTGTATTGAACTCCATAAGAAAAATTATACATTTGTCCGGTTTAATATTTATTCGACTCAGTGAAGCTGAATGCATGTTCATTTGAGCAAACTAGAACAACGTTAATTCTTCGTTTGGTTTGAATTTGCTTTATATGTGTACACAAGCGTGTTAAAAATGTGTTGTTACCCTTAGAAATGACCTACATTTATATGTGGAATCCGAAGCACACAAACGTTCTGGCGTACTTTATATTACATAGCAAACTGTACCACAGGTGAAGGGCTTTCTAGAATCTCCACCGAGACAGGGATTCTAACCGGAGTCCTTCTGATCTACAATCATACGAGTTAACAACTGAGCCACAATTACGCTGTATACAAGTTATCTTAATATAAATTTGCTTAAAAAAAGCGACTAGTTCGTATAAATTCATAACTACTTTAAATATTTTGGCAATGAGAATAAAAACCGCAGTTCGAAAACAGTCATTCACGGTGCATTGTTCCTACGAGATGCATGATTGTAGGAGTGATTGAATTGTCTTTGATGACGTCACTGGCAGTGCAGTTCAGCACACTGCTCAACAATCCTTGGCGGGTTGCCTCGCAGTCAGGGGTTCCTGGGATTTTGGAAGCGGTTCGATCAGTCGATGGCGATAAATTGTTCTTAACGGACGAGTTTAAGGATCGCAGTTAAATCGGGCGAAAAGCTCCCTCACTGGAACTGGAACCGGCAGTCGAGATGGAAACTTGGTTTGACTGACTGTCTGCCTGCTGTCGAATCTTTTTTACCTACAGACATTAAACTGAAAGAAATATGCAGACCCAACGTTTCGTGCCCTCAGGAATTACTGTGCAAGGAAGCAATATTGTTAGGAATTCTTACTCCTGATAAAGCTAGATACAGATATGTTATGCGCCGGGGACTTTGCCTTTTTTGAAAGAACTTCTATAAAACAAGCAATATAGTTCCTATTTTTGCTAACACTTAAAAATAATTAATGACAAACATAAGCATTCTGCTATTCTTCCACATGGTTAGACAATAATATAAGAAACATAACATTACTTGTTTGGTTACCTGCTTTTGAAAAACACGAATGGAAAAACACGAATGGCAAATCACGTCATAAAACCACTTGTAGACGGCTGATGTGTACTATTAAATAACGTGAATCTGACCTTTGATCGACTTTAACTGAAATTATTGCCAGTAAAAACATTTAAATCACACACATTAACAGTGGAATATATAATCAACTATTTAAGCCACAGTAATAAATTAGAACATTATATCTGTAAACGTTAAAAAAGGCTCGTGTGGTAGTAATGACCTGGTGACGAGTTTTAATTGGCTGCGCATTCCACTTCTTTCACAGCCGTCTTAAGCTATCGCGGTAATCTTACAGGGTATAGGCGACCTACTGTTTAAGATGGAATCAGAACCACGAAAGCGTTCTGGGGTACTTCATATTACACAGCAAGCTGTGCTAAAGGTCAAGAACGGGTTAAGCACAATTGAAAATCCCCGCCAGACAGGGATTCGAACCGAGGACTTTTCAATCTCCAGTCAGACGCCTTAACCACTAGGTCACCGCTTTGTAAATGTTAAAATTTCCTCTTATTTAGCTATATAATTTAAATTGTGAGTTTTGCACTTTTGTTTACTAATACCTAAATTAGTTATGTTTTTTCACTTTTGTTTACTAATTTTAATGTTTAACATCATAATATAAAAGTTTTGGTAGATAGATGTGTAACAAGTGTTCTGAAAATAAATTCAAATCTATCAAGCTCAGTTTTTAAATTCATTGCTGGGGAACAGAATTGAAAATTTTAATCCCATGTTTCTCTTGTTTCTATAAATTAGCATTGAAAATCTCCAGTGTTAACATGGGAATATTATGACATTTTAAGTAACTAGCGCAAATGCTATTAGTCTTCATTTATAATAAATCGAAGTATAAAAAATGAAATATTATATATTGAGCTATAGGTCGTAGGATCAATTGCCGCTTGGGTCTATATACATATATATATATATATATATATATATGTAAGACTGGAGATTTTCTCGGCGTTGTAAATGAATAAAATTTTCTCGGGTAGCTAGCCGAGTTAGTCCATCGTTTGACCACGACGTTTCGGCGGTCACAAACTCTGCCGCCATTGTCACTTGTCACTTGACAATGGCGGCAGAGGTTGTGACCGCCGAAACGTCGTGGTCAAACGATGGACTAACTCGGCTAGCTACCCGAGAAAATTTTATTTATATATATATATGTTTACAGCGTACGTTTTTTTGATCCTATTTGTTATCTGTAGCATTAAGAATTTATTTTTTCAAAAATTCAACAAAATAATAATTTATGTTTTACACCAGGAACATTAGCATGTTTCATTTCTAAAATTAGGGTATTCCTCTGTTAATTTTCGGTCATACTACACACATTATAAATTCGCCACGCACTTAGGTCCACATGGGTGGAGCTAAAGCTAGTTTATATATTTTCAGAGATATTACGGATTTTACACACTTGGTGTTACGTGTGCAGCGGTTGCAATGGTTTGGATGACATACAATATGTCTCCTCACCGCCTTTCAATTGGAAGGTGCTTTCTTTTGAGATCTTAAACAAGGATTCGGTAACTTTCTCTCGCAAAGTTAACAGTAGCAGCTACACCGGTTTCTGGCTTTACAGTTGTCTAATAATAATTGCAGTTGACTAAGATGGACGTCTCATGAAAAGTAGTTTTAGAGGTCTGGTAGTTCAGTAATTAACGCGCTTGTGTTAAGAAATTGAGGGTCTCGAGTTCACATCGTAGTTGGGCAAGGAATTTTTATGGTCTTAGCTTTGTTGCTACACGTTATGGCAGTAACTTCTGTGTTTCGGAATCTACGTTTAACTGTAATCCAACAACAGCACAGGTGGAATGAGATTTTTTTTTTTTTATTTGGATTTTGAGATATACGATCAGCGTGAATTGAAATCGGGCTAGCTTTCATTTCACGGTCATCAAGAAAATATAGAAAGTAAGTTTCTTTTAACACTCCACTAATGATTTTCATACCAATGATTTTATCTAATTTTACATTATAATTATGTCTGGAGGAATACGCAGTCGACATTTAGGGCCCAGCAGTTACGAGGCTGTGGTAAATGTGTAGACAGACAAACGAGTAATTGATTCAGAGGTTAGAAACCAATGAAATAATAAAACATTCTGCATTTCAATCTTGTTATGCCTTATAGTCTCTGTGTGTGTTTTTTTTAAAGATAATTGAGTCATTAATAGAATTGTTTATGTAAATAACGAATGTGTCTCTGAAATCGTTTGTTGATTTACTAACAGCTGGAAACGATCAAATTAGGGTAGACTCAAAGAAAGTTGTACCCAGTGCTCATTTTTTCCTATATTCATTTTCCGTTGTTAATTATTTTATTCAAATTTAAGTTTATCTACACTTTTTATTTGAATTTTTTTCCCCAAGTATGGTAATTTTCTTCATATATTTACCGAGATCATATTTTCGGCAATACTGTTATACAAATAAAAAACCCAGATATACCATGATATGCATCTACAAGAATCAATAGCTGGTTTTAAAAATATGAAATATTTCAACATTAACACAGATGTCTGTGCAAATATTTTACTGCTGCTGTGACATTGTAATGCAGATAACACTGACTGCAACATTCAAGTAAAGCTTCATTAGCATATTAAAACATAAACATAGCAGATTATGCTACAAAATAGTTTCTGACTCGTGGATTTATATTAATAAGTACGTGGTTATGCTTTTTTAATTTATTTTTTAAATTATTTTTTTGCTTGTAGCTTTACGCCTTTTTGACGTCTAAGCCACTGCTGGAGGCATGGAACGGGAAGGAATTCGGCTATCGAATTTATGAAGGAACTATCCCGGAATTCCCCTGGAGTGATTTGATGAAACAATGGAAAACCAGAAACCGAATGATTGACGTGGATTCGAACCCACGTTCTCACGATGCGAAGCCAGAGCGTTACTGGTCACCCACCACGCTCGGTAATATTGGTATGATTATCGCTTAGAGTACTGTAGTTCACAGTTCACGAATTTAGTATCATATAGTATTAAATAGATGCCAAGTAATAAATGACATTTTTAGCAAAAAATGTTTTATAAGGGAAATAGTCTGATCATAGTTGAACCTCGTAAGGTAAATTTAAATGAAAAATTCTTTGTTAAATCTGAAAATGAAAAAAAAGAATTTTTATGGGTAAACAATAAATTTAATATATTTCTTGAATTTGATAATTTTTTAACCTCTTAGGTAGATTTCATCAAAAAAAAAATATATAAAAAAAATCAGATATTTAGGGTAAAACTATAACGTTTTAGACTCAAAAATCATGACCACATTAGTGATTCAAGTAAAAACATAACTTGAGCCTAAGGGTTCACTCTGGCTAATTCGAACAATTTCTGTTGTGTTTGAAGGGAGTCTGCGATTTTCTTGCGAAATATATTTTACTATCGACGTAATATGTATTTGACCCTATGGGTTCGCTATGAAAAATTTGTAGAATTTCTGTTAAGTTTAAAGGGGCGATCTCGCTATATAGTTTTTACACTCAATGTTCATTACCGCATAATATGATGTAGCTGTGATACAAAGAAGTTGATTTGTATTTAACCGTAAGGGTTTGAAGGGATGCATTAAACACGGATACAGGCGGCCTCAATATGTAGTGAATAGCGCATAGCAATACAAATGAAGTCTCTATTCAATTAAAGGATTATGTGAAATTGGATACGAAAGTTAGGAAATGAGGAATGTAAAATGAACGCTGTGTTAGTTTGAATATTATTTTGTTTCTATCTCCGAGTCTAATTAGTGGCAATATGTCCTACCGCGTTAAAGAACCAGCTGTATGAACGGTAATGGTGGAAATGTTCTGTAAGGTCGCTGCTCTATGTGATTCGGTGTACGTGTTCAATGCTGACTGATCACCGCATGATGGCGTGCGACAAGAGAACAGCGGCATTCAGGTCGGCAATCGGAACTGCGCGCATCGGACAATGGCAGATGACGGCAATGCATATTGAGTGACAGGCAGATATAGGATACCGCTGCAGAAACGACATAATGCAACGCAATGTATCACATCACGCATTCGAGCACACTGGATTTATCAACTGTGTTACAGTATTGAGCAGTATAGAACATTCTGTATCAGCGCTACAGTGTTGCCTGTGGTCTAATGCGGGTGAAAGCTCGTCCTTTCACATATTGACGACGAATCTATTGAATTTATACCACAGCACTGGACTAAAGCTACCGTGAATTACGTTGTTTGGGCCGTTTTTTAATGCGAGTACAAAGACTCAACAATCCACGTATCAGTACACTTTACTGGCAGTGAATGACCAAGTGCCTGGAACAAAATGCTGTACGCTTTCAAGGGAGCGTGCAAAAACTACGTGGCTCGGTCCAGAGGGGGGAGGAGGGGGGGGGGGGGGGTGTGGCCTGAAGGCTACGCTGGGCTACGTAGCGGGAGGGGCGGGTTTCCAAGCCAAGCCACGTAGCTTGCCTTTTATAACATTTTTCACAGTTAAAATGAGGAACATACAACATACAATAGGTTGACAGGAGAAAACAGTACAAAGTGTCTTCTGGAATCAAAAGGGAAAAAAGCCACGTACTACGTGAGGGAAGAGCGGGGGGGGGGGGGGTGTTCATAGGAGGCCAAAATGGAGCTACGTGGTTTATGGACGTTCCCCAACTTATTGTTGGTAAAAGTGAATTAATTTAATAATGGTAGAACGAAGAAGCTTGAGGAAAATCAAATCCAAGTCGCCGCAGAAAATAGCGTCAAAGGTTCTCCAACACATGCAATTGTTTAACGGCTCAATGAAATACTGATAAATATACTTAGATTGTGGAATCTCATCCGAGCACATAGGAGGAGGAAAATATGAAACGGGTCACTGCAAAAGAGTTGTTTCTATGTATTAATTGTTAGTTGTTCGCAAAGTGTAATCCTGGATTGTGTTTGGAGTAATAGGGCTCTGATTCCTCAGTGATACATAAGACCAAGGTATCTTCTTTTTCACCTCTCAACGTTAGGAGCCGGCTGCCTTTGTTCAGTTTTTCTCACGATTGGCATAGTCAATTTCGGAGCTTTTGATTTTATGCTCGTGCTGACGCTAAGCAATTTATAGCTATTGCCAGGTCGTACTACGTACTAATAGGAGAAGTGAAGTGTTGCCAATCTGTCTGCGAAACATGTAGCTGTTCTGAGTGTAATAAGTGTATCTTTGTTTGTGAACTGTGTAGTTTATGATGGATATAGCCTAAACACTTGTCAGGACGGCCGGTCATGGTGGGGGCCTGTGTTAGTGCTATGTCCCATTGTATTGTACCTACCAGACCCAGTGTGCGGCTTCGCAGCGCACTGAACTACACTGGCGGGTTACATCGGAACAAGATATCCTTTCTTATAATTAACTAATATGTACTGTCAGCCGGCCTCGGTAGCGCAGGGGCTAGAGTGCTAGCTCCGCGTGCCGAAGGTCGCCGGTTCGAATCCGGCCGCGGGCATGGATGTTAAGTGTTGTGTGTGTGTGTGTGTGAATGTCCTGTCCGTCCTGTGGCGTCCATACTTACAAGATACTGAATAGAAACACAGCATGATGACTTATTGAGCTGGCTGTATGGCCTCAGCAGCCGAAAGCCATTAAAAAAAAAAAAAAAAAAAAAAAAATGTACTGTCATTATTGTTTTAGTACTGAAGTGGTTTGAGATATTTATCATACACTATTTGGGACAGAAGGTTATGGTTACGGATAGTGAATGGTAACTGGATGGTTCTAATGTCGACTGCCTGATGTACCTTTTTTTCCCTTATTGCTTTACGCCTCGTCGACGGCTAAGGTCATTAGAGGCGGGATGGGACTGGGGACAAGTAACGGGAAGGATTTCGGACATGGCATTTTTGAAGGAAGCATCGCGGCATTCGCATGGAGTGATTTGTGTAAACCATGGAAAACCCAAATCTGGATGCCCGGACGGGGATTCAACCCGCGTCCTCCAGAATGCGAGTTGATACACCATCTTAAATTCCCAAAATATTTAAAAATACACTATAATATGACACTTTAAAATGTTTTGTCACATTTACCACTCACGGTATCATTAGTTGGTATGTGATGCAGTAAACGATAGCTCATTTATAGTTCTATCCTTGATATAAGGTTTACAGTAAGCTTCAGTACTGTTTTTCTATGAAAATAAATATATATGGTGTCTTTTTTATTCCACTGCTTTATTCACATTTGCACAGTACTTGTGGTCCCGTGCAGAAAATCCACACTTCGGAGTAGGATGTGCGTAACTGCAAAAGATTAATGAGTCAACGTAGTTTTATAAATATCTCGAGATTTTTAAAATATGTTTTAAAATTCAATAATATAAACATATGAAATGCTTTTTCAGGAGATCATCTAGAAGGGATTACAGTTTCAAGTGAAATAGTTGTAGTGTACCCGCGAGTAGGGATTGCCACCTGTTTAATTTCTCTATTTCTAAAATTTTGTATATAATATCCTTTGCTAAATCTTGCCTAGGCGCCATGGAAGGAGTCCTTCCATAATTTACCTATGGAATTAACATTTAGAAGTATAATTATTTGCTTTTGAATTATAATGAAATTTTATATCACTTTTAAGATAATGACACATTTATTGATATCAAAACACAAGGAAAGGTGATTTGGATTATTTAACACACATAAGAGGAAAATCTACATGATACATAAAAATCATGAGATGAACAATGAAATGGATCATATACAAAATCCGACTAGGTCAAAAAGTCTTTACGGGTTTTCGCTTGTGGGTTCAATGCCCCACAGTCTGGCTCGGTTTTTTCTTGCTGATAAAAGTTATATATAATTACCAGATGACGTGTACTCTGGGAAGTCAACGCTGTCCGATCCTCTGGAAGAGTTTCTGTGCTTCACACACACAAAACAAAATTAGTCGACGCACACATTCGATGGGAAAATGGTTATCCTTTTCGAATGTCGGCTCCGTGGTCCAAAGCGAGGGTTTTCACATGGAAACAAACAACAAATCTTGTCTCAGCTTATATTCAATTACCAGTGCAATATCACTAACTCTTTCATGCACGAGCCCATACAGCCACTCTCCACCAGGGCCTCCTCCTCACTCGCCGTTCCCGCTGTCCTTCTGGTACCATTGCCTATTCCTTTGTTCCATGCACACCTGAACGCATCCAGGGGCTTTGGGGCTTTCTCCAAGCGCATACCTGACGCAAAGACGGCACCTAACAGCGTCCAGCATGCAGGGCGAAATAAAATTGTCCGTGTGGCGCTCAGTCATGTTTTAGTAATAAATATGAAGCGTCCCGAAAGAAGACCGCTTCATAGTCATAAGACTAACCCTTCCGTGCTGTTAAATTATTAGGTGACTTCTGTGAAACGCTTATGGGCGTTAATATTAAATGATTGCATATCGTGGTTTATAGAAGCGTGATTACTGATTAGATTATAAGCCTATTCGCCGACTTATTACCGGTTAACTATATGTGGGCTTCAAGATATTATTTGTCAGCATAATATAATTCACAGCAAGGAGATCGTTGTGGAAGCAGAGATTCTAAACTGCTCTTCAAGGTGATATTAAATTAGTTCTTATCATAGCGACATGCCACCAACGTACTACACTTAATTACTGATTGAAATAATCCTGGTTCTAACTTAATGACTGTAATGACTTTACAATACAATGGATGAACTGAACAAGTATTTAACAGAATAAAGCTAACCGTACATTTAATCCGCACTCACTGACCTCAGTTTTCGGTGGAAAGAAATAACATATACGTAGCGCTTGGATACAATGCTACTAACTTGATATAGCTAAATGACTGAATAACTTTTTCATATCAAACAACCGAATAATTGAAACATAGTCTTATGAGTAATACATCAAATATCTGAATAACCATTATATACACGATCCGACCGAATATTACCAAGTAAGATTACCCAAATTACGATATTATGCTTATTACAAAGAATGGCTAACAACTTTCGTGTTACTCAGACTGATTGAATTATTTAACTATCAAAGAATACTTGATCTAACTGAAGACCGAAAAAAATAACTAACAAAAGACAATGCTACTTGCAAACATGGCTTGCCACGCCACAACACACGGCTCAGACCTTCTCAGAATAGATAGGGACCACGTCGCTACAAGCTTCTTATGCTCCCTTGTATTAAGTGATCACGTATTAGCATTGTGCGTGCTTAGCACTGCAGATGCCTTGCGTGTCAGCGGTTCTGCTCACGTATGCAACCAGATGTGCTCACTACAAGCGGCTTACAATACTCTTCACTAAACTACTAAAATTCCAATTTTAAGCCCTAATTCGGAGACTATTCCTTACATTTTAATGCATTTGGGGTTGCTGGTGTTCATTAGAAAAATATCAGTTTTCCAAAAGTGTGAAGCTATGAACAACGCATCTATATAATTTTGAAACATATTCCTATAACTCACAGTAAACACTGAGGTAAGGATAATGAGAAATTCCCCTACTGAGCATCAGTCTGCATGAAATAAATTAAACCTTTGTAACAGCCAGCTTTGTTTCTGATGTGATCTTAAGTATTCTATTCTTGAACCCTCTACTATAACGTAATTGTCAACAACATATTGTTGAAAACCTTTACCCAAAGCACAAAGAGTATTGAAATAGATGAAAACACTATTGAAGTCGAGTAGTAATGGTTCGTACAGCAAATGTGTTGATCATGATATGCTGCTTAACTGACTTCCATCCTGCACTGCCACAAATGAAAATAGCAATTGGATCAGAATGTGGTCATTATTCAAAACTCCTCAAATCGTATATCGATTATTGCGCTACAGATGGGGATGCCGTCGCGGCAAACAGCTTCAAGAGAGGCTAGTTGAAACCAGCTAGTACTCGTAAGATCATACGGGAAGGGCAACGTGCAAGGGAGATTTTCATTCGGTTGGATTTCTAACTTTTCCCTTGAACGATTGACGTTATCGGTTACTACTGCACGTGTGAAAAACTATGCTGCTTCTTTAAGTGAGGTATCTGGTTCGTACTTCCCAAGAGAGGTGGAGCAATGTAATTGAAGAAATCTGGTACCATCCGATTCACCTGTTCTTTTAAAAGTATAATGTCTTTATCCGATAGACGAATCAAAATCATCTGTGTTATATGCCCCTAGTGAATAAGGATTGTTTGGGATTTGACCAAATCCTATGATACGCAATTAAGTGATTAGAAATAGTCCTCCGCAGTCTTATCTGAAATCTGGCTATGTGTCGTATGGTGAAAATGTTTTGATCCCCAGATACAATTACTATTGATTAACGATGTTTTAAGGATCATGATATGATTCCAGGAGGCGACTTCAATCTGCCTTATACTGACTGGCGTAGTTAGTTCACATCACAGGTAGCAGGGATAAGGCAGCTTCTGAAGTAATTCTCGAGTTGTTGCCAGATAATCATCTCGAGCAGCTAGTTAATGAACCTACGCGGTGTCATAACGGTAGCGAAAACATTTTAGACTTGCTGGTTACCAACAGGCCAGAATTATTCACCGACATTTCAACGACCACAGGAATAAGCGATCACAAAGCGGTAATTGCGATTATCAAATTAATGACCAAGCTAAAAAGGAAAAAAGGGCGAATTGTATACAGATTCAATAAGGCCTCAAAGGACTGTTTTAGAACCTACCTGAGGAATAATTACCATAACTTCAAGTCAACAAAGGACACCGCAGAAGAGATGTGGCACCGTTTTATACATATAGTCAGGGAAGGCATGGAAATACATATACCAAAGCGGACAATAAAAGGGGAGAATGATCCACCGTGGTACACATGCGAAGTCAAAAGATTACTCAAAAAACAAAGGAAAATACACGCACGCTCAAGAAGGAAGGGGTGTAGCAGCGATTTAGAAACCTTAGCTGATTGAAGAGGACGTATTAAGAATGTAATGCGTGAGGCCTTTAACGATTTTCACTCCAACTCTCTCTCTAAGAGTCTCACAGAAAACCCAAAGAAATTTTGGTCGTATGTACGAAAAGTTAATTGTACCAACAGCAATATTCCAGCACTAATTCGTGAAGGTTCCGAGGTTAATGAAAGCCGCGATAAAGCTAACGTACTAAATACTGTATTCAAAAATTCATTTACAAATGAAGATAAGGATAGAATTCCCGTTTTCCCACGCCGTGGCGAGTCGCTGATGGAATCATTACGAATAGATACTGCAGGTATCATTAAGCAATTAGAGCTCCTGAAGTGGGGGAAAGCACCGGGCCCGGATGGAATTCCAGTAAGAGTATTTTCAGAGTATGCGGCGGAAATCGGGCCATTTCTGTCTGATATATTCAGTAAATCATTAGAAGAGTGAAATTACCTTCAGACTGGAAAATCCAGCAAGTAACTCCGATTTTCAAAAAAGGTGATCGAAGTGATCCTGGTAACTATCGACCCATATCTATAACATCTGTTGGTAGTAGAGTTGTGGAGCATATTATATGCTCGAGCATTATGAATTTTCTAGATGATAATAATTTGCTTACAACAAATCAACACGGATTTCGGAAGAAAAGATCATGTGAAACACAGCTGGCACTATTTACACACGACGTAATGAAAGTTATCGATGCAGGTTCACAAGTAGATGCAATTTTTCTAGATTTACAGAAAGCCTTTGACTCTGTGCCACACAACCGCCTTTTAGCGAAGCTTCGAGCGTACGGTATATCAGATCAGCTTTGTGAATGGATAAAGGATTTTCTAACTGGTCGGTCGCAGTATGTTGTCGTTGAAGGAGAAAGTTCTTCTAATCTAGATGTTACATC
The DNA here is from genome assembly GCA_031002005.1 of Vandiemenella viatica. Classification (NCBI taxonomy): domain Eukaryota; kingdom Metazoa; phylum Arthropoda; class Insecta; order Orthoptera; family Morabidae; genus Vandiemenella; species Vandiemenella viatica. Next base: position 355,851,205 of record CM061920.1, read on the forward strand.
GGGTGTACCTCAAGGAAGTGTAATTGGACCACTTCTTTTCTTAATTTTTATAAACGATCTCGGAGACAAAGTGAAAAGCCTTTTTAGATTGATTGCTGATGATGCGGTTATTTAAAGGGAAGTAAGAAATTTGGCCGATTGCTTAGAAATTCAGCGCGATCTGGATGTTATTTTGGCATGGTGCGCTGAGTGGCAACTTACTCTAAATTGTAAAAAGTGCAAGACAATGAGCATAACTAACAAAAAGAATCCAATTGTTCAGAAATACGAGTTAAACAATACAGTTATTGATATGGTTGATTCTATGAAATATTTGGGAGTAACAGTACAAAGGAACATGAAATGGGACATACACATTAATTCGTTAGTAGGTGGAGCAAATTCTAGGCTGCGATTCATAGGTCGAATCTTGAAAAATTTTAATGAACAAACAAAGGACATAGCGTACAAACTCTTGTGCGTCCACATTTGGACTATTTTTGTGCCATTTGGAATCCGTTTCGTAAGGGGTTGATCGAAAGTATAGAGAAAGTACAGAGAAGAGCCGCTCGATTCGTGACCGCTTGCTCCAATCCTTATGAAAGCGTCACAGAACTGATTAGTAGATTAGGTTGGGAGTCTCTGGTAGATAGACGACACACGTTTCGTTTGAACTTATTGGTAAACATGCGTACTCCCACTTTCACTTTTGAGTGTAGTGAAATACTTCTTCCACCAACCTATTTGAGTCGGAAGGACAGGAAAGATAAAATTAGAGAAATAAGGTGCCGGACTGATTCTTATATGAATTATTTTTTCCCTCGTACCATTAGGGATTGGAATGTACAGCAAAGAGATTAGCTCTGGTGCTGAGCACTCTCTGCCACCCACAATTTTGTGAATTGCAGAGTATATATGTAGATGTAGATGTAGAAGATGTCATGCAAGGGGTGGTGGACAGTAAAAGACGATCACAAGACATAATTAAAATTAGCCGCCACGAAACCGTATGGGAGAAAAGTTGTAATTCATGGTAGGTGAACTGCAGCTGTAATATCTCTGTTACATATTTTTATACCTAGAATTTGGGTTTGCGGAAATTATGTTCCACACGTGATTTTTCAAAAACATTCTCACTCCAGTAAACAAGTGAGAAACTTCCGCACGTTCAACTTAGTTCAGTATTTTTTTAAATTTAATTAAATGTTCAGCATAGTGTATACACAAAATCGCAAAAGTATTTTTTAATGTAAACGTATTTATAATATACAACACCTCTTTTTATACAATATTTGATGTCAGAAACCAGTAATCTTGAATTTTTTATTTGTGCTTTTCGGTAATTAATATAAAAATATTTTTCTATAGAGGAACTAGATCAGGGATGGCGAACCTTTATTGATATCTGTGCCATTTTCTCTAAAGAAATGTTGTATGAAGCCATGACGTACCATCAAACAATCACGACGTAGTAATTAATGGGAAAAGAAATAAAACTAAATACTATCACCTTAAAACTTTATATTTGCAACAAGAAATATACAATTTTTTATACTAAGCAATAATATCAACGATTTTATGTTTATTTAAGAAGATGAAGCTAGTGTGACTTCTGTTCTTCCAAATTAGATGCCAAGTAACTTGTATTAGATTCATACTTCATTACTTTTAGCAGAATGCAAGCTGAAGTGGAATCATATGACAAAGTGAGACCTTAATGTGAATCATTTCTGAAAATAATCACTCACAGGCAGATGACATATTGTTAAGATAGCAAAAGTCAGCTATTTAAATGTGTCTGGAACTGAATTCCAAGTTTCTATAATTATGGTTTTACCATTTTTACTGATATTGCTTGATAGTCTTGCTAATTCGTTTAATTGCAACTCCTTCATTTCAATGAATTTTTGAGTCCTTATTGAACTATACTGGAACTCAGACAGATGCATTTCATTTCTTCAATTTCCAACCAATCAAATTTCGACAAGTTCAGTTCATCAGGTGAAGAAACATCAGAATATATAATAAATTTGTGTTTCCGATAATTCTTTGAACTGAGAAAATTTCGTTGAAAATTCTTCTATTGAAGAATTAATTAAAGATAAATCTTTAGTTGAGTTTTAATTGGTCTAATTTTTCGTGTTCATCCAAGTATCTAATAACTTTTTTTTTTTAATTTGGGGAATACTTTTAATCATTGGAAATAACATCTTCACAGAAAGCTTACAGTTTGGCCTCAAAAGCACGAATGACATTTAATATAACGATAACTGTATTGTTTGCAAAGAGATGTGTGATTTGTCTCATAGTCCCGTTTTACTGATAATGTTCTACATACCAATGTTCCAGAACATAAAACACACCCCGCTTTATCACCTTTATTAATCATGCCCATATTTCTCAATCCACCAAGGTTGAAATTCAGTATTACAATTATTTTCCACTTTTTTTCCAAACTAATTGTATATTAAACTCAAACTTAAACAAGCAACTGAATTAACGAAATTAGTTTTAAAAACCGCAAGAACTATGCATAACTGGTGAAACCAGTCAACGTCGTCAACAAAAACAAACAAGTCAACTGCGCTAGCTCACTCGGTCCAATCGGTCAGAAAATTCGCTCAAAATCCACCTCTTTTACACAATCTGTATTTGTTCGGGCACTGGTAGCTTCGTTCACGATGAACTTTGCTACTATGGTCTCAAATTATATAGACGAAAAAATAAATTACTTATGTCGACTAAGTATCTATTTAATTATGCCGTGCCCAAATTATTTGGTGGCGCGCCACTATCGGCACGCGTGCCATTGGTTCGCCATCCCTGAACTAGATGATCTCGGCTACTGATAACCCCTGAAACTGCCACTACAAAGCAACTGCTGATCGAGATGGGTTGCAACTCACCCATGCAAATGCTGCAGTGAGGCAAACTGTGTCCCGGAGGACCGTGGATACGCTTTTAACCTAAATTTTAAACGATAACAACAGAAAATATATAGTATTATAGTTTGTCACTCAGCTGCAACGTTCTACGGTAATAGGTTTGGTATTGGTCATGAATAATGAACAACCAAAACCTTAAAAGTTAAATATATTGATTAATGTTTTAGATAAACATACATGATCAGCTAATAACTGAAGGGAATCGCATGCCAGTTAGCACCTATTCGTAAAGCGTTGTCCCGTTTGTACCAAGTCGTCTGGACATCAGAATTGTCACTCATTCGAGCATGAGGGCAGTATTTACATTTGCTAGCTTTTCACGGCAAGAAAATACTTGTAAAATTTTTGTCTTGTTTGTACAGACATAAAATATTTCTAGTTAAGATCTTCAAACTGAAGGTTGCTATGGTCATCCGTAGGACTTACACTAGTCCCGGTTTCAGAGTTAAGAAGACCAATTCCTTTTTTCCGCATGTGAGATGACTTGTTTATGACTAGCGTGTTTTGCATATCAACATGTAGCAAAGGGAGAGGGTGAAATTGGTGCCAATCGATTCATGTCTACATTTTTGAAAACAAAAAGGGTAGTGTCAAACATAAAGTTCCCAAACGGCACAAAGATTACAATCAGCAATGTTGTTTCTTACACTCTCAGACCATAAACATTGTAGAGAGGTTGGGGATTTAACCGCACACAACTACCTCTTTTACGTCGATCTCCGAGTACAGAATGTTGAAAATTTCTTTCACTTTGCTAGCTGTCAGACAGCACAGTGGTCGCGATTGCCAGAGCCCTTTGGGACGACAGAACAATAACGGCATAAATTATTTGCAGTTTTTATGTTTATTCTCCTGCTTGCGTTCCAATTCGCCTCGTGAAATCTATACAGGATGGCCTAAATGTAGGTGTACAGTTATATATATTTATATATTTGCTGTCGTCAGTCTTTAGACTGGTTTTATGCAATCCTCCATCCGTTCCTATATTGTGCTAACCTCTTCATCTCTGCATATCACTTACAACCCACATCCTCTATTATCTGCTTTATATATTCTAATCTCTGTCTTCCTCTTCAGTTCTTACCTTCGACTGTTCCCTCCACCAGCAAATTAACCAATCCAGCATGATTCAAAATATGACCTACCAGCTTGTCTCTTCTTTCTGTAAGCTTCTTCGACAAACTTCTTTCCTCACCCATCATTTCCAAAATTCGTTCATTTCTTACTTCGTCTGTCCACTTAATTTTCAGCATTCTTTTGTAGCACCACATTTCAATTTTCTTTCTTTCAGTTATTCCTAAAGTCCATGTTTCGCTACCATAAAGTTCTGTGCTCCATACATAGAGATTTAAAAATTTCTTTCTAATTCCTAGATCAATATTTGAAACTAAAAGATTTCTCTTTTTCATGAAGGCTCTTTTTTGCTAGTGCTATTCTGCTTTTAACATCATTCCTGCTTCGGCCATCGGTTGTAATTTTGCTTCCTAAGTAGCAGAATTCACTTACTTCTCTTGTTGTATCTGATCATATTTTTATATTTAATCTAGTGTGATTGGTATCATTTCTGCTACATTTCATCACTTTGGACTTGCTTTGATTTATATTCAATCCAAAATCTTCCTTCAGTATTTTGTTCATGCCATTCAGCAACTTCTCAATATCCTCAGCCCTTTCTGCTAACAGGACAATGTTATCAGAAAATCGTAGCATACTGACTTTTTCTCCCTGAACACTTATGCCCCATGGAAATTTTTCTTTGACTTCTTTTGGGAATGCACCAATGCCGAAGGTGGACATTTTGGGCACCTACGGGATTAATTGTGCTGTATATTGAAGAAGCAATAACAGTTACATATGCAGCATAATTAATCCCATAGGTGCTCAAAATGTCCACCTTCGGCATTGATGCATTCCTGCAACCTGTCCCTGACACTCTCACACACAGTGCGACACAAATTCCGTTTATAACGAATTTCCTTAAACGCAGCATCGATGAAATTCTTCCACTGTAGTAGTGTGATGGGTTTTCTGGTATAAACCGTATACTTTACTACTCCCCGGTAGAAGAAATCCATTGGTGTTAAGTCCCGGGAACGTGCTATGCAGTCAATACTCCTCCGTCGCACAATCCAACGCTGCAGGAATGCCTCGTCTAGGTATGTACGGGCCGCCGAAAAAAAATGCGGTGGGGTTCCGTCCTGGTGAAAGAATAACTCCGCGGTGTTGGGCCGTGTTTGCAGTTGTGGCACAACTTCGATAGATATGTCCATATATTTGGGGCCATCAACACTTCCATCGGAAAAGACAGGACCTACAACATCATTTTAGGATATGGTACCCCACACTGTGACGCCTGGCTGATTCAATTGCAAAGTCATAATGACATGTGGGTTTACATCGGCCCAGTACACACAGTTATGTCTGTTGACGTGACCAGACAATTTAAAATAGGATTCATCTGTCCACACGATTTTCGAAAGCAGGTCTGATTGTTCAGTCAATTAATTGCGCATTATCTCACAGAACTGTAGTCTGAGGTCGGGATCGTCATCAACAAGGCCATGCAACAGTCTGGGGCGGTACGGCTTAAGGTGCAGCTGTTGCATCAGATGTTATAATGACGTGCTTCGGATACCCAGATCCCGAGACGCACATCGCGTGGACGTCTTTCGACTGTTTACGAATGTAAGGGCTACCTTTTTTTATTTTATTTTTTATTTTTATATATGGCCAAATTACAATTGTTGTATTACAATATTATTTTAGCGTAATAGTTCTATACAATTGTTGTATTACAATATTCTTTTGACATAATATAAGGGCTACCTTCATCTCATTTTCCTGTGTCGACAGCGTGCGTGGTCGTCAAGACTTCGGTGCATTGGCGACGGAACTCGTGGTGGCCTCAGACATGTCTCTGATGCGGTAAATCGTAAGATGTGGCGGCCCGGGGAAATGAAATTGCTCTTCCCATAACCTACGCACGGTCTCTGCATTTTCATACTTCCAGTAGGACTTAAGGATCCACCGTCGTTGCTCCTCGCTTAGATTTCTAGCCATAGTTTACCCTGGACGCAAAAGAGGGGGCACAATCAATTACGTAATCTTAGAAAAATAATCAGTTTGTTAAATTGGAGCATAAAATATGTAGAGTTACAAATTATGGCTAAATTATATTAACACGGAATTTAGAAACCAAAGTGAAAGTTTGTGATTTCCTCTAAAATCCATCTTAAATTTTTTGTATGTAACTGTATACCTACTGAAATATAATCTTCACGGGTGTTCAGCCGGATGGTGTCAAAGTAACACGACGTTTCGACAGCAAGCTCGGCTGTCTTCATCAGGTATCGGTGTCTGCTGGCTGTCACCGCGTCGACTGACTTAGCTCCTCGACGCACCTCCTTATCTACCTGCACTCATGTATACCTACTTTTGAACCACCCTGTGTATTGCTTCCCTGTCCTGTTTATTGCGTCCGCTTTGACAAGTCTCCATGGTATTTTGAAACCCAACATCACAGGTATCCGAAATTGAGATATGCGATACAACAAGCAAAAAAAGAAAAAAAAAGAGATATGAGTGAAACAGCAGCATGAAGTCTGTTCAAATAACTTCCGGCGGACCAATGTCGAGAAGCACACACGAAATGCTGACAATATTGGCAACATTGGAAGCCCCATCCCTCACCGCTCTCTCGGCTGCCAGCTGATGAATCATTAATAACAGTTATTATTTGCTCCCGAACATCAAACAGAATTTTAAACCGTATTAGCTGGACGAGGCCGGGGCACAGACACGACTACACACCATGCGATTGTTATCTCTGGTCTCACAGTGGTACCAACCGACACGAATCACTGAATTTATAAAGCTCCTCGACTCGTCAAAGCATCACGTGTTAGAGATGGAGGCCTAATTGCAGCTCTCTGTTGGAAACTTGCTAGTCAGAACTCAGAATTGTGAATCGTACCCATAAATTTGCTCTTGATAAATCAGCGCGAAATGTTTCATGAGTCGATGAGGCGTCAGCAACTTGAATAATTTATTAAGGAAATTTATGAACATTATATATAAGAGAATTGAAAATAAAAGCGTATGTATTATCTGAATAGATGTGTGAGGATATAATCTCGTATTTTGCATGAGTAGCTACAAAACAACAGAATGAGATTTAACTAACCGTAGTGTGTGCTAATATTCGAGCCCGGCGCTTGGAGTTGCTTATATGGCATCTCTTATTAACCCGTCGTCAGAGGGACGTAGGATGTAAGTCTAATAAGGTATAATAAGTGGTTGAAGAAATGCCTTGAATTTCAGCTATGTTCAATGTTGTTTACAGTCGATACATTTTTCAAGTATTATTACTGCCCTTAAAAGGAAATGGAGAGAAGTAAAATTTATTGTAAAGCGTCCACCCAGTCCTGGTAGATTCACAGAAGGAGCGATTAACCGGAATTAAATGGATATAGAAGTCACATGTACCCTGTGTTATTGTATTTTCGTTAAAGTCTTTGAACCCTTATGACACAATAAGTCTTCATTAATATTAATAACACAGTTTGGTTACCGTTGAATCTGATGACAATATAATAAAAAATAAATAAATTTCGTGCTGTCATTATAATATAGTGATATTTTCATATTGCCCTACATCCCAATTTGTCTTGGCTCTACTTAACACAGGAATCATCCTGCTTAGGATCCTACAGCTTAATGTAGATCCTGAAGATATATGATCTTTCATACAGAAAATAAGTTTGACTAAGCCATACTTTATTTAAATTATATTGTAGCCATCCTTTCTCTTTCGATCCTCATTTACTCGCCTAGAACTTTCTGAGATTCTCTTTGTAGACTAACCGACAAGAATCATTGGGGATTAAACATTTTTCTTTCTTTCTTTTTGCTATGGCTTTTCATATGCATGTATTAAGATAAACATGAACAACTGTAAAACTGAATAACCAGCTTCTTATATATTTGAAGTTTGTAATATTCTTTACAGTTTTTACATTAATTATTTTAAATTACAAACACTAACAGAGTTTTTTCAATTTCTTTTGATTTTTTCGGTTGCACCAGTGATGAAAAGAAAACAGAATTTTTTTCTAACTATCTGTTACTTTTTATTATGATCTGCCAAGGTATTTTCAAGTTTCCTGGACTGTGCTAAATCCCATTAATTTGTCATCGTGCTTCACTGTAAGGCACCTTAACAAATTTACGTCGTTTTTATGCATCTGATTTCGTTATATTTCCAGTTAGGTGGCACATTTATTTATACTTATAAAGAAGCTCATTTCTGTTAGTTTTCTTTGTTTTTATTCTGTTCTGTACTTAAGCGCTTGGAACTAAGCTGATGGGAGAGATTTTGCGTTCATCGCTTTCTGTTTATATTTTTTTCATTCTTTCTTTAATTGTCTTGGATCATTTCGCACACTTTTCTGTTAACATGATTTTAATTCTTTGGTGTTTCTCATTTTAAGATTTTCTCTACTTGCTCTGTTAATTTTTGAGCACTTCTCTTCTGCCTTTTTTGGTATCTGCAATTTGTTTTCATTTTCTACGTCTAATGAGAATGATGAGTTGTATACGAAACTTTCTAGATTTGCTTAGTTGATTTGTTAACAGTCATCTCTTTTGCTTTCGCGCCTTTTATGGTTTCAATTTTTCGTTATGGTAACTGCTTTGACTGTTCTGCTGTTTTTTTCTTACTGATCGAAACTTGGTCCTTCAAATACAACTTTATTTTACTTCTCTAGAGTGGGAGGACAGCAACATGAAGTGGCTGGTAGATGAGCTGTAATATTGAATTCTGAAATTCGAGAGAAGAAAGATTAGACTGGTACTCGGGTCATACAAAATTCGGTTTTCCATTGTTTCCCGAAATCACTCGTCGTGAATGTGACAGTGGTATCTTGTGAGAGTCACAGCCGATTACCTTGCACGCAATCCTACCTAGCAGCAAAAGAGTTCTCTTTTCCTAACAATGGTAGAATAATCAACTCTTTATCGAAGCTCTGACATTTCGAATGATCGTCTAGTCGTAGAAGGCCTCCTGAATACCTAGTATAGCAGCTTTTACAGGCTTTCCTTAGAAGCCCTCCTGGGATAGGTAATTTGGATTGTAAATAGAAACTTTCACTACGAATGTGCTATGACATTATTCACTGAACAACACAAAACCTAGTTTAATGGTTTCCTTACACAAGCGTATCTAACGTGACACTGTTACCTTTTTTTAAATCTATTGATTTAGTTAAATCTCGTTTAACCTACATATTTGGCATTAAAACTCATTGATCTTTACAAAACGAAAAGTAATGAATCTCCAATTCTTCGTTGCTATTTCATCCGTTCTAATCACCCACGTCACTTGATTGTGTACAGGCTTGATAAAATATTTCCTAACAAAAATATCTTGCAGTAAACCTTTCTCTTACCTTACGGTTAATGACCTCGACATACCACTACAAATGGATTATAACATCTTTGTTATAAAAGGCCGCAGAAAATTTTGCCAAAACATAACTATGAAAGAGTTGTTTAGTGAAATTTTTTCCCTAACGGAGCCGAAGAAACAAATAAGGAAGCAAGTTTAATTGGTTTATTGTGTATATTTGTGTGAATTGGACCAGTTCGTATATTGTGCATAATACTGAAATCTAGAGCTGAGTGCAGATCGTTTCATGTATTCTTCTATTATTTCGCTTCCTTTTCAATTTTAGTTATGACCAGGTGTCGGCAACGCAAACCATAGAGTTCCATTGTTAGTGTCAGTTTTTGTCCAGCTAGTTATAAAATTCAATTAATGTTTAATATGTGTTCTCATGCTGTACCACAATTAGATAATTAAATTAAACGCTAACTGCGTTAAGAACTGCTGTCAGATTTTCAAGTTGACGCTTATACTGCTTCTGTCATAGTTGGACCTACAGATCAGAAATACAAATCACAGGGCATCTTAACGTGATTCACGTGAAACAAACTTTGCCAGAGTTGAAGCTCATCGCAAATTCCCGTAAAATTGTGTGAGTGTACTGGGATTCTAACAAGCAACCTTGAATATTTTAGTCGGGTGCACCACCATACCGCTCATTAAATCTTATAGATTAGACATTTTATAAATTGCAAAATTAAATTGGTTGCTAACAGATTAACATGAAAGTTGTTAACGAGTCTTAAAGGTAAAACAAAAGAAATTTCATTGACAGACCGTCAATAATGTGATTGGGAAACAAGAGTGGGGAGAAAAATTGTTAACTAATTTGGAAGCTTATATCTTTAGGAAATTCGTCTATAAATGAGCTAAATTGGTTGAGATACCTGGAATTTTAATTAAAGGGCATTAATAAATTTTATTGCACCGACGAACGTATATGAGTTTTTTTTTGACATATAGAAATTGTTTATTTTATATACAATGAAATCTTTAAAGTTTCCAGTTCTTTACAGTTTCATTAAAGATTGTTCTAGGAAGGAATGGCTATGCTTTTTTTCGTATCGAGAATTTTCTACGTATCTTATAATTGTTGCTCTAACACCAGTTAGCAAAGTCACTACACTAATTTTATAATCTAATGTGTCGGTAAAGAGTCCGTAAGTAGTAAAGCTACACTTCTTCACAACGGATAACGTTAATAACTCTATTACGGAGTAATATTCACTAGGCAATTGGGAAAACCTGCAATTATAAAAGTTAATTAGACAGCAACACATTAGAATTCCAAGTAACATTATACGAGTAACATTTAGATGTCACAATACAAAGAACAGTGATAAAAAATACAGGCAAATATCTACATGTAAAAAATCCTGCACGTAATAAAGTGCATACAGTTATAACATTTGAAAAATGTATTTTGAAGTAAAAAAATATTCTACCGTTTCGTGAAACGCTGACGATTAATTTATTTGCTTTTAAGCAACATCTAATGTTATCCAAACAACGTCTTGTAACACATCTTAGAATTTCGCATAGCGAAATTAGTTGTTAAGATAGCGAGTTCAGTTGAAGTATAGGGGACCACCCTTTTAAAGTCATTTTTATAGCCAACTTTGATAATAATCCCTTGTAATATGTCCTACATAAACATAAATTCAAGCGTGAACAGTAAATTCAAGAGTTAAATTCATTTAAATAGCTGTTAAGAATCTTAACCTCAGATTTGAATGTGTAGTATTTGACTTTCATATAATTTCGCTAAATCAATATATTTCTTTAGTTGAAAAGATGTTTAGGTAAATAGATAGCCAGAAGATGATTAATTATGTTGTTAAAAGATCTTACTTAGAGTTTTAATATGTTTAAAAGTGATTTGCCAGTAAAGAATTTTATCACGTAATTTTCCACTCTAAAATCGAAGTATTTGGTTATTAGAAAACAGTGATAGATTAAAATTTTAGAAAGTTTCATGCATTCTAAAGATAGTTTTAACTATAATTTGGTATAACAAGACACGTGATTAATGAAAAGTTAGAAATTTCAGTATGATTCGGGAATTCATGAAAAGAAATTATATTCAGTTTATTTAAATATAAAGATTTCTGGAAAAGTTTTATTTCAAAATATTAAAGCATTTGATTGTAATAAAGTAAAAAGGGTTTTGCGCGAGAAAACGCTTGGACGAGATGATGCGAATCATGCGACATTCGGGAGGAGTAGTAATTATAAAATTCGTAATAAATCAGGGAATGTACTTGGAGATTCAAAATTTTTACAGTAACCGTTTTTCGATATGGAAATTTGTTTAGAGTTATTTTCAAGTCGATATCCTGAATATTTCAAGTCATTAAATTTTGTTTTCGAGTTTTATACCACTTTCAAATTAGGTAAAATTCTTTATTTGATATCAGATAATAGATGAGCAATAGGAGAGTAGAATTGAATTTGTTTCAGCTTGATAGGAGCAATATTTAGAAAGTTATGGCAATCACATCTTTATGACTCTTTTCTGGCGAAACTATTAAAGTTACAAATTTTTTTATGATATGATATTTATAACAATATCCATCAACTACCAAAATTTCAGAGAGCTAGGATTACTTTTATTGTCATGATCAAATTGGATTTCGTAACATTTGTCTGAAACTGATCAGTTATCAGATAAAGTCCAATGGAAAGTCGAGATAAGGAAGCTCTCACGGTCCAAGAAGCGTCGATTCTATAAATACCCCCTCCAGAACCTACCCTCGCCCATTCAAGTAGTAGCATTCAGTCGGTATAGAAGCATTATGTAGGAAGGTGGCTACCTTAGGGCTCGTGGCGCGGCAAACTACTAAGTTATGTAGTATCGGTTGAATTTGGTCATCAAGTGTGGAAGTTTATTTAGAAGAATTCATGTAGTTAAGAAATTGTGGGAGCGTGGGGTTTGGTCTTTCTCGAATGGTCGGTCGAGTCTGTGAAATAATTTTCGGAGAAGTTGTCTGATTGCCTGTGCAGTTTTCTGACTTTGTAAAATTTTAAAGAATATATTCATCATAACAGACTGGACTAATCATCATTGAACTTTCACCTTTCCATAGTTTCTGGGTTAAAACTACGGTGGCGACTGAGTTAATAGCTAAATCAGAACTGTAACATCCTAGGTATGCATGATCACAGTTGAGATTCAAGTTATGCACTCACCCCACTGCAAGCTTGTGTCTTACAGTCTATGTTCGAACAATTATCTAATTGTACAAAATCGACAATTATAATACTTCCTTAAGTTAGTCTAGATCCCATGAAAAATGGTTGTCTTCTCCCAAAGAAGTGGTACCAAGTCATTGTGTCAGAGATAGAACGGCCAGTTCCTTTCCTCTGGGATCTATAGTTTAACGAGGTATCCGAACAACGGAGCAAAATTCGCAAAAATTCCTGGCCACAGCGGAATTCGATCCCGGGACCTTGAATTTTGTAGTAGACGGCTTATCCGCTAAGCTACCAGATCGCTCAATTGCAATAAATGTAAAACATATTGTAAGTGAACTTTTTTGTATCATTTGGTTAAACACTGAAGACAAATTACCTTGCATTTCCGCAACATCTGACTTTGTCCTTTCGACAGCTAGAGCTAGCCATTTTTTGTATAATTATTCTGTAGTTTTGAGATAAGGAAGTGTCTTAGTGCCAGAGGCGTATGCGCCATTGCATGTCTTCAGCTGACACACGACACTGCGCATACGCGTGGACATACAAAATAGCGTGTGGTTTCTGAATGACGTCATAGTTCTCAAGTGTAATTATTTCCATTTTTCTCTCAGTTACTGTAAACGTTTTTTGTATCGTTACTATGCTATGCAGTAATGACACCATCACACGAATACAGCATGTTTTTAAAATAACATATAACTAAAACCTTTCATGTCCTAGGTTTGACTCATATCTAAGTAAAGCCAGTAAGAGAGCCACTAAACAAAAGCAGCTGAACTAAACCAGCGTATCGAAGTTCACTTTTTCCCTAATTTCCCAACTTTATTGTTTCTAGCTTTGACCGTGAACTCTTGTTTTTGCTGTTTCAGACGAGATCGCGTGCAATGTGTGTGACAAGACGTATCCGACGGCGAGGCAGCTGATGCAACATCAGGCCAAGAAGAGGCATTTCGCGTGAGTCCGTTTACTTCTTGTAATACCCGTCATTAATGAATGTATTGTAGATTTATCTTGTATTTCTAGAACATGGTTCGTACTAACAGAAATCGACCATAAGAGAACTTGTGTTACTGTAAGTACTATGTATATTTTTATCAATTGTTATCACTTGCCGTCAAAAATTTTTTAAGTGCTTTTGGCTGAAAAAGTCATTCACGCTGTTTTTTGCGTGATGATAAATGAATGATACGATGAGTTTACATGGGAAAATATAGGCTACGTGCTATTATCAGCGAACTTTTTATCGCCAAGAGAATTACAGCCATTGAAGAAATGAATGAAGCATGAGCGGTGTGTCGAATAAAATTTTGAGAAAAGATTGGCGATAACGTTTCAGCGAGGAAGCAATTTATATTTCAACAATGAAAGAAATTTACAAATTTTGCAGTACATTGGCGGAGAGTGGAAATACGGAAGATATCCAATAAGTTGGAAAGAAGTGCTCAGTCAACAAGTGTGGGCTGTGATCATAGAAGTTCTGTCTTGTCATAATTCACGTAGTTACGAACGAAGGAGGCTGCGTTCAATCCGCTTAGATCCTGCTGAAGTTGTTTACGATGAAGAAGCAGAAACTTCTTATGGAATTCTCAAATGACACGTTTACTGCTCAAACGGTTACCCAAGCTTCCTAAACATCGTAGTCACTTGCGATGAATGAAAGAGAGTTGACCTGAGGTATCTGGAACGAATTCGCCTAATTGCTCTCTGTTCTGGAAAAGGCATTACGGAATGCTTAGAAATGTGAAAGCTGTCTGCATAAGTGTTTGCACTACGAATAACAAAGGATTACTGTTTCAAATCTCTAGGATAGTAGCTGTTCTTTTACCAACCAAAATATCTGATATTTATAAGAAGTCTTCTAATCAATACTGAGTGATGCCATTCTGCCTTTACGTGAACACCTCGAAGAAACTCGAAATAAATTTCTATACTGGCGACAAAAAAAACGCTGAATTGCTAAAACCCGTACGAGTTATCTGTTTTTGTTTTATTGATATTATTTTCATCTACAGACGACACATTCCATATTCTATCAAGAGGCAATAAGTTAAGTATCACGGTGGAGGTTTGTGTTATCCTTGCGCATGATAATAACTTTTCTTTCATCAATCACACACTTGTATGCTTTCCCCAAGCATGTTCCATCGTACCAGTATGTTTATTTATTTTCCATATGCAACATAGCCTAGCACCTAGTACCTAATCTGGGCTCTTATTTCCATTCTTTTACATATATATATATATATATATATATATATATATATATATAAAACATATTAACATATAAACAATGAATGAAAGAAAATTGAAAATTTTGATTCAATTTCCAATAACTATTACATCTACTGTTATTAAACAGAATGGGTACCACACCACTACTAAATCTACTACTACTGCTATTGTCCCTAATATTACTACTAACATTACTACTACTACTACTACTACTAATACCATTACTACTACTAATACTACTATTACCACCACCAATTGTCACAGCCGCACTTCGGTCCACTATTGTTCATTTTTCTTGGTGTTGAGTCCCCTGGAACCGGCAGCAAAGTCAGCCGCCCAGGCCATCAAGAGTTGACCTCCTGGAATACCAAGACGACCCCAGTTGTCGCTCAGAAGACAGCCTCTCTGGAGCACACTGAAGTTCCTCCGACGATTGATGTTGCTCATTGTCGCAGGATATCTTCCGTCAATCCGGTGTAATTGTGTTCTTCTCTTCTGCTATCTGTGGCCTTTGATTTCGCTCGGCATTTTTCCTTTTTATAAATTTCTCCTTCCAAAATTTTGAGGCTAGATCAGCTGCCTCGTCCAGCAAATGCCACAGACTTTCGTCATATTCTCCTTCCTTGCAGCCGAGCTTGTTGGTGTTCTCTCAAACTGGCTGTTGTTTCACACTCCCATACCACGTGCTCCAGCGTACTCTCTGCACCAAATTCGCACCTGGCTGAGTCCACAATATTTCGACTTCGGAGCCACCTATTGTACGGCCGGTGACCTGTAATGTAGTGTACCAATCCGGGAGAGGGTTGAAGGTACTTAAACTTTAACCTCTCCTCTACGGATGGGAACATATCATATGCTCTTCGACCTGTTTGACTTGTTCCATTCTTGTTGCCATTCCGCCAATAGAAGCTTCCGAATGTGTATCTCCAATGTTGCTTCGCTGCCTACAATTTCTGCTACCTTACCTTGTTTCCCTTTTCTGAGCCAGTATATGGCACCCCGTTTCCTTTCTCCAAGGTACAGTGGCCATACACCAATGGCAACGGTTAATGAATTTGTTGCCACGGTTCTGTATGCTCCTGTCAATCTTAAAAGTATTCCTCGTTGGACACGTCTGACTCACTGTTTTAGTTTTACTTTTCTTAGATGCTTTGCCGACACACTTGCTGAGTGGTATAGCGTACAAAAATTTCATTTCTTTTTAAAATAGTAATATTTTCAATGCAAAAATCAACGTTTTCTCTTTCACTGTGAAAATGTTCTGGCGTTATATGGCAACTTAATTTTTTCGCATGATTCCTTAGAGATTTTTTAAAAAATAATCTTAATTCTGTGTTTGCAAGGAACGGTTTAGTGGATTGTGTACTAAGGAAGATGTTTCAAATGGCATTGTATACAGTTCATTTTTTCTGTCATCGTCAAGGACTGATAGCTATTTCTTGCCACTAACGTTGAAAGTCCAGTTATCTCAAAGGATTTATTTAATCTCAGAATCCTATTCTTTCAACGCGCGTGCGAGCTTTACTGTGGACGAAAACATTAACATAGAGTAACATGCGTTTTTTGATATATTAGCCGTATTAAGTGATCCTCGATATAGTCAACCAACTTCCAGACAACTCCTTCCTTTTACTGCATCTTTGTTATCCTGTGCCACCAGCCTTGATATACCGATTCATATTTATGTTGGGAAGAGAGGAGGCTTTTTCTGTCTGCCGGTTTGAGAGCTTAGTGATAAAATTGAATTATATGGTGATGCACCCCCTCGTCAGCTCTCTTCTTACACACGTTTCCTGCTTAACGCGTGCGTAATCGATTACCAGAACAGTGACTGCGATTTTGTTAATAAAACTTACTACCAACTGATGTTTGAATCTATAATGCTGCGAACCGCTTGGTCCCACTGTGCGTCTTTCGCCTCTAAGCATTCGAGAACGCTTGCAGTTCCACCGAGTTAATTCCTTCTTTTCTGAAGCATCCCGGGCAAAATCTGGAGTTTTTCTAAAGAAACCCGACTTGCATAGTGCAACAGGGGCCAACAATACCCTAAACCAGTGGTTCCCAATTAGTGGTATGCGTACCCCTAGGGGTACGCGCAGTAATCTCTTGGCAAAGGTTATCACTAAAATAAGAGAAAAAAATTACTCGAACATTACTATCGTGAAAATATATCTTAATACAATCAAACAGTATGTGAATTATATATCTGTAATTCTGTGGTAGTACGAAGCACTCGCCTGGAACGAACGCAGCTGCACATGCAGCTATAAGGGGTACGCGAGATTGAGATCTTTCATGCAGTGGTACTCGGGAAAAACTAATTGAGAACCACTGTCCTAGACACTCACGCGGCTAACATAACCTGCTCGAATGTTGCAATTTGTCCCCAATAATACTTAAATTCTTTTTTATTAATCACTAATGTTTTTAATATTATATTACATATCAAACATGAAATAGTACTTCGTATTGGTCAAACAGTAATAATTTAGACACGAGTAAGAACGGATTTTTAAGGAACTGTATTTTATTTTAAAAAATGGAAGAAGATGCTTGCCTATTTCAGTGTAAAAATGAAGAATGTGTACGATTATATTGCTTAGTTTAGACGTTATATTTATGATCATGTTTCAGCTATTAAGAACACAGAACTGAATAAAGCAATCATGTATATGCAACACATTTTAACTTACGAAACCTTCTTGGAAATATCTCAGTGCATGCTTCTAGAAATTTGGCGGTAAGAGTAAAAGAATCTATACTACTCTATATCTTCTATTATAACACTATTTTTTCTATAGAGGTTGCAAATCGGGTGTGCACGGCTGGTTTTAACTTCTTTTAGCTTCTTGGAGGTAGTGTATAAGCAAACCAATTAATTCAATTCAAAAGGGGTAAAAATGAAACTTTTTAGGTTGCCAGAGAGTGACGCTGAAAACTGTAGTAAGAAACAAACCTGTCACGTTACTCCAAAAACATTGAAGCTCAAACACTCGTTGCTGTAATTTACTGTGTCGTACATAAATGTTATCATGGAAGGGATTTCGCATTATGTGTTTGCATTAAAGATTAAGCCTATTAGTTTTAGCACAAGCACTTAGAATAGATATCAGATATAAGAAAGACTGGGTGGGAAAGACGGGTCGATAATTCCATTTGATATTAAGGCGCCCCTGAGATACTAGGAAAGGCACTCTCTTGGGGGGTGGTGGCGAGCTCGCGGGGTTTCCGGGGACGGAGTGATATGACGCGACGCAGTCATAAGGCGCGAGGCTCTAAACATGCTGTGGCGGAGAAGCCACGGCCTCGCACGCCACCCGCAGAAGCATTTCTCCTGCAGGGGAAAGGAAGCTGTGTTCTATGAGCTTCGCATGTCACAGAAATCCAAACATTCTGCGTAAAAATTATAACATCATCGCCTATCATCTGCAGTTGTCCATGTGTGGTTTATGAGACTCATCCAATTTATCCAACGTATCAGAGGTTTGATAGGTATCTCGTAAATACTATTTCCTACTGTTCTGTCCTGTCGCGGAAGCAATAATAAGCATTTGGTTGCTTCAAATAATAACCCCGGCGAATCAATTTTCACTTAAGTTTATTATCCTATGTTGTTCTACAGTAAAATTACACAACAAGACATTGTCTCGATCCAAAGATGCTAAGTACAAGCATACAAAAATGTTCCAGGGATTAAACTACTGTTTGGCAACTCAAATTTCAAATTACTGTCAACTCAGTACTCGTATCCGCCGGTCGTTTTATATAGACGTTACAGAAAAATTCCAGAATAACACAGACAAAGCCGTCCGATATTTCTCGAACGGCGACAATGCAGCTAATAATCAAAACCATATTAAATCAATCAGAATTGATACGAAATAATTCACAATCAGCATAAAACACACAGACATGAAAATTAAATGAATTTACAGGTATTTACATACAAAATTATCGACATAAATAAGTACAAATCACTCAGAATTGTGTTCTAAAAATCTCAACACTACAATTACAATTATTTAATGTTTCATGCATAATACTGGCTTGAACATATTACAAAACATTTACATAGTTTCTTTCCATAAAACAATGTTCATTTACACAAATTGACAATTAATTACACGAAAACTATACAAAACCATAATTAATCAACTCCCAGATTCTTAAAATGACATTTCATTAAAGGTCCTGGTCTGAGGCCCGTTACAGTTTCTTATCACGCCCCCTCTTCCGTAAAAACATCCCCACACTCCTTCCTCCACTACAATTGTATTAGTAAAAAGGTAAAAAAAAGCAAATATTAAATCGAATATATTTATTTTCATATTGTTTATAAAATAACGAATTATAAATTTTGAGAAAAAATTACAAACTTTATTTTATTTTTTTTTTTATTTATTTTTAATTTTATTTTATTTTTTTTTTTACAAAATTCTCTATTCTTGTTTGGATTTAGTAAATGCACAACGTAAATCATAGGTTATATCTGGATTGCTTCGATATGTTGTTTCTACTTTAACAATAGCTGAAAAGTGCCTTTCGCACTACAAAATGCTTGAAAAAGTTGAATATAATCGCATCGTTTGCTGTGATACACATTTTATTACTTAACACAAAACGTTGATTTTTACATTTTGTTAAAATTGTATTTGGTAGCAGCATTATTTTTTAAAATAAAGATTTCTCTGTAACTACTATATTGAGTAATTACGGGTTCTGCCCACATTTTACGTTTCCAGAGTTGTAACTTTCCAGTAGTAACATAGACGACTCAAAGGCAACTCGCTCAGAGTGTGAGGTTAGAATAAATGTTTCCAACTCTACGAGGAGGTGAATGAAACACTGTATAGAGTATAGTCCAGTAAAGGGGTCGTGATTTTCAAAGGCCATTGACCCGACCTTCACCTCTGCAACAGTTTGCTGTGTAATATGAAGTAAGCCAGAACGATTCTGTGGTTTGGTTTCCAACTTAAGCTGTAGATTTCCCGCATCCGGTACTATTACCTGGGTAGGTTAGTCAGCAATAAAGGAGCGCATTGCGTGGCGTATCGAAAACACTGTCACTCTGCTGCCGAATAATCCTTCGGGGCCTCCTGGCCAACAATGCTATATGATTATTGAATTGACCATCATTAATCAAAGTGTAGTACATATATATACTGTGTGATACAGAAATACATATATATCAGTTATATATACAGGGGTTTCAGGTCATTTTGAGCGGCAAAGTAGGTAAAAATCCAACTTTTAGGAAAAGTGTGAAATTTGGCTGGTTTTCAATGAATTGTAGCTCGTTTGGTTTTGAATTTAAAAAAAGTTTGTACTACGAAAGTTGTAGGAAATTTTGTCCTCTTTCAAATTGGAAACAGAGTGTTTCTTGCTAGGACTCATCAGGAAGGAGTTACAGACGAAACACTGAAAAAAGTACCAAAATTTTGATGTTTTTTGGCCACAGAAAATTGTGCCGAGGGTGTTGGAGGTCGAAAACTTGGTTTCTGCATAGTCTCACCAATATACAAAAGATAAGAAAAAAAAATCTTCTACGTGATTTAATGTAAGTGAAAACTACCCCGTTACTGGACTATTAGGGTAACGTCCACAAGGGCGGCGAAGCTATTTCCCATTCCGCGCCCGATTGATGTGTCTTCGCACCAATGGCCCAGCTGGATCTTTCCAGATGATTCCATTTTATTCTTCTATATCCTACATTTTTCTTTGGTCCATTCGGCCTATTCTTTCAGGATACATTCGATTAACATAAGCGGACTAATCAGTAGTTGCTACATTTTTGTGTCCTTTCATACTTTTCGTTTCTGATTTCTTTCCTTTTTTTTTTTGACAATGGTCTTAATAAATTTTAGCTTTGAACTTTGCAATCTATATCCGTGGCTATTCCACATAAAAACTTATTTCGAAATTGTGCATTAGCAATAATATTTTTTAAGTTATGTTACGGTGTGATATAATCATTTCGCGGACCCAGTTACGACGAAACATGACGGCACTCAGCGACAATTACGTTCCACTAGGTAGAATGCGTAATGGACATACATAATTGGTTCTCGCCTGAAGGTGGAGGTAACAGTCATAATTTCCTTTCTTGTCACCGAGTAATTATCGTGCTGTGTCTTGTCTAAAACATTATCGTCTTATTGGATTCTTTATTACACTAATCATCTATGTTAAATCTTCTTTTTTAGGTTACACGTCAGTTGTGGCTCCTGTGCTTATTTTCCTCTTAATTGTTCTGAAACTTTCATTGATTCAGTTCCTTCTCTCTCTTTCCTTGATTCAGTTTCTTCTCTATCTTATTATCTATCATATAGAGAGAGCGTTTCTGTCCGCCTTCAGTACTTGTATTAATATTTGTAAATGCCTTCAAACTCAACAAAAAAATCTTTAAATTTTGGTGAGTGAATCATTAGGTTCGTATATACGTTCAGTTCATATTTCAGCCAAATCAGTTCACGCGGTCATTACTTTGACAGTAAAAACTAATTTTTCCCTCAGAAAAACGCTCCAGCTTCATTATTACTATTAAAAAAAAACAATAAAAAATAAAATAAAAAGATTTGAGTGGTTCTGGCAACACTGAGATTGTGCTTATTCCACGCATAATCCTCCAAATACCATAAAGAGATGGCGACCTTCGTTTTCAAAGGGAAGCAGTTCTCCGTCAAGGCAGAACCTGAACAAAGTTCCTATTTTCCTATCTGAATCTGTCTGATTGATCGGTGACCATACCCGAAGACACGGTCATTAGTCCTGTATGATACAGTCCATCATTAGTCTCATTGATCTTCTTCTTATTCCATCCACCAGCAAAATGTGTTATTTTCTTCTCATATAATTTTCTTCGCTCCTGATTATATGCCTATATCATCACAACCAACTCTACGGAAATTTGGTTCTAATCATTGCCATCTGAATTAACTTTATTATTCTTTAGTTCCTGATTATGTCTCTACTGGTTTACCTCAAATTCTTATTTATTCCAGATCAAAATTATTGATGTAATTTGTTTATATGCCACGTTTCTCAGTCATACACAATGCAGTTGTGGTCCCGCCATCACCTTGTGAACAATTTCTTTGTTACTTTTGATGCAGAGTATTAGATGAAATTTGTCTTAACACTTTGCCCCCTTTGCGCAGGTGTTCGTCGTGTGACAGCCTGTTTCCTACACTGGAGGCGCTGAGCCATCACGAGAGGCAGTCTGGCCACTGGACCACCAGGCCTCGATCAGGCTCCAGGTCCACCGACGACTACAGCAGTTCAGAGGCCTCCAGCGACGCCACCGTCTCCAGCGAGGAGCTGGAGAGGCTGCTCTGACTATCCACAACATATCACACACCTTCTACTCCAACTCCCGCCTCTCTGTCACTCCTCCTCAACCACAACTCTAAGTACTGACGACTGTACCTTGTGAAATATATATCGTACATAACATATACATATATATTTATAGTTGGATTCTGTCTAAAAATTATCGTTGTTTAGATGTGTAATGGTCAATAAAATGTTTGATGTAATAAAATTGCGAAATTAAGCAAATCCGTGTGCCTCAGTTTAGTGAAGTATGTTGTATTATGCATGTTAAATTTATGAATCTTAGCTCCTGATGTCCATTAATTTCCCTTCTGAGTTCGACCTACAAAAACAACGATTTCTTAATGATATTCCTAGGTGCTAAGGTGAAATGTCACACTACAGCGTGGTTTCATAGAATTTAGCTGGTGACTTCGTAATGCGAGCATCAAGATTGCCGGAAGTTTCTTTACTGAAAAGATAGTTGGAAAAATAAAACTGGTTGGTTTTGATGTACGTGGAGCGATGGTAAATTAAAATTTCAGAGAAAGGTTCAAAACATTTCTGTAGAGCGTAAATACAAATTTCGACATTTTGAAGTTGTGAAAGACGAAAAAATAAGTGATTACATAAGGGATAAGTCTTTCATTCAGGGGGCGTCGAACCCGAGAAATTTAAGTAGACATTATATACCATATATAAATATTGATCGTATTTGAGTGTTAGTCACAACCCATCTTCCTTCATCTGTGGTGATTGATAGTATTCATTATTTTCATTTCCTTGCAGCATTTTCACTGTTACAATTACATATTTATTTAAATTGTTCCCTGCCATAGGGAACAATTAACAAATAAACCTGGATGCTATGCTACCTCTGCGATCCTTCCTATAACTGAGAGATGCAATGTACACAGCAACTACTGACAGACAAGTGAGGTCAATAAACTGGAACGACACTAAAGGAAGAGGTAATTTTTTAAACCGCTGGAAATCCCCCTTATATTCTTTCCACAGTCTTAAAGTTGCTTGTGTGGTATATTTTCCATACGTTGCATATCAAGAGTCATCATATGAATTTAGATGACGCTTATTGCCGTTTGAAACGGATATAACAATAATTTAGGAAGAAAATGTCTTGTACATCTATTATTATGCGTTTATTTTAATTCGATAAGGACTTACATTTAAATTAAACAATAACTGGGGGCTAACTACAAAACGACAATATCGATGTCATAAAGCCAAGGAAGCATGAGATAGAAAGGAAATATTGGTTTGTGTGAGTAATCCCTTAGCCACAAAGTTTGAAATATCACAAATACAGAAATTTGAATAGCCTGTAATCTATTTCTTCAGTTGTATATACGTTTTAAGCTCCGTCCCTGCGTATTTAGTAACTTGTTTCTTTTCAATAAGAAAAACAATTTTAGAATGAAATTTTACCCTCTAACAAAGTCATTTATTTTAAGCTTAACGTTACATACGTGGCTGTTGATTTTTAAAAAATGCGTTCCAAATACCTTTTAATTATTCAAGTTTTAATCAACTGGTTTTAAGTGTACGATATTGCTTTCAACAACAGGAAAATTAATCTGTCATGCATTTAAAACTTGATGAATAGTTAATATTTAAACGTCTCAATGGTTATTTAAACCATAAATATTAAACTCTACGTCCCTCGAAGTTTGACGTTACATGATGTGAAATGTGCGTGGGTTTCAGTACAAAAAGAACCTGACTGAATAGCTATATTGTTTTGTTATTGACAGTTTAGAATAAGCGGTGACAGAAATTCACAGTTTTTACTAACATAGTTAAAACAATCTGGTTATTCGAGAGCTGTGTCGACGCGCTATGAAACCACAACAAAATCAACAGCAACAACAACATCGAAACCAAATTTAAAAAAGCTGAAGTAAATATTTTAATTTCGTATAATTTCACACACATACGTACACAGATAAATGAGCCTGTTTCCTTTGTATAAAACTTATCTCGTAGATCTTTGATAACAATCCAATATGGAGTAGTGTAAACATTTCACTATATTCTAGAAGACATAAATATGTATCTTCGATGTACTATACTCTTATTTATTTTTAAATGCTGCTACAGTTGCAGCTTAGAAGTGACACAGAAATCTAAGGCTCATATACAAAGCCTCCGTCTGTGTTTAAACTGCTTGTAGCATCCCTGTTGAAAAAAAAAAAAAAAAAAAAAAAAAACTGTATGTATATGTGCCGTGGTGTCTTTTCTCTTCTGTATCAGATACACGTAAATTCGTTAGCTGGTACTTTAATGATTTGAATCTAACGGAATCTATTAAAGAGATAATCAATTATGGGGTCTTTACTTCAGAAGATGTTCATATCTTCTTTTGTGTTTCATCACCTTAAGATCACTGGGGGCATATAAATTTTCTTTGATAACTTCTTTTTTACTCACATAAACTATATCGGCGTATTGCAAAGTAGTCATGGGTTTATTGTAAAAGCCACGCAGATCTTCGAAATTTTATCGATCATTAATAACACCGCATGATTTAATTGATCACCACTTCAGGGATAAAATGATCAAAGTTCATACTTATTCTTTCCAGAAATGACGTATGATGAAGTCCTCTATAATCGATATGGTTTACTGCTGTTAAATTCCACTCACAATTCAGAAAAAAGTATCTGTTATTCTGTTCGTGAAAATTGCAGTGATAAATGATTTTCAATAACATACAGTAAATAATCAGTTATCATGTTGCAGTTACTGATCTGTATCACAGATTTCTTCTGATATTATAATTACATTACAGGTAAACATTTTTTTTACCTGTTTTCAAAGGAAATGTTGTAACTGATGGAAGTGCATAACACTACGGCAATAGCAGAAACCACTACAACAGATACATAACAAATTATCTGGGTTTGACAGGAGCTCTTCACTTCGATTGCAACTACAGAAGTCTGATATAAAATAAACCACAATTCCTAATTACTGAAAACTGATTTGACCTATCGCTTCAGTTCAGATATTCAGTGCAACGTTTGTCATAATTGTTTGTAGTGTATATTTGGTATTACACATCACTAATAGCAAAGTCTGTGGAAAACTAAAACTGACCTTCCAGGTACTGTAATGAAATATACGTCTCTTAACCTATACATAATGTGTAACACGTCACCCGTGTAGGTAATAATTGATACGTGGTGATGGGGGCACAGTTGTATTACACTGCCTGTTGTACATAACAACAATCTTGTATCTTCGGTGTGGCTTCTGTTAAATGTAATATCCTGCTAATAATTATCACCCGTGTTTAATCAGAAGTTTTCATCAAAGATCATCTTCGTCCTATCTACTGACTATTCCGGTTTGACTGTTGTGAGACAGGTACACGCAGCAAATTAAGTAGTTATTTTCCCAATAAACATTTATTTGGTGTATAAAGTATACCACTAGTATGCATTCACGAAGATCTTTAACCATCAAGTTTTACTCAAAGCATAACTGGTTGTGTCAACGCGTATTATCCGGAATCGAAACAAAATATAGAGAGATTAGTACTTGCCCCTTACGTCATGGAAATGAGGATGACTAACTATTGCAGCTGTTGCTTCTGTTCGAAGGGAAATAGCAGTGATCAAGGAAAGGAGGAAAGTGAACCATGAAAGATCTCGCCCATTATATGGGCATGTATCATACAGGCAAAGACTGAAGTCTAGGAAAAGTTTCTAAGAAAGTCTCAGGAACTTACAATTACAACTGAGAAAGCCAGGTTACTACCATGGGAAGCTAAGGCTCCGCTTCTCCATGGTTGGGGAAGATTGTCCGAATCTTTACCATCTGGATATGACAAGGGATGGTTGACATGGAGACCTATGAATAGGCTAAGGTTAGGAGTGGGCAGAGCCAAAGTCAACTAAGCAAGATGGGTCTTTTCGGAGATCGACGACATCAAGTGCGACTATGGAGAAGACCAGACTGTTCAGAACATGCTCCACTGTCGACTGTGTCGAGCATCCTGCTCGGAATATGATTTGTAAGAGGCCTCAGAAAATTCACTAGAAGTGTTCATGTTTTGATTTAGTACAATTTGATGCTTGTATTTGTGTGACTGTATGTTTCTGACATGAAATAAATAAAAGCTAGAAGGGAAATTCCACAATATCTTGAAGCACCTTCTCATACGATGAATGAAGTTGAGGTTGCTAAGCGTTCTTGTCAATAGGATACAATGAGTCAGTAGTAAGTCTCCCAACCACATGCTTCAGGAGCCGAACTGGAATACAAACCAAGGAGCTTACACAACGAACGTAAAATGTACAAAGCAAAATTTGGTGTAGATGAAAGTTGCCTCAAGTAGCACTAAGATTACTTACACAGTAAGAGAAAAGATATTAGTGCCCATACTTAGATAGATTCCATTTAGGAGTATGATAATGTACAAATCGAATGATCTATTTAATTTCACATAAAGCTTCGTAACAAATATTTTTGGCAAGTAATATCATGTGATGGTTTCTCATCTTGTAATAATTTGGTAAATTAGAGTTTATTGATTGCTGGTATAACATCAAATATCTTAACTGTTTAATTACCCCTTTAAGCAGCTTTCTAAAAGGTCACAAAAAACTATATTAAAAATAGATAGTCAAGCGTGTATTACGTGTACACATTGATTGAATTCTCTAAAATTAATGATATAAAACTTAATTTTTTTAAAAATAATAATAATTTAAAAGTGATGTTTTTATTCGAGTTCATTATTCGCTTTACGAAATTTTATTCCAAATGGTTCATAAAAATCAAAAACAAAAAGTTTACTGCCGGCCTTAGAAAAATTTGATTTTTTTAAAAGTGTTTTCCGACATAAATAGTTTATGAGAGTCATGAAATTCTCTACGGAATGAGAAATACAATATTTTGTTGAAAAAATATTATGGACTGAAAAATCAATTTTGTCGAATTTACCAGTTTACTTATCTTGGGAAAAACGATAATCTCCAAAAAGTTTTTTTTTGTTATCTTTGGGAGACTGGAAGAATTATCGGATCAGAAGATTTTTTTAAATTTTTGCGACAAATGTTCATACAAATCGTAAAATTAAAAATCAGGAAAAAATCCAAACATTTCGAGAGTTGGCTAGTTGCCCATTTACATTTGGCGTCCATGTACATTGCCGAAAATAAAGTGTTTCCTTCAGTTCTTCACCAAACCTCATAACATTATTGTGGGCCAATGATTTTGCGTTATAATCGCAAAAAAAAAAAAAAAAAAAAAAAAAAATCAGATGAAGGATTTAAAAGTTATGATTCTGTTACAGGCGAGTAGCCTGACAGTTAAAATATTCTATAACATTTTAGTTTTTCATTTGGAAGGTGTAGCGTATCACCAGGGGGGGGGAGAGAATTATTAATTAATTCTTAATTAATTACGCTATACCGGATACTATAATTGAATATCAAAATATAAATTATTCAAATGAGAATTGGATGATTCTGGGATTTGAAAACTGTAACAAAAAGACATTTTAATAAAGATTTTTACAATGGCATCTACAAATCTGAGCGTATTTACCATTACGTTAATAAACAGGAGGTTGTGCAATTTTCTAAGCAACGCTCAGACGTACAATGAGCCCTTTAAATGCAAGCAAACAAGTATAGTTGTACTTTATAAAACTCACAATTATTCTAATGCAAAGTATGTTACCAGTTATCATGATAGCAAACAGTAATGAATTTTAATGGGTTGGGACGCCACGAATGATTAACCTGTCATTCGACAGTTACACAGTCTAGCTCACTGGTTTTATCAGATCAGAGCAAGGATCTTTATCTCAGATGCGCTTAAGGGTACAGTTTTACGAGAGTTGCAGGCTGAATGGCTTCGTAGAAACACATTACCGTTCCACGGCAGGTAGCGCTGGGCGGAGATGACCACCTGGTCGATCGTCGTAACTGGCCACGCCAGCAGTACGCGGCAAGTCGCAAGTTAGAAGTGCGCCTCAGATGGTCTCCAGAACACAAGTCAGCCCAGCACACATGGACCCCAAGTCGCCAGTGACTCGTCTGGGCTCCGGAATGGACGTGATCTTGCCTGGCCTTCCGACTGCCGCCACGGAAGTAAACTCTGACTCCGCCTCTTGTGGCTCGAAGACGACATAGAACATAAAATTCCCCGAATCTTAGTACTATGTTCCCTGTGATTGGCTGACCATCTGACGTCATGTGAATCTGTAGCTTCTCTTCGCCACGTTAAGTTACGGCAATCTTCGAGAGCCGATGCCTCCTTCGGGAGGAAGGAATTCTGTTTACGGCCTGCCCGACATAAATCCCTAATCCTCTTAACATTCTGCCCAAAAGGCGCCAGCCAGACTACTCTTAACTGAAGCGTCAAATCCTTGCCTTTCACCCTTTCACGCGCATCTTTCGAACATACAGTGGACATCCCAAGAAATGGAAAAATATTCTAATCCTTTACTTTATATACAATTAAAAGTGATATGTAACAGGGAGCTTAGCGAATCGTTACAGAAGGTAGGAAAGCCTAAAATTAGGCAAAAATATGAAATTTAATTGGAATTGAATTATAATATTTGCAGTAGGTAACCATTATCTATTAT
The DNA here is from genome assembly GCA_031002005.1 of Vandiemenella viatica. NCBI lineage: Eukaryota > Metazoa > Arthropoda > Insecta > Orthoptera > Morabidae > Vandiemenella > Vandiemenella viatica. The sequence goes on from CM061920.1 coordinate 355,879,931, forward strand.
TAAGCAGATTACCAGACTACAGTTATTATGATGCAGTTATTGTGATGAGAATGAAGTTATTATTGTTACAGGTAACCTCTGTGTTTCACTGGGGATCAAAAGATCTCCGGTATCAGCCGATTGTTTCAGAGGTTCTCAACTTCTCTTTTATCTCTTGGGAAAGCTGATTTTACTTATAAGAAGTAAAATAGAATGCTTACGTATCACAGATTATTCATAAGGCTGCTAAGGATTACAGTGTTTGTTACCAAATGAAAAAAAGTGCCACAAAGCAAATGAAATCTTCCATAACTTCTAACTAATAATGTCGTTCACTTTATTATAGCACCATCTTTATCAATACATAACAAAATTATGGCCGCATTTGTGAGATTTATGTTGGGTTTCCAAAAAAAAAAAAAAACGGATTGGAAGCGCTTGCTTAAAATAAAGATTATTGAAAATGTGCAATCTATTTGGAAATTTTTAGCTTTCATGTTTCTTTTGGAACTTGTCGAAATTGTTTATAATTTGCGCTTTTAACGCATTAGATAGTTTTCGTCGAAAGAAATTTGAAGAGATCCTTAACGTCAATATCTAAATAAATATCTTAATGTTGTTGAAATACTATTATTTGCAATTACGGAAAAATCCAAAATTAAAGTATATAATTCGCAGTTTTCGAATATCAAAATATGAGACAGTAAACTTGAAATTCAGCTGTGAACTTTCATGTGCTTATGAATATTAATACACGTTTATGTTTTTCCTAATAAGTTAGCATTCAAAAAAATCAAGAAACTAGTTCAGTTGAATTGGTTACATAATTGGCTGAGCTAGAGGGATAAGAATATAATTTAAAAATTTCTGAAATCTTTTTTGTCAACGTGTTACTAAAATTATTAGTAACAGCATTTATTTTCATAAAACTTCACTTTAAGAACTTAAGGTTAGGAACATCTAACTCAAATAGGAGTAAAGGTGGTGGATGTCCGATGGTTATACTTTAAACTGATGGCTGCTAGAGGCTCCTTGTGTTACGACGTTTTTATTTTAAAGCATTCCATGTACGTACAATTCTCTAGAACAGCGTATCTCAACCTCAGGACCACTAAAATGTCAAAAGTAACTCTGCGGATCACTACGTCGCTCTTGATGCCGACGGGAAAGTTATTTAGTGAGCAGGCTAATATAGTAACAATGCAGTAATATCATCGAGGTTCTTACTGCTCATTCAAATATTCATGGTTTTTAGAGTTTGTCTTCTATCTTCTACTCGCTTATATTCTTACACATTACGAGTGCGATATTAATTTTCTTCTATAAGTGGAGACTAAAACCAAATCTGACAGAGTCTTGTTACTTCCACCTTTAAAACCAGCTCGCCTACGACAGAATAAGACCAACCTTCGGACCTCTTGGAAGCGTACAACACAAAGACCACCCCAAATATTTGAGAGTTACCTTGGATCGAGCCCTCACTTTTCATCAGCATTTATCTAACACTGCAGAGAAAGTGAAGACTCGCGTGAACATTGTAAAGAAACTAGCTGCTACGTCATGGAGTGCAGGCACCCAAGTTCTTCAAGGAGCAGTCCTTAGTTTGGCATTCTACCCAGCAGAATACTGGTGCTCAACGTGGTTTAGTAGTGCTCATACTGCCAAAGTTGACACCCAGCTTAACGCTGCTATGAGAACAGTGAGTGGTGTCATTACGTCTACCCCAGTATCCTGGTTGCCTGTACTTTCCAACATTCCTCCACCACATTTGAGGGGAAAATCGATATTGCTTAGAGAATTGGAAGGAGTGGAGTAAAACAATACGATTCCTCTTCACCTGCCTCGCACACGTTTAAAATCGAGGAGACCTGCCTATATGGAAGCAGCCAGTCTCAGACATAACAACTTAAACTTGTATGAAGAGTGGAGAAAGGAGTGGGGAGTCAACAGCGCACACAATTGTGAGCTTATAAAAGATCCGACAACCTGTGTTACAGGATTTGACTTGCCTAGGCATCTTTGGTGTCGATTGAATAGATTTCGCACAGGTCACGGAGTGTGCAATGCAACATTGCATAAATGGGGTCTCCGTGAAGACGCGTTGTGTGACTGTGGTGGCATACAAACTGCTGACCACATTGTGAAGCATTGCCCAGCAAGAAGATTATCTGGAGACCTTCTCACCCCGCATCAAGCTGGACCAGCTACCAGAAGATGGCTTGAATCTATAGATATAGTTATTTGATTGTACATGTCTTTTGTTGTACTTGGCATACCATAATAATAATAACTAGTAATTTATTTTTTGTTTTCTATTTTTAAGTCAGTTAGATGCATACTTCTGAAATAGTGTCTGCGGACCACTTGATTCACCTCCGCGGACCACACTTTGAGAAACACTGCTCTAGAGGGATGTTGAAAGTTGGGTGGATAGATAAAGTGCAAAATGAAAATGATGAAAGACGTTTTTGGAAGAGTCTCACAGATAGAACAAGTATGATGACGAATTACAATTTAAGACATTCGTGATTGTTTAGATTGTTAATCGAGAGAAAAATCTAAGGTGAGAACTTTATGGTAAGACTACGATTAGAATATATGAAAGACATTATCGAGGATATAGGTTGAAATGAAGATGCTGAAATGAACAATTTATTTCGGGTATAAAGAGATTGATGGTAGGAAAAATGTGTGTTGAGCATTAAAGACATAGTGTTATGACTCGATGTGGCGATTGGGATCTATACCAAAGAATTCAGAATACTAAAGGAGATATACTTTTTATGGTACATAAAAAACTTTTTTTAGTTGCAAGACGGAGAGCAACAAAAAACAGTAATCATAGCATCTAAGGACCTTAGGCCAAAAAATCACCAACGATATAATTTATTGGATTGGAATTCAGTGTTATTATTTCTATCCATCAATCAAAGCAGGTGATATGGTCTGAAATCAATTACTGTAATATTTAAACACATTAAATAATGACCGTTTACTTGCCCTAATGCTGGTTACTGCCTCCCTCGTAAATAACTCGTTGTGCAGGTAAAATTGAATTATTAATCACAAAAATTCTTAAAACACAGTAAATTTCTGACATTATTTATAGATTCTCAGTTCATTTTTAAGGCCACCAACGCACTTAAATATTGAGAAATAAATATTAGTCCCTTTGTGCTCTTTCCTGGGATCTTATATCTTTAAACGAGCAATTTTTGTTAATGTATATATTTTGGATCTTGGAAACGGCTATGACGATTTGGATGAAATTTCATATTTAGATAACGTTTTATTTATTTGTTTAAGTTTACGTAAATAGTTGTCTTGCAAAAACCCATTTGTACAATATACGAACAATTTTTGCTTTTGGTATCTCAAAAACAGCTCCAGCGAAATCTCGTAGACGATTCAGGTACCAGAGAGCCTACTAATATTTTCTCTTTGGTTTCAAGGAACTCGTATATTTAAACGAACAATTCACGTATACTAACTGACCAATGCGAATATTTCGCATAACATCATGATCAATTATCGAATAGTAATATAATAATGAGGAAATTAGTAAATACAAGTATTTATTAATGAAAGATAATTTATTTTGAAGAGTAGTAATAAATATCAATTTCACTGAAAGAAGTCGTTAACATTAAATACTACATAACTAAAATGCCGTTACGATTAAATACTACATATTTAACTGTAAAACATTTCAAAAGTAAATATTTAAAAAATATTGGATTTGTCAGAAGTCAATTTTTCAATCTTCTTTACTTTACATAACTTCTCTGAAAACAATATTAGCAGTTGTAATGTGATCATCGTTGATTTTATGATTGTAATGCATCTACAAACTCGTGAAAAAGCCACATACGTGTATCTATACGAAAAAAAAGGTTCTGGTAAATATAATCCTGCGTTTGGAAGCATCTTTTTTTTTAATATTCAAATTTTTTTCTTATCATTTAGATAGGCAGGGTTGGTGGAGTGACGTTATTGCGAGTTAAGACGATAGTTTTATCGGAGTGAATAAATTTAACATTGATGATGTACTCGTGTAAGAGAATTACCACTTATCTTGTACCATTAATTAATCCCTGGTTCGCATTAATATTTCTATTTAACATAATAATAGAATTTTTCTTTAAAATAAATTTATGAGAAGGTAAACCAGACGATCTCTGAAATTTCTCTAGCAATTTAGATGAACGATTTTACAAAAAAAAAAAAAAAAAAAAATCTTTTCTTGGATTTGGTATTTCGGAAACGGTTCTAACCTCACCTCGTAGGATTCAGGTACCAATAAGCTTACTGATAAGCACTTAAAAGTGCCTATGATGCCTTAAAAAAAAAAAAAAAAAAACTTTAACTTTAATCAAACTTTTCTCATAATCTTGTATATTAAACATAAATCGAAAGATGCCAAGTAAAGATCGGTCACCCAGGTACTTTATATAATGAGTGCAATCAACACAGAAATAGAGTAAATAACAACCAACGCTCCAGTTATTTGTGTATTCTTGTTATCATAAACATTATCCCACACTGAATCATTTACGATGAAATAATTCTGTCTTCCTTGGATCGTGAAAGCGAAACACTCTAAGCGGAATAATGAAGCACCTGGTGCAGAATTCAATTAACTAGGAAAGAGGAACAAGGTAAGTTTGATTAAAGAAACACCTTCCCGAAGATATTATGCTTTCGGACACTGATTTTGAAGAAGTAGTAAATTATTAATAAAGTAAAACGTACCCTTTGTCATAAAAATACAAATTTTTATCACATATGGTGACAATCTTGTATTTATTTGTTTCACCCGTAACTTTACTTTCGTTTTATGTACATAAATATATATGAGCAATTGTTTAAATACATAATTACTCATTTCCTTCGTGGTGTTGGCTAAATGCATTAATTTAAGAAAACTGCAATTAATTTAAACCAAGTTAATTATTACTATCTTGATTAGTATTTTTTTATATATATATAACACTAAGTGATAATTGTATCAGAAATCTATATGTAGTTCCGAAAGGGCTCTCGTCAACTTATGTCAACCATGGTATGATGTTTGTAACTTTCAAAATTATTTTGCCAAAACATGGTTGCTGAGCTGATTACAAACATTCTACATTAATTAAAAAACATCTAAAAATAATAAAAAATCAATAAAAACAAAATCAAAAAACAAAGAATCTGGACGCAAAGACTGTTAGGATCAATTTTCTCGGACCTTAAGATATAAAAAGAGAAGGGGTGGGGAAATGCCATCCGGAGAGGAAGGGGTTGGCGGTATATTTGCATTTCCACCAAGTACCGCTTTAAAATGTAAACTCGAGCCGCTATCAGCCTTGCTTCCCACAAATTACTTTACTCTGTATTCATAGGTTCCAGGTCTAAAATTTAACAAGGTCGCTGCGGTTAGGCAAGTTTAAGCAGTCTCGGGATTGTGGCCGGCCGTAAACTGTTTCAAGTGGACAATAAACGACCCTCTACGGAAAGACGCAGTAGATTCCTTTGTCACGGGACGCCATGATATTGTTCGCTGATGATGCAACTATCTATAGGAAGGTAAAAATTTAGTGCAATCTCGAGGTTATTACGACATTGTGCGTTGATTGGCAATTAGATCGCAAAAAGTGCAAGGTAATGCACATAACAAACAAAAAAATTCTGTTGTATGTGATTACAATGTTAGCCCTAGAACGCTTAATGAGGTTGATTCCCTTAAATATTTGACCGTAAATGTGCAAAACTACATGAGGTGGGATCAGCACATAAGTTCGGTTGTTGGTATCTCGAATTCTGGACTGTTATTATTATTATTATTGTTATAACTCCATGATTCACTAAAAGTCGGTGGCTGAGGATGCCTTACACCAATCCTAATGTGTAACCATTTGTTCATAGGAGAATATACGGGATATAGCAGGAGGCAACCATGGGCTATTTTTAGAAACCATCCCGGTATTCGCCTGGAGCGACCATGAAAAACCATGGAAAATCCAGATCAGAATGGCCGTTAGGGTTTATAGATACCTATTCCTATAGGAATATAAGTTCTTTCACTCCATAACTCCTTCCTGTTCCACTCCTAATCGCTCGTGGGAAAAAGAGTATAGAAATGAATCGGTTCTGGCACTGATTTATCTTATTTTCACAGTCATTCCTAGATATGAATTTAGCTGTCGCCATCGAGAAATAGGGCAGTCGTGAATTTTTCAATCAGCTTTTGCCGAGAGCAACGCCTTCGGTGTTACAGGTTTTCCCAACCTAACTCATTCAACATCGCACTTACGCTTTACCTGCAACTATATATACCTATCATGAATCGGGCGGCTCTTCTTTGTACCTTCTCCAATGCCTCCATTAACCACTTTTGATGGAGACCCCATACAGAACAACAGTAATTCTAAATGAGGACGCACTAGTGACTTGTATGTAAACGATGTAACATCCAGTGAGCACTGTTTTAAATTACGACCTAGAAATCGGAGCATACGGTTTGCTTTCCCAATTACTTTCTCGATATGCTCATTTCATGACAAATTATTACGATTTGTTACCCCTAGGTATTTAGCGGAATCTACTGTTCTAAGGACAGTGCCATTAATTGTATATTCAGAGGTAAATCGTGTCACCTTTTTACTTATACGCATGACCTGGAACTTTTTATCGTTTAACTCCAGCTGCCAGTTTTTGCACCTAGCGAATATTCGCATAACACCGGATTGTAACAAAGCGCAGTCGTCCAGGGTTTTTATTTCATGATAAACAATAGCATCATCGGTACATAGTCTTTTTTTCCCTTATTACGTTCGACAAATCATTAATGTATATGAGAAAAAACGGTGGCTCTATCACACTCCCCTGGGGAACCCCGGACCTCACTTCGGTCAGTGACAAACGCTCACCGTCGAGAACTACACACTGCGTTGTACCCTTCAAAAAGTTTGCAACCCAGTCGCAAATTTGACTAAATATACTATAACTACTGTTAATCAGAGATCGAATTTTGAAAAACTGTAAAAGGAGGTTACGTTCAAAACTATTGTCTTATTTGGAGTACTGTTTGACTGTATAGGATTCACATCGTAAAAAATTGATTACAAGTACTACAAATAACAGAGAAGAACCCATAGTTTTGCGACCAACTTTGTGTTGTACCTACGAGTAGTAGTTGGGATGCAACGGGGTTGTTTAGTATACCGGTGACGTAGATTTAGATAGAAATTATTAACATGAAAAAATCCACTTGCATTTACAAGGCAGATGAAATGATGGAAAAATGCCGCACAGATTTGTAAATGAGTTCCATTAGGGACTCGATGGCACAGAGGTGGGCATAACTTTTGTGCCAAGCATTCTCTGCAACTCAGTTTTGTGAATTTCAGAATATAGATATTGATCTATATCTAGACTAGCATCTCCAAAGAGCTTCGCCTCATGGATCTCCCATTCTGCGTATATAAAGAAACAACATAATTTCGTGCCCGCATAAGACACGAATAATTTAATTTTTAGTAATTTAAATTGCCATCACGACTACTTGATTACTAAATAACCATATACGTACTCAAAAATAATACTAATCCAAGTGATAAGATCTTAAGAGCCTGTTTGTTCAGGTTACGAAAGGAGTGTTCATCTTTGATATAATGTGATATCTAACGCCTATCTATTCAGTTAACGAACTGATTATCTTTTATTACTCCGTTCGCCGTTCATGTACAGTCGTCAGATGTTAGGCTTTTAACAATACGAAAACCCCATTAATCGATTCGGTAGTTCTGTGTGATGCCTGGACGAAGACATTACACGGAAACGGCCGCTTATATAAATTTATGTTACGTAGCGATGGGAAAATAATTGGTTGTAAAGCGCTGGACTGAAGGCTCTGCGACACTGAATTAGTACGCATTGTTCGGGATGATACAACCAACATTTGGTTTGTAGACCAATTAAATTTACAGTGTGAGACAAAATATATACAGCAAGAATATCTTTGTCTAGAAACGTGTATCCAAATGATAACTATTCCGTTTCCCCACACCCCCTCCCACCCTCATCGTTTGGCGATTGTAGAACTTTCCCGGGACAGATTAATTTATCTTCCCCCGTAAACGAGACTCATCATCAGGAATATATGTGTCCAGGAAAGAGGGTTTAACGTTTGAGTAGCCCAGCATGTATTCCGTGACTCCATAATGAAGTTGATTTTCCTCAGTGGTTAGTGATTTCCAGATGAATTTCGTCATCAACCTGAGAATGGAAAAACTTAATTGCAATGAAGTATACTTAACTGATGGCAGAGAATAGTAACATTTTCTTTTATTTATACATTGAGGCTGGATTGGAAGAGTTTATTTATTGTGAACACAAATCTTAGGGCTCTTTACTTGATGGACCTGCACGACAGAAGACACACAGTTATTTCAAAATAATGTTGCTTTACCAGTCCAGTTTGCTTATTTATTTATCTTATGACCATAGCACATAATCAGTAATACATAAAATTGCTTCACACTGATAAAATTTTACATTAAATTATAGTTAAAATTGAAAATCGAGATAATGCAGCAAATGTAACGTTTCATTTGAAATATCTATGAAGTCTTTCGGTGATCCCCTGAAGGCTTAAAGTGGGCAATCAAGGGTTACGTGACGAATGGTTTGTTCTATCTCACCACAGTCGCAATTAGCTGAATCTCTCATTACCCTTGTGTGAAGAGATGAAGCAGATCTGTCATGGCTAGACTCTGTTGAGAGCTACCAAGATTTTACGGGGGAGGTCGAGTCCGTTTAGTGCCGGTTGATTGACAAACCGGGCGTGCCATTCTGGTGGTGCTGAGGCTATCCACTCCGATCTCCACGCTTCTATCCCTTTACAATTGTTATATATAAGCTGTGTTGCAGTTTTTACGCTTGTTCTTCTATAAAATTTGGTTTCCATGTCATTGTCTCTCAACATCAATGTCTTTAGAGACGGGAAAGGATGGGGACAAGGAATGGGAAGGAATTCGGCCATGGCCTTTTTAAGGAAGGATCCCGGCATTTGCCTGGAGTGATTTGGGAAACCATGGAAAACCCAAATCTGGATGCCCGGATGGGGATTCGAACCACCGTCCTCCCGAATACGAGGCCAGAATGCTATCCGTTACACCACCACTCTCGGTTTCCATGTCGACGGTGATGGGGAGTTCCAAGTTATGACAGATCTTATTACATTGGGAAATTAGGCCATTGCGTCGTTTTATCGTAGGCGATTTGATGTTACTCAAAACAGGCAGCCAGTACAGTGGAGTGGACTTGATACATCCACTAATTATACGCATTATCTAGTTCAAAACTATGCCAATCTTTTTGGTGTGGGTCCTATTAATCCAGAACCAATCTAGTTGTGTGTCACTGTCACTCATCTCAGTTCGGGAGAATGTCAATTGTACACAGCGCCCAATTCTCCACAGATTCCTTCGTACCGCTCAAATCACGAAATCACGACCGACGTAAAGAAGTTGCTCTTATCATCTCTGCGAGCGAATTAATTCGTCTCCGAAATCGGAAAACCGAAGTTATTGCTTTCCTTCCTCAGAAACTGAAACTGTCTATCACGTCTCCAACACGCTGGCTAAACGATTGACGCTACTCAAAATGGATGGATAGTCTATTCTACTGCCTATCATACGGGAGAGAAGATGTAGTCCTCCTCTCTTAAATTCCTGAGATGAAGTAAAGTCTTTCTTCACCAACATGCAACAAACAGTTCCGTTTTACATTGAGTGATGTACCCAGCTGATTTTCATAACTGCCAAATACACATCAGATTTCGTGCGCGACGTTATCCTTAGTTGGCTTTGTCTTCTCGTACGTTTTTATTACCATATTGAGATCCAGATTAAATCCATCGAACGACAAAGAGCTTAATTGGGAATTGATATCGTCATTTTGATTTGCTGGTATTTCATTGTTATGCAGATTTATTTCATTTTTTACGGTGACAGTGTTCTTGATTCATCTGATATTCATAGCATTTTCACTGAAGTTCTGTTGATTTCTATGAACGGTTTCCACTTGCATATTGCCAAGGTTTCAGAAAGATTTGAGGCAATATCGTACCTCAGGTAGTTCACTTACTTCGTGACAGTTGAAATCTAACGCGCTTTTTTTCTAGTGAGTAATTAATATCCTGGATCCCACCGACTGATATATACTGCCAACGGAAAAGAACTATGTATGCATAAAAAAACCTCGAGCTCTTCTTTGCGGAAGATATTTGCTTATCCATTTGTCTCGGTGGAAAAATACATTAAAGCAAGTCTTCGTGTCTACTGCCTGTTATCTGCGTTAGTCAATTCAGGAATCCTCCGTTAGCAGTAACTCCACCCAGTGTTACCTGTGTTAGTCTATCAGATTACTGTCAATATAATATCATAACTAATAGTTTATAAAATGTCATAAAATTTCGTATTAATTTATTTAAATGTCCTCGCCTAATTATGTAATTCCCTTAAAAATAGTATAATCGGATAAACACTAAAATTTCTGAAGCAAAATTTTTAATTTGAATTTGTAGGATACGAATTTATCACAACGTTTCTATACTACGTGTATAACGGGTATATGGGAAATGATTTTTTAAAAATTGATTGCCCTCCGGTTTTCATTCGGTAGAGAACATTTTTTGACAGGTTTTGCGCAGAATTTTAAGATTAGTACTAATCTGGTTACACGCCATTTTTTCAAATAAATTTTATAAATAACCCAATATAAAAACAACTGTTTTGGTGAATGTAATTTATTATTCCCCAGACACGGTAACATTCACCAAAACAGTTATTTGTAGAACGATTATTTATAAAATTTTAGATTAGTTCATTGTTTGAAATCTGAGAAATCTGAGATAGTTCTCATCATGCCACGTCATATCCTGAGCAGTAAATTAAAATCTTTTCTGAATATTAAACTTTTTAACTATGACGTTGCTTCACTCAACAGTTACTGAACTGATTCTGAAGGAACTTTTCATAGGATGAGACCATAAGCGTCGCACTTAGCATCTGAGATGCGTATCATCATCCTAAATCACAATAATTAACAAATGTTCAATATTTTAACAAAAAGATAAACGTTAAATTTTCTAGAATTGCAGCATTCTGAAGTATATATCTAAATGAACCAAAAATTGTATTTACATTGGCAACAAATACGAACAGATTACAATTATTTATTTACTTATAGGCTCTATTCAATTTCGCTGATTCACCAACAGATTACCCTTGGTTTAGTTTGTATGGCGCTATAGTTTCCATGAACATGAATTTTCTATTGTACATAGTGAATTAATCCTAAAAAATATATTGCTGGCAAGAGAAACCATAACATTTATTTTTAGTAGTTAACTTCATGAGTTCATCAATGTAGATGCTACTCGTGAAGGAATTCACGGGAAGAATCTTATTTGTAATAAATACCAATAATTGTTAGTGGACTATACATTTTTATTTTACAATTAAAAAGAAATTGCTAAATTGATTTAATAATCGGTTATTTTTTAAATTTTATTCATAGCTACGTTTCTAGTTCTTTATCGGGGTTTATATATCCAGAACCACAGGTTCAGTCCATAAATGAAATATGGTTCACTGCGTGTTACATGATTTTCAGTCCAGCTGTAAAAGATCGATGGCCTCTGCTATTGGATGCTGACGCACATAGCGATGTCTGTCTGATTAATGAACGCAAAGCCACGTCTGTCTCACTAACAAAAATGAGTTTCCTGTGTAACTGTCTCTTACCGTGTTAGAATATACTAGCATTTGCCCGCTGCTTCACGCGCGCGTGCCTTGGCAGGTGTAGAAATTTACCGATTTTATTCTCTTATCAGACATTAACGTGGAAAGGCATGAACTGTTAATGTATTCTGAATAGTTTCGTTTTGTTTCGGTTAATACGTTAGGTTCGGTTTTCATACTGATGTCAGAGAGTTGTTTTATTCATATTTTAACATGATGCAATTGATTCAATAGTAGAAAAGGTTCCTGAAAAATTAACAGCAGTAATTCGTGGTTGTAATTATTGTGCGAAGTATAAACATTTATTGTTTAGAAAGGCTTTCACGGTTCAAACGACGTTCTTTCTTCCGTGCGCTTTCAGAAGCTATGGATATAGCGTATAGAACCCGGTTATAGGTCAATCGCTTTTCTCGGTGCAGGTTACTTTCATTTGCTCTAGCTATTTCATCTAGTTCTCTTTGACGTTGCAGACGATGTTGTCGGTCTATTTCACTCTCATTTAGCCGAATATTATTTCTGAAAGCAATATTTAACTCAGCTAAAACATAATATTTTTAAATGCTGATATGGAGGATTCCACGTTAACCGTGGTACCGAAAATTTAAATGGATATATAACAGTTGTAACGTTAAGAAAGCTGATATTATAATCATTATGTGTAATTTTTTTTGGCGATTTTATGTGTAAACTTTGCCTGGGATTATATAGCTAGGTATAAGCTTTGTTAAGGAACTATCTGTGGATTTAATGAAAAATATTCTTTCCATGATACTTAACTAAAAAAAGTTTATTTTTAAATGTGGATACCGAGGATTGCAACATAACCACGGTGCCATAAATTTATGTAAATATAGCAGTAATCTACGACTTAGTCCTCTTGGAAGTGTGCTGAAATATAAAAATTCGTTACCAATAATCACAGCATCTCAATTTTTTCTGATTTATTTATTTTTTGTTGTTTGGATATTGGTTTTATTTTATGTTGATACACCATCAATAATTCCTGCTTTAAAATAGAAATTTACGTGAATTGGAGCTACTCTTGATTTCAAATCGTCGTATCATTACTGTCATTATTTCAGTCAGATCCAAAAATGTCGAGATGTGATCATGGTACAGTTTATGTAGTAACGTGCATGTAACTGAAACAATTATTTCTGAGTGGCAACATTATCGCAAGTTGTGAATCGCTTGAAATGCAACCTGACAGCTGATATGATGCTTTGTTATAGGCCTAAGAGACGATGCCTGCAGCTTTATAATCTACGCGGTGTAGCATTAGGATATGAAACATTTTTAATTTAAGTTTCTTTCGATATAGCCGTATTTTCTATGTAATTATTTCAGTCGCATGTAAGTACCTGGCGAAACAACCGCCTGGACCAGATGACAATTGACTCGTTTTGTTTAGCATCAGGCATAACGGGTTTAGTTTTAAAATTTACGCGGTGTAGAATAGAATTTTAGGATGCCTAGTTATATTTGAAATAAAAATTCGTTACCAATAATCACAGCATCTCAATTTTTTCTGATTTATTTATTTTTTGTTGTTTGGATATTGGTTTTTATTTTATGTTGATACACCATCAATTATTCCAGCTTTAAAATAGAAATTTACGTGAATTGGAGTTAATCTTGGTTTCAAACCGTCGTATCATTATTGTCATTATTTCAGTCAGATATAATTAATTCAAAAATGTCAAAATGGATCACGGTACAGTATATGTACTAATGTGCATGTAACTCAAGCAATTATTTCTGAGTGGCAAAATTATCGCAAGTTGTAAATCGATTGAAATGCAACCTGGACAGTGATGACAGCTGATATGCTTTGTTATAGGCCAAAGGGACGATTCTTTTAGCTTTATAATTTACGCGGTGTAGCATTAGGATCTGAAATTTTTTTTATTTGAGTTTCTTTCAATATATCCGTATTTTCTATGTAATTATTTCAGTCGCATGTACCTGAATTTTCGGATGCCTAGTTATATTTGCACGTTATAGCCACGAGACATATTAATCGAATAAAGTACTTCCAAATATGTGCAATTCCGCACAAGTCATTATGAAAGAAGTATGTTTTATTACTTGCTGATATTTATAATAGCTGTTTTTCAGACATCGCTCTTCGAGAAAAAACTGAATTTCGTGTTGTGGCTGTATTGTACAGAATTCACGTAGCAATTTTGTTCCAGAGACAAACTGTATAACAGTCTACCAGAGACAATACGTCTTCAATATTAGTAATACAACTTTTTCGTAATTCAACAGACCTGTTACGATTCAAGTAAATGCTGATTATACTTGATTCACGTATTCTTTTTATTTTGAAGTACTGCGGTCCAGAAAAATGAATCGCAGAAGTAAAAAAAAGGAAATCCTAAATTTTGTCAGGTCTCTTTATGAAAGGAGTGACCGTCTGAATGTGTATAATTATCTGTGGTCTACAGTTTCACATTTCTGAAGTTTTTTACTGACTTTCTTCTTCCCATGGTACATATTAGTCGTTAGCTACTTCTGCAGATGTTGATCAGCAACATTAGCTTTAAAAATTTGGAAACACCATGCAAATTGATGCGGTAATTTTTGCGTTATTAGAGATCAAGCCCACTACAAACGCAACTTGCTTACAGATTTATAATAGTATAGATTTCTCTAATAAAGTATACGTTCATTAGTAAAACACTTTCACAATAATTTTAATATCATTTTGATAAAAATTAAGAATGTGCTTAAGACTAAACTTCAAAACATTAGAAAGACAATTTTATCTGTAACAGTTAGTTTTATGATGCTCAGTAATAATTTTTGTGTCTCGTTGTTTATGTTGTTAGGCTGTTTTTCTCCTAAATGAGGACACGGCCTTGGGAATATAACGTTTTCGTCAGTCTTATAGCATTACGCCTCGCCAACGCCGAGATCGTTAGAGCCGGAAGAAGATTGATGACAAGAAACGGGCGATCTGTAGGTACTATGCTTTCATTTATCTCGAGGGATTTCAAAGAACCACGGTTAACGGAAGTTTAGACGTTTGGGCTGGAATTTTAACCTGCGTCCTCCCGAACATCAGGCCAAAGTGTTACCGCTGACCCATTAGGCTTGGTATTTTGGTTTCGTTAATTGGTTTATTCTTCTAGTGTCCCATGCTTTTTAATGAATTATCCAATCTATGAGTTTCAATGAATTCACGGTTTCTCATTCTTCTTCCCCTTTCCTGCTTTCTATCCCTTCTTCAATTTTTGTCTCTGTTTTTTTAGTCAACACTCTACTGGATTGATCTTACAGAAGTGTTGCATTTTCGACCAGTTGCGGTAAGTATCTACTGTGTCATTTAACAATTCCTCGTTACTCCAATATTTTCTGCATCGTTCTTGATCTCTATCTACCCATTTTACTGCGAATTTTAGTTTTTCATCATATTTGTATACATACAGTCTTCTTTTATCACTATGTGTGTAATGTTTTGGTACTTATAAATTGTTTTCTCTTTATGTTGATATTTTAGGTATTTTTGAGCGGGCCAAACGCCTATTTTGTCAAGGTTTTGCCGTAGATATTTGTCTACTCTCATGACAATTGCCAACATGATAGGGAACTGCTTCAATTCCATGCAGAAAATTATGCTTGGAATAAACTCTTCTCTACTTGTAAGTCAAACCTAAAATTTTGCAATAGTCAAGTTAGGGCGTTTTTGAAGACAAAAAAGGTGAATAACGACCACGTTAGCTCATCTGGCCTATTTCTTCAGTTTGATCATTGTTAGACCACTTAAGGTTAACTTAAACCAAAAATGGATTTGACAGAAACTAAAAGTGATAAAAAATAAGTTTTTAGGGACATTAATTAGTTTTAAGTACACTCGGTCATGACCTGATATCGCTGAAATACTAAACTGGCATATCTTTTCCTCTAACGGTTTGCTCTACAATTTTAAAAATTTCTGTTGAGTTCGTAGAGGGATACAGTATAATAATATTTATTGAATAATCACCTGATTCAAATCAAGAACAAAAGATAATTTAGTCACAAGAAATATTCATATTACACGGAATGAAAATGATTTGTAGTAGTTAGGACACAAGATAATTTCAGCTTGGAAATGATGGAGATAAAGAATTATACCTACATGTGTAAAGGATTTTAATTGAGTAGTTGGGAGAATTGTAGCCCTGACTGAGTGACGAGGTTTAATACATACCAACTTGTCTGTTGTTTCCGAGTTTAGTGTCGTCACAATGACTTGGCCCGCAGACTGACAAGAATTCTAGGTAGGACGGTAGCCAAAGTTGAAACCGAACGTGTGATGGATTAACGATTAGGAAGGCAACTCTTTCGTAAAATACCGTCACGTGGGACGAGAACAATGAACAGACATTTTTGTGGAGTCAGTGAATGAAGATGCTTGCAGTACAAGGGCGGGAGACAGGATTTATTTTTTTTAGAAAACGAACCGAGTATTGTAAAGTTATATCCAGTACTATGAACTTGTGGAAAAAGAGTAGTAACTAACTCAACCGAGCGTGGTGGGTGAACTGTTAACGCTCTATCCTCGCATTCGGGAGGACGCCGGTTCGAATCTCAATCCGGACATCCAGATTTTGGTTTTCCATGGATTACCCAAATCACTCCAGGTGAATGCCGGGATGCTTCCTTCAAAAAGTCGTGGCTGAATTCTTCCCGTTCCTTGTCTCCAGTCGTTTCCCGCCTCTAGGAGGATAGGGAGAGCGGAAGGGTGTGGTTTGGCAAAGCTAAGCCAAGATATCGTGCGAGATTTTACTTCGCATTGGACTTTTGGAGTGCACTTGCATCTGGTACCTGGAATTGGGAACTGGGATATCTGAATTGAGGCTTCAAGCCTAAAGGAAAAGAGAGTCAAAAGTAGTTACGCTAACTATGTATCCGTGGCTAATAGAAGTTTTGTGGTGGAATCACTATGCTGAATAGGAATAGCACTTCGAACGTAGCTCCAAAATGCTGTGTGTTACGGTCGCATAGTCAACGATGCAGGCTGCAGTCAACAAACAATGGTAAACGTCAGCAAATCTTCATTGTGATTGCATTGTGCTTCACTTGATATAACCCAAGACACGCCGGTAGGAAAACCCACTTAATAAGAATTTGTCAGTCACTCTGGACCCGTAATTTACAATTTAGAGTTAGCTGAGAGGCACTCAAAAATCATAGTGATTTCTTTTTTTCAGTGAGATGGAAACCATTTTATAATTTATGCCTTGTTTAGTTGTTTTTGTAGATATAATTACGGATATCACGATATGATGGTTTTGTTTGATGAATTTGATTGATGAACTAACGTTTTCTGTGTTACGTTTGAGTCTTTGTGAGCACACGCCGTACTATGTAATTCAAGATCTGGAAACTGTGGGCCATTTCCTCAAATGTGGTAGGATCAATTTTTTATGAATAATTTTCACGCCAATGCAATCGAATATGCTGTTTTTATTTTCCGGAAAATAAAAACAACATATTCAAAAAATTGATCATGTAATTTAAGATTTTAAGTTTCATTATGCCCTTTAAGAATGAATAAATGTGGAATGTAAGATTTATTACTTTGTAAAAATTCAAGGATAACATTAACACCATCACATTTCCCCCTCAGAGTTTATATATAATTTGACAAAGTGAAATTATGACACACCTCTATTGTCTATTACCGGCTGAAAAGTTTCATTGATTTCCTGGTATAACACCTCAAAGACTTCCTTCAACTCAAGACGGACAAGGAAAAATAATAGACACGCTGGGATCGACGTCGTTAGTAGACTTTTTTTTAGCTCTACTATTCTTCACTGAATTAAGAAGAATACGTGAGATTTCTATCGATCTCCCCTCCACTTGGTGATATTTCACCGGATTCCCCCCACCCCCACCCCTATTTCACCTCACGCAATTAATGGACGCCCCATTAAACGAGAGCAGTTCTTAAGCTCGATGATAAACATGAAGCAACGAGTATGGTGTTGATAGCAAGCCGTGCTGCCGTGTTCTGAATACTGCACTGCTTCACTTTTCAAGTGTAAAGGACATTTTTTTTATTATACTGTAGGTAACTGAGATTATGTCCGAATCACATTTTAATCAAATATTACTCAATTTTCAGTTGAAAAAGATCGGGACACAGTCTCACAACCTCTAATCGTAGGGCGGTTGACGCACTGTCACTCTTTGATGGAACTTACACATCAGATCACAGGAACGGGGTATCAAGCACACTATAAAACCGACGACTATATCCTATACGAGCCCTTCACGTACAAAGGACATCTTTGACCTCGAACGGTCGGAACCGCACGAAAACATGCTTAGAATAACAAGCGATCATAAACAAAACAGTGGTGTGTGTCATTTCCATGCAAAACGTTGCACTCTACCTCAAGAACATTTTAATAGAGAGAAACAACGTAACAAAATATCAATACCATATGAAGGAAATTATACGTAATTCAATGACGTTAGTGTATTATTACATTTTCAATCAACAGTGCCAAAAACTCTCTACTTATAGTACTTGATGTAGCGGAAAACACGCATATACAGCAGTACCACACATCTGATAGTGCTTATATTAGTCCTCAAAGTGCAGATGCTGGATTTCGATTAAGTGGTTAAAACAAAGTGGAAGACATCAATGTGCACATCTCACTAAAGCCACGTTATCACATTACAAATCACGTTCGTATTCAGGCAGTCCAATATCAAAAGCCACACTAATTACATTTTCAAGTGATGATGTTGGTATTTCAATGTCATAACCTGGCTTTAGCCAGGATATTGCAACATGGGCTTAAACGTAGGTGCAGCAAATTGATTGTAAATCACAGAGTGAAGTTTCATGAAGAAATAACGATCATGTATCTTCATTTGTGGTTTGGCACATTGTAGTTTTACAAAATCAGTAATCCTTCCGATACAGAGCTTATATTGCCAACATCAAGGGGTTGGCAATATTTTGTTGTTTTCGGAGGCAATATCTACAGCATAACATCTTTGTAGGGAAAATTTGCATCTAGAAGTGTACGATCTGTATGACTTGACCTGATCAGGAATCACACAACAATAGGCTCTTTTCATTTGTTATGTGTTCTCCAAGGACTGAAGTTAGAAAACGTTTCATGTGTTCTTTAGTCATTTTTCCACTTTGTTTCAAGTTTCTTGCACCGAACGTGCCTTACGTCTCTTGATAACAGATGCACTGTACAACTAATGGAGCTAGCGGACAAGTGCGGAGTTCTGCAAATGACACGTGCACCACTGTTTTATTTATGATTGCTTGTTATTATAAATATGTTATCGTGGGGTTCCGAGTGTTCGAGGTCAAAGGTGTCCCTTGTTAGGCCGGGCGCAAAATGACGCAGGCGGCGCAGCACAGTTTCTGTGTCTCTGTCTTTTGGGGCGGAACATCGCGTATTGAGACGCAGGGCAGGGCAGCGCAGTACTGCGCCGCACGTGGCCTGCGCCACGTTGTTATCACGACACAGAAAGTGTGCCACGCAGCTCACTCGTGCCGGCTTTTGCAGCAACACTTCTTGCGTTATTTATGATCGTGCTTTACATATAATCATTTTCAACTATGGAATAAGAAAAATTGATTGAACTGGTGCGTAACCAACTTTGCGATTCACAATGTCAATCATAATAAATATATAAAAATTAAATTTAAACAAGAAATTTGGGCAATTAGCCCAACAAGTGGCAAGTAAATTCAGCATTTATTTATCATACAATGTCCTCTTACAATATTTACATTTATTTTCTGTTTTTGAATTAATTTTTTGTAAAACTTTAAAAAAAGATTGATATATTGGCTATTATTACATTATTTGTACTACAACATTCAATAGTGTCCCCGAGAAACACTTTTTTTTCTTTTTTTAACCATGGCACACGTGCGGCAAAATTGAGCCCTTCTGCTTCTTCTCACTCTTCAAGGCAAGGTTGAACATTGCTTTTTTAGTTTCAAGAGTTTCTTATGTTCTGTTATATAGGTTTCTTTAAAAATATAATATGAAATAAAAGAGAAATATGTTCTTATAAATGTCATATACCGTCAAACGCTAAATAATTAAATAACCACGAAAATACTGCGACATTTTCTTCAGTTCTAATAGGTATTTGAGCGTTGTCGAGAAAATAACAGGTTAGATTATGCCGTGAATGTCCGCTCGAGTCATCCGGAAATAATCTTTTGAGAATTCTCTTGTCACTGCACTTCTTTTCCATAGTTTTATCTAACTCCACTTCTGTTAAAGTAATAACAATTTTCCAAGCTCGCCATCCCAGTCTGATTCAGAAATCAAAAATCGAGTTTGTACATCGACATGTTTTTGGCTACGGTTTTTGGTCGGTTTCTCGCACAACACAACAATGCTTTGTAAACAGCCGCACGAAACTGCGCTCTAATATGCGCGGGTAACTGCCCGACACAGTTTCTGTTTCTGTGCTGCCCTGCCCTGCTCTGCGCTGCCCCTACTGCACCACGCAGCTCAATGTGCGCCACGGGTTAGTGTGCTACGTTCTCAACTGCGGGATCTCTACACTCCACTTTCAGTCGCAACGTTGATTACAGTTACTGCAGCCGGATATACAGGAAGGCAACCGAATATCGCATGCGTTCACCAACTTTGGGAATCGGTGAAGCATCAGATACGCCAAATACCTGGAAACACTCCATTCCAGCTATCGCCATCCGGCGATACGGGTGTAGATGGATATTGCAGTGCCGTAGAGTATTTCAGGTTAGATGCTACAGGCAGGTCAACCTATGCAATCGCTTTGTGATGACTTATAATTGAGGAACGGTAATGTCCCGTTAAAAGATAAACTCAGGTAAAAGTCACAGTAAAAATGACTAAAGTTCTATTATTTTATTTTATTTTATAAGGTGCAGTAGGAAGTTGGCATTTGGGAAATAATGGTATAGTGTAGCCACTAGTAAACAGTACCTCTGGAATGGCAAACACATTTCTTCGGCTTTAATGTTTAAGAACCATATACAGAATTCCGGACTATGTAGGATTACATAAAAAAAAAAAAAAAAAAAAAATACTGTGTGTAATGGGCATAGTGGTATCGCGTTACTACTGTACGAATGTTATCGACCCCGGGATTATTTCGACCTATTTGATGCTAGACAGGCTGACATTATCGCTGTACCAATGAAATTTAAATGTTGATTACTGAAGTACAATAGTAAATTCATGTGCAGAGTGCATATTCAGTGAATAGGTTTACTGTCGGGCCAAACTGGGCTATAATCACGCTGTCAGAGGCTAGTCAAAATGTCTGCTACCGATTTCTCGATACAATACGTTAGATCTAGTGTTGCCCAAATGCAAGAACAAGACCAGACTTGGCCGGTCTTGGTCTTGCATCAATACACCTGGTCTTGGTCTTGGTCTTGCAAAAATGCAAGACCAAGACCGATTTTGGGCAACACTAGTGTTGCCCAAATGCAAGAACAAGACCAGACTTGGCCGGTCTTGGTCTTGCATCAATACACCTGGTCTTGGTCTTGGTCTTGCAAAAATGCAAGACCAAGACCGATTTTGGGCAACACTAGTTAGATCATTTTAGTTGTCTCTCACCTAGCTAACCGAGCTATTAAAACCCCGTCTTTATTCGTGATGTGTGCAAAAATAAAAATAAATGAAGGATACTCTGTTAAAAATTAAAAAGTACATTGTCGGCTCCTGAGGTTTAAGGATTCACTTGCGAGATAAAATTTTTGAGTTTAAATGGAAAAATGCATTTAAAAACCTGCTACGGTCCTCTATTTCCAATTGCGAGGCCTCCACTCGTTCACAGGATGTCATTAAAATTTTGTGTTTTACCGAACGAATGTAGGGTCTAATAACGAAGTTCTTATGAAATAGTTTAACAATGGAGTGATTGACCATATTCTCAAAATGAAAACCTTGCAGTAGAAATTATTGTCCTCAGTCTTCAACATAGAAAGTCTTTAAAGCGAGTTACGTCTAGGCAACTACATCATTCTACGTCTTAAAATATAAGAAAATGCAGAGGAATCGGAAAAAAATTAGTTTTACAGAAGAGGAACAGTAGCATTATTACCCAACAACAGAATTCCCTTACAATAAGTGCAAATAAATGTAGGTCGGGACTACTGGAAATCGCGATTACGCAAGGAATTGGCGTCATAATACTACTGTAGCCAAACGAAATACACTGAAAAAAAAAAAAAAAACTTTCCGAAATACATTTAATGGTGTCATGCAGCTCCAGGGTGGACCGTATTGCTGCTTGAAAATAATCGTTCAGGCTGTATTACAACGGAATTACTGCGTCTTGCAATTGACTACAGCAATTTTGTTACTAGATGACCCGTGTCGGATAATATAAAGAATAGTGAAGTTGGTGGTTTGTAACAATACGTAACAAAATACTTACAACAGATTACGAAACAATATGCGACTGGGTTGCAGACTTCCTGAAGGGCAGAACACAGTGTGTAGTTCTTGACGGTGAGCGTTCATCACTTACTGAAGTGGGGTCTGGAGTTCCCCAGGGAAGCGTGTTAGGGCCTCTGTTGTTTCTCATATACATGAATGATCTATGCGACATAATAGGGGGAATGAAAAGATTATTTGCCGATGATGCTATAATTTATCGCGAAATCAAAACCCTGGACGACTGCGCTTTGTTACAAGACGATATTACGAAAATAATTGCGTGGTGTAAAGATTGGCAGTTGGAGTTAAACGCTAAAAAGTGCCAAGTCTTGCGTGTAAGTAAAAAGGTGACACCATTTAACTATGAATATACGATTAATGACACTGTCCTTAGAACGGTCGATTCCGCTAAATACCTAGGGGTAACAATTCGTAATAATTTGTCGTGGAATGAGCATATCGAGAATGTAATGGGGAAAGCAAATCGTATGCTCCGATTTCTAGGTCGTAATTTAAATCAATGCACTCAGGAAGTTAAATCGATTGTATACAAGTCACTAGTACGTCCTCACTTAGAGTATTGTTGTTCTGTATGGGGTCCCCATCAAAAGGGGTTAATGGAGGCTTTAGAGAAGGTCCAAAGAAGAGCCGCCCGATTCGTGACAGGTATATATAGTTGGAGGGAAAGCGTAAGTGCGATGTTGAAGGAGTTAGGTTGGGAAGACCTGGAACACCGAAGGCGTTGCTCTCGACGGAAGCTAATTGAAAAATTCACGACAGATGTATTTCGGAATGACAGTCAGCAAATATTGCTACCAGCAACATTCATATCTCGAAATGACCGTGAAAATAAGATAAGAGAAATCAGGGCCAGAACCGATTCATTTCTGTACTCATTTTTCCCACGAGCGATTAGGGAATGGAATAGAAAGGATTTACCGGGCGAGTAAACTTAAAATCCGACAGGAGTAGCTTTCGATAAAGCACTCCAGCCATCCTGATCTGGGTTTTCCATGGTTTTCCCAGATCACTCCACGCGAATGCGGGGATGGTTCCTCACAATAGCCCATGGGCGCCTCCTGCCATATCCCTTATAACCCTTCCAAACCATAACCCTTCTCGATAGGTGCTATGCACCCTCCGCCACACACTTTTAGTGAATCGCGGAGTAATAATAATAATAATAATAATTAGGAAAATTTAGGACGTGTATGACAAATTGTCAATGACTTTGACGGAATACAACTTACCTGAACAAAATACACACGGCGTATCCATAGATCTGTGACATGAGTTGCTGCGATCATAGCCCTTGAGAAAATTTCGCGAATAAATTGATAACAAAACAGAAATAGTTTCGTAGCTCAAAAAAATTTCGGGGAAGCCACTTATTGAATTTTTTTTATTTTTTTATTAAAGTACCTGTGATATGTGGCGATGTGGTGCTGTTATCTATCTGTAACGCGCTCAGCTCCTGTCGACGGCAGTGAAGCAGTTTATAAATATCTCTGTGATACGTATTACTGCTATCACGACTTTCATAGTTATTACTTTTTCCCTTTAAATATCAAATTCTGAAAAATTTATTTCTTAATTTATGATGTACCTAAGTGAAGACCTTAATCTCTAAATTTTATGTCACTTATCAATTTCAGGAAAATAAATGGTTTGTAACAACAAAAATATTTTATAAATACTGACACGTTTGCCTTTTAAGGGTCTCATTCCGAAAAACTCCATTTTTAATATATGTTACCAAAGCGGAGATCTTAATCTTTTACATGATAACTCATTTATCGATTTTGGTTAGGTATTAAAGGAGATAAAAGGCTTATGACAGCATAACGCATTGTAGAAATACTGATACTTTTACCCTTTAAAAATCGAATTCTGAAAAAATTCATCGTAAAAATATGATGCAACCAAAGCGGGGATCTTAATATTTAAAATGATAACCCATTTATCGTTTTCGGTAAGTTATCAAGGGAGATAAATCGCTCCTTACAATAAAAACACGTTGTAGAAATTTTTATACTTTTGCCTCTTAAGAGTCGAAATTGGAAAAATTATTTTCTTAAAATATCATGTGACCAATGCGGAGTCCTTAAACTTTAAAATGACAACACATTTACGATTTGAGTTAGGTATCAAGGAAGATAGTGGCTTGTAACAAAAAAACCACAGACAACCCTTTTTTAGAAATAATGACCCATGCCAAAATTTCGCGAATACGATCAATAGTAAGGTAGTAAGGTTGGTGGTTTGTAATAGGACGAAAGAACAACCGTCTCATTTGTATCAATTGTTTATTTGTTTAGTGTAATACGCACGTCACAAAAGTAGATGCCACTGATGCAGTTTATTAATATCTCGGTGATATATGCTGCTTCTTTCTAGCGAGTTGGCTCATAGGCGCGTCTTTCACAGTTATGGCTTTTATTCTTCAAGTGTCAAATTCCGAAAACTTTCGTTCTTAATTTATAATGTTGCCAGAGTGGATACCTTAATCTTTTAAACGATACCTCATTTGTCGATTTCGGTTATGTATCAAAGAAGATAAACGGCTCGTAAAAAAAAGGCGTTAATGAAATATTGATTCTTTTGACCCTTAAAGGTCATATTTCGAAAAATTCCATTCTTAAGATATATTGTGACCAAAGCAGACACATTGATATTTAAAATGACACCTCATTTATCTATTTCGGTTAAATATAAAAGGAGATAAATGGCTGGTGATAAAAAATTCATGATGGGAATAATAATACTTTTGACCTTTAAGGGTAAAATTCTGAAAAATTACGTTCTTCAAATATTATGTGACCAAAGTAGAGACCTTAATATCTAAAATAAAACCTCATTTCTCGATTTCTGTTAGATGTCAAGAAAGATACATGGCTTGTGACAGAAAAAAACATTATTGTGGAGTACTTAATATTTAAAATGATAGCTCATTTATCTATTCGGTTAGATATCAAGGGAGATAAACAGCTCGTGACACAAAAAACCGTTGTAGAAATATCAATACTTTAGCCATTTAATAGTCGAATTCCGAAAAATACCTTTCTTAATATTTCATATCACCATAGCGGAGATCTTACTCTTTAAAAGGACGCATTATTTATCGATTTCGCTTAGGTATACAGGGAGATAAATGGTTCGTGGTTCAAAAAACAGCATTTAGAAATATTGATTTTTTTCTAAGGGTCGAATTTGGAAAAATTACGTGTGTTAAAATATGATGTAACTTATCACGCGCTGAACATAGTTAAAAGTTTCGCAAACAGACGGCAACGAGTAGACAAAAGGTATAAAAAGTAAAACTAGTAGAAGACAGCCGAGTTCGCATCACCGTTTCACATACATTTGACAATAACATTATTACAACAATGGCCATAAGCTAAATAAATAAATTACAACAATTACTTTTCAGTTACAATTAAATAATTATCAACGTGTAGTACAATAGTTTCAATATCTATGAGTTCTCAAGGGTTTTGTTATATGTCCTTTCACTAAGCGCAGCGGGGTGATGAGAGTCTCTAGGGCGACAGGGTTTATCAGTACGACACTTCTTGCGGTGGTTATCAACATCTCTGTGCAGTTACCATTTTTCGGGAGGCGCCAAGTCTGCTTTCAGTAGCATTCCCAGGCGATGGCCGTCGGACTGGGTGATCTACTCCGATGGTGACATGGAACACAGAGTTGGCCGTCTACTGTGCTCTCTACACACCCTAACGGCTCCTGGGTACCTGCCTCAAGGTCGCATACCACAGCAGCCCTGTCACCCTTTGTTTGAACTGTCCACCTTTGCGAGCCAAGAGCTCAGCATATCGCGAATATTACTATATAGTGCAGTGATTCACTACAAGAGGTTACAAGTTGGACTAGAATAGATTCCCCTGATCTAACAGCCTTTATTATAAGCTATTTGTATGGTGAAATCAGAATGGGACTATTTCAGCAGTCATCTTCTACTTCCTACCACCGCCTGTGGCGACTTAAACCCACACCACTGTGCACGAGAAAATTAAACCTCCGACAGAAATTATTATACAATTGTATCTAATTAGTCTCAGACCACGACACAACAGGAGGCAAGCTAGATTGGCGAGTCAGTAATATCACTAGGTTTCTACTACATAGGTGATTGATTGTTCAAAAAATAAGATTTTGGGACTGATCATTATCCTGTCGTAACACAGTCAAATTTACTTGAACAGTTATTAAGTTGTGTACTCTACCAGAAAATAGAAACTGTTCGGCTCATTCTTTTATCACTGCAAATACGCGATTGTGGATATTCCTCAATTTAAATCCACGTATTAATGAAAATAGTTATAACTTAATATCGGAAGAGCGTTATCATAATCGTAATTTGATGATCGAAAGTAAAATAAATTCGTTGATATCTTGTTTAATTGTAACGCTCTGGCCTCATATTTTGAGGGACGCTGGTTTGACTCCGCAACCTGCCATCCACATTTCGCTTCTCCTTGGTTGCCGAAATCGCTCCAAGTAACGATGGGATGGTTCTATCAAAAAGCCTCGGATAAATCCCTCCCCGTATCTCGTTCCTAGTCCTATACCTTCTTTAATGACCTCGACGTCGAAGTGGCATAAATCCAGAAGAAGAAGAAAAATTGTTTTGTACATTTCTTACTGCCAGGCATGTGACTTCGATTGGTAGCTACGTTTAGACTGGTAATTGCGAACTACCATAACTGTGATGAAACTTAAAATTATTCGAGTTATAAAATGACGGACTCACATACAAAATGCGTTTTTAAACATTGAAGGGGAGAAGGAGGTCCTGAACTAGAACCACAGCCGATAAAAAAACTTTTAATAATTTCAGAAACTAGGATGATCCTGTTAATTTTATTTCCTCTAGGGCCACTGCAGGCGGGACTATAAATTCTATACAACTGTTCTTGAAATACAACTTTCGCCACATTGTCCGGGTCTTCTACTACTAGCAGGATGCAACACGCACAAGCTGAATTACTAACGTCGTTGCAACACGTAGTATATATCATTTAATAAATATTGTTGAGCACTGCATTGTTCGATGTAATGAGGAATCATTTCAACCTAATCACAACTGCTACAATCCAAACATAATTGCTTAAGCATTTTCGTGAAGAGTTTGCACCAAACAAGTTAATAATTAACGACGTCGTGCACATGTTACTTGTGTGGAATAATAAATATGAATCAAATAACGACTTTAAAAACTTTCTAAAGCAATTTTTTGAAATATAAATGACCGTTGCTCGAATCATTTCACCTATTGAGTTGTTTGTTCCATAACTTGACCTCCTAGTATTCGATGTTAACCTCTGACTATTTCGCAACCCCGTTGTAAGAAAGACATTATTACAAATTTGCGAATTTACGAACCCAGCCCTCCTGCATAACTACAATGCAGATCTTGTGGCAGGTTTTTGTCATAGTCTATTACTGCTGAAGAAAGGAAAATACAATTCGGACTTTCTGTCAGAGAAGCAATCACCTTGGTGGTGACAATCTTGTCGTTCTTTCAACCAGTACGTAGTCCAACAAGGTTTTGCGCTTAGATTATTTTCCTACTCTCTACTCATGATGAAAGGTTTGCGCGATTGTAGTAATCGAGTTTTCTTAAAATTCTGTGTTTGTCAAAAATTTGTGGTCTATATAAGTGTTAGAATGTGTCCACAGCTGTAACTTGTACGAGTATAATGTTATTTATCCAGACAATATTTTATCTTACAAAAATATTTTTTTAGAATAAATGGGAGTTAATGAGTAACATTCGAGTATATTTTTTTTTCTAAGAGGTATATTTAACATTTTTCAAATATATCTATTTTTATAAAATATATATTAATTTGCCAAAGGCAATTCAAACACATTTTTACTACTAAAAACTATAAAAATGTATTAAAGAATGAGATTATATAAAATTTCACACTTTTCACAGGCGTCATTATTGAATAATTGGACTTACTTGTCTCTTTTCGAGTTAGCGCTCCGTTTTTTTAGATGATGTCGCCAACGTTTCAGCACCAACCTGGAGCCTTCGTCAGGGCTTCTGTCTATCTCGCCGTTTGGTGTTCAAGTTTATTAAGTTTATTAAAAGCACCAGACAGCGAGATAGACAGAAGCCCTGACGAAAGCTCCAGTTTGGTGCCGAAACCTTGGCGACATCAGCTAAAAAACGCAGCGCAAACCCGAAAAGAGACAAGTAAGTCAAATTTTTCAAAGAAAGAGATCGATATAAATTATTAAATGTTCATTTTCACGGAATGTTTAAAATATATCCCAGTTAATAAGTAACAACAGTTTAGCATAATATGCAGTTGATTGAAACAAACAATGTTTTTAATGTGACTGATTACTATATACTTATTTTTGTACATATTTTTCTCAAATCATGTGACATTTGATAGAGACAGTCGTCTTGAACAAGGTGAGCTCCAACTATCGAGTGGGAATTTTAAACTACAAAATATCGCTATACTTTGCTACTGTAGTTACCGGAATCTGTGAATAAACCGAAAAAAGTTTAAAACTTCAATAGGACAGTGCGAAACAAAAGACTTAAAAAATGCGAACGAGCCACAATTGTATATGGTTGAACAACAATGTCCAAATATTAATTTGAGCAGGCAAACTTAAACTAATTATATTTTTTCCAATAGAGCGTACTAAATTATCGCTTTGCGGATAAATGAATATTTATCTGGAAGCCGCGCTACAATTATTGAAACTTTTTTTTTTTTTTTTTAAATGGGATTAAGAATTTCATATTGTATATATGTGGTGCTGGGAAAATTTGAGTAAGCAGTAATTTTTTTAAAAAAGTAATGACTATAATTTCGATTCTGTCGTTATTTTGAAACCCGCGAATAGTTGCAGATTCGTTCCATCAAACAGCAAACAATTAGTTTATACGAAGCGGTCTTCCATTTTTTTTAATAAACTTATTCTGTGCTTCATATCTCAAACATACAACATGGTATATGTTAAATGGTGATTATAAATGCGCGATGTATAAAATGATGAAACTGGATAAAAATAAACCTTTAATTCTTCAGTTTGCTGCACTGAATCCTCCAATTACACACATGTATTATAGATATGTCTGAGTTTAACTATCTTGTAGACCTTTACGTTTGTCGTACTCTGCAGTAATTATGGAGTGACCGCATCTCTAAAACGCAAAGAAAATAAAAGCACAATTTCGTGAAATGATGCCCGTTATCTGTCTGCGAACCATGTAAATTATTCGCTAACCTGTTTTGTATGGTTCTCTTCCTCAAAAGTGTAATTTTGAGGAGAATCATTTCGATCATCATAGCAGATCTTAGATGTTTTGCCTATGAACTGCTGTAAGAATTGAAATCTTTAATGTTCTTTGTCTACCCAATAAAAAAGGGAAAGTCGACGACTGTATTTACTGAATTCGAGATCAAAATTTAAAGACCGTTGTTACGTAAAACCGAAGTTGGTATGTCACAAGCCAAAAATAGCAGTACTAAAATATTTATTGAATAATTTACCAAAAATGCTGTAAAAATTAAAATTAAAATTCATAAATGTCAAAAGGCGGCGGATACAAGGAACAGAAAAACGTGTGTGTCAGGAAATTGCCACCGAGTGTGTGCTCCTTATCAGTTAAATTAAACTTGCATAATGATTTTTACGTGTGTTTACGCTTATTAGAATTTTAATCTTTGATGCAGTGTGCTAACTCTGAATTGTATCAAGAATCGCTCGCACCTTAAATGCAGAATGCCATCTCTGTATTGTATCAAGAATATTTGGAGCATATATTGTGAGGTTTACAACATTGTTTCATGCCTCGGTGCCCAGCCATGTAGAATATGAAGACATAAAAGCGAGTTTTGCGATAGATCTCGTGGAATTGTGTATCAAATACAGGAATTGAACAGCGCGCAAAGGGGAGAAGTTACATTTCACCACGGGAGCCATTCAGTAACTGATTTGAAGAGCCTGGGTTGGGAGTCAAGACAGGAGGAGCGTGAAGAGAGAGCTGGGAGTGTACAACGCATATGTTGGTGATGGGAATAAAAGGGATATTCGTAGAAGAGTTAGGACTACTGCATGGAAAGGAAGAGATGACCATAGGCACAAGCTGTTACTCGGTTTCATGCATAAGGGAGTGGTGAAATATATATTTTTTTAGGTTGAAGGTATTAGGGAGTGGTATAAATAACTAATGGAAGTGATGAATAGGGTCCGGATCTGTATGACAAGTAATATTTTTTCCCGTTTTTTGAGCTCTGATGTTGAATTAAACACTGATAATAATTCCGTGTGGTCGTAATGACCTAGTGACAGGGTTTCTATTGGCTGCGCATTCCGCCCCTACCGTAGCCGCCTTAACCTAACCCGGCAACCCTGCCGGGTACAGGAGACCTACAGTTTAACGTGGAATCCGAACCACGGAAGCGTTCTGGCGTACTCACATTACACAGTAAGCTGTGCCGTGAATGCGGGGTAAAGCGCCTATGAAAATCTCCGCCGAGACAGGGATTCGAACCGGGGACCTTTCGATCTCCATTCAGACACCTTAACCACTGAACCACCAGACAGCTATAATTAAACACTGATGGAACTTCTAACTATATTTAAAAGTATTGACTATTTTTAAGTACGCTTCCTCTACATCGAAGCTTCCAGCAGTACAAGACAGTTTTAAATGACAAAAGGAGAAAATTTATCTCAGTGAACCTGAAGATGCATTTGGTTATACGCTGTAATGCTGGCATCAAACAAGACTAAACAATTGTATATAAACTAATCCACAACAAATCTGTAGTAAATTCCCATTCCAAAAGTAAAAGTCTAGTAGTCTATTCTTTCACAGGAACGTGAAAATAATTTTCGAAAAAATTAATTTTACTATGGAAATTATTTTGGCTCCATTAAAGCGACGCTAGTAGACAAAATAAATTTGTGCAATTGGGCATGTTTTAATGTATAGTAAATTTAAATTTTTGGTAACATTTTGTAATTTTTCTGTCATATTTTCCCATTTTTAAGGTCATATTTGCATGCTTATTTCTCTACATTTTAGGTCATGAAGATCCGAGCCTTAGTGATGAATAATTTACGAAATATGCTGAAGAATTTTAAAATTAATATTCGTAAATATCAAAATTAAATGGATGGAGAAATTTAACACTTAAAGTATATAAGATGATTAAAATTTAAAAAAAAGTAATTAGATGACTAGGGAAATTTCAACCGGAGCGTGTGGTGCATCGTAATTAAATTCAGTTCAATTCAAAATCCATCAAGATCTGCTACATGATTTTTAAATGAAACCATAAAGATATCCATAGATATGAACAGCCCGCTTCAGATTTATATACGTAGAGAGCTGAGATTGTGGTGCAGACAGTACTTCAACTTCTACCATATCATCTCTCTTTCATGGCTTACTCTGACCCCATAATCCTCAAGGGAAATGCGAACCTGCAGTTTATCGAGTAAGCGTTTCTGGCGTGCTCTACATACACAAGTCAAGTTCTGCGGGAGATAAAGGTCAGGTTGAAGTACCGTGAAGACTAGCAGTAAAAGCATTTATAGTGGAACACCTCTGTCACCAGTCAGGCGGCTATAACACCAGGTACCGTTTATTTTATGCGATGTCCAACTATAAAGTTGTTCAGCATGCGAATGTTATGGTAGGAGGGACTGTTACCACTGTGCGATGCGTAATTTGGTGACTAAATTCACGGTGTGATGACATCGATTACTATCCAAATAAAATTGTTTACACAACGCAGCATTACGTATAATGGTGCTGTGCTAAAAACTTTTGGTTTTCATTTCTGATATTTTAACGTTCCCGGCAGGAAATGTAGTAGGCGTTTTAGTGTATTTTTTTAACTGCTTAACGTCTCTTAACAGCGAGGTCTTTAGAGACGGGAAATGATGGTAGGCAAGGAATGGGAAGGAATTCGGCCATGGCCTTTTGAAGGAAGCATCCCAGTATTTGCCTGGAGTGATTTGGGAAACCATGGAAAATCCAAATCTGGATGCCCGGCGGGGATTCGAACCACCGTCCTCCCGAATGCGAGGCCAGAACGCTAACCGTTACAACACCACGCTCGGTGTTTAGTGTAACCAGTGCATCCCACACACTTCGATTTACTCCCCCCCCCCTGACTTTATGGCTAATTGACGTCGAGGTCATACAAGCCGGTAAAGGATGGGTGGACGGAACGGGAAGGAATTTTGCCATAGAGTTTAAAAGGAATTCTTCCAAAATTTGCTGGAGTCATTCGGGAATCGAAAGAGAATCGAATTCTGGATAGTCGGACGGTGGTTTGATCCAGTTTCCTTCCGAATATTATGCACAAGCGATACTGCTCAGCCATCAAGCGCGTATGATATACAACCTTCACTGACTATACCATTGTGGAGTTTCGATTGTTTTGATCACTACGATAACCAGATATTACAACTCTCGACTATTTTTTTTTGGGATGGTATGAATAGTATGATACGCATGTAATGTCAGAATCCTCTCGCACGAAGTGACTGAAACACTGAGCACGCAACTGCTCTAATTTGACCATATGGGCGAATGTCAAAGGCCAAAGTTTTGAGTCCCTTCTCTAACTTACTGCACGATATGATGCATTCTTATCATTTTTCTCATACGTGATGCCCTACAGCGATTATATTATGCTTTTACGGACTTGCGAACCCTCCAGAAACATCATCAGTTTGCCGATCCACATAATATACTAAACATTTTAGGTATTACTTTAAATCACCCTGTATATGTTCCAAGCTTGTTATTTTACAGATTCATAGTTAAATCAAAAACTATATTCCTACATTCTGCAATCATCATGTGCCCACCAGTATGGATGCAAATTTAATGACGTATCCACGTCAAAAATTAACAGTACCTTTCAGATAAAAATAAAAGGAAATTTTTTTTTTATGTTCGAGCATTAAGTAAATTATACAAAACCGTTCTCGTATTTCATAGAAAGCCAGGGCTGAAAAGAAATGTTAGGAAATTTTTCACTCTAGAAATCAGAGGTACACTGGTTTGCATAATCCTCATTCACGCCCACTCAGATGTTTTAGAACCGAGCGAAGCGCAAGAGTTGTGGGTGGCTTGGCACCGCCTGGCGGTCGATAGCAAACCACCTGCTGCTCAGCTGAATGCACAGGGTCGCTGGTTCAATCACTAACGAGATCCGTAGGCATAAGAGAAGAAGGGGTTGGGAATCTAAATGTAAATGCAAAATCAATAAGAGAATACATAAAGCTGCATGCACCGGGTGATGATGTTGGATAATATTAATAGCTCATTCTTTGATTATTAAAGAAACTCGGCTCTATTATACAGCCTGGAAAAAAAATTGTTCTGAACAAATCTAGTAAGATAGCACTCAAACATTTTATTTTCTGTATTCTACGAACAAACTTTCAGTGATTAGTTTTTTTCGACTCGAAGTGTGCGACAAGAAGATGAGGGAAAAGAAAGAAATTATGGATGGGGCTTACGATTTATTTAACAAAAAAGTAATGGTACTATTGACATAGCTATACACTGTCGCGGTAGCTGATTTTTGTATAGATTTTAGTATAGAGTTTAGCGGTAATGAAGGCGGAGTGCTTCCAAGCCAGCACAGTAGTATGAAGGTTACACCGCTCATATACGACACCCGCGCCAAGGACGCTGGTCTGGCAGTCCTTACTGTGGGAACAGTGTATAGCACGCCGGGTACACGAGGCTTACACACTATGAGCACGTGAACCACACGCATGATCGTCGTGACAAACAGCCAATGAGAGGAAGGCTTTCCCCACCTTTCGGAATCGAGGGCGCCTCTTTGCGCACACGATTCGCCCCAGTCCGTGATGTGAAATTTCGTGGGGCAGACCTGTTACCATCCAATTAGGCCATTTTAGGCATTTTTCCTATCATTCTCCCTCTGCTGGCTTGGAATGCATACTGAATTAACATTGGATCCTATGGTCCACTATTCCAATATCAGGAAACACCGATTTCATGTACCAATAACTGGTAACTGTACCACACGGCCGCTTTCACAATAAATCAAGTAGGCACAACTCTTCATATCATTTCAAGGAGCACCTACATCCTGATTTTACGCAAATTAAGTCTCTGTGCATGTATTTTTTCCTAGCCAGGAGCTTACAGATGCCGACTGGAAACTTGAAGTACCTCAGCCGACAGTAAGTAGATGCTAGGACGGACCCACAGTGGGTAAGTTCGCTACTCGCTCGGTCAACACTACTTGTGACCAGTCTATCCAGCTTCGGGGTGAACGGTAGATAACATTTGGATCTGACAATCGAGAACTGGGGATTTATTCTCGGTCCCCGTATTTTAGTTTTCCATGACCACTCGAATTTGATACGGGCGAATACCGGGGTATAACCTTCACAAAGTGTCGTTGTCAGTTTCCTCTCCTCCATTCTTCGTGTTTAATCCTGTACTGAAAACAAACCCTCTCAGCAGACACAGCATTTTCACTGACCTGTTACCAAAAACTGGGTTCAGTAAACAAATCCCGTACAAAAATATCTTCATATTATGGTTGAAAGATACTGTTCATTTTGAAGACATTTCCTCATCAATTCTGTTTAGAAATTCTCATTAAAAATTAAGAGCTTAGGACAATATTAAAAAACGGCTACTGTCGAAACCTTCCACCTAACCTCATATAAAAGAGAATTAACCACCTAGGTGAAGACAAGTGAAGACTCATGCCACTGGATTCACTGTTTCTTCACGGGATTATCTTAATCAAAACAAATGTGAGGTGCCAGTACATCAAATCCTTAATATCAAACCGACCTGTGTAGTGCATCAACCCTTTATTAATTCAATTTCGTGCATGATGGAGAGACAGGTGTTCGCCTTTACACGAAACGCTACGGTCAGAGGTGGTCCTTCCACCTACGTTTCAGCTTTATCACAAGCAGACGATGTGGCGTAGTCCGATACGGTGGTTACAATACACGTAGGTGGCGCTTATTACGGGTTGCTCTCAACACACAAAAACTGACGTAACAAGTTCCAAACGCGTAGGTAGGTACAACACAAACCGTGAGAGAGTCAGCGTCACCACGGTTAAACAATTCAAAGCACGATTCAAATACTGCAAATACAGGCTTCCGCTTTTGGAGGCGGGATCTAATTCCACCCACTGCCCGATGGTGGGTGAGTGGTAACGCTCTGGCCATGCATTGGGTACGGTGCGGTTTCTAATCCCAGCCGGGCATCTAGATTTCAGTTTTCCATAGTTTCCCCAAAAGACTATGCGAATGCCCGGAATGTTACTTCTAAAGCCCATGGTAGAATTCCATTTCCTGGCTCCCAGTCCCTTGCCGCTTCTAATGACTTTGATGTCGACGAGGTGTGTAAAAACCTTACTGTGGAGAGATAAGTCAAAGATAAATATATTGAACAAGTGAGCAAAGTGAGCATTAGAATTATTTCTACTTACTAATCCTAGCCGAGAACAAGCATCGAGGCAGTTGAACAGTCATTTTCATACTGTGAGACCACGAAAGATCAGCTTGATTAAGTTACTTAGATACTGATTTTTAAACAGTTTTGCACGTTATGCTGCGATAATGAACTCTGTTGCTTCGTTACTTTGCTTTAGCACAGATAATAGATACGGTCGGTCTTCTTGCAACTTCCTACAAATACCCGAAGCTGATTTATCTCTTAATTCTTTTCCGGAATAAAAGTATTATCACAAATCCCAGTGCATGTGATACAAGGGTGTTGCTGCATGTCAGGATTACTCAAGTGACTTTTCCAACTACATTACGCACATTTTTTTATTGCTCTGATCACTCACAGAACACAACACCACGACAGAGTATAGACTTTTTTATGTATGGCTTTACACCTCGTCGTCTTCGAGGTCATTATAGGCAAGATGGGATCGGGACAAGGAAACCCGGTATTCTCCTGGAGTGATTCGGGGAAACTATGGAAAACACAAATCTGGATGCCCGCATGGGGATTAGAACTGGCGTCCTCCCGAATGCGAGGCCAGAACGTTAACCACTCCCCCACAACGCTCGGTAACAGAGTAAAGAGGCTAGAACACTGAAACGCGGTGAATGTGATTTAAGCTAGGAATAATACAACTCGTTCGGACACACACAATTACAGCATAAGGAAGGACTAGTTCTAGTATAACATTGCATCGTAAAGTAGATAGTGAAATTGGTGAATTAAACTGGTTAAAAGCATGAAAAATGCGAGAAATTTCTATGCAGAAAGATGTCGTAATATTCTACAAAAAATTTTAAATGTGAGAGATAGGCATTAATTGGTGGTAAATCATAACTATCCTATGCTCCTGAAATTTTAAATTGCCTCTAGATGAAGCAGTTAGGGAAATGTACAATTTTTTACAGTGAATAATAGGCAAGATAATTCCAGTTCATTGTAATTTTGTAATACTAACAAGGACAGTGAAAAGTTGAGAAATTACTTAGCAGCGTCCAAAAAATTTGTAAAATTAAAGTAAAATACAGGAGAAACAACAATAATTGAACGGAGGATGTAAGCTTTGGAACAGGCGTTATGGAAGACCGAATGGGATTTGTTATTTACAAAGAAAAAAAGACGAAGCGAATTAACACTGGCAACTAAGTCTTTATAAGAAAGAGATTACTCCGAGGTACGTTATTTTTTGTGAGGACGATCTGTTTTAAAGAGGACCGTCCATAAACTACGTAAACTTGGTCTAGGACGTGTGGGGAGGGGAAGGGGGAGGGGAAGGGATAGTGGTTTCAGGGGTGGATACAGGATTTTGGTTTGGGAGGGGCTTGAGCAGACTTTGGTTTGGAGGTGGCTTGGGTTGAGTACATTTTGGCTTCGGGGGGGAGCTTGAGTCGGGAAAAAGGTAGTATTTATAGTCTCCTCGGGCCTCAAATACATAGAGCTAAAAAAAAATAGTCTCCAATATTACGATGTTGGAAGATGACTTAGATACTTTTGGGGGGGGGGCTTGAGCCCTCTAGCACCCCCCTGGGTCCGCCACCCTCTAGATCCGCCCCTTCCCTGGGTCCGCCCCCCCTCCCTGGATCTGCCCCCCTTCTGATCCGCCCCTGAGTGGTTGGGTAAAAAGACACTCTGGGCTACTGGAAGGAGTGGAGATTCCGACCCATATTATTTTCCATATTTAAAATAAGATAGGGAACACAGAACAGCTTGTGGATATTTATTTTCGTGTTTTAATTATTTCCGTACGAAATTTAGATGACATAGGGAAATGTAAAATTTTTTGCAGTGAATAATAGGTAAGAAAATTCCAGTTCATTGTATCTTTTAGGATGTTCACCTTTTTAACAGCTCCAATAGTTTTTACTTTATCTAGTACCAATTTATGACTCACTTTGTCAAAGGCCTTTGAAAGATCTGATCTAGTGCCACACTATCAACTTGACCTATGGGAGATTAACCAGATGTTACTTGACTTTATTAATCACCTTTTCTATTCATAAAGTAATATGGTCCTTCCTTATATAATTTTCAGGGTTCTAAGGATTTGAATTTCACTGATGTAACAAAAAGTAGTAGACCAGTCACTAAAAGATGAACACGGGAGAAAAAAAAAAACCATAGCTGAAAAATACTAATCAATTTGGTAATTATATGACAGTCTTAAATCACAGTTCGCATATAAGAACAGATGCTAGAAATAGCTGTGGAGTAATGGCACTTTGGAGTAAATGATGAAATTGTTATACAGCGAAATACCGCTAATATATATATATATATATATATATATATATATATATATATATATATATGCCATTGAAGAATGCACTTCTTGGTAATATAGTACAATCCTCGCTTCCGTTATAAGTTTTAGCTATCGGTAACAGATTTTCTCCTCACTTTCTCTCTCATGAAATTTGCAGCTTGTATTGCTTTGTTCTAATAATGTGAAGTACCTGTTCAGCACGAGTTTCCTTCAAACATATTTTGAATAGTTATAATAATAAAAAATGAAAGATAAAGGAAATAGATTTTCGTGTTGAAAAACAAACACCCGTGATATGTATATCTCCAATTTTTTTTTTATATTCTAACATATTTTGTCGAAGACAGGTATTGGTAAAAACGGAAGGAGATTTTCTTATTTTCGGTGTTTATTCAATCCTACAGAATTTTATTGAAATCGTAATTTGCAAAGCAATTATTAAATGAATCAATAGAAACGATAAAAATATTTTACTGGAGGTGAAATCGAACTCGGGACCATCAGTTCTGTTTCAAAGTCATGTTAATACAATGTTTCACCTTATTAGACCCTATATCTGCTTAGAAGAAACGGTAAAAGGTAGCAAAAAGCGTGGCGGTAGCTGAGGGGCCCCCAGCGGTCAGGAGGAGGCCAGCCTCAACTCCCAACATTAACTGACGCGAGCATTTCGCGACTTGCCGGAGGCCCCAGAGCCACCGGGACGCAGTAATCAATCCAATATTTTAAGGTACTTGACTTGTGGCTGTTGTTGCCCAGCAACGGCAGATGGATCAAATGAATACATGCTTCTGATCTCAACAGGGGTTTTCGTGACGCTACTCTACATCGGAGAAACGACGGAAGTCATCCGTTGTGAATAAAGTTTGGAGGAAAAAAGAAATATGAAGTCCTCTAAAACTAAAGATAGTACACAAATACAAAACTATACAGTAGACAAGAAAACATATTCTCAACCTACAAAGAATTACGATAGTTTCATATTTTAAAGCAACGCAAGCCTATGTCCGAATGGACTATTCCATTATTTTTATCTCCGTTCATCGCGCCTAGAGCTCTTCAGTTATGTTCTGTTATCAACATGGTACATACTGATACAACTAACAACTTCTCATTCAAATATTACCTTTGATTCGAAGACAAACTATTTTCAAGAAGACTGTATTAAGAGAAATGTCCTACTGTCGTTATGTTCAGAACTATATTACATAAGCCACCGTAACCGAAAATGCTAAATACTGTGCCTAGAGAAATAGAACCTATTTTTACACTCACCTGTTTAACTTTGTATCTACATTTCTTGGTATTCTGTGTCTGCTATTCACTTTGTATGGTCTTCCCGATAATGTACTTCTATAATAGGGATTCTTATTTTAATGTGAACATAATATTCTCATTTCTATTCCAATATACACTTGTCACCCTAATACACTCTCATTACACTCTCCAGTATCACATCAGCGTCAAATTTTGATAGCCTACATGAAAACAGAGCCGTAAATCGACTGGTAAATTGCTGTCTTACTTTGCTGTGGAAACCATTTATAAAAATCACGATTTGTTTGGCTTGCTTTGCGTTTACGTTTATCGAATCATTATTCCTATTATTTTCCTCCGAATTTCATACTAGACGTTTGTAACTACTTACATTCAATAACCACCCACCGAAAATTATTTATTTTCCTAATCAATTCTTCGTTATATTTGATTTTCGCCATTTATTTAAATTGCATATAATCGCCCAACGCCTACCTATAAATTTAATTGTTAGTCTTTTTTTCTCAGATCAAGATCTTACTGTTTCTCAAAATAACTCTCAACTCTGTATACTTACAAATTACAATAAATTTATGTATTTTTATATATAATTATCAGTTTTAATCCATGAATATCATCTTCCTGTCCGGTATTAGGCCTGGTGGTCTTCCTACATCTCTCTTGCCTCTGGGATGGTATTGGAGAATTTTCCGGTCCGTCTTCATCTTCAGTACATGGTCTGTCCAAGATGTTCTTTAGGTTTGTACAGTTTGGAGAATTGGATTAAGTTCTTTAAGGATATCATCAGATCTTTCTGTCTTGTAATGTGTAGCCAGCTGTTCTCCTCATGAATCGCATCTCAGCCGCCGTTAGTCTCTGTTCATCACCTTTGCATATTGTCCAGGACTCGCTTCCATACAGTAGTGTAGGTTTAGCCAGGGTGTTATATAGACTGATTCTTGTGTGCCGTTGAACTAGAGATGGTCTGAGGTGTTATTTATTATTCCTGTAACTTTCGTGAAATTTGTGATTTTTTTGTTGCATATCGGTTTCTAGGGTGTAGCTGAGGTTTTCATCTAGATATTTAAATTCTGCTACTTGTTGTATGGGTGTGTTGTCTATTGAGATTTTGGTCCTTTTGTGAGTTTTTTTCCAACTAAGGCTATAACCTTGGTTTTATTGAGAGGAATCTCCACGCTGTATTCTTTTTCTCTGATATGGAGGTTATATAACGATCTCTGCAGGTCATCTTCTGACTCAGCAAAAAGCACTTGGTCATCTGTAAACAGTAATGTATCCAGGTTGGTCTGTCTGTCTATTTTTATTCTACCATGGGGTTTATGTCGCCAGTTACTAATGATTTTGTTTATATGTATGCTGAATAAAAGTGGCGATATGCAACATCCTTGTCTCACTCCTCGATTAATGGGTTTCCATTCCGACAGCTTTTACCCGGTTCTGACTGCGATTACATTGTGGCTGTAGATGTTTTGAATTGCTTTTATTGTCTGTGGTGGGGTGTTACTTTTCGCCAGAATTAGCCAAAGTTTTCTTCTGTCGATTGTATCGAAAGCTTGTTTGAAATCAATAAATGCCAGGTGTGTTTCCAGATTAAACTCTTTCCTTTGCTCATTCAGCATCTTGAGTGTGAAATAGCCATGTACACATGATCTACCCTTCCGAAACCCATGTTGTTCTTCTCCAAGTAGTGGTTCATAAAATTTTTGAAATTTTGATTTAATAATGCTTGAGTAAATTTTATAACCAGCATTGAACAAGTTATTCCTCTATAGTTATTGCAATACTTGACGTCTCCTTTTTTTTGAATTGTGATGACAATGGCCCTCTGCCAACTTTGAGGTGGGTATTCTCCTCTCCAGATCCTGTTGACAAAGTTCAACAGTCGTTCTTTAAATGTCCCGTTGCTGAATTAAAAAAGTTCCATATGAATGCCATCCTCTCCTGAAACAGACTTTCAGCACTGATTCTAACTCTTTGTAGTGAATATCATCTGGGCTGTTAGTCTCTGGTAGTGACATTACCTCCGGTTCATTGTCTGCTTGAGTTTGGGTCCACAACTGTTGAAAATATTTTAGCCATGTCTCTTTTGTTTATTACTTGAATGTCTGAGTCACATATTATTTCTCTGTATAACTTTTTAATAATGTTGTGGGTGATGGTCTTGTTACATCTCTTTCCTGATTGTTGATGAAGCGTTCTCATTGTTCTCTGTGCCTTTTCCGGGTTTCTCTTTTAGAAATCGTTCTTTTCCTCTTATAATCAGTAAAATTCTCTGCTTTCTTTGTTGCTAAATATCTCTTATAAGCATTT
Source organism: Vandiemenella viatica (assembly GCA_031002005.1). Taxonomy (NCBI): domain Eukaryota; kingdom Metazoa; phylum Arthropoda; class Insecta; order Orthoptera; family Morabidae; genus Vandiemenella; species Vandiemenella viatica. The sequence goes on from CM061920.1 coordinate 355,921,514, forward strand.
CCCTTATCTTCAATAACACTCTTGATTTCTTCATCCCAGGCTCTTAATCCTTGTTTTCTATTCCAGCGTTTCTTCATTCCTATACTGTCATTTGCAGCTTCTTTCAGAATTTTGGTTAAGTTTTCCCATTCTAATTCAATTTTTTTCTCTACTTTATAATTCTTTTCGATTTCACTTAATCTTCTCTGATACAGCCATTTGATCCTTTGATCTTGTAAGAGTTCAACTCTGTAGGACATTTGATTTGACTTATGTATTTCTTATTTCTTACCTTTGCTGTTAAGCCAGCGGGGTGGAAATCTTGCAATACCTACCAAGAGGTGGTGGTCTGATTAATCTCATAGGATCTAAACACTCTCGTGACAAGTATCAGTTTTCTCAGTTTTTCATTCCTTATAATGTAATCTATGATTGATGTTTGGCCTTTAGCGGACCAAGTGTATTTGTGCGAGTCTTTGTGTGGAAATAGTATGTTGCATATGTAGAGCTTATTGTAGATAACTGTGTCGATCAATTTTTGAACATTGCTATTTTTTGCTGGTTCTCCGTGCGGTCGTATTTAATTCTTTATTCTTGTATTTACAACCCTTGCATTAAAGTCGCCCATAAAAAGAAGGTAGTCATGCCTATTGATTTTATCTAGGATTTCTTGAAGTTTTGTGTAGAGCTTGTCAGTTTCTTCCATTCTACCCTGTTCCGGAGCATAGACACCCACAACAGTCAGGAAACCACGTTGCATTTTTAGTCTTATTTCTATTATCCGTTCATTCCAGAATGTATATTGTACTATCTTTGACTTAAGTAATTTATGTACCATGACCATGACTCCTGCTTGTGCTCTTACATTTCTGTCAACTCCAATGAAGATTTTAACGTAGTTGTTTGTGTCCTTTGTACCTTTCAATTGCGCTTGGTTTCTGTTAGGGAGCATCCATAAATTACGTGAGGTGTTTTTCCGGATTTCTGGACCCCCCTCCCCCCATGGTGAGATTTCGTGAGATCTGGCCGGACCCCCCCCCCCCCTCTGGTGAGATCTGGTCCGTGAGAACCCCCCCCTAGAAATCGCCCTGGAAACTTTTTTCTTTTGGTCACACCCTAACTTTTTTGACGAAATACCCTCCTAAAATCGACTTTGCGGCAAATTTGAGACTTTTTTTTGCTCTATTGTCCCCAAATTTTTCGCAAAATCTCACGTGAGATTTCCGTAGACCCCACCCCTCCTCCTTGGTGAGATCTGGTGAGATCTGGTGAGATTTTGCCGGACCCCCCCCCCCCTATTTCACCTCACGTAATTTATGGATGCCCCCTTATGACTGCTATCTTAACACCTTTCTTGTTTAAGTTATTATCCAGTTGCTCAGCTTTGTGTGCTAGTGATTGCACATTCCATGTACCAAAGAAGGTTTTATACTTTTTCCAGCTCTTGTCCTTTTTCTTGCCATTGCGCATGTTCGCCAGAGAATCCAGTTTTTATTTGTATTTACTTCCCAGCTGTGTCGACTACGAAAAATTGTTACCAAAATATTGTTTTTGTAAATAATGAATACCACGGAGCTAACCATCTTGTATTACGTTTATTGAAAACACAACCAAAGCACGACAGACATAAAAGTTAAATTAAACTTCCAGTAACTATTATCAAACTTGAAAGGTACACATGCATGTAAAACTCGAGTGTCGTATGTGAGCACATCAAACTTGTTAATTTATCTACAAGACCAAAGTAGAATGCATGTTTACTCCTGGATAGACTTATCCCTATAGAACAATGTTGGATGATATCACGTCCATCAACTGGTATTAGCAGGACATTTAGAGAACGACAGAAATCTTAAAAACTGCTAGTATCGATTAGTTGCGTTCATGTCTGGTATATTTTATGGGGGATGTATGAAAAGCCGGCATTCTATAGAATGTCTAGGGATCGTATATAATGCCCGGCGTTTTAAGGCAATGTATGAAATATGGTAACTATTGCTTACTTTTCCTATGGATTGACTATAATACCTAGTCATTCTATAGAAAGACAAAAGCTCTTTTGGAAAGTATGAAGTACGAGGTTGTAGGCTAGTTTTTCAGCACCTTTTGTCGTTAGAGACTTAAGAAGCACAAGTTCTGTGAAATGATCATGATACACCAAAATAAATTTGAATTCAGTATATGGCTGAGACTGAAAGTCGATAAGCTCTACCAGACAATGGCGATAAAAGTTGGAAAAAATCATTGGTTTCACAAAAACTCCGTTTTTAATAAGGTTCTGTTTTTTTTTTTCCCCTCTCCGTCAAGGAAGACAAAGCTGGATGCACAGTTCCATATCATAACGTGTTAAGTTTTTGTAATTAGTTGAAAATTCATTCAACATTCTCGAACGTCCTTCGTTTCAATAGCCAATTGAGCTGCATGAAGTACGTGAAATAACTCCAAGTCCGTGACGTAATACTGTATATTACTGACGCTTCCTTTAAAAATAATCATATTATAGTGATCCATGAACCAATTATCCCTGGGTTCCTTCTTATTAGTCATTTTGGCTTTTTTACATTATTTATTCTGTTAAGTAGTTTCTGCTTTTGCAGCATTAACTTAATTTTGGATAGTTTATCGTCGAATCGTTGTATCGTGTGTATAGACCATCACACCTCAAACACTACACCTTGTTCTTACATTTTATTCGAGAACGGAAAGTAAACTAATTATTTGCTTAACAAATTTAAATAAAATAGTGTATTTTGACACTACCGAACAAACTGCAAAGTGCAACTGACAAATTCAGAGCCAGAGGCGCCCGTTCGTATTCACAAGCCTTGCATGGGATATTCGAAACGATTCGCAGATGTACACTCCTGGAAATTGAAATAAGAACACATTCACGCCGGTGTGTAAGACCCACCATGCTTGCTCCGGACACTACGAGAGGGCTGTACAAGCAATGATCAAACGCACGGCACAGCGGACACACCAGGAACTGCACTGTTGGCCGTCGAAGGGCGCTAGCTGCGCAGCGGTTGGGCACCGCCGCAGTCAGTGTCAGCCAGTTTGCCGTGGCATACGGAGCTCCATCTCAGTCTTTAACACTGGTAGCATGCCGCGACAGCGTGTACGTGAACCGTATGTGCAGTTGACGGACTTTGAGCGAGGGCGTATAGTGGGCATGCGGGAGGCCGGGTGGACGTACCGCCGAATTGCTCAACAAGTAGGGCGCGAGGTCTCCACAGTGCATCTATGTTATCGCCAGTGGTCGGCGGAAGGTGCACGTGCCCGTCGACCTGGGTCCGGACAGCAGCGACGCACGGACGCACGCCAAGACCGTCGCATCCTACGCAGTGCCGTAGGGGACCGCACCGCCACTTCCCGGAAAATTAGGGACACTGTTGCTCCTGGGGTATCAGAGAGGACCATTCGTAACCGTCTCCATGAAGCTGGGCTACGGTCCCGCGCACCGTTAGGTCGTCTTCCGCTCACGCCCCAACATCGTGCAGCCCGCCTCCAGTGGTGTCGCGACAGGCGTGTATGGAGGGACGAATGGAGTCGTGTCGTCTTCAGTGATGAGAGTCGCTTCTGCCTTGGTGCCAATGATGGTCGTATGCATGTTTGGCGCCGTGCAGGTGAGCGCCACAATGAGGACTGCATACGACCGAGGCACACAGGGCCAACACCCGGCATCATGGTGTGGGGAGCGATCTCCTACACTGGCCGTACACCTCTTGTGATCGTCGAGGGGACACTGAACAGTGCACAGTACATTCAAACCGTCATCGAACCCATCGTTCTACCATTCCTAGACCGGCAAGGGAACATGCTGTACCAACAGGACAATGCACGTCCACATGTATCCCGTGCCACCCAACGTGCTCTAGAAGGTGTAAGTCAACTACCCTGGCCAGCGAGATCTCCGGATCTGTCCCCCATTGAGCATGTTTGGGACTGGATGAAACGTCGTCTCACGCGGTCTGCACGTCCAGCACGAACGCTGTTCCAGCTGAGGTGCCAGGTGGAAATGGCTTGGCATGCCGTTTCACAGGACTACATCCAGCACCTCTACGATCGTCTCCATGGGAGAATTGCAGCCTGCATTGCTGCGAAAGGAGGATATACACGGTACTAGTGCCGACATTGTGCATGCTCTGTTGCCTGTGTCTATGTGCCTACGGTTCTGTCTGTGTGATCATGTGTTGTATCTGACCCGAGGAATGTGTATATAAAGTTTCCCATTCCTGGGACAATGAATTCACGGTGTTCTTATTTCAATTTCCAGGAGTGTATTTCGTACTTTGCCGGTTTCTCTTTTGGCATTCTAAATAATACCAAACAAATGTGTGAAATATGAATCATTTTATACACAGCTGTTAGTTTTAGGGATTATATACGATGCCTAGGCATTCTATAGGATCCTGGAATTTATACTTTGTAGATAGCATTTACAATACTTGTTCACGAAATATGACACTTTAGGCGAAATCTGATAAAATATTTCGATTTATCTGTAATGTATATCCATTTCAAAAGTTACTCTGAAATATTAAAAAAATAAAAATATATGAAATTCGATTAAATGGGATTACTTCAGAGCCTCTAACACTGGAATGGTACATCTTTTCAAGTTTTCGGAACTTGATGAATTTTTGTTTTGACACAAATTTTCTCAACAACTATCATTTAAGATTCAATTTTATCATTGAATATCGTTATGCAAATTAAAGCAAACAGTGTTGACAAATAAGTAAAACATATAAATAAATATTCACCGATCAGGAATAATTAACTGCATCATTAGTCGCCGAAGCTGAAACACCGTTGCTGTGTCTAGTACTGAACACAGCTCCGAGATTCTACTGTACAAGAAATCATCATAATTGGTACTCACGGTAGGAGAGATATTCGGGACAGACTTCTAATCACTAGATTGTGTGTCAAACTGCTAGTTCGAATGCCAAACCAGTTTGCAGGACTTATGGATGAAGCGAATATTTCAGTGCCTTCAGCGATTAGATCGAACAATCGGAATGTTAATGTTTGATGGACGTTGATAACTCTTGCAATTGTAAGATTTCTAATTCCAATTCTTCCGTCTTTACTCTCTCATTAACACAAAAACAACACTAGCATCCACTAAATGTGTAATTGAAATGAAACAGGGATCAGCTTCCAGTTCGAGCTAAACTGGAAATGCAAAATTGACAACTTAATGAAACGAAAATAAGAAGTGAGATTAAAGATGGATTACTTGATTTCATAAATCACCTTTTTTTCTATTGATTAGGTAATATTGTCTTTCCTTATATAATTTTCAGGGTTCTAAGTATTTACATTTCACTGACGTACGAGAAAGTTGTAGATGAGCCACTAATAAAATGTAGACGGGAGAAAAAAAGACCATAGCTGAAAAGTACTGATGAATTTGGTGATTATATGACGGGCTTAAATCACAGTTCGCATATTAGAACAGATGTAGAAATAGCCGTGGAGTAATTGAACTTGAAGGATAGTCAATTTTTAAGGATGTTTCGCGTCTAAAGATAAAATAGAATGTAACTAAATAATTTTAAAATACATATTTTCCTAACATAATTTTCTTTATTCATCACCATTCAGTGTTTTGAGTCAATGATAAAATTGTTAGACAGCGAAATAACACTAAAAGATAAATATTCCTTTGAAGAATGCACTTCTTGGTAGTAAATATCTGATACAATCCTGGCTTCCATTATAAGTTTTATTTATTGGTAACACATTTTCTCATCACTTTAAACAAACACTCGTGACATGTGTATCACCAATTTTTTACGTTATAAAATATTTTCTAGAGGATATGTATTGGAATACACGGAAGTTGTTTTCTTATTTTCGGGGTTTATTCAATCCTACACAAAAAAATTTAAATCGTATTTTGCAATGCAATTATCAAATGAAGCAATAGAAACGATAAAAATATTTTCCTGAGGGTGGAATCGAACACGGGACCATCAATTCTGTTTCACAAGTCATGTTAATACAAAGTCTCAGCTTATCTGCCTCCATATCTGCTTAGAGCAAACGCTAACAGGCAGCAAAAAGCGTGGCGGTAGCTGAGGGGCCCCCAGCGGTCAGGAGGAGGCCAGCCTCAACTCCCAACATTAACTGACGCGAGCATTTCGCGACTTGCCGGAGGCCCCAGAGCCACCTTTTTTTTTTTTTTAAATGTTTATTTAAATGTTATTAATTCTTTTGTACATATTCAACATTCTTCAATACAATTAAATTATTTACTTATTTATCTTCTCTAAATTAAAAGCTTCAAATCCTCACTCTGGTGCTGGGGTGCTCAAATGTTTCTGTGGCTTTCCATCCTTCCATGGAGTAAATTTTATGAATGAATCATCTCTTTTTGCAGCTTCTGTTCTGAATTCTTGTTGCAGTGCCTGACGTACTAGTTTAGCAGCTATGTTGGAGTAGTTGATGTAATTGATAAACTTTGAAACATTTGAGTCTACTGTAGCTCAGGTTCTCTGATTCCCGGAACCGTTCAGGCTCTCGGCTCAGTTCTTTTCTTGGCTGCTGGATGAAGCGCAAATCTGTTGAACATTGCCTGCCGTAGCCCTGCGTACATTCTAACACTTTTATTTTTTATTTTACAAGAACATTTTTTTAATCAAGTTGGTTGTCAATATGGCATTATTACCTGCAGGAATCTAGCAAAATTGTCCTTATACGTGTTTAGTCTCAGTGTTCTATGATGTTCTACTATTAGGTAATGCCAGTAGTCTTCCAGTTTTGCCCTTCCTCGATTTGTTACAATGTAATAGGTATAATTTCCTATAAGCCAAACATGGGCGTTTCTTTTACTTGGTGGAAATTGCCTCTGGTCTGGTAGCAAGATGCTATCGGGTGTGTACATTCTTGGCGCTGATCTGTTTATTAAAGCTAGCTTTTCCCTTGTCCAATTCCAAATTTTTGGTTCTTCGCAGCACAGAAGACGATGTTCTATCGTATCCTGTAAGTTACATTTTACGCACAGCGGTGAGGCACAGAGGTGGATTTTATACAGCGTGCTGTTCGTGCTTATTGCTCTATTTACCACTCTGTGCCATACTGCCCGAACATTTGAGCGCAGTAATTTGTTCTGTAGAGCCACCGGGACGCAGTAATCAATCGACTATTTTAAAGTACTTGACTTGCGGCTGTTGTTGCCCAGCAACGGCAGATGGACCAAATAAGTACACGCTTCAGATTACAACAGGGGCTTCCATGACACTATGCTAAATCGGCAAAACGACACGAATCATCCGTTGTAAATAATATTTGGATTCTGGAAATTTTAGAGCAAAAACAAAATATGAAGTCGTCTGAAACTGAAGATAGTACACAAATATGAAACTACACAGTAGACAAGAAAACATTCTCAACCAATAAAGAATTATGTTAATTATATTTTTCAATGCAAATCAAAACCTATATTCGGAAATAACTATGCAATTATTTTTATCTCTGTACATCCCAACTAGAGCTCTTCAGTTATATTCTGTTATCAACCTGCTAAACACTGATACAACTCACAACATCCAATTCAAATAATACCTTTGATTTGAAGACAAGCCAATTTCAAGAAGACTTTATTCAGAGAAATGCCCTCGTGTGGTATTTTGTTCAGAACTATATTATGTACACCACCGATAAGCTAAAATGCTAAACACTGTGTCTAGAGAAACTAAATCTCTTTTTACTCTCGGCTGCTTACATTTTATCTACGTTTCATGGTATTCTGTGCCTGATATTCACTTTGTATGGTTTTCCCTATAACAAGCAAACTAATTTTAATGTGAACATAATATTCTCATTCTTATTCCTAAATACACTTGTCACCCTAATGCACTCTCAATATACTCTCCTCTTTGTTACCAATATGCAACCACATCAGTGTCAATATTTTGATAGCTTACTAGAAAACAGAGCCGTAAATCGACACTCGGTGTGGAAACCATTGGTAAAATGCACGATTTGTGTGGTTTGCTTTGCGCATAGGCTTATCGAATGATCATTCCTATTATTTTCCTCCGAATATCATCGTAGATGTTTCTAACTACTTACATTCAATAGCCATCCACCGGAAATTAATAATCTTCCTAGTCAATTCTTCTCTATATTTGATTTTCATCATTTAGTTAAATTGCATATAATCGCCAAATGCCTACCTATAAATGCAATTGTTTATTATTTTTTCTCGGAAGAAGATTTTACTGGTTTTTTAAATATCCCTCAAGTATGTGACCTTATTTAACAAATTACAATACAATTCCGAATTTTTATAATTATCAGTTTTAATGTCTGAAGATAAGGTTTTTAATATTTAGAAATTAATTTCGTGTTATTTATAAATGATCTCTGTATACAGTATATTCGTAGCGCACGTTCGCCAGGGCATCCAGCTGTTATTTGTATTTACTTTTCAGCTGTGTCAACTGCTCAAAATTATAACCAGATTTTTTTTAATTTGATTTTTTTAAAATTAATGAATGCTATGGAGCTTTCTATCATGTATTACGTTTGTGGAAAACAGATCCAAACCACGCCAGAAAGAATAGTTAAATGACTACCAGTAACAATTATTACCCTTGATAAGTTCATATTCATGTAAATCTCGTGTGACGTATGTTAGCACATTATACTTGTATATTTATTTACAAGACAAAAGTAGAATGCATGTTTACTCGTGGACAGTTCCATCCCGGTATATCAACTGGTAGCATTTAGAAAATCCCATACATCTTAGAAAGGGCCAGTACCAATTAGTTGCATTCATGTCTTGTATATCTTACGGGCGATGTATGAAAAGCGGACATTCTATAGAATGTCTGGGCATCGTATATAAAGCCAGTCGTTTTTAGGCACCGCATGAAATATGAGACTTATTACATACTTTTCCTATGGCTTGTATACAATATCTAGTCTTTCTAGGAAATGATAAAAGCTATTTACGCACAGTATGAAGTACCAGTTTGTAGGCTAATTCTTCAACTCCTTTTTGTTAAAGACTCATACACAAATGCTGTAAGATGATCTTGATAATTTGTATTCAGAATGAAAGTCAATACGATCCACCTGACAGTGGTAATTAAATTGGGGAAAACCTTATGTTTCGCAAAATCTCCGTTTTAATACTTTTTTTTCTGGCAAGTTAGACAAAGCTGGATGGACTGTTCAATATTATGACATGTAACGTTTTTCTATTTGGTTGAAAATTCTTTCAAATGAGCTTCATGAAGTACGTGAAATAACTCCGAGTCCGTGTCGTAATACTGTATAGTATTTACACTTTCTCTAAAGAAAATCATATCATAGTGATTCAGGAACCAATAGTCCCTGGGTTCCTTCTTAGTAGTCATTTTAGCTTTTTGTACATTACTTATTAAATCTAATTAAGTAATTTCGCTTAAGAATTTTTTTTGCATCATTAACTTGAATTTTGGATAGTTTGGATCGTCATTAAATGTCTAAAGCAAACACTATAGCTTGTTCCTCCATTTTCACGGGGAACAGAAAAAACTAATTACTTTTTTAACAAATTTAATTAAAATTGCATATTTGGACACTTCAGAACAAACCGCAAAGTGCAAATGACAAATTCTAAGTCTTGCCATGTGATATTCGAAACGAATTGCAGATCTAAAGTTGCCGGTTACTCTTTTGGAATTTTAAATAATGCTTGGAAAATTTGTGAATTATGAATCGTTTCATCCATTGCCGTTAGTTTTAAGGATTACATACAATACCTAGGAATTCTATAGAATCCTGGAATTTACACTTTGCCAGAAGGATATACAATAATTATTCAAGAAAGCTGACACTTTAGGCGAAATCTGTTCAAAATATTTCGATTAGTCTGTTATGTACAGCCAGTTCAAAAGTTACTCTATCACATTTTAAAAAAAATAGGAATAGTTGAAATTTGATTAAATGGAATTCTTTCAAAGTCTGTAACACTACAATGTAACATCTTTTCGAATTTTCGTTGTTAAATGAATTTTTGTTTTGACACAAATTTTTGAACAACTAACTTTAAAGATATCATTTTTCCAATTAAATATCGTTAAGCAAATTAAAGGAAACAGTATTCAATGTTAAAAAATAAAGTAAATACATACAAATAAATATTTACCGATGAGGACTAGCAAAACGCATTATTAGTCAGCGACGCTGAAACATCGTTGCTGTACACAGCTCCGAGATCATACTGTACAATTTATCTACATAATCGGTACTCATGGTAGGAGAGATCTTCGGGACAGATTTCTGATCACTAGATTGTGTGTCAAACTGCTAGTTGGAATTCCAAGCCAGTTAGCAGGGCGTATTGATGCAGCAAATATTTCAGTGCCTGTGGCGATTAGATGGACCAATGGGAATGTTAAGGTGCTCTTGAAATAGTAGGATTTATAATTCCAGTTCTTCCGTGTTTACTCTCTCAATAAAACAACTATGTCACTAGCATCCAGTAAATATATAATAGAAATAAAAGAGGAAATCACCCTTCAGATCGAGCAAAACTCGAAATCACCCTGATGCACTTTCGTTACACACTCCCTGTATGTTACCAATGTGACGCCACACCAGTGTCACAATTTTTGAAAGCTTACTTGAAAATAGAGCCGTAAAACGACTGGTAAATTGCTGTCTTACTTAGCTGTGGAAACACTTGGTAAAAATCACGATTTGTTTGGTTTGCTTTCCGCTTACGCTTATTGAATCATCATTCGCATTATTTTCCCCCACCGGCCATTATAAATTTTCCTAGTCAATTCTACCCTATATTTGTTTTTCATCATATATTAAAATTGTATATAATCGTCCAATGCCCATTAAAAATGTAATTGTTATTACTTTTCCTCTGAAAAGGCTTTACTGTTTCATTAATTGTCCCTAAAGACTGTAAACTTATGGAACAAATTACAATAAAATTTCGCATTTTTATAATTATCAGTTTTAATGTTTGAATACAAAGTTGTTAATGCCAAAAAATTAACTTGGTGTTATATAGAAATGATATCTGTATATACTGAATCTTCGTGGCGCACGTTCGCCAGGGCATCCAGCCTTTTTTTAATGTATTTACTTTTCAGCTGGGTCGACTACGAAAAAATGTTAATAGAATATTGTTTTTTCTGTTTTGTAAATAATGAAAGCTACGGAGCTTTCCATCTTGTATTACGTTAATTGAAAACAGAACAAAACTAAAACAGACAGCCTGGGTATCGTATATACTGCACCGCGTTTTTATGCAATGTATGAAATATGAAAATTATTACATACTTTTCCCATGTATTGGATGTAATACCTAGCCCGCCATTCTATAAAATGACAAAAGCTATTTAGGCAAAGTGTTAAGTACTGGGTTGTAGGCTACTTCTTCAGCTCTTTTTTAAGTAGAGCCTTTTTTTGCTGTTGTCAGTCTTTCGACTGGTTTGAGCAATCCTCCATCCCTTAATATTCTGAGCTAAACTCTTCGTTTCTACATACCCCTTACAACCCACGTTCTCAATTATCTGCTTCATATATTCTAATCTCTGTCTTCCTCTAAAGTTGTTCCCTCCATCAGCAAATTAAAAAAAGCCAGCATGTCTCAAAATATGACCTACCAGCCTGTCTCTTCTTTCTGAAAGCTTCTTCCACAAACTTCTTTCCTCACCCATCATTTCAAAAACTCGTTCATTTCTTACTTTGTAAGCCCACTTAATTTTCAGCATTCTTCTGTAGCACCACATTTCAAATGCTTCAATTTTATTTCTTTCCGGTATTCCTAAAGTCCATGTTTCGCTGCCTTAAAGTGCTGTGATCCACACAAAGAGTTTTAAAAAGTTCTTTCTAATTCCGGTTTCCAAGTAACAGAACTCACTTACTTCACCTATTGCATCCGATCCTATTTTTATATTTAATCTACTAGTATTGGTATCATTTCTGCTACATTTCATCACTTTTGTCTTGCTTTGATTTATATGAAGTCCAAAATGTTCCATCAGTATTTTGTTCACGACATTCAGTAACTTCTCCATATCCTCAGTCTTCTCTGCTAACAAGACAATGTCATCAGCAAATCGTAGCATACTGATTTTTTCTCCCTGAAAACTTAAGCCACATGTTAATTTTTCTTTGACTTTCTTCATTGCTTCTTCTGCATACAAGTTGAATATTAATGGGGATAAACTACAACCTTGTCTCACACCCTTTTTAACTGATGCATGTCTCTCGTGATACATCTACTTTTATTATTCTTATATAGTTTGTAGAGTATTCCTCTATCTCGATACTTTAGACCTGTCTTCTTTAAAATTTTGAACATCTTGTCCCACCTAACATTATCAAAAGCTTTTTCTAAATCAACAAATGCTATAAAAGTATCTTTGTTTTTCTTGGACCGCCCTTCAAGTATTAATCTTAAAGCCAGAATTTCTTCCATTGTACCGCGATTTTTCCTAAACCCAAACTGATCTTCACCTACTATCTCTTCTACTACCCTTTCCATCCTTCTGTATATTATTCTGGTCAGTAATTTTGAAGCATGTGATGTTAGACTAATTGTGCGATTATCCTCACATTTGTCGGCTTGTGCTTTCTTTGGAAGTGTGAAGATGATATTTTTAATTAAATCAGTTGGAATTTCTTCTGTTTGATAGCTTTTTGATATCAGCTTGAATAATCTTTCGATTCCTTCCTCTCCTATGGATTTAAGAAGTTCTGCAGGGATCTCATCAATTCTAACTACCTTATTTACTTTCAAGTTATTCAGAACTTTATTAAATTCTGTCCTCAAAACAGGATCTCCTAAGTCATCAATGTCGACATCGCATTCCTTTTCCTTTACACTATTGTTCAAGTCGTCCCCAAAATACAGTTTCTCAATGTATTCCTTCCATCGGTTAGCTCTATCTTCTGAGCTTAAATGAGGTTTCCCATCGGCAACTTTAATGGTCATACCTCTTTTCCTCATTTCCCCAAAATTCTGTTTGATCTACCTACATGCAACATCTACTTTTCCTACGACCATTTCCTTTTCTACTTCTTCACACTTTTCTTGTAGCCATTTTTCTTTTTCTATTTTGCATTTTCTATTTATTTGATTTTTAAATTGCCTGTACTGCTCTCTTCCTGCTTGATTCTGTACCTTCTCCTCTGATCCTTCAACTCCAAAATTTCTTCTGTGATCCAAGGTTTTCTGGCAGCTTGTTCCATAAATCCTAATATTTCTTTACCAGCTTTCATTATTTCCGTCTTTAATGCATTCCATTCGCCCTTGGTTGAGCTCCTTTTTATAGTTACTTCTTAGACCTAAGTCTACCACTTCTGCAAATTTTTCTCTCCTACTAGATTCCTTATTCGCTTGAATTTCAGCCTGCACTTCATCACTATCACATTATGGTCAGAGTCTATGTCTGCTCCTGGGTACGCCTTACAATCTAGAACTTGATTCCTGAATCGCTGTTTGACCATGATATATTCTAGTTGATATCTGCCTGTATCCCCAGGACGTTTCCAGGTATATACCCTTCTTGCATGGTTCTTAAACAGTGTGTTTGCCGCTACTAGCTTATATCTATCGCAAAATTCTAATAACCTGCTTCCTCGCTCATTTCTTTCTCCTAGACCAAAACTTCCTACAGTATTCCCCTCTTTTCCTCCTCCCACTGTCGCATTCCAATCACCCATGATTATTAGGTATTCCTCCCCTTTCACATATTGGATTAATTCTTCAATTTCTCTATTTCTTCATCATCTTCCTGTGACGTTGGCATATACACTTATACTAACGTGGTTGGCGCGGGCTTAGTTTCTAACCGCATCAATATAATCCTGTCACTAAACTGTTCATAATAACTCACCCGCTTTCCTACTGTCTTATTCATTACAAATTCTACACCAGTGACTCCATTTGTCGCGGTAGCTGATTTTTATATAGATGTTAGTATAGAGTTTAGTAATAATGAAGGCAGAGTACTTCCAAGCCAGCGCGGTAGCAGGAAGGTTACACCGCTAGTACACTACACCGCTGGCCTTTAGTAGTGAGGACCTGTTAAGGTCTAATCAAGCCATTTTGGGCATTTTTCCAAGAATCCTCCCTCTGCTGGCTTGTGACGCATTCTGTCTCAACATCGGATCCTATGGTTCATCATCCTAATGCCACGAATGTTGATTTCATGTACCAGTCGATTGTAATTGTACCATACAACTGCTCTCGCCGAATAAATCACGTAACCGCAAGTCTTTGCATTATTCAAGGAGCACCTACGTCCCAATTTTAGACCAGTTAAGTCTCTGTGCATGTATTTTATCCCAGCTAGGAACTTACAGATGCCGGCTGGAAACCGGAAGTACCTCAGTTGGCAGTAAGTAGACGCTGGAACGGACCCACAGTGGGTAAGTTTGCTACTAGCTCGGTCAACACGCGACACATTGACAGCTTTTTTGCTAATTATCCTGTGTTCCTCAGACCAGAAATCCTGTGCGTACTTCATTTAATCTCGATAATCCCAACAACATCTAACTTAAGTCGTTCCATCTCCCTATTTAGGTTTTCTAATCTACCTGCCCTATTGAGACTTCTAACATTCCACACTCCGACTCGTAGATTGTTTCCATCCATTCTGATGACTCCTCCCTGAGCAGTCCCCACCCAGAGATGCGATTGGGGGACTATTTTACCTCCGGAATATTTTACCCAGGAAGAAGCCATAATGATATATGTAATTTGAGAGGATTACATGTCCTCTGGATACCCTGCGGGTCTTAAATGCAGTGGTTTCCAGTTGCCTTCTGCATCCCCATGCCGTTGATAATTTCTGATTCATCCGGCTTTAGTTGCCGTTTCCAACCCTAAGGGCAAGAGGGTACCCTGAACCGCTTTCCGCTCTTCCGCCCTCCTTTCGGAGACCGTTGGCAAGCAGTAGGTGACTCCTTATACCGGAAATCTTTCAGTCGCCAGATCCTCGTCCGTGCAAACAGGGTGCACCACGTGAAGGAGAGGTTGACATTTGATTGGAAAAGGCTAGTATAGTCTCTCCCAAACCCTTACACCCCGTAGAGACTTAAGAATCACAAATTCTGTGAGATGATCTTGGTACACCATAATAAATTTGTATTCTGTATCTGCCTGAGACAAAGTAAATAAGATCAACCTGACAGCCGGAATTAAATTCCAAAAAAGAAAAAAATCATATGTTTCACAATAATTCCCTTTTTAATACCTTTCTTTTTCTTTCCCGGCAAAATTCACAAAGCTAGATGTACAGTTCAGTACAATGACGTGTAACTTTTTTGTATTTAGTTGAAAACTCTTTCAACATTCTATAGTGACAATGATGATACTAAGCCCTACATGTTAGCAGAAAGTGACAATGGTCCGTTCTATGTTTTTGCGGAATATGATACTGTTGATAGTGACCAACGGAATCTGGGTCGGCTACATCCTATGCCTGTAGGAAAAATAATTAGAGAATTAGTAAAAGGCATTAAATCTGCTATAGTTAATATTAGGAGAATAGGTCGAAACCGTGTGGAGACAAAACTCAACTTGGCAGTGTGTGAAAACAGGTTAGCTAATGTCAGAAACATTCCAAAAAAATTAAGGTGTATATTCCACGGTTTCGTACTGTAAAGGAAGGGCTTATACGTAATGTAGACCCGTCTTTCTCGGACGAGTTTAGGAAATAAATCGAGTGTGATACTGATGTTTTACAAGTCCGTCGAATCATGCGGATAGTAATGCGGGAAGGAACAACTGAACTAATACCTAGGAAGCTAGTGCAGGTGACATTTATTACTCAAAGGCTACCGAACTTTGTATATATACGTAGTACTCAACTGTACGTTGGGAATGTGATTACTTGTTAACACTGTCTCCGTTTCGGACATACAAGTCGAATTTATCGTATTGCTGCTCGCTGTGCAATTTGTGGCTATCGACACGATACCAAAGAATGTACGTATGATGGTAACCCACACTGTGTACATTGTGGATGTAACCATCGATCAACAGATTGCATTTGCCCCGAATATTCTAAACAGAAACAAATTAAATTTCATGGAAGGAAGCTATTGCATTTGAATCAGCTAATACTTATGCCGTCACTCAGAGATGAGAACAATTTTCCGCATTTGCCTGCGCCACGCTGGGTACCCTTCCCTGCACGATAACCTAGCTTTTCCTCAAAGTTATCGGCTCCTCAACCTCGGAATAGCACTTAACTTACGAGACGTTGGCTTCCACCTCCTCAACGACAAATGAATTGACCGCCGGTTGGTCAACAGAGCCCACAGCAAAACATCTTTTCTGATTTGTATATGACTAGCTGATACCAGCGACTTCGTTCGCGTGGATTAATAATTTCGTTGCCAGAATTGAATATAGAAACCTGTTAGTGACGTAGGATTGGTCCCGAACAACACCGAGTCGGCATAATATGACAGGAAAGCCATCACTATATCACTCTACCGTCGAGCCTGTCTCATGAAGAGAATCAATTTCCAACATATTTAAAAATAGAAACACAAACGAATGTGCAGAGATGTGGGGGGGGGGGGGGGGGGGGACCAAGAGCATCTTTAATTCAGCTTAGTCTTTTCTTCTTTCTACTGCACGAGCATCCGATACTTCGGTTCCAATAACTTTAGCTGCTCGTGCTCTGCTATAGCTATACCTTAGGCTAGTTTACACCCGCAAGGCAGGTAAAAAAAGAAGGCAAAGTAAACTGGTGCCAGAAACATTTAATCAGTCTCAAAGCAATAGTACAGAGAAAATCGACATCTATACTAAATAGTGTGTTTGGTCTCTAAACGAAATTTATTAACAAATCATATACTGACATTATGCGCGAGAAGCACAGCTTGAGCAACCGACGTAACATGACAGACTAACACACACATCCGTCTCTCTGATACTATTCGATAAGTTCCCAAAATTTCGTGCATACGACCGTTATTAATACCTAAAAAAATTCATGTGCCCTTCCTACAGATACAAAGTATTTCCTTGTCAAATTCCATCAATATCGGTATAGCCATTTAGTAAACAAAACGTAACAAAAATACAGAAACAAGTATATTCCTACTGCATTGGTAGACTATCTACGATTTGCCTTGCATTGCACCCCTAAATTTATGGTTTCTGCAGTTTAACATGCAATCCGAACAACTGAAGGCCCAGGCGTGACTCATACGATCAAAAACAATTTTTAAAAATCTTTGCTTCCTCCAGGATTTGAACCGGATACCTCGCTCCAGACATAAGTAAGCAAGCGCTTTAATCACTTAGCTACCAGACCGCGGCTTGCACATCCTACGTGTTTATCTATCGCCGTTCAGTAATTTTTCAAAATTATATGACAATATGTATTATCCTAATGCCAAATAGCATCTCTTCGGAGACTTACTCATCGCATGTGTCTGTCTATTGCCGTTTAGTAATTTTTCAAAATTATATGAGAATATTTATAGTCTATACATAAAATAGTATGCTATGTCCATCCTAATGCCAAATAGTACCTCCCCGTCAAATTTCATTACGATCGGATTAGCCGTTTAGCCCAAGAAAAGTAACAGACAGAAAGACAGATAGGCGGAGATACTTTCGCATTTATGATATTAGTGTAGATACACAGCGCACTTATAAAAATGATAATAAACTAAAAATTGAAGAAACTCGGTTATGTCGTAAACATAAACACATACAACGTGGAGTAAACTGCAGCTTAAAGAAACCGAAATACAACGCCATCTACTGGATGGTTACCCAACCTAGATAACCAAGTGTTGTGTCGATAAATTAACACATCGCCATCTGTTAGATACTTATAATTTCGTGTGATAATAATGACCTGGTGACAGGGTTTCTATAGGCTGCGCATTCCGTCCCTTTCGTAGCCGCCTTAGCCTATCCTTTACCTATCCGAACCATGGTACCGTCCTGGCGTACTTCACTTACACAGCAAGCTGCGCCAGAGGTGAAGGCAGGGTTAAGGGCCTATGAAAGTCCCCGCCATGGTAGTGATTCGAACCGGGGTCCTTTCGACCTCTAGTCAGACGCCTTAATCGCTGAGACACCAGACAGCTCAAACTTACGGAACTTATAAATAATTACAAACCATTGTCCTATGAGAAACATTTAATAAACATTTAATTCGCAATTAATATTGTGCACAATAATCGAGATAAAAACTATCCTACGTTTTAAGTTGAACCAAATTACACCCAGTAAGTCAAATTTCATCAGAATCGGTTAAGTAGTTTCGGAGTTTATCTCGGACAAACATCAGAAGGCGAGATTTTTGTATATATATATATATATACGAGATTTTTATATATTTAAGATAGAATCCGAGACCAACAGCCTAGTTCGATAGACTGGCGCTCGTAAAGATTTGACTGATCGAGTCACGAGTAGCTAATGTTTGCATGGTCAAAGTGAACCTGCGCGGAAAAAAAAAAAAAAAAAAATCGTACTGCATGCGGATATAGGATATATGGATGCTGAAACGCTCATTGCTGGCTCGGTATTCGGCCGGCATTCGTAATTTCTTAAGGTCAATAATCGAGATAAAAACTATCCTATATTTTAAGTTGGACCAAATTACACACATCAAACCATATTTTATCAAAATCGGTTAAGTAGTTTCGGAGTTTATCGTGAAAAGATAAGAAAATGTTAACAGAAACCACATGGAGACCTCCACTAATGCCTATGAATGAACTCATGGTAGATAAGATATGTGAGATGGTTGTATGTTGTACCGTTATTTAGTAGGGCCACTTCTGGAAATATACCTTCTAAGGGGCCATCCAGAAATTATGTCACGCCAATTTCATGATTTTTGGACCCCCTCCCCCCTTTCCCCTGGTGTGACGTCAAATATTTTGCAATTTTAAATTTATAAATTAAAACAGCACTTTCAAAATCATTTATGTATTTTTAGTTAAAATATCATATCAACAATAAATCAAACATTTAACAAAATATAAAAACATAGAATTAATGATACAAAATTGAGTCATCATGTGTCCATGGATTTTGAACCCATTCCTTGATACTGTTTATTATTGGCAAAATAGTTACTTCATTCTTGATTTCGATAGTGTTGGGAACATTCGATGTGTCAACATCATTTTCATCCAACCATAAAGCATCGTCATTGCTTAATAAGCAAAAACTTCCCTGTTTTGTCTAGCGGCAATGCTTTGTGGACGAATCATCATGATGGGTAAAACCTCTAGATGCCTCTTATGTAATTGCTTATGTTGTTTAGTGGCTTTGTATTATGAACAATATAGTCAATATAGTCCACAGATGCAACATGATCGTTTAAATAAGTATGTCTCGACACTGGGGCAATAAGAGCCAAAAGGTGATTCAAATTATGCATGTCAGAAGGATATGGGGGAGTGGCAACACTAGTTAAAAGAAACGTACATTACCGTGGCCTAAAAATAAGTAATGTCATGGTAAATGGTATAGAAGGATGCGCAATAAGATTCTGCGTTAACGGTATTGAGTCGACCATACTAGTAATATATCGCCACCAAATTTGACTGTAAGCAAACAGGTCATCAGCTCGTATGTGAAACAATTTCCGCGACCCGTAATTATAATGGTCGATATAAATGGACATAATCTGATTTGGTGCAGTGAAAGAACTGACGCTGTCGGAAGAATGATAATGGAGGTAGCAGATGAAAAGGAACTAGCTGTTCGTAACAATGGCTCTTACACAAAGATCTCAAAACCAGGTGAACGGAAATCAGTTGTTGATATAATACTGGCGTCTACCCACCTCTCCCACACAGCCCACTGGACAACCATAAAGGACCAGTGGGTCGGACAATTTTCCCATTTATTTCTCCTACCAACGTCATTACACAGAATACCAAGGAAGAAACCCGACGTATAGGTGGAACATTAAGCGCGCTGATTGGAGTGCCTACAAAAAAGCAGCAATCAACATTTCTCAAGTTTCGAGGAAACCGGTGATACGCAGCGCGACTATGAGAACATATTAATCGGAATAGAACAAGCGGCTCTTGCGACGATTCCAGAAAATCACGCAGGTAAACTAAATCGAAGAAAACCTACAGTTTGGTGAGACTTAGAATGTACCACGGCGGTACAAGAACGCAAACAAGCTCTAAAAATCTATCGTCAACGGGCAACAGAGGAAAACTTTATTCTATTATATAAGACTCAGGCCAGAGTTAAACGCTTCTTGAAAAGGAAGAAGTGGAAAAAGTGGATAGCATTTATTTTAATTTTATTTTTTATTTATCAATCTTGTTTCATGGATCCCTGCTGAGGAAAGACCTCTGGGATGTGAAACGTGTCATGGTTAATACACATACATACAATATGAGTCATAATCATAGTAAAAACAAATATATGTTCCAAAGACAAATAAAGATAATAACAATAAACATTAATTTTTACAACTGAATTTTGCAAAAGTCATATTGAATACAATTAATTAATTTATTCAAATTCTTGAATGTTGTAGAAGGAGTTGCCAATCAGATAATCTCTCAGTTTTTCTTTAAATATATCTTTATTTTCTGCAGACTGTTTCATACTCTTCGGAAGTTTATTAAACAGATGTATACCCGAATAATTAACTCCTCTTTGTACTAATGACAGAGATGTTTGTGTTTTGTGCAAGTTATTTCTGTTTCTTGTATTGAAATTGTGTACCTGTGAATTAGAAGTAAACAGGTTAAAATGATCTATGACAAAGCACATGAGAGAATATATATACTGAGAAGTCATTGTAAGAATATTGAGTTTTTTAAAAAGTTGTCTGCAACAAGTTCTTGGTTTTACCCTACACAACATCCTAATATCTCTTTTCTGTGCTATGAAAACTTTTTTACTTTGTGAAGAGTTTCCCCAAAAAATTATGCCATATGACATTACTGAATGAAAATATGAGGAGTAAACCTGTTTCGTTAATTCTAGATCTGCTGTTAGAGAAAGTGTTCGTATTGCCAAGGTAGCACTACTTAACTTCTTCAGTAGTGAAGTGATATGTTCGTGCCAACAGAGTTTATCATCTATTTTAATACCAAGAAATTTTATACTCTTTTTTTTAACAATGTGTTACTTTTATAGCTTACTTGTAAATCTGGCTGTGCATAATTTTTTGTTTTAAACCTAATATAATGTGTTTTTTGAAAATTTAATTTTAATGAATTTGCCTTAAACCAATTTGCTACTTCACTAAGTACTTCACTTACATTAAATTCTAGATTGCTGTTTGGTGTTTTTCTCTCAGTCAGGATAGTGTCGTCTGCAAATAAAACACTCTTAAGTTTATAAGATAAGTTTCCAGGAAGGTCCTTGATGTACAACAAGAAGAGGAGGGGTCCTAGGACAGAACCTTGTGGAATTCCAATGTTTATTTTCTCCCAGTACGATGAAGCATCTTTACTTATTTTAGGATCAAAAATGGAAACTTTTTGCATTCGACTTCCATGTATGATTTAAACCATTCAGCGAAAACTTAACCGAAACACCTTCCCGAACACTGTTCGGAACGAGATAAGAAAATTCCGTAAAGATTCGAGTAACCACTCATTTCATATCACAACGCAATAGGTATTAGACAAGATACTGGAGAAGATGACACCACCATCAGTAATCTGCCTACGGGAAAATACATCCAATGAACAGATATTACAATCATTTAATTTGGTAGAATTTGAAACGGCTGTTAGTAATAGTAGGAAAATGCCAGCCGGGCCAGACAACATTCATTACGCTATGCTCTAGTATCTTCCAAGAAAAGACAACTTAGCACTTCTAAAAGTAATGAACGATGTTTGGTTACAAAGCATTCACATTGAATCTAAGAAGACTATAAGAAAATTAAGTACAATAATAACGAACCAGTTGCTTAAATTTTTAATTTATTAATCATAATTGCAGTTTCGACAAACATAAGCTTGTCTTCTTAGATGTATCTGAACAAAAATTCAGATAAATTCATATTATAAATTATAAAATTAATGTAATCAAATATAAAACCACATTTGTCATTAGATTTACTAAAACAGTATACATACATTTAAGGGTTCATAAACGGATTCAATATTCAACTTCTATCGTTTTAGTGGTAACCTGTACTATGCAAACAAGGATTACCACTTGCGTAATTGCATCCACTGTCTGCATAGGGCGGGAGATTTCCGCCAACTGATTAAAATGCTGCAAATAGCAGCCCAAGTAAACATGGTAGATGGCGCCACACGGGAAATCCTCGTAACCGCCTGAGCAACGCGTGCCTGAGTCGATGATATTAGTACCCTAGCCAGTTCCACTCGAGCAGCCAAGGAAACAACTTCTAGCGAAAGTGTAACATACAGCGCTATCCACGTACCGTCGAGTGCGCCAGTGTGTAACATAGCGTGACACCTAAAGTGAAACCAAGTGTGATAATAGTGATCAGTGTAAGAAGAAGCAACGCAAGAAGAAGAAGCACAAATGGATTTAGTTCCGGACAATCCATCCAGCAAGCTCTGACCACCTGCTACAACCAAGATGAATACCTGATGCCTTCAGCCACAACACCAGATACGATACAAGAGCAACAGCAGCGAGCCTCCCTCCCCGATTGGAACGAGACGATAGAATATACAACGGCAGCCGAAAACGACCCACCAGACCAGCAGAACCTTCGGAAGCATCACATCGTACCAGGTACCGCCGCAGCACTAACGCCCCAACATACAGTAGAAGTTTCGTTAAATATCCCAGATAACAGTGATATACCTAGTAAACGGCTTTGTACCGAAATGACAAGCAATGTGCGGGCAAAAGAAACTGCACTAAACCAAAATAGTACCCTCGAAATCCGACAACTTGACCTACCTAATAATAGGCCGCTACAAACAGAAACCCAGAAACAGACAAGCAAAAATAATAGATAAAACTGAG
Organism: Vandiemenella viatica; assembly: GCA_031002005.1. NCBI lineage: Eukaryota > Metazoa > Arthropoda > Insecta > Orthoptera > Morabidae > Vandiemenella > Vandiemenella viatica. The sequence continues at coordinate 355,944,447 of CM061920.1, forward strand.
CAGATGTAGGTCCTTTTACGTGTTCATTGAAAGCATTGATAAAAATGTCAGCATGCTGCATCCAATGGCCATCGGAAAAATTCTTTTCAAACATAACCCTCAGATCAAACATGACATAATAGATATTAGCACACTTGGACGCAATAGAATCCGAATAGAAACGAAAACCGCCGCAGCAGCCAACACATTAGTGCAATTACCAGTACTGACAACCAAGAACCTAGAGGCGTATATCCCTAATTTTCTTATCCACAAGCTTGGAATTATTTTAAACGTAGAAATCACACTCAACGAGTAGCAGTCATGCTCTTCACCAGGAAACCCAACAACCAGGAAGATGGCGAAAGTCTCCCCATCCCCGTTTGTCAACTTTCCTTTAGAGCCCAATGTTTACCCCAATACGTGTACATTTTGGGAACGCGCTGTCCGGTGGAGCCTTATATATATATAAAAAAAAATAATATGTAAAAAATGTTAGCAATTCGGACACCGCTTTCAGAACTGCCGCAGCTCAGTAAGATGCAACAGATGCGGAGGGCCCCACTCTATAGAATTTTGTAATGATAATATTGCACCTAGATTTGTTAATTGTCAAGGACCACTCCTCGCTTCGGACAAACTATGTCCAGCGTTCCAGCATCAAAAACAAGTAAAATACAACGAAGCCTACAACGCCTTGGGAACGCAGACAACCATCGCCCCAACAAACCATAGCTACGCACAGAAAGTTATATCCAACGCAACACTACAGGAGGAGGAGGAATACATTACCCACCCCTTATACAGAAGACCACATCACCACCCTGCCCACCTCAAAATAGAAATCTTTCGATACAAGCAGCTGATCGACGTAGTCAGGTTTCCCCATATCTATACAAACCCCCCCCCCCCCCAAAGCCACCTCCCCCCCCCAAAGCCACCTCCACCCCCCCCCATCCTAAGAAACCTACGGCTGTCAGAATGTCGACCACTCCTTTGGTGGAGATACAGCATCTACCGCCTCCCCCCCCCCCCCACACCAATAGATATCAAATATTTTAACTCAAAGACAGATTATTCCACCGATCCAGAATCCCTATCCACCTCAGTATCACAATGTATCTCCCACCCCAAGCCACGAGACCTTAATCGACCAGATCCTGCAGCTAATAGTACACATTATAACAGAAGCACTCAATTCGCTGGACCAAACACTCTCAACTGGGGCCATCCGCCAATTAATATCAAATCTCTTCTCAGTAAATGGAGGTATTTAAAATTCTTCAGTGGAACATCTGATCTGTTTCGGCAAATAAAGAAACCCTACAAAAAGAACTAGCCACCCAGCAAATATCTATAGCCGCACTCAGTGAAACCTGGCTCAGCAAACCGGCATTCTTTCGGGGCTATTCGGTTATACAAAAAGATCAAACAGACTGTTATGGCGGAGTGGCCCTCCTAATCAAAACCACCCTAGACTTCAGTGTGCTAGACCTAGACCTAACCAACGTCCCGCACCTAGAAGCTGTTGCAGTGCATGTGGCGCTCACAGAGTATAAACTCACAATCATCTCACTACACCGACCCCCAAGAAGCAAAATAGCGCCACAAGAATGGCATAATCTTTTCAAACAGCTTGAACCTCCTTACATGCTCTGTGGAGACTTCAATGCCCACAGCACCACGTGGGGATGCGAATACGAAGACCAATCGGGAAAAGAAATTAACGAACTAATAGATGAATACTACTTGATCCCCATCAATGACTGCACGCCCACCCAAATTTTAAGACCAAGCCTCCGACCATCAGCGGTGAACTTGACGTTGGTATCACCCCACTTATCCACAGACTTTCAATGGAGCATTACCCCATACATTCTCGGATCAGACCATCTCGCCATCACCATTTCACATCTTATGGCAAGAGGACCAAAACTAATCTACCCAACCAGCAAATGGAACATTAGCAAAGCCAACTGGTGCCGTTATGCCCAAATCATAGACGTTCAACAACACACCTGCACACAAAACGCTTCACCAATTGAAAATTATGACTCCCTTATTTCCTTAATTAACTACGCCGCAACCTTAACTATCCTGGAACGTCGCATATATACTAGGAAGGCTTCAATCGCCTGCCCATGGTGGACCCCGGAATGTTCCAAAATGATAGCTAAAAGAAAATTAGCAGTTAAAATGTACAACAACCCACCTGGGAGACTTACAACGAATATAAAAGACTAAACGCACAGGTCAAACGCTTCCTCAAACAACAGAAACTAAACAGCTGGAAAACCTTTTGCACCAGAATCTCGAATGACACGCCACCGAACGAAATATTGACAAGTATACGAATAATGAAGAAAAAAACCATCTCCCACTTCAACAATCACATGAAAAGCAGAAGATCTCGCCGCGATATTAGCGCCGCCAATTGTCTCCCTCCCTCCCATCGAGACAAACATCAATTCAGAAGGACAAGTCAACACGTACAAAGGATTTGAAAGACCCTTCTCTCTAGCGGAACTAGATAAAGCACTCACTGGATCCAGCGACTCCGCTCCCGGATACTACCATATACATTACGCTATGATTCAACAACTTCCCCCAAAAGCAAAAATACATTTGATACAACTGATCCAAAAATTATGGTCATCAAACAAACTAACGGAAGCATGGTCAACGCAAATAACAGTTCCAATTTTAAAACCTGGAAAAGAACCCAAACTTCCATCATACCGTCCAATCGCCCTGTTATCATGCGTCTTCAAAACCACCGACGACTTTATACAAACTGTATAGAATGGTGGTTAGAACATTACAATCAACTCCCCACATCTCAGTTCGGATTCCGGAAAGGACGCAGCACCATAGACAACCTAACCATCCTTACCTCAGATACTGAAAGAACATTCAAGATCCAGGAATTTTTAATGGGTTTATTCCTAGACATCTCAAGCACATACGATAACGTCCAGCTTTCTCTCTTCGTGAGAAAACTTCAAGCAAAGGGCATCCCGACTTTCGTTCTAAACGGTAATTACTTAGCTTTCTACCAACGCACAATATACCTCCGAGAAAAGAACAACTCACTAGTAGGCCCATATCTCGTTAACCGAGGTATTCCTCAAGGCTCAATACTTAGCCCCCTACTATACATCATACACACCTGCGATCTCGAGAACATCTTAGAACCCCACATCAAAACCCAACAATTCGCTGATGACTTATGCATCTATATATGCGCCACATGTTTCGAGTTGATTCGCAGATGGATCTCGGAAGTTGTGGAAAAACTCACAACATGGTTACACCAACATGGCCTACATCAAGCCCCTCAAAAATCAACTGCAGAACTATTCACTCGTAGAAAAAATCCTCTGCAGCAAGAACAAATTCAACTGGGACAATGCACCTTCCCCGTCCGCACAACAGTCAAATTTCTCTGAGTAATATTAGACAGCAGGCTCTCCTGGAAACCCCAGGTAGAACACATAACAATTAGAACCAGCGGTGCACTCAACATACTGCGCTCAGTCGCACATACATGGTGGGGAGCAGATCCGGCCACCTTCTAAATCTCTACAGATCACTAATAAGACCACATCTCGAATATGGCAGCATCGTCTATGGCAGCATCGTCTATGGCAACGCCTCTCAGCAAACTCTGCGTAAGTTAGACCAGATACAATTCCGAGCACTCCGCATCTGCGTCGGAGCAATGAGAAAAACCCCTAAAAACGCCCTTTTGATAGAGACTGTTGAATTTCCTCTGGATCTTCAACGCCAGCTTAGGGCAGATAAATATCTACTCCAAAGTTATTATTGTTTCCACCACATCATACGACAGAAACTTTAAACCTTAAGTAATATAATGAAGCCGTTTGAAGAGAAAAGACCCCCACGATGCCCGCTTCTAGTCTACAGTCACTACAAACTCAGATTCATAGAACCTCTCACAACGAAAGAATCAGCCCTACCTATACTCACGAAACCGCTCGAATGCTCTATTCCAACCCTCCGCTCTTATATACTCCCCCCCCCCCCCCACCTTAACCATCAAGCAGCGTCCATGCTTCTAACAATGACCTGGCCGGGCTGCACATAAATGTACAGTGACAGGTCCAAGACCAATCACCATGGCAGCCTTGATTTATACCGCCGAAGCCTTAAAATACGGAATGGAACAAAAGTTTTAAAAAAATATTAATCCTCTCCGACTCCAGAAGCACCCAACAAAGATTAAAAAACCCGCAGTGCAACCTTAATAGTAACAAATATATAATGAACTTAATTGAAATGACACTGTCCACACAAACCCCAGACATAAGGTATATGTGGATCATAGGACATGCAGGACTCCTGTAATAACGAACAAGCGGACGCCTTGGCCAAAGAGGGAGCCTAGGAGGGGAAGATGCTGACACTTCCGCTTCCTTACACGGACTTCCTCCCCCGCGTCAAGCAAAAAGCCTACGAAGATCTACAA